>VDFB02000017.1:509483884-509547395 GCA_007258455.2 Sequoia sempervirens | reverse complement strand
GAGAGAGGTAGAGGGTAGAGGGGACACAAGTTTAAGGTTTAAGGGTTAAGGGGAGAGGGGAGAGAGGGAGAGGGGGTAGGAGGGAGACTTCAGAGAGAAAGGGGGGAGTGGGAGAGAGATAAAGGGTAGAGGGTAGAAGGGTTAAGGGTTAAGGGTTAAGGGTAGAGAGGAGCTCGAGATATAATTAGTGAGTGAGTGAGAGAGAGAGGTTTTAAGGGTGTAAGGGTAGAGGGTAGAGGGTTTAAAGGTTTAAGGGTTAAGGGTAGAGGGTAGATAGTAGAGGGTTTAAGGGTTTAAGGGTTAAGGGTTAAGGGTAGAGGGGAGCTCGAGATAGAATTAGTGAGTGAGAGAGAGAGGGTGTAAGGGTGTAAGGGTAGAGGGTAGAGGGTTTTAAGGTTTAAGTGTTAAGGGTAGAGGGTAGAGGGGAACATTCTATTTCCATTTGCGGTATTTTTTGTGAATTAAATTGATGGAAACTTTTTTTTATTTGTATTGATTTATGTTTTAAATATGTGTGCAATAATTTTATAATTAGATGATACTTAATTTTAAAATTTACATAATTTCCCATGGAACAATTCGATGGAACAAATATAAGTTGTATATAATTGTAATTTAGGAAAAATGATTTTAAAAAACTTCACTAGGTTTCAAATAAGTATTGAAAGCATATATATGGGTTTACATGCAAGCGAAAAAAGTGAGAGATGATGCTATCAAAGATTCCTGAACTTAAGACTTCCATGGAACAAATATGTACATATAATCATAATTTATGCAAAATGATTTACAACTATGTACAAGTTACTATAAGTTCTCACTTGAACATGTATAGGGTTACAAGTGAACTTGAAAATCATGGATATAATCTAAGTCAAAGATTCTGGTTCAACCCGTTCTACAATAACATGTAGAATTTTTTGATGATCTTCACTATCTAGTCTCCATTTTCTTCAACCACATGCATGTGGAACTATATGAAGATGTAGGGTAGTAGCAATTATCAAGTGACTATATTGATAAACCTTGTTATCAAGTTGATAGTCAACAAAATGAATCTCGTGTTGAACAACTTTGACTTGTTTTAGATATGTCCCTTGCACTACAACAAAACCTACATGGTAAACATGAACCTAAGATAAGACATATGAATGTGTACAACATTTTCGTGCTCAAGGTTTGTACAATATATATTTAATGTTTATAATGTAATGTGCACATGTGAACACAATGTATATATAATTTTAAATTCAAACTCACCTATGGGAAATAACATTCCATCACTTGTTTCAGGTTGTGTTAGCTTATTCCTCTCTTATGTGCAACACAATAAATAATAGCTAACATCTTCGATGTTTCCAAGCTTTGCTATGACTACAAAACATCTCCTGTACACCAAATTTACACACAAAAATTCTAAAAAAATTAGAAATGTCTCTAGACTAAAGTTAAAGATCATTAACTAGATATATATAATATTTTTTTGGTGTAATTAAATGTGTTGTACCTTGTCCTAGGTCATAATTACACCTTAGTTAAGTTTACTTAGGGACCACATAGGAGGTTGTTGGAGATTTTCCACTTTTGATGGACTTGACATGTCATTACTTTATCACCTCCACCTTTTGTGGACACATCATGTGATTATCTCTCCACCTTTTGTGGGTGATCCACCTTTTATGGTGATTATCACATTATCACCTTTCCACTTTAGGTGGAGTGATAGCTTTTCATAGTTGTCTCATGTCATAAGATTACGACACTTGTCATAATCTTATATCCTTCTATGTTCTCACCTTGGCTATTTAACCAAGGGATCTCCTATGTACTTTTGCATAGCATTGTACCATTCCATTCTATTTACATTATTGGCAGAATATAGTTTATTTGTGTCATATTGTTTCTATCTCTCTCTTTTGTGCTTTCTATTAGGCCTCTAGATCTTGGGTGGCTACCTTCATAGCCAATTCTTACATGGTATCAGAATGGTTGGAGGTCCTTTGCATAGCCAATTCTTACATGGTATTTTTCCATGTTGATAAATGTACTACAGCCAAGGAAGCTTGGGATAAGCTTGCTACTTTGTATGGCAAGGTTGATAAGGTTAAGGGATATAAACTTGAGCATGATCTCCTAAGCCTTGATCCCAAGGATTTTGACACAATTCAAGATTATGTCATTAAGGTAAATGAGCTAAGAGCACAACTAAAAGATTGTGGTATTGAGAAAGAGGATGATCAATTGGTCTTCAACTTGTTGGACAAACTTCCAGTTGAGTATGCAGCCTTTGTTTCAAGTTTTCAGACTCAAAGATTGACAATAAGCAACTTCACATCACCATCTTTTGAGGCTCCCACAGATCTTTTGATTCTTGAGCAAAATAAGTTGATGAAAATAGGAATTCTCAAGTCTTCAACTTCAAGAGCATTGGTGGTCAATCATGGAAACAACAAGCAAGGAAAAGCAAAGGACCAAAAGCAATCTTCACCAAAGCCACAAGGAGAGAACAAACAATCCACTCCTCCACAACAAAGCTCAACTTCATCTTCTTTAAAGAAGTACAACAATTCAAGCAAGAGGGAGCAATCAACATGTGCATATTGTAAAAATTTTGGTCATGAGGAGCATCGTTGTCATGTTAAGCAAATTGATGAGTTGAAAAAAATCCTTAAGAAGAACAACATCAACTTGCTAGCTGCATATCAAGAGAAGGACTCATCCCCTTCCACTCCTTCTAAGGGAAAAAGTACAACTCTCATGGCAACAACATCAAGCTCATCTCCTTCTTCTTCATCTCAATATGAGAAACATAAGGGGCAAGCATTTCTTGCTTTTGCAGATTCCAATTCAGATAAGTGGATCCTTGATTCAAGAGCTTCACATCATATGACTTCGTCCAAGGATATGTTCTCTTCATTTGATTCTTGTTCATCACCACCCATTTTGATGGCCAACAACACTTCTTTGGCAGTTTGTGGGAAGGGGTCTATTGACATTGAAGGTGGAGCATTTAATGATGTTCCATGTGTGTCTACTTTGTCAAGGAACATACTTTCCATCTATCAGATTACACATAGTGGTACAGGAAAGAGTGTAGAGTTCACACTAGATTCTGTCATTGTTCGGGATTTGCATAGCATGGCTCTTATTGCAGTTGGGGAGGTTGATCATCATTCTCGGTTCTACACCTTCTCATATTTTGCACCTATTGATGACTTAGTGCACCCTAGTGTGGACACACTTGAGTAGATTGAGTATGGTTACTTGAATCTTGGAGTGCTCACTAGTCTTGAGGTTCTTGAACCTATTGCTAATATTCCATCTCCTACATTGACTGATGTACCTGATGATACTTGTGTTGTGACAGTTTTAGTGCCTTGTGATTTAGTGCAACAGTGCATACCTTGTCTTCCAACAACAGCTTCATGGGATGACTAGTTGCCAGACATTGGCAGCTTGTTTGTGGAATCCTACATTGCAGATTTTGGAGACAGATTTGATTACTTACATCTTCTCTTTGATGAAGTTGATTCTTCTTCAGTTGTTGCGAGGGAACACTCTGACCCTCCTCTACATGATCAATCTTTCAAGGTTGATGTGATTGTGGATGCATATATACAACAGTTGGAGGAGGCCACTTTCTCTCTTGAGGAGACATCGTCTTTGGAGTATGTTCTACCTACTTCCTTGCTAGATCTTGAGTTGTCTTTTTTAGCAGATGAGAGTGTTGTTGCAAAGGGGTTCTCACAAGTTCCAGGAATTGACTACATTGCAGCTTCACATGGTTTGGGAAAGGCATCTTTCAACATCAACACAGGAAACCTTGAGCAGATTTTAGAGACTTCTTACATTTTGAGGGTTCTTCCTTCTTCACTTGTGGATTGGGGAGACTTCATTCATACACCTTTGGTATTGTTTCTTCCTAAGGGGAGGAACATTGTTCGGCATGTTTGGAGTAGCTTCTTCATTCCTTCTCAAGCATCTTCCATGGGTGATCATTGTACATTGAGGGGGGGCTACTTTGTCTCTCTTCTTCTCTTGTATGGGGGGACTTTTTCCTCACACAGGGTTTTTTCCTTCTCATGCCATATTCATAGGATTTTGTATTTCATCTCTCTTTTGGGGGGTAGTTTTTTCCCACTGTGTTTTTCTATCTTTACTCCACTTGTGAGAGATTTCATTGCATTTATACATGGGTACCTAACATGGCCTAGTAGTTGGGACCCATCCTGCATTGTTTGCATTTGTGTACATTCTCCCTAAGTTGCACTTAACGGGGGGTGTTGGTGTAATTAAATGTGTTGTACCTTGTCCTAGGTAATAATTACACCTTAGTTAAGTTTTCTTAGGACCACATAGGAGGTTGTTGGAGATTTTTCACTTTTGGTGGACTTGACATGTCATTACTTTATCACCTCCACCTTTTGTGGACACATCATGTGATTATCTCTCCACCTTTTGTGGGTGATCCACATTTTGTGGTGATTATCACATTATCACCTTTCCACTTTAGGTGGAGTGATAGCTTTTCATAGTTGTCTCATGTCATAAGATTATGACACTTGTCATAATCTTATGCCCTTCTATGTTCTCACCTTGGCTATTTAACCAAGGGGTCTCCTATGTACTTTTGCATAGCATTGTACCATTCCATTCTATTTGCATTATTGGAAGAATACAATTTATTCTTTTCATATTGTTTCTATCTCTCTCTTTTGTGCTTTCTATTAGGCCTCTAGATCTTGGGTGGCTACCTTCATAGCCAATTCTTACATATTTAAATTATTGAAAACTTACACATGTACCTTTTCTAACCAATCTTGAAATATGGTCATAATCAATTGAAATCAAAGGAATCTCTTCAAATCTTTCTTCCTCATTTTCATCATATGTTTCTGAAACAACTAGTGGCACTATATCCCATTTACCAACATAGCCAAGTTCTTGGTTGTTGCATGCATGATCAGAGTTTCCTGCAATGCACTCAATGCAAAAACAAGAGTAATCCCTTGTGTGTAATTTCCATCCATGGTGACTATCTGAACTCCTAACACAATGCAAAGATCTTGTTTTTTCTACCCTCTTGCATCCATGCATTGATCTTCTATCCACACCTAGATAAATGTACAACAACAAACTTATGTGAAAAAACATGTATATATATATATATATATTTTAAATTTAAACAAACTCAAATTTTTGAAAATGTAATTTATACATACACAATATCTCCCAAAACACTCTATGTGGAATGTGTTGGTTTGTTCTCAAAGATGTGCCAACCACATTTTATGCAAAGTGTTTCTTGCACCATTCAACAACATCATGTGCATTGTCTATACGATCTTCTAGATAACTCATTTGATGCTTTCTTAAAGCTCGTTTGATGCAAGTTCATCCTCCATCATGTTCACCCTTTCCATGCCCACTCTAAAAAAAACTCCAAACATGTGGTATTTTGTAGATTTTATGATATCTACAAAGTGCATAGAATGGCTGTGAAGATTTGAATTGCGTCGCACATCCATCTGACCATACAAAATGCTTTTCAAATTTTACACCCCTACTTCTCAAATTCTCAAAAAAAATTGTAAAGTAATGTTGGACAAAAAGCGTGTCATGCTCTTTATCATCACTAATATAAAAGTGATATTCTTTGCTCATTCTGCATCTGTACTCTCAACACCATCCAATTATTATTGTGCGCGTTGATAACACACATGAACCATAATAGTGATCTGATTTGAAAAGTAATACTCTGATTGAATCTCCTTTTGATGTACAAAGGAGTAATTTTATGCAAAGTTGACTACTGATAGAACTATTCTAAGTGGGAAAGTATCTCTCAATGTTTGGAATTGTTTGTTTGCCACTTAGGAAAAAATGAATGCTATATGTATGGTTGTATCAATTTTCAAAAATCTTCCATAAATTTTCCAATAGGAATCTCCTCTTCTACATAGTTCAACCTTGTGGATTCTTTCCCAAAATTTGTTTGCAACTTTACATACGTGTACTTGTGTGAGTAAAATATGTGAATAAGTAATAAACCACACAATCAATGAAACATTACATTAGAGAATTCAAATAACAATCTAATCAAATTTAAACAAATAAACTCTCTAAAAACAGTACTTACCTCTTGCAATTTACTATCTTTGTTAGGTCAATATCCTCATTTATTGAAGGAAATTTAGCCAAATTTCCACGTCTGACAAATTCCTTTTGTAATGCCCATAATTTACACTAGGGAAAAACACTACTAACAATTTATTTTTTTGAACAATATTTCAAAACGCTATCTTTTGAATCCCATACATGTGCATGGTTCATGAATTGTGCAATTAAGTAATGTCTCTTGTGCAACATCATCTTCGACACGCCACTCAAGAGTAGGGTAACGAAATGAAAATGCATTCGAGATGGATCCAAACATAAGGATTAATAGCTTCATAACCACCAACCAAAAGTTGATGCTTACCTTCACATGAAAATTAATGCCCTTGAACAACCCCCATGGTATGGGTATTCACATGGGGAAAACATATTCATGTCATCAACTTGATTTACTATAAAACTTATGAAATAATGGACGAAACATTGTTTTACTTGTAAAACCTACTCTTTTATTCACACAAAGACGATTTCAAAGAAATCCACCTTTGACATTTCATTTTGAAAATCTTATACAAGATTGAGTAGAATGTTTATAATTTACTTTAACTATTAAATTAATTAATTATTTACTTACATTTTGATTATTAATAATTTATTTATTTAACTATCCTATATATATTTACTCTAAACCTTAAAAATTACAGGATTTGAAAGTAACATACATAAATAAGTAACATGTATAATTAAATATATATTAATTCATAAAAAAATAATTTATTTAATTTAAAAAAATTAAATGGATAAAAATAATAATAATTAAAAGTAGCCTCCCCCTTGTCAAAAGGAATACTTCTAAAACTTATTACTATCCTTTTTTATTTACATTTTATTATTGTCTATTTTTTTTAAGGGAAGGAAGAAGATAATAAGCAAAGAGAAACTATCCCCTTTTAAGAAATCCCTAGTATTACGTGGACCTTTTTCCCTCACATTTTGTCATATTTTAAAGAAGATTGAAAGAATCTTTTACTAAGAATGTGGGAATATATTCATATTTAATTTTTTTCTTTCTTTTCCTTTAGGAAACATAAGGACTAAAAAGACAGTTTAGTTAATGAACATTAACTATTTGGAACATGATTATTTATATACCTAGTCCTTTTAAATTTCAAAAACAAGAACTCACGGATTCAAGGTTGACTTTGGTTTTCGAACATACCGGTCACCCAATACAATATGGCAAATGATTGGGATTGATTAATATGACAGAAAAATCTAATTGATTGGACACAGTATTCAATATGTTACTTTTGTAGAAACATAACAGCCGTATTAATAGACCTGGCATTCACTAAAATGGTTTTAATAGCTGTATTAATAGACCACAAATAATAAGGCTAATTTCTGGGGTATCAGCGTAGATAATTGCCCAAATAACATTAAGGCAATCAAAATGTACGTACAACAAAAAGTTAAAGAAAGCATGTGAATTAGGGAGCTATCAAGAAAAAGAGAATATTACATCAAGCACTTTAATCCCTCATATGACCATACTCAAAAAAACTATATAGGTGTAGAAATAAAATGGAAAGCAAAAATGCTAATAGCTCAGCTAAGAACTAGCTCGCACCAATTGAGATGTGAAACTGGTAGATGGACGACACCTAAAAAAGAATGGGCTGATAGGATATGCAGGTTCTGTACTTTAGGGCTTGTAGAGACGGAATGGCATTACATCATGGAATGTCCAACCTATTTGGATATCCGAGTCAATTATATCGAGATTCTAAGTGTGGATACTTTAAATAGCTTATTTGAGGCAGAGAGTATATCGAAAAGTGCTGATTACTTGGTAAAAATACATAGTAGAAGATCCAAATTATAAAAGGAAAGGAAGATCAAGTAACTGCTGGGCGGTGGTTTCTGTTTCGGGTGTTGTTCTATTTTTGTTGCTAATCTATGGGTCCCATAGGCTATTTGGACTCATGGACGCTATTAAAAACCTTCATTCATTCATTCATATGTGAATGACACTATTGTAGCACGATCTCCAACATTTGAATAACGTTTAACTAAGACTAAGCTAAGTTGAAATGAGGTGCAAAAGATGAATTGGCAGAATGGCTTAATTAATGCAAATTTGAGGGATCCCAAAAAAACAAATATTTTATTTATTTCAACAATCCTATTTTTCTTTTTATTCATTAGAACAGTATTAATATTTCTATTGCTGGAGTTTAGGTTTATTATTGATGCCTAAACTTTTAAGAGTATTTAAATCATTATTCATGGAACAATATATGGTTACTTAGCCTTATTGTCATTGTGGTTTCTTACGAAGCTTTTAGAAATTGGTCATGCGAGAATAATAAGTTACTCCACCAAATGGGTAACATTAGCCCAAACACAATAATAAAACCGTGGTGGCAACGTTTGAGATAGGGCAACCGAAGGAATGAGAGATGAGAAAATTAACGAACCAAAACACAAGAATTTTCAAGTCCGTTTTGAGCGAGATAACTTTTAAGCGCAAATAAACTCAACTACCAATACTAAACATGAGAACACTACACTCTAGAATCATTAATTATATCTCATGGTTGCACCCACCAATCATTCTCTCACTAGCATGCAGGTTGCCCAGTACTTAGCTCCAAGGTCATATGAGGTGACAACTCTAACCATCGATTCAAGAGAACGACTGATTACACAACAGAGTCTATTTGACTACCAATTACAAATATACTTAGAGCACACATTGACAACCCTTATTCATTGCTCAATACCTCACACCTATTTAGATACCCAAGCAAGTCCATTGATTTGCAATTTCATTTGGAGACGTAACAGTTTTCCCATATAGCCCCAGGGAGATTCATACTAAGGACCACAAAATTTGACTGCCTCTACTACATCGGCTAGGAATTAAGCTGGTACAAACAGCCAAACCTACGCAGGTATTTGTTTTAACTCTTCATTTGTTCATTTCATTATTTTCCTATCTAAACGTGGTTGAGCTACACATTTTTTTAGATATGCCCTACAATGTTTATTTACTATTGTTTGTTTTTCAGATTATGCAGATTTCATTTGTTTAAAGGATAGCCTTACTCCACAATGTGGTGCAATTACAATAGCTATTAACAAAGTTTGTTTATAGAGATCTTAAAACCGTGATTTAAATGAATACACAAATAAATGGGCTGGGCTTAACCAACACACTCTAAGGGCACACTCCTTAGGTGGCTGGGCCCATTTACCTAACTTTCCCATACTTTAACCAGTTTTTGAGAGATTTTCGTTTCAAAAAAGTTTTTATCTTCGTTTTCACGTTAAAGTTATGTTTTTTATTTACTCCCACATTCTATAGGGGAATAAACAGGCTTGAATCTTTTCCTATAAAGTCTCTGTCGAATACGTTGTTTAAGGTAAGATGTTGCACACAACATTTTAAAACCATATTGCATAGCATTTAAAAGCCATACTCTATGCGCTTATTTGTAGGGGATGATTTAGGTGTAGGGAAGTGCAATGAAAAATAATGAAACACGTTTTAATAATAATGATATAAAATTTTAAATAATTAATTAAAACATATTTATAATAAATATATACAATGAAAAATAATCAAACAAGTTTTATAAATAATAAATATATATAATGAAATATTATGAAACACATTTTATATAATAAATTATTTTTGAACTATTTTTATTTTTTTATTTTTTTAAATATGTTTTTTAATATTTGTTACACAATGTTTTCATGAAAACATTTATTTAATATATTTATATAATATTATTATTTTATTTTTAAAATAATATAAATATATTAATTAAAATTATTAATACAATAACAAACATTATTTTTCATAATATAATAACATTTATGATAATATATTTATATAATATTATTATATTTTACTTTATTAAAATTGTTGATACAATAATATACATTATACTTTATTTTTTATTTACCTAAAATTTATTTTTTACTTTACAACTATTTAAGAATTTTTTATTTTTAATCAATTTTTTTTCTATTTATACTTTTTTTTTTAATTTGAAATCTCATAAAAAAAACTATCAAGAAAATAAAATAACAACAATCAATAGTACTTTAGTATGAATGATAATTTTAACACATTACAACAAAAACTAATTTCAATAACACTTATTAAAATAATTTGTGAAAAAAAAAATATATTAAATAAATATGATACTAACATAAAAATATAAACAAATTTCAAAATATTATAATTCATAATTTAACATTCAATGGAAAAAATATTTTTATAGTCCCATGAACATGAATCATAGGCAAATTTATAATATTCAAATTTAATATCATTTTTTTTCTCTTTTCATTTATTCTTAATTTTTTTTTTCAATTTTATTAAATTAAAAATATTAAACAATAATGATTCTCTCCATTAGATTATAACCATACGTGTAACTCTCAAACTCTAACTAAATAATGGATATCTACAATAATAGTAAGACACAATGACATGCCATCGTCATATTTAAAAATTTAAACACGGCTAAATTTTTAATATTTAAAATTATCTAAGAATTATTTAAGTTTTTTATTTAAGATTTATTTTATAATTTTTTTCATTTACTTAGAATTATTTAATTTTTTTTTAAAACATTAAAACCTTCTATTTAAATGTTTTTTTTAATAAAATAACTCTTAAATAAATAAACATAAATTAATTTCAATTTTCTAAACATATGTAATTGATCACTTGCTTATGATTTCCATGGATAAATTAATTCATCTAATTATCCAACAAAATGGTATGATGAATTTATTAGTAATGATAATATTAAATACATCAAATATTCCAACAAGTTCATGTGTTCCTTAATATCTTCCCTTTTTAGTTGTTTGGTTAATATAATAGGAAAAAATTCTACATTTCTCTTCACATGTCTCCAATTAACACTTGGATTCCATAATCTTATGGAATGATAAGTTTGAAATATTTCAACTTTCTAGTGATTTGTACCATGATGCTAACAAATCAAACATGATAAAACATGAAGTAAAAGATATCTAATAACATGCATATAGTCAAAGTTCTTAGAGATCCCTCTATTGAACTAGAGATGACTTTAAATTCTTGAAACTCCTAGCTCTTTTTTCTATACTCTTCCATGCTTTGTTTATTATCCCTTTCTTCCGGATCTAGAATTGTTCTTCTTTCTTTTGTTCATGCTCCATAATTTTTGCTAAGACCCTTTATTGTAGGTTTGACTCTAGTATACCCATAATTTTTTGGTTCCATGATCTATTTTTCTAACTCTTCAACAAATTTATCTAACTCTTCTTTTGGAATTATCTCACTTTTTCTTTGATATTTGTGGCTTAACTCACAAGGTCCATTACAAAAGGAAAATTGTATTTCTTCTCAAATTATTTCTAGTATTTGCATTCATCTTCTTTGTAATAATTGGTAGTGTGGTCCTCTAGTGGATGCATGATGTCCCTTCTTATGTGATTATTCCTTTGAGTTGTTCAAATATGGTGTTTTAGAAATTATTTATATGTTAATACTAGTTGTGGATTTTCCATTTTTGTATTTTTCTACCCTTTATTTTTATCCATTTCAAGTAGTTTGGGAAAGAAAATTCTATATATTTTTGAAATGATGGTTTCCTTCAAATATTTTGATAGATTCTAGTAACTTACAAACCTTAAAGTAATTTCTTCTATTGATGATCTCAATATAATTCCTTGAAGTGTAGAAATATAATCTCTCTTTGAATCCCTCTAGGTAGAGTTTCATATATATTGAAGCAAGTAACAAGATATGTTAACTCCATGATCTATAAGATGACAAATTTGATACCATTACAATAACCCTAATGATTATTTTATGTAAGAAAATATTTAAATATTTTAATTATAACTTATAAAAACCCATATTTCTTTACAACTTATACATGTTAACATTCATAACCCAAAATGAATAATTGTGTTAGTAAAGAAAGATAAAATTTAGAAATTTTCTTACTATTTCAATGAATTATAAGATTACATCAAAATGCTTTGTAAGTGTAAAGGGGTTCCATCCTCTAATCCTCAAAATCAAAGGGTTTTCATCTTATGATCTCTAGTAGATCTAAGGGTTTCTATCCTCAAATTTGGTTTGTTTGAGCACGTGTTTGGAATAATTTTGCAAGTTTTTTTATGTGTAGAATATGAATAATAATCTTTGATTGGATGTTTTCACTTTTGATATCCTTCCAATTAATGATTGGTATGTGATTTTTCCAAAATAAAAACTAAGATTACATAAGGAACAAGGTAGTACAAGATGTAACCACCACATTAATGAAAACATGGCTATATTCCACCTCTAGCATTGTGAGTTCATGTGAAATCATTACCTTGTTATTTAACCTTTTTTTGTATCTAGGGAAAACCCTTATGCAATAGTTTGAACATTAAAATTGGCCATTAATGGCACTCTAGGGTGTGCAACAAGGAATATGAGAGTAAATAGTATGAAAAGGTGAAAATATAAAACTTTTTAGGCTGGGAAAAACTTAAATCTCATGCCACATATTGAGGTTCAGTGTTTGGGAGTATAACATCCTAGATACCAAAATTATAGGAAGATACCCAAAATTTTGATCTAATTGAGGTGACATAGTTTAATATGTTGGGGATTAGAGTTTGGGGGTGCCATGTATAAGGTACTTGAGTTAGGTAAAGGTTGAAGATCCAATATTGAAAGGTAATTTGAAGTAAGTGTTGGGGAGTTGGGGTCTAGGCTAAAGGCATATTGGTAAGGAATAACACAAAAATATGATAAAACTAAGTAAAAGTGGGGGGATTGAAAGAAAAGGGATGTTGGGAAGGAGAACTAAAAAAAATAGTGGGGACAAAGGAAATAAATAAACTTAGAAGGAAATTCATGCGATAGTGGGAAAGTTTGATATCTCAATAGGAGTAAAGGAAACGATGAAGTCATGTAGAAAGGCATGCTAGGATAGGGACATCTTAACTTTTGATAGGAATAAGGATTAATGAAATGTTGATAAAAAAGGCATACTAGGATGGGAAAGTTCATTGTTTTGATGAGAATATAAAGGAAAGGGTAGAGTTTGAGTAAATGATATGATATGATGAAAATATATGAAACTTTAAAAACTTGCACACTTAGAAAATTGACCACACCTACACACTTGGAAAATTTTGAACTTAATGGGCACATGGGAGATGGAGAGGGAGAAAACATATGCAAACTTTGATAGAGGTAGGCATTATAAACAAGAAATAATAATTTTCTCAATAAACATAAATTAATGGAAAATGAGATATTATATTATTTAACTTTTGTTTTAAAAAATTAAAATCTTCTGTGTAAATAATTTTTATTTATTTTTATAATGTAACTCTCAAGTAAATAGAAAACTTAAGTAATCCTTAGATAGTTTTAACATTTTAAAACATTTAATTGTGTTTAATTTTTATATATGATCATGACATATAAAATAATTCTAAAGTAAATTAAAATTAAATAATTCTTGGATAGTTCTAATTTTTAAATATTTAGTTGTGTTTCAATTTTTATATTAGATCATGGCATGACACTTTGTGTCTTACTACTATTGTAGATATCCATTATTTATTTAAAGTTTGAAAGTACACTTGAATGATTATAATCAAACGGAGGGATCAATATTGTTTAATATTTTAAATTTAATAAATTCAAATTTTTTTTTATGAATGAAGAAAAGATAAATAAAATGATATTAAATTTGAATATTATAAATTTTCCTACGATTCATGTTCATCAACATGGGACTATAGAAATATTTTTTCCATTGAATGTTTTATGAATTATAGTATTTTGAAAGTTGTTTATATTTTTATGTTAGTTTAAGAATTATTTTTTCACAAATTATTTTAATAAGTGTTATTGAAATTAGTTTTTGTTGTAATATGTTAGAAATTATAATTCATACTAAAGTACTATTGATTGTTGTTATTTTATTTTCTTAGAGAGTTTTTTTATGAGATTTTAAATTTAAAAAATAACTATAAATAGAAATAACTCTTGATTAAATATAAAGAATTTTTGAATAGTTGTAAAGTAAAAAATAAATTTTAGATAAATAAAAATAAAGTATAATGTATGTTATTGTATCAACAATTTTAATATTATTTTAAAAATAGGGTAATAATATTATATAAATATATTATCATAAATGTTATCATATTATGAAGAAAAAAAAAATTATTTATCAACAATTTTAATTAGCATATTTATATTATTTTAAAAATAGAATAATAGTATTATATAAGTATTGTCATAAAATCATTATGTATATTAAAAACAAACAAAACAAAAATATATTTCAAAAAATAAAATAAAATTAAAATAATTCAAAAATAATTTATTATATAAAATTTGTTTCAAAATATTTCATTATATATATTTATTATTATTATTATTTTAAAAACTTGTTTCATTATTTTTCATTATATATATTTATTATCAAATGCTTTTAATTAACTATTTAAAATTTTATATTATTTAAACACCCTTATTCTAGGGCGTCTCTAATTAAACTTCCATACAACTAAATCATCTCCTACGAATAAACATGTAGAGTATAGTTTTAAAATGCTTTGCAATATGGTTTTAGAATGGTGTGCAATATCTTACCTTTTGTAGAGTATTAGGTGGATTATTTATAGGAATAGATTCCAGCCTATTTATTCCCCTATGGAATGTGGGAGTAAATAAAAAACATAACTTTAAACGTGACGGAGATAAAAATTTTACTGAAACAAAACTCTCAAAAAGTGGATGAAGTATGGGAATGTAGGTGAATGGGCCCGACCACCTAAGGAGTGTACCCTTAGAGTGTGTTGGTTAAGCCCAACCAAATAAATGTGCACGGATAATAGAATATTGCTCATATACAAGATAGCTTTTTATTTTACTTTACCTACTAATACTTTGCTTATATGTTTGTGCATACCAAAGGAATGATCAAGAATATGGCAACCATGACTTTGTAATCCTTTCAAGGGATAACCAATATCATACACAAGAGGAAGGAATGTGAATATATAATTATAACATTGTGAAGCCTCTAACCTTGAGATGAACGTACCTCATCCAAAATCACTATTTTATTGTATAATATGTATTTATATAAGTTCAGCTTCATCCCATTTCACAAGAACTTGCTCTTCTTTTTTGTTTTTTTAAATTTATAGCCTATGCAACATGTAACAGTGTATAAAACTCATTGCACCCTTAAAAGTTAAGTTACAAAAATGTGTTAGTTTAGTAGCATAAATTTCTCATAAAACCAACAGCCCAGGATATATTCATAAGATGGATTTTTTGAAAACAAGCCTTCTATCTATATATATGCTGACAATAAATTACTTAGCATTCTATTCCTCTTCTGATAAGCCTTGACAAGATTAAATCATTGTTATTTCTAACATTTATTCTTTCAAAATACAATATATAATCTCATGAATAAAAAAATAATAGAATTGAAATAACAAATACTCATTTTTACCCCAAGTTATAGAATTTACATTTTCATACAAAAAATACACCACTTTCACACATACGCTTTTCTCCCACATCTACCAATAAAGATAGTTATATTTTTGTGAGGCTATCTTCACCTCATAAACATAATGATATGAAAAATAGGTGGCCCTTTTCAAGCTTGAAATAATCCTCATAAATATCTCCAACCTACACCAAACAAAAAAATATCCTCCCAACTTCCCAACCTTTGGTTGGAAAACCAACCACCCCTGAGCTAGGAGGAAACTGAGGGAAGTGGGTACAAACAAAACCAAGCAAAACAATATTTACACACACATGATACACACAAGATTATTTTCACACCCACCAAAGGGAATTTCACATAACTTTAGGATTCTGTCAAGAATCCAAAGTGGGGAATTGAGGGTGGACTACGCACTCCATATGGGGACTTATAATAATAGCAACAAGAACAAATCAATATCATACTCCCATCATTTCACATGCAATCCTTCTTTAATATCTTCTCTTTCTCCAAAACCCATACCACCAAAACCATTTCTACCATTTGACAATTATATATGGGTACTCATACCCTTTTTGAGCCTTTCCTCTTAAGGAGGGATTAAACTTCCCCATGGAGGTTCCTACTCCATACCATCCCCAACGAGGTATGCTCTTCCCAAATTTTGGGTGAGTCTATCCCTAAACAACGCTCTTCCCATCACATAAACCACATTCAACAACACAAGAAAACAAGCACCAATTTTTTTTTTGAGATAAGCATACAAGCAAAACACAAGAGATAAAATACCAAGCACATTTTTACATACACATGTAATCTTTCAAATAAAAACATAGAGAAATAGATAGAGTGGTGAATCTACCTCAAAACCAAGCTTAGGGAAGGATGGGTTGAGGATCCACACAACTCCTCTTCTTCCAAGCTTTTTCTTCAAACTTTCAACTCCCAAAATTCAACCAAAATCAAGAATACAAAAAGAACCCCATAACCCTTGTTTTGAGTTTATTTTATAGGAATTCAAGTTTGAATTCCTTTGAATAAGGAGCTAACATTTTTCAACCTCCCATTCACTCTCCTAGGAACACTCACCCATGTGTGCTCACATATGTGTGAGATCTTGGGAGCCTTCCAAGGCAACTTGGAAAAGTGGGAATGGAAAGAGACTAGTCTCCATCTCACTTCCCAAAACCTTATTTTGGTCAAAACTCTTAAAGGCTTCAAAAAGAGTGCTCAATCTTGAGATTGACCTAAGATTTTGAGCTAAAAAGGTTCCTGCCTTAGGGCCCTTAAACCCATAAAAACACTTTAAAAATATGACTTTTCAATCCCCAAAAAGTGCCTAAAAGTTCAAATCCAAGTTTGTCCACTTGGATGGACAACTCACCTCCTAGATGGACTAACATGGTGATAAAATCAATTTACAAACATTCACAATTAACATCACTAATAAAATACATCACAAAACAAAACTATAGTCCCTCTAAATGGACTATAGTTTGGTTTCACTGGTTAAATTACTTAGGGTTCCCAAGGGTCACCTCCAATTTCTATTGGCCATGGAAAGTGTACCTGCACACTCAATGCACACGTTAATCCATCCAAGTAATTCATATTTATATAAAAATAAAACCATTGCATTCACACAAGTTTCATAATTCACATAGCATAAAGATCCAATAACATAATTGAAAAATCATTAGCTCCACCTATCTTATCCCACTTTCATTAACCATAATTTTCATACTCATCCATTTGCAACATGATTGGTTCACACTAATTTTTTCATTCATTCAACATTAAGTTTCCATATTCAAATTAACCAAACTCATTAACCAGCATAAAATTAGATCAATCATCATAGTCAGATTACTAAGCATGTAGCATAATCAAAATCATATCATCATATGAACTTAAATGTTTAAATATCATGTCATCAATGGTATCAATAGGCATAAACAATAACCAAAATCAATATAATCCAAGTACTATATGTAGCATAGGGGTGGGCCTCACACCTTTTATGTAGTTTATTTGAGGTCCATTTTCATGATCACATAATATAGCCTTTATGAACAAACTTGCTTGTTTAGGAGGTGCATTTTGAAACCCACAACTTTCTTCTCTCATATTTTGAAACACCTAATAGTATAGATCAAATTCAATATGATAACGACAACAACAAGTTTCAAAAAACTCGTTTATCTTCACATAATATGGCTTTAACCTTTCAAACATTGTTTGTCCAATCTTTATATGAGGATATGTATTACAAAAGTTCATATACATCTCAAATTGTGTTAAGTATGGCCAATGTTTGATATGATTTTCATAAATACCAGGCCCAATCCTGTGTCTCATAACATCTCTAGTATTTGATGATGGACAAGTCTGATCATGCCAAAAACTTGAGATCAAGTTCCTAGCAACATCTTCAATCTTGTCAGAATGGGGAGCTAGATACACATAATTTCCCAATTTCCTTTTGAACTCTCATCCAAGAACTTTCTCTTTTTCTCATATTTTATTAATGTGGTTCTACTATAACCAATTTCAGCCAAAAGTACAAACATTTTTCTTTTTCTTGCTCTATCTTGATGTAAAATAGATGTCAACATCACCCTTCTTGTAGTGGCCTTATCCATTGATCGAGATCCTTTCCCAATGGAATCTAAACCATTTTTAACATTTTGAGCAATATCCTTTTGTAATCCCATGTGTTTCTTCTTATTTGATGTCGAATGTACACCCAACAATTGTAATGACTCTTTCAACTCATTACGAAGAAGTAAACATGATAACACTTGGGTTTTTTCAAGTGTATGAAGATGATTGAAATGATGATTGATTATTCCGTTTACAGATTTAGTCATTGACCTCTTTCTCTTATTATAAGGCTGGTTGGCATAACATTTCAGCTTCTCCATATCCATTTGAAGTAAATGATCTAAATTTCTATAAGCAATTTGTTTCATCACCTTTTCAGCTAGTTTTGTATGTTCATGCATACCAGTAGAAGGAAGTGATCCTGGCCCCTCTCCAACATGCATTGTTTGAACTTGGGCCTCCTCCCTATCTTCAAGGTTCATGTGTTCTTCAACGGATTCATTTGATCCAATATCTAGATTTGGCTTGACTTCAACATGAGAACTTCTTGCTTGTTGAGCCCTTTCTACATGTCACAAAATATTTTACAAAGAAAGTGAGAGATGATTCTATATAAGCGAAGTTTATGTATGCAAGCAAACAAAGTGATAAGACATGATGCTATAAGTGAGAGAAGTTTCAACTAGTTTTATATGCTCATCCATACCAGTAGAAGGAAGTGATCCTGACCCCTCTCCAACAAGCATTGTTTGAACTTGGGTATTCTCCCTAACTTCAAGCTCCATGTGTTCTTTAGTAAATTTGTTTGATCCAATATATAGATTTGGCTCGACTTCAACTTGAGAATTTCCTTCTAGTTTGAATTTACATGCAAGCAAAGAAAGTGAGAGACTATGAGTTATTTAAGTGGAGTTGAAACAAATAAAATAAAAGAATCTTGAACTTAAGAATTCCATGGAACAAAATAAATTGGAAATAGATGATGAGAAATTTAGGTAATGTCTATGCAAGATGACTATTTTTTAGTATTAAAGTTTTCAAGTTAAATCTAACATGGTTTTCATAATTGGAAATATATTTGTAAGAAAAACAAATCGAGGTGTTAATAAAAGTCCTAAACACACACTTGAGAGACTGAGAGAGAGAAGAAACAAGCATGACCTTGTTTCTTTATATGATAATTTTCCAAGTTTTGTTCACGCCTCTTTTGTAGACTTCTTCTTTTGACAATTTTCATTGAGACACATTTTTTCTTTTTCTTTGTTGTCCTAGGTTTTCTTCTTCAAGTTAAAGATGACTCAAAACAAATCCTCTACCAACTTAGTTAAATTCTCCTCCAAATTTTGCCTTGATTGATAAAAATGAAAAGTTGTCTTCTCCAATATTTTCCTCTTTGATAAATGTGCAAAAACATCTTCAAAATCTGTGCTCCAAGTGATATAAATGTGAATTAATCTTGCAATTTGATATGGAATAATGAAAAATAAGCTTGTATTTATATGCATATGGGAAAAAAATTATTCTAGTGTATGGAATAACTAGATCCTAGTTTAAATGAATCAAGTGGTAATCAAACAAGTTATTTCATTGTGGAGTTTGTTGTTATTTATTGTATAGATATGCAACATATCTAGTAATTTTAGAATTTTGTTACTTGTCAAAAAGATAATAGAAGTATAATTTGAATTGAATTTTCTTAATGTTTCAAAGAATTAAATTTTCCTATAATTTAATAATGGTGTAGATTAAGAGATTATTTATGAAATAATTTAACATAAAGTTTTATAGCTTAGAGGGAAAGTGTTTGAAGGATGGTATATAATTATAAAAGGAATGTTCCTACCTCTTCTTTATAATTATATTTTGTTCTCAACTCCTCAATGGTTCATGTTGCTTAAGTCATTTTTAAAAAATAGGAGTTTTGTGTACCACAAAGTGATGCACTTTATTTGTTCTTACTTTCTAGATCAAGATTTTAATTTCATCATTTTTATCAAATTTTAAAACTAGAACATGTGCATTAATAAATAGGCTTGTAAATACACTCATTTATAAAATATCATTAGTTTACTTGAGCTTGGGAGTCATTTATTTTATAATTTTTGACTGCTTACTATAAAATTCAATGGGTGTGCATGCAAAATATTTATTATGATCAACATGAATGAACTTAATTATAAAGTGGCATTCATTTCCTAAAATTCTACTAGAGATCAAATGTATATCATATAAGGAAATGCAAGTTCTAAGAGATCATTAAATAAGCAAATGTATGTACATTGAATATAAGCAAACACATACATACATGTAAATAGATTCATTGTATAAACATGTAATATGTTATAAGCAAAGAGCCAAATGTATGTATATCATATAAGCAAATGTAAGTTAGAGATCATCAAACATGGAATACTAAAAATTGTCATATAAGCAAATACATGTAGTAAAGATCATAAATCTAGTGCAGGGCCTAATATGAATGTCGACTCCTAGTCGAACGACTATCTAAATGAGAACAGTCCTACTCTGATGGATGTGTTGAGCCCTGCAAATAAAATTGTGTACAAAATGTGTTAAATTTACATATAATTTTTATTCAATAAATTTTATGAAAGTTATTTTTAAGAATGTACTTGTATATTTTTAAATATCTATCTAGATCTATGCATACATATGCATGTACATATACACATGTATATATAAAAATTTAAAACTCAGATGTCCACTAGTAGCAGATTCATCCACAGAGTCACGTCAATGTAAATGATCTGGAGAAACAAGGCTAGGAGTGACATGAGGTATGTACACCTACAATATATATACATATATATTAGTACATGAATATCTAGTTAAAACTAAAATTTAAAATAATTAAAAAGGAATTGAAACATGCATATGCATACATACATGCACATCATCTGATATTGGAATGACTTGAGTCATTTGAAACGACCGCCTCCACCATATCAACTATACGGTCAAGTGACGAACCAACATCTACATCCATTTGATCTATCCCATGTTGTGCCATAAATGATGAGTGAAGAGGACTATGCAGGTGAGATGGCATCAATGATGACGAACCAGAACCAATCAACATCTCAGTAAAACCCATAGTACGTGCATCTATCGAATCATCTATAGGTGGATCTTGGCGTGCACTAGTGCTGGGATGAGAGTGCTGGGATCCTAGAAGTGAATGTGCTCCGTGTCCCAAACAATCTCTAACACGCTCTACATTGATCCCATAGTCTAATGTAATGAAGGAATATGCCTCCAAGAGGTCATCAGCCAAACAATGCAAAGTCCTACATGCCATATTTCCTATAAGTGCCTCAAGCTTTGTGGGAGTAGGGATACCAGTTGTTGTATAAGGATCCATGGTGGTCCACTATACTGAAAATGGCATGGATCAAGAATGTCTAGACATCAAATACTGACCTACACGATCAGTAGATATCCTAGTGGCGGAAACTTCAATGTCACCTATAGTTTCAATTGCTTCCTTTTGGGAAGCAATGATAACCTCATCTACTATGGGGGCTAAAGCTAGGGTGAGAGTAGGAGACCTCTCACCAACCAATACCCTAAACACTATGGCTAGTTTATCTGCTCGACAATAGGTGGGCCTATTGGCAATCCTACCACGCCCCTGACCAACATATGGTGGAATGTCCAGGTAGTTGACTTTGAGGCCGAAATGGACCTCAACATACAACTACTGAACAAAATACAATGGAATCTAGTCATTGTTTGGGTATTGACCATGTGCTGCAAGAAATCGTGGGTAGATCAATGAGGCCATAACACGATCAACACATCTAGTGACCTGGTATCCCCTAACTTTATGCACATTTTGATAAAATGGAAAACAAGTGTCTTTTATCATTTCTTTGGTCACACTATCCTATATTTGTTTAAAGGGAACGTCACCATGTACTTCTTCCTGCATGTAGGAAAGAATAGCAGCTACTCTAGCTAGGGAAAATGCACTAGTCCTCTCAAGTTCATCTCTTAGTTTTTCTAGACTATGCAATATTGAAATGCATGGTTCAAAATATATCCTTGGGTTTGCACCCTGTGCTAATGAGTCTCTCAATTTCTTAATCTCATTAGTGGTATTTGCAAACAAATTTTTTGGAGGTGGATCATCTGCATTTTCCATGTTATATATGTATGTACACCTAAAGGAGAAATGAGACTTTGGTAAATAATATATCTAGATATAGGGAATAGAAATCTAAAACAATTCTAATAATTCATCTACTCATCAATAATATTTTCATACCATTAACAAAAAAACATTCAACATTTATCTAGTTTTTAATAGTCAAAACATTCAAATTACTAGATTGCACACAAAACATAATCTAAAACAGTTCTAAATTTTAAATTTACAAGTGTACACTCTAGTACAAAATGTGTCATTAAAAACTTAAAAAATATTGATAAAGGTTGCATCTAAGATTTATTTCCTACAACTAGTAATAAAGGGAAAGCATCATTACTTAACATTGGTGGTAATGTAAAATCAATTTAGTCATTATTAAAGGTACAACTAAGAGAAGAAAATGAGAGAGATGATAAGCTTGAAAATATAATTTCTAAATTATTGAAACAATATTTTGATAAGGAGGAAACCAAAAAATTAGAAATAAACTTCCTCATATCCATAAAGAAAATTTGATAGGAGGAAGGGACACATGCACATAATATTTATCATGAAAGTTACCATACAATGTACAAGAACATGATACTAAGAACAAAGGTTTCTTATAAGTACACAACAAACCTAGATGAAGATTTAACCCTAGTACAAAAAGAAAGAAATAATGAAAGAATAGGAGAAAATGAAGATTTAATCTTTGTACATATTTTTTCTATTATCTCAAATCTTATAGATAATATAAAATCCTCCATATGAAAATATGACCTTATATTTACTCATTTAGATAATATTAATAATTATTTTATTACTCTTATTTTTATAAATTTCTTGGATATTATAGTAAAATAAATCAATTCTTACATTTTTTTAAATTAAAAAGTTGCCTATACAAATTCTACAACTAGATATAATGGACTAGCTTTGTATAATGATGCACAATGTTCAATCCTTGATGTTCCAAATCAAATTGATGAAAGATGGAATGATGCACATAATTGGTTGTAGATCCAAGTCTCCCAAAAGAGGAAGGAAACGAAGTCTTTATATTTTTATTAATAGACTATATTAAGTGTTACCATGGTTAACTATGAATTTTAATAATTTAAATGTAAAAGGTAAAGAATCTCTTAGCAAGAGAACTATTGATTGTATGTTTAGAAGATCTTATGAGTCTATTGATTATAGTTTTTTACAAGAAGTAAAATTGGTAACATGTAACCATAATTGAGCACTTTAATTTGTTTAGAAGGATACTTTTATTTGGAAGCTAGTCATTAGAATAATAGACATGATATGAAATTTGATTGATAAGTATATGATAGATTATGTGATCGACTCTAGTGTTTACCCATTTTATAAATTATTTTAAGTTATTTATAAAATTAACCTAGTTTAAGTTTGACATTATTTGTCTTTATGCATTAGATGATTACCAATGAAAATGTCCCTTATAAGGTTCCATGTAATGATGGAAAATAAAGATGAAAAGTATTAAGGACCTATATCTTATTTTAATGGCAAAAAAGATAACCCTCTACTAGAAAATAAAAAATCGTATGTGCTTCATTGTGTAATTATTGAAATTGACACCCTATGATTTGATAGAAATTAGGATATATGGATTGATCTAAATGGAGCTATATCAAATAATTGTAGGTATATTATAAGTGACATAAAGCCTCAATGTCTCATTTGTATTAAAATATGGGGATGATGTGGCTATTTTAAGGCCCAAAATTTCATGTGTTAATAGCATAAACATTTAACATTTATTTTTTTGGGACTTTGTACCAAATACCTTTTTCCAAACACAACTTTTGTTTAAAATACTTCAAGACCTATGAATGAAATTAAAAATTTCCTAGTAAAGACCATCAAGGAAGGTCTTAATGCCATATGTGGCTTCCTTTGCCTATTATATAAAATTCAACTAAAATAGCTTTTAAGAAATAGTTCCACAAAATATGAGGGGTCCAACCATGTTTTCAATTAATTTAAAACTATTATTTTAGGATTTTTTTATTTTTTTATTTATATAAATTTCTTACATTTTTTTGAATTAAAATGATAATAGTGCTCCATAAATTGCATAAAATTGAATGCTATTAAAATTTTGGTTAAAAAGTAAGAAGGTTAACCTTTAAAGTCATTGAGGAAGGTATTGCTACTACAAGTGGTTTATCCATGAAGGGCTTGAAGTCTCATAAAGAAAGTAAATACAAGAGGAAGGAACATATAGATGATTTCCTCACAAGTATATAAATGTTTCTACTTAATTATTTATTTCATCCTTGAAGGAAACTATAAATGTTGTTAATCCTATCACTTTTATCTTATAAATAATCTTAGATACATGTGACTTGTTAGCTTCCCCTTTCATTTACTCATGTAATTTAAGATATTTATTATTAGAGTTGCACATGGGAAAAAAAATGAGCTCCCCTCCACGAAGGGCTTACTTTTTTCTTATACCAATTTGAGAATTTTATTATTTCAATTCTTAATCGTAATCAAAATGTGGTGAAGGGAAAATAAAACCCATCCAATAAGTGTGTGTGAACCCCAATCCTAGTCCCTACAAAATAACAAGAATAAACAAGTTAAACAAGAGATTGCAAGCTAAAACAAGGATTCTCCATGAAATCCATTTACAAACTTCGAATTAGGAAAAAAAACAACAAAGAACACAATGAAACAAGAAAATAGAAATTCAATCCTAATTAGAATAGAAAACACATGATCCCATGGGGGAATTGGTGCCAATTTGATGTGAAAATTGGCCCTTTCCCAATTCCTAAGATGCAAGCTTGTTATGTTGATGATGGTGGTTCCACTTTGTTGATGAAGGATGAGAACTCCAAGCCAAAATCTGCAAAAACCTAGCTAAGAAATCAATGGTGATGGATAAAGATGGCTACATATTTTAGCATAATAACTTTGCATAATTGGTGGATGATCAAATGAGGATATGAGCTCTTTATTTATAGAATGCCAAGATGGATGAATGTCCAAATTTGAGAAATGTGGGACTAACATTCATCCAATAGCATGAGGCCACTTTTCAAATTATGAGTGGATGAAGGATGTGCAGGATTTGGGGATTGTGCCAATAAATGCTTATTTTTGAATTTCATATTTGTTGAAATGACATGCAAGAGGGAAGAGAAAATGCAATAAATGCCACTTGGCTCAAGGCAAAGGACATGTAAGATGAAGTTATTGCCTTGTTGGATGTACATGTTGACTTGAAATTTTTGAATTCAAATTTGAATGATATTCTAAGAAGATGCCTTGTAAGGAAAATAGGGATTTAATAAATGAATTAAATCTATTTTCATGTGCAACTTGTAAAATCTAGAGGATGGGACATGAGATGAGATTAAATTAATCAAGGGTTAATTAATGTAATAGGAGATTAGATGATGTGACCTATTTGACTCAAATTTATGGATTTATTTAAATCAAATAAAAGAGGAATATGATAAGAGATTAATCAAATAAAGATTTTGATTTATTTAATTAAAAGGAGATAGTGTTATATTAAATCAAATAAGGTTTTAATTTATTTAATTTAATGGATAGACTTTAGAGATTTATTCAAATAAAATTAATTATTTAATTAAATAGGGATAATTAGATTAGATGGATTGATTTAATTAACAAAAGAGAGTGACTTAAATAGATAAAATGATTTATTCAATTAAGAGAGGAATATTGATGAATTTAATCAGATAAGGAGATTTGATTAAATGGTTAGACTGAGGGATGATTCAAGATGAAACGATGTTAGTAAGTCGGGATCAAGTGCACAATGTCAATCGGTATATTTTACGTGTGTACATTTTGCCCCTCTTTGAAGCAATGCACTCATTGCGTTGGTCTAAAGAAAAATGATCTCAATCAAAGCCAAAAATTTTTGATATTTAAAAACTTGCCCCACTGCTGCATGGAGAGAGAAAACATGCCATTATAATGCCCCCTTGAGAGATTGGACCAAAATTTTAATTTTTGGGTGATCTCACAAAAAAGGAGGACAAAGTGCCCTAAAGGTCTGAAAAGGCTCCAAGAGGCTGAAAATGTGTCTAAGTGTAGTAAAACAATGTAAAACAGGCCTCAACTGGACAAAAACAAGTTCGAGGGTCCAAAATCGTAATAGGACAACCAATCAGGGTGAAAAAACCCTAATTTTCAAGCTTAAAAGGGGCCCAAGGGGTCACTTTCAAGCCATTTTCACACACCTCCAATAGTAATCTTGAGATTCGAGCTCTAACATCTTGACGATATGGTACAATGACAACTTCCCCTACACATTTCTAATCGAGTTTGGATGTACCAATAGCCACCTGACATCAGGGCACCGGTAAGTGGTCCATACCCAAGCTTCGTTTAGTGCTTTTAAAAGTCAGTTTGTCTACAGTGGCGCTATATAGCGCCACTCAGAAATCAAACTATGTCACTTGGTGCTAAATAGCACCATGACGGTGCAGTTTGGAGTTTGAAAACTCTGATGCTGAGCTCGGGGCTAGCAGGGTAGTTTGAAAAATGCGACGTGGTGGTCCTGATTTCACCCAAAGTCTGTCATTGGATGATAAAGTGCACCGCGGTGGTACAATTTTTCTTTTTTAAGCCCTAGCATCAAAGTTTGATTAGAAATAAAATTGCGATGCCTTCACGGGTTGCACCGCTAGGGAAGTTTTTTGAACGCTCGATGAAGAAATTTTCAAAAAAATTTACATGGTAACCTTCCTTGATGCAGATGCAGCGAGGGAGCTCTACTCTTGGGAGCACAGGTCGTAGGATCTAGTTGGCTATCTATGGGACCTGAGTGATAGGGACAAGGATCGACTCTGGATTGTGGGGTTGTGGTATATTACATATGCAACACCCATTCGCACCCATCTAGGGATGCTATCAACGCTGGCCGAGAGATGGCACAACGAGACATCTTCATTTCATCTTCCCACTGGTGAGGCCACCATCACTCTAGAGGACATTTGGCATATTTTGAGATTGCCCATTCATGGTCATCGAGCAATTTTTGACATGGACAAGGGGCACAAGGCAGGATCCTGGCACCTCCCTACCGCTAGGTGATTGCAGCCATCATTTCGGGTCTTGTTGCCCCTGACAAATGAGGGTGATACTTCAGTCCCAAATGGGGATATTGCTGGGAGTGGATGGTCTGAGATAGGCCAGTTCATTTTGCATGGGGGCCTGTTCTTCTAGCTTCATTATATAGAGACCTCCATGAGTATGTCTACATGGATGGTAGAGCACGCGGAGTAGGGGCGACTCTTCTTCACGTCTGGGTGTGGGAGCACATTTTTGTGCTATGTCCACGTGTTGTTTCAGTTCCGATGGGGCCAGACAATCCCCCATGTGGTGATACAGAGGCGGTGTGTCCTTCAGACACACCGGTGAGCACGGGATCCCCTACTAGAGGAGGGTCTTGGATGAGATGCAGGTTTTTACCTGGTGACCCTATCTTGGTCGGCACAGATGGGCCAATGATGCTGATTAGATATTCTACTGCCGCTAGGACCATTTCATGTAGGGGCGGGAGCACGCGATGATTGAGAGGTACCTACCCAGGCATGTACATCATCAATTTGGTGAGCCGCAGGATCGTCCTAATGATGATTATGTAGCCGTCTTCACCCGCACCATGACACAGGTTTCATGGGGGTGGTATATTCCTACTTTATAGGCGGTGGACAACTTCAAGCAGCAGGTAGCCTAGCCATGGGCTTATGATCAGAGGCTCACAGATCCAGGCACTACCCAGGCCTACAGGGATTGGTTCCAGCCTCAGCTTCAGTTGATGATTCCAAGTGTAATTCTGGATTAGCAGAGAGTCAGAGGCAGAGGGGGAGGACGAGGATGGAGAGTTGACATTCGAAAAGACCCACCATTTGTGCCTCAGTCTAGCTAGATCAAGGAGATGTGCACATGCAGAATCAGTAGCAGGTGCCACTAGTCCCACCACCACAAGGAGAGGATCCTCCCTGGGTGCAGCTGCAAGTATAGACAATAGGACAAGAAGATGCTCAGGATGTGTTGATTGCACAGTTACAGGCCCAGGTCCAGGCTGTGATAGCCGAGAGAGATTAGGTGAGGGCCAAGAGAGAGCAACTCAGGGTCGAGAGGGATCAAGCCATACAACAGAGATAGGTTGCAGAGCTACAGGTAGCCACAGAGCTAGGTAGGAGACAACAACTAGAGAGCATGGCAGCCTCCTCCTCCCGGGGTACAGTGTCAGTTCGGTCCTATAGGGATGTCGTCCGAGAGGCCGAGTACTATCAGAGGTACTATCATGAGGTCGTACCCAAAGTAGAGCAAGTCCCAGAGTACTCAGAGCGGCCAGCCACAAACCAGCAGAGGGTCATAGTGACAGAGGCGAGGGCAGTATTCACAGGGACCGAGCTTGATCAAGATGATAGGATACTTTTTTGTGCCTTATGGGCTCATTTTTTATAGCCCGATGGGCCTTTTGTATTGATTGACATATATGTATAGCGATCCAACCATTTTTTGTACTATGACAGTTGCGTTATTGATGATATATATATGAGCCAATGATGATTTTGATGCGATGCAATGTATACTCTTTATCTATGCATGGATGATTTTATTTCTATATATTGTGCAATGATGCTTTTATGGGTGCATTTATTTCTGATGATGTGCTTATGGCTAATAGATCTATATTATGTTAACCTATGATATGCAAATGCGATGTGCAATGATGTTTATATGATGATCTATTTTATGTTACTGATGATACGATATGTGATGTGAAATGTACTATGCAAAATGATATGGTATGTATATGAAATGTTTATGTGAATTATGCTTATATATGGATGGATTTATGGATGGATGTATGCTTTGTATGTGATGTAGTGATTTATGCAATGAATTATTTATAATGTTATTTATGGGATGACATGGATGTTGTAATGCGATGGTTGTGACATGATGCTAATGAGATGCAAATGAGATGGTTTTTTAAGATGCTTGGAATAACAAATGTTATTGTCCTAAACATATTAAATGATGATGTAATGTGAGTAATGCATTTTAATGTGATGTACTATATGCATTGATATGATAATGTTTTATGTAAAATGTTCCTAATGTGTGAGATGACTTTATGATGTTTATGTAAGTATGTATATGATGGGTTATTTTGTAATGCCTATGTACCTATTATTTATGATTATCTTAAATGATTGTGAAATGCAAATGAATGTTTATGCGATGATTCATTTAATGTAATGCAATGAAATGTAATGGATGAAGTGCAATAAAATGGATGCCCCTATCTATGAAGAATGTATATGATAATATGTTTATATGATGATTGAAATGCAATGCATGTGTTTTCTATATGATATGTTTATGCAATATGCTGATGATTTGTGGATGCAGGATGGATGCACTAGTGATGATGATGATGATCAACTATCATAGTACCTTGTTAGCATGATGAGAAAGAAAAGAAGAAATCATTTCAACAAGAGACATGATGATGCAAATGCAAATGATGATGATGATGATTACTTGCCGAGCAATTGGGATTTTCAAAGGGCCAAATTTTCTTATGTTTGATAACGCATGTGGTATGATGCATCAAGGTATAGAAAACTAGGATGGCATTGTACCCAGTGTGATGGACTTTGACTTGACAAGCAGATAGGAGTATCCTTGTTCACACCTGACATACATAAACCTTGCTAGGATGCACTTTAGAAGTTTTAAACATCTCAGACCAAAACACGAAAAGGTATAACCAAATTATGTAATAGTCAACAAACTATCCAAAACACCCTCTATACATACCTAACAAAGCAAGTATTCGCCGAGGTTAATTACAAGAACGTCCAACAAACATAGTAGACAAAAGATAATGATCGTTGCCCCAGTCCTATTTCTCTAAATCCTCTTGTTCAGATATCATTGAGAAGTCCTTCAAATGAGTGCAATAAGATAAGTCAAAATATAAATAAAAAGTACACAAAGAAGGTGATGCTCTTCAATACCGATAAAAGAGGATTGTTTTCTAAGGATAAGAAATGAAACTATTGCCAAAAGATAATGCCCATTGTAGGAAGGATTCATCCTAGGACATGTTAGTGGATGGTGGCATGCCAATTCATTTATCCAAAGCTTTCTAAAAGATGATTGATATGAGACCAATTAGATGATAAGTTATCGACACAAAGAGATGACCAACTTGCTTATGCATTGACTTAGACCTAAGACTTAATGTTTTGAGTTTTACTTTTGATCCTATTAGGCTGTTTCTGATTGTCTTACCAAAGAGTGAGGATGATGATCATTTATTATGAGTGATATTATTGCGGGTGCAAGTGAGATGAGAGGGATGGATTTTTCAAATATTTGGATGTTTTTGGCATTTTTTGAGATGTTTTGAGGCTGTTTTTGGTATTTTCCAAGATTTTCAAATGTTTTGATTTTTGATTTTCCAATGTTTTTGGGGTTTTCTGAGATTTTGACCAAGAGACTAACCTAAAGACCTATCCTAGGGGCCTTGGGGGCTGATCAATCGATTAGCCTTGCCTATGTTATACACGCAGAGACCATGTAGTTCGACTGACGACTTGACCGAATTATAGGTGAAGATATTCATGCCAATTTATTATGACATACTCATAAAGGACTAACCTAAGTGTCTCGGGGGATGATCAAAGATCAACCTTGCCTACGTTCAAGGCTCAGAGACCCGTAGTTCGACAAGATGACTCTATTTTTGAATTTTTGATTGAATTTTTGACCTATTTTGGGATTTTGATATGTTTTGATGTTTTTGGATTTTTTTATTTTTTGATGCTTTTGGATTTTCTGATATTTAGGACTTTAAGAATATACACGAATCCAATCCAATGAGAACATGCCCCCAGCGTGATGCAATAGACTACTCCGATAAAGGCAGGACAAATTGACCTTGTGGATGGGCCGAGTAGTACTAGAAGGGATCATGATACGAAAATAGGACCAAGCTATGGTGCATATGCGAGTGGATGAGTGATGGATGAATATCGAATGAAATGGATGATGCAAAACAAGCCATAAAGATCTTGGTGGATGGAGAGTGCTTATTTACACAAGCCTATTTGCCAGGTTTTCACCAAGGTACTTGTCCAAAGTGCCATCGAAGTGGTTTTCACTAGAGGACGAATTTTTTTCTCTTTACTATTTTCAATCCTTTTTCTAATTTTTTTGGATTTTTTTTGTTTTTTTGCTTTTTTTGTTGTTACCAAGATGCCTGTTTGCTAGGTTTTCACCAAGGTAACCATTTTTTAAGGACTTTTTATGATTTTTTTTGGATTTTTTGGTTCTATACCTCGAAAGATTTAGGCATAAATTTTTTTGAGATGAGAGCTATTCATAGGCTCTTGTAGAGGTTCCCCTTCAGGTGTTGATAACTGATATACCCCTGATTTGTAACTTGCTGTGATGACGAATGGTCCCAGCCAATTGGGTTCAAACTTGCCTTTGCTGCTTGGGTTTGGGACATTCTTTTGATTTTCTTTTAAGACTAGTTCTCTGACTTAGAACATCTTGCTTTTGATTTTCTTATTGTAGCTCCTTTTGAGTCTATTCTGATAGATTTGCAAATGATTCAAAGCATCTATACGTCACTCATCCAATAGCTCTAGCTCATTTAGTCTTGATACTCGGTACTCTTCATCCATGATGAGGTTTTGTAGTGATGTCCTGAGGGATGGGAGCTTGATATCAATGGGGAGTATCACTTCTAATCCATAGACAAAGGAGAAGGGGGTGGCGCCGATGGGTGTGCGAATACTGGTTCGATAGGCCCAGAGGGCGGGATTAAGTTGTAGGTGCCAGTCACGACCTGCATCATTGACTATTTTCTTAAGGATTTTTAGAATGGTTTTGTTTGTAGCTTATGCTTGGCCATTGCCTTGGGGATAGTACGGGGTGGAGAAGCGATGCTAGATTTTGAATTTTTTGCATAAGTCACGAACCTCCTGATTCTTGAATGGTGTCCCATTATCTGAGATAATGGCTTGTGGCACACCATAACGATAGATGAGATAGTTCAGGATGAACTTTGAGATATCCTTCCCAGTTATGTGCGTCATGGGTATAACTTCCACCCACTTAGTAAAGTACTCCATTGCGATTATGATGAATTTATGGCCGTTAGATGAAGTCAGAGTTATCTTACCAATGAGATCGAGGCCCCACTATGAAAAGCCTGGCCATGGTGTGACAATAGAATGAAGCTCTTGAGCTGGAGCATGGATGAGGTCCCCATGCTGCTGACATTGTAGACACTTTCTGGCATGGTCATGTGCCTCTCTTTCCATTGTGGGCCATTGTGGGCCAATAATACCCCATCCTCAACAATTTCTTGGCTATGGTTATTCCACTTGAGTGCGAACCACAAATACCATTATATACTTCAGTTAGAGTGGTTAATGCCTCAACATTTAGGCAGTGTAGTAGGGTTCCTTCTATGTTTCTACGGTATAGAGTATCTCTTAGGATGACGAATCTAGATGCCTTTTTTACTAATGTTCGCTTTAGGTTTGAGGGTAAATCGGCAAGTATGACTCCTATGCGAAGGTATGTATAGATATCGTGATACCAAGGATCGCTAGGACCAACGATTTCACACACAAATTCTGATTCTGGTACCTTGAATGCGAGCACGAGAAGCTGCTCAATCAAGAATTCATATTTTGGAGTGTTGTGAGGGATATCCAATAAGGACCCAATTGTTTCCATGGCGTCTATTGCTCTATTGTTGGTTCTAGGAATCTGCTCAAATGTTATTTCGATGAAGGACTCCTTAAGGGTCTACACCAATTTCTTGTATGGAGTAAGCTTGTTGTCCTTGGTCTGGTATTCATCGTTTACTTGATTTATGATCAATTGAGAATCCCCGTATACTTTGAGAGCTATGATGTTCCACTGTACTGCTATTCTGAGACCTATGGTTAAGGCCTCATATTCTGCAATATTATTAGTGCAAGGAAATGCCAGTTTGTAAGACCTTGGTATGCAATCCCCCTGTGGAGTGATAAAGAATATGTCAGCTCCTGATCCATCCTGTGTGTATGAACCATCAAAGTATAGTTTCCAATGGTTAGCTATATTGAGATTAAAAATGGATTCATTAGGAAATTCTGAGACGAGAGGGTTCTCTGAATAGATTGGTGCTTCTACCAATTGGTATGCGACAACTTGGCCCTTGATTGTTTTTCTCTCCACATACTCAATGTCGTACTCTAACAATATCATTACCCATTTGGCCATTCTTCTCGTGAGCATTGCTTTTGATAGTAAATATTTGAGGGGGTCGATTTTGGCGATGAGCTTTATCTTGTGTGCCAACATGTAATGTCTGAATTTTTGTGATGCAAACACTACTACGAGGCATGCTTTCTCAATGAATGAATAGTTTAGCTCATGCCCAACCATTGTTCTGCTAATGTAGTAGATAGCCCTTTCCATTCCATTTTTGTCATGCTGAGCTAGGAGAGCTCCAAGGGTTGCTACTGTTGTTGATACGTATAGAATCAATAGTTTTCTTGGGATTGGTGGCATTAAGACTGGTGGTGTTAATAGATATTCCTTGATTTTGTTGAATGCCTCTTCACATTTGGTATCCCATTTGTACGCTACTCCCTTGTGGAGTAGGTGAGAATATGGATTCTGTTTGTCTACCAATTGTGCTATGAATCTGTGAATGGATTGGAGTTTGACTTGGAGGCCTCTCAATTTTTTTAATGTCTTTGGTGCTTCCATTTCGAGGATTGCTTTTACTTTTGCTGGATCCACCTCGATACCCCTCATTGATACTATATATCCTAGCAGTTTACTTGATTGTACACTGAAGACACACTTCTTTGGATTTAGTCTGACCTTATATTCCTCTAGTTTGTCAAAGATGGCACTTAGGGTTGCTATGTGATCTTTTCTCTTTCTAGATTTAGCTAGAATGTCATCAACATAGTCTTCGACCGTCTTATGGATCATGTCATGGAATATCAATGTCATGGCTCGTTGATATGTTGCTCTTGCATTCTTTAGGCCGAATGGCATCATGTTCTATCAATAAGTCCCCCATGGACAAGTGAAAGTTGTCTTATGTTGGTCCTCTTTGGCTATCATGATCTGATTGTTTCCTGAAAATCTATCCATTAGCGACAACATTTCATGTCCAGCTGTCATGTCTACTATCATGTCAATGTTGGGAAGCGGAAAGTCATCTTTTGGACATGCCTTGTTCAAATATTTGAAGTCTGTACAGATTCTAATGGCTCCATTAGGTTTTGAAATAGGTACCAAGTTTGATACCCATTCTAGATAATCTATTAGCCAAATGAATCTTGCATCTAGTAGCTTTTTTAGCTCCATTTTGACCAATAAGGCGATCTGAGGATGCATTTTTTGAAGCTTTTGTTTGATAGGCTTTGTTTTTGGATACACTGCTAAGTGGTGAACCATAGTCTCTAGATCAAGTCTTGGTATGTCAGCATAACTCCATGAAAATTTTATCTGTCTTTCCCTTAGGAAAGCTGCTAGGAGCTTTTGTTCTTCTGATAGCAGTGACTTTGCATAGAATGTGATATGGGGAGTTGCCTCTATTCCTAGGTTGACCGGATTGCATTTTTCTGCCAAGACTGCTAACTTTTCCTGATGAATAGCTCTTAAAGGAAGATTGAATCCCCCATCCTCGAGCACCTCAGAGAGGTTTTCACTGTTGGATATGTTCTTTTTCTTTTTACTTTTTTCTGGTAAGAGAGTGCCACAATGTGGTTTTCACTCAAAGACTTAGATATGATTCTTAATTTTTCACTTTTGTGATTGAGGGATTCAATCGTTTCCCCATAATAGGCATGTGTGTCTAACTCTATTATGAACCCTACTTTATGATCACCATCTAGAATGTTATCCTGTAATCCCATGAATTCTGAGAGCGCCTCATCATTTTTGAATGTATCAAGAACTGGTGGTCCTCGTTGGTTGTAGTCGATCAGTTGGGGATATACTAAGCGGATTTCATGATCTTGGTGGTCTGTTTCAAAAGATAGGGTGCTAATCATGCAAAGAGTGGTATCCTCAAATAGCCTAGGTAAGTTGGATGTGGGGTCCTCATCATCACTACTACTACAGACATTGGTTATATCAAATGTAAAGTTATCTATGACTCTACTTGTAGACATTGGTAATTGTAGTTTCGTTGGGGTTAGCTAACAAGGATTATTAACTGATCTAACTAGAGGACTTCGGCCTCGTATGGTTATGCTCAGAGGGGTACATCCAAGGCCAAGATTTGTTATTGGTCGCGTCTCTAGCATGATAGGTATTATAATCCCATTGTCATTTTTTCCTAGTCTTTGATTTCTGTCATAGCCCATTGCAAGCATCATTTGTAGACCCTTGCTTCTTTCATCCATTGGTAAGTTAGCTACTGGTCTTTCATCTTGATATAGCATATGTGATGGATCTGTCTCAATAACCTCTCAGCCAAGGTCTCCCCAGCTTGTGAAATCAGGATAGTCTTCAAGAGACGTTTGAAATGTGGAAGCTTGGTTTTCTTGTGGATGTCCTCGTGATCTAGGAGATTGTGGTAACTTTCCTACCATAAAAGCATTGTTAGGGAGCTTGTACTTTCCACAACTATTGTCCTAAATGATGAGCTTGATGTCAGAGATGGTAGGGATGGCGAGTGTCTCTATCTCAGAAGTGGATGCGAGGGTGGCGGGATCAATGTATGGTGTGGATGGGCCCTCATCATTTTTTGGTACTTGGGGGATTTTATAGTACTTTGCTTCAAGATTTTTGCAATATGAGAAGGGTTTGGGATCTCCATGGATGGTCACTTCTTGTCCTTCATGTGTGAATTTCACACATTGGTGGAAAGTCGATGCTACTTCCTTCATTGCATGAATCCATGGGTGTCCAAGGAGGATATTATATGGCAAGTCAAGGTCCAGGACCTGACAAGTGGTTTCCATGAGAGCTGGTCCTACTTGAATAGGGAGTTTGATTGTGCCCTAAGACACTCTTTCTTGATCGTCATATGCTCTTATTGTAATACCCTTTCCTTTGTCAATGGAATCCTCTGATATCTTCAATTGCTTGATGAGGTTGAGAGAACAAATGTTCAAACCTGCACCTCCATCCACCAAGACCCTTTTGACTTTGCTCTTATGGACAATGGCTTCTAAGTAAAGCACTCGATTGTGAGATGGTTGAGCGGGGAAATCTTGGTCAGAGAATGTAAGGAGATTAGGCGTGATGATATTTCCGACCATAGCTTGGAATTGCTCTGCATCGAGATCTGCGAGGACAGTAGATGAGGCCAACGCTTCTTCAAGGATTTTCCTATGGGCCGATGAGATTTTTAGCAACTCCATGATGGAGATTTGCGCTGGCATTCTTTTGATTTGATCTAAGAAATTATATCCATTAGGAGCAGATCTAGATGCAGGGACCTTGTTTGGCTAGGATGATCCTGTGATGGTGAACTTGCCACCTCTTGTGGTGACTCCACAGTCGACATGGGCACCTTTGATGGTGATGACCATGCATTTTTCATCTAGGGAGGTGATGACTATTTCATACACGTGATTTACATTTGAGTGGGTGCCTTTCCCTTTATCATGGTTATTCCCTTTGTTGCCATGATTTGACATCAGATTCGTATATATCTTAAGATCTTGATTTCCTGTAGGTTGTTCCACGTTTATAATTCTTTTATCGATGAAATTTTGAAAGATGTTTTTAGCCTCATGCAACTGTTCATAGTATGGCCTTTGATTTTATGGAATTCACAAATTTGATTCTCATTATACCAAGGAGGTTTCACATCTGGTTCTTGGTAATTCTCAAAGGTAGGAGCCTTGATGAGCTTTTCATCTATCAACCTCTTCATTATGTCTTCAAGTGGCTCCCCCAAAGTGGTGTACTTTCGCTTGGGATAACTCTTGTTCCTTTGGGGTGGTCCTCTTTGGTCATTCAACCTGTTGATTGTTGGATTGTGGTTTGGTTGTTGTGCTATCTGATGGTTATTTTGGTGTTGATTTTGGATTTTCCGTGTGGGTATATTTTGGGGAGGAGCACTAATGACAACATTGGCATCGACAATACCATCATTAGTAATGTTTTTCTTCCTGTCCCACGTGCGAGGTTTATTGTTGTAATTGGAGGATGGGTGGTTGTTTTGTTGTTCAGGGTATGGAGTTGATCCCATTGGTTGAGTCATGAGGGCTCGTTCGATACTGAGCGCCTTAGGGATCAATTGATCATATGTAGTGATAACTTGAACCTTGAGATGAAATGCCAAGAGGCCGTCAAGGTTGGAAATGATGGTGCAAACTTTTTTTTCTTCTGGCATGGTCCACTTGCTTCGATTGGCCTTGGATTTCCATCGTTGTAGGAATAAAGGAAATGATTCGTGCCCTTTCCTTGTTTCAGAGCTGAGAGTTCTTCTAGACTGACATCCATTATGATATTGCATGCATAATTTTTAATGAATGCGTCTATAATTTCTTGAAGTGTTATAATTCCTGATAGTAGGTGAGAGAACCATTCCATAGCATGGCCAACCAAACTCCTAGGAAATAGTCGCATCAGATAAGTATCATCATATGCGACTTCCATGCAATGAACCTGAAATTCCCTGATGTGATCTTCAGGGTTTCCCGTCCCACGATATTTGTCAAATTTGGGGATCTCAAATCCCTTGGGGAATGGTTTCATCACTAGGCTCCTATCAAATGGATATGGGCACAAGTTGCTTGGTGTCTTTGTTGTTCACCCTCATTGAAGATCGAGCACTTGTTGTGAGAGCAACCTGATTTGTTTTGTTACATCATTTTATGGATCAGGGGGTGGGATGAAAGTGTTTTGGGGTGTTTTGATCGTGGGTTGGATGGGTGGGTTGTTCAGTGTGTTGGTCAATGGTATCTGTATGTTTTTCTGAGCTAGGTAGGCTTCCACCTGTTGCTGTATGAACAATGCTTGTTGCTGATCTTGTTGTTGTTGTGCTAATATTTGTGCTTGTTGTTCCAACAACGCTTGTTGTTGAACTGCTAATTCAACTGCTTCTTACTGCTCTTGATATTGCTTTATTGCTTGTTGATATGCTTGCAATGCTTCAATGCTTGCATGGCTTGGGCAGCTTGTTGTTGTTCCTGCTACAATAAAGCTTGGGCTTGTTGCACTTGTAATGCGGCTTGTGCTACTTGGGTAGCTTGGGCGGCTTGCTAAATGGCTAGTTGTGCAGCTTTTTATTTTTGTACTTATTGGAATCCTCTTTGGAAAGCAGCTTGCAATGCTACGTTGTATTGGCTTGATGTGGTTGGTCCTTGGGAGACCATGCTTTGTGATGTTAGGGGGTGTTTGATGATGTTGCAATTGTTTGTGCATTTGTTGTCTATTGTTGCAATATCAACGACAAGTTTTGAGCATTTGGCATAATGCTTTGATTGATGCTTGGGATGTTTGTTTGATTGATACTTGGTAGAGGGAGAAGCTCCAAGCCAAGGAGTGGTGTGGATGATGATGGTAATGGTGGAAGAGGTGGAAATGTGAGGGGAGCGAGTTCTTGTGAGAAGGTTGTGGTGTTGAAGATGCCCCCTGATCCGAACATATCTCCCTCCTCTTGCGGATTTGTGAGGAGATAATTTTGAGGTGTTGCGTGAAAAAATGATGATGATGGGTCATGATGGAAGGTGAGAGGAACATTCTTATGTAATGGGTTTTCGGGTATGTTTTGTTCCAAGATGATGTTTGCATCCAAACTGTCTTGATTATTGACAAGGGGGTGTGTTTGAATAGCATTGAGAAATGCATTTCCCTTATTAACATTGGGTTGGGTTGGAGCAATAGATGTTGTGATTTGTGAAATGTTTTGGATGATTTTTTTGGATAGGGGTGCAGATGAGATGGGAATGGTAGATGAGATTGGTGGAAAAGATGTCTCCACTATGGTACTCACATCAAAATCCGAAGGTAATTTGGTCCCTTGTTTTGCTAGTTCAAGCATGTATAATGAAGGGTTGAGCCTCATCATGATGTTGATGATTTTATGGTTTTTCAAATTTTGGAGCATTTTAGTTATTTCCTCGTGAGACATCCCAAAGGTAAGATCCTCTCTTTGGTTTTTCTCTTGCGGATTTTGTGATGAGATGTTCAAAGGATTGTTTGATTCGGTGGGATTCATTTCAATGTTTGTTTGGCTAAGATCACTTGAAGTGGGTGTTTCTTTGTTGGCTTCCATGCTCTTCTTGTATTGAGATCTAGTTTGAACCATAAAACAAGGATCAATTTTCAAGAATATGGAGACAAATCTCTTGGTTCTTTGGATTGATCTTTACTTTATGTCCAAAGTAGAAAATTTTAGGATATCTTAAGGATCAAGAGGTGTGATATGATGATGATGTAAGGGATGAATGATGTGGATGTTATGATCTTTTGGTAAATCTTGAAGGAGATACTAGGCTTTTGGGACTTTCAGATATGTTTCAAATTTTTGGTTTTGATTTGATTTTAGATTGTGATTTGTCCTTGATTTTGATTGATTTTGATTGCTTTGATTTTGAACAAAAAGACCCTAAGATGTTGGATGATTTATCTAAGGAATAGATTTGTTCAAAGGATGATAATTTGAATATGTGAGGGGAGAAGGATCCATCTACCCACACCTATTCAAATGATAGTTTCACTAAGCATATGAAGAAGGATTCATCTACATATACTAAGCTAAACAAGATGATTTTGATGATTTTGAATAAGGATATGCAAAAGGATGCATCTACACATACCTAGCCAAAGGTGATTTTTGATAAACACTTCAAGGATGTTGTCTCAATGATTTTTATTTTTCAAAAATGCCTAGCATTAAGGATGATTTCAAGATTTTTCAAAAGGTGATGGTGAGATGATGTTTGCTTTGATGTTTTGAAGGATGGATGAAAAATATTTTGATTTGATTTGATCCTAAGATGAACCTAAAAGACACTTTGTTTGCCTAGACCTAGGTATTCAAGAGCATACAATGCTTCTATAGACCTTTGTAACCAATAAGTGATTCCTTTTGAACCGATGAATTTTTCTTTGGGATTTGGAATTTTTGAGAATCACGAAGCTTCAACACACATGAAAGTTCATTTTGCTTAGCTTTGCTTAATGGCTTTATTTTACCAAAAACACTTTCTTTGATTAAGTTTTCAAACTAAGATGTCCAATGTCTAAATTTCTTCAAACCCCACAAGATATTTTATGTGGAAATTTGATGAACTTAAGGCAAAGATTTTCCTATTGTTTACTTAAGTAGACAAATTGAGATGTAATCCAATGTTTAGAAACCTCTAAGGATGTAAATCCCAAAGGCAGGCAGTAACATATGGATTTCAAGTCAATTGTATTTGTCTCCAAAAGGGTTTGAAATTTGGAGGAAGATGTTAAGTGTTTGTTTTTAAGATGTTTTCGGTCAAACAATGCATTTTGTAACCCAAGAACAAGTACAACCCTATGGATGTGTAAAACAATATTTGTCGGATTCCTACTTGAACAAGTCCATCTACGCTTATCTTTAGTGAATGGTTAGATGCTTGACCCCACTGGCTCCCCTCCATGACAATCACTTATACGAGGTAGCCAAGCATCAACACCCATGAAACTCCCATGGCATGTTTTCCATTTCCACTAGAAGACCGTAAAAATGTGGGGTGTCTTCAAAATGACCATTCTTGCACCAACAAATAGATTAAGGATTTTGAAAAATTCTAGAACATGGGTTTTAATAAGGACTTTCCGTTCATGGAGATTGACCCATACGGTAAGAGTCCCCTTTTGGATCCATCTTGTCAGAATCAACTGCATGATATTAGCATTTACTCCAATACCCACATTTATATCCCAGTTGGAAATACTCTTGGATTTAGAGTGTTACCGGTTGAGTTGTTCCCTTGGGTGAGTACTTTTTCCCCAAGGCAGGCCATCTAGGATAAACACAAGCGAGTGAAAAAAATATTCATAAATCGATCAATCTTTGTTGGCAACGAAGAGAGAGAATGTACGCAATAATGCCCCCACTCACACTCACACAAGATTTTGTTCAATTTTTAAACCCAAATTGAAGTGTGGAGGTGATTGCTTTGTCTCAACCTAAAATCATGAAAAAGGCCTTTTGATTCTCAAGATCACTATTAAGCGCGAGAGAAGCGCATACGTCCTTTTTCAATGAGGTTAGTTCAAGTAAGCCTTCACAAAAACAAAGTTGCACTTGTTCCTTTTAAATCCACAAAGGAAAATGTGAGTTCTTTTTAAGCACCAAAAGACAAGTGAGAGACATTTTGTTCAATTTGTTAACCAAATAGACAAACTCTAGTATGTTGTGGTCCTAATGTTCATTTTAGCCTTTTGCAAGAAATGAAAAGATTCTTTTTAAACCCAAATGAAATTAGTGTCCTAAGAAAGAAGTGATAACAATTTCTCAAAGAGTGTTAAACAAACACTAAAGTGTTCAAAAACACTTTGATTAGATGAAACATCCTCCTCATGTTTCTCCTTTCTTCGTTTTCGATTTCCAACCTACAACAGAGGAAAAAAACTAGTCAGATTCTAGAAAATACAGAGATTAAAAAGCAGAAAACATAAGACAAATTGATCATTAATCAAAAAGAATGTGCTAAAATTTAATTTACACTTTTTACTCCTTGCCAACATCACAACTCGTAACTGCGTTGCAATTTGATTTCTCAGCGTCACTCTACAGTGACGCTTAACAGTCAACATCGCTCTGTTTCGGGGACAAAGAGCTCAACTGCGTCACACTTTTCACCCAACGTCACAGTTTGATATTTTTGAAAATTTCTATGAGTCAAACAGTCAAGTAGTGGAGTTTATAATTCAAATTTTCTGGGTGAGAAGAATCTAGCGTCGCAGTTTGAATTTCCTGCAGTGCTGTATAGTGACACTGAAGAGAGCGGTGCCAAAACAGTGATGTTGAGCCCCTAGCATTTGAATTTTTCTGTGTATGAACAAAAATGAATTTTTTTTTTAAAAAGATGATAAAGAATGATATCCAGCCCTCCTTCTAGCGCCAAATGTGTGAACCCCAATCCTAGTACCTGCAAAAATACAAGAATAAACAAGTTAAACAAGAGATTGCAAGCTAAAACAAGGATTCCCCATGAAATCCATTTACAAACTTCGAATTAGGAAAGAAAACAACAAAGAACACAATGAAACAAGAAAATAGAAAATCAATCCTAATTAGAATAGCAAACACATGATCCCATGGGGGAATTGGTGCCAATTTGATGTGAAAATTGGTCCTTTCTCAATTCCTAAGAGGCAAGCTGGATATGTTGATGATGGTGGATCCACTTTGTTGATGAAGGATGAGAGCTCCAAGCCAAAATCTGCAAAAACCTAGCTAAGAACTCAATGGTGATGGATGAAGATGACTAAATATTTTAGCATAATAACTTTGCATAATTGGTGGATGATCAAATAAGGATATGAGCTCTTTATTTATAGAATGCCAAGATGGATGAATGCCCAAATTTGAGCAATGTGGGACTAACATTCATCCAATGGCATGAGGCCACTTGTCAAGTTATGAGTGGATGGAGGATGTGCAAGATTTGGGGATTGTGCCAATAAATGCTTATTTTTGAATTTCAAATTTGTTGAAATGACATGCAAGAGGAAAGAGAAAATGCAATAAATGCCACTTGGCTCAAAGCAAAGGACATGTAAGATGAAGTTATTACCTTGTTGGATGTACATGTTGACTTAGAATTTTTGAATTCAAATTTGAAGGATATTCCAAAAAGATGCCTTGTGAGGAAAATAGGGATTTAATAAATGAATTAAATCTATTTTCATGTGCAACTTGCAAAATCTAGAGGATGGGACATGAGATGAGATTAAATTAATCAAGGGTTAATTAATTTAATAGGAGATTAGATGATGTGACCTATTTGACTCAAATTTATGGATTTATTTAAATCAAATAAGAGAGGAATATGATAAGAGATTAATCAAATAAAGATTTTGATTTATTTAATTAAAATGAGATGTTAGATTAAATCAAATGAGGTTTTAATTTATTTAATTTAATGGATAGACTTTAGAGATTTATTCAAATAAAATTAATTATTTAATTAAATAGGGATAATTAGATCAGATGAATTGATTTAATTAACAAAAGAGAGTGACTTAAATAGATAAAATGATTTATTCAATTAAGAGAGGAATATTGATGAATTTAATCAGATAAGGAGATTTGTTATTAAATTGTTAGATCAAGGGATGATTCAGGATGAAACGATGTTAGTAAGTCGGGATCAAGTACACAATATCAATCGGTATATTTTACGTGTCTACAAAGTGTTCCCCAATCCCTTCAAAATGAAAACTTGTGTATTATCCAAAGGCTATCATTATTAGGATTCTAGCTTCTAGTTCTACTAGTTCTAGAATAGTATTAGAGCCTAGATTGATGGCTCCCTTGTCTCTCCTATGTTTGCTAAAATGATTAATTCTATTGATAACCACCTAAACATGTGGTGGATCTAAGTGTCAAGAACAAAGATAAAAAACCCATGGATGAGGATCCCTCTAAGATTGGTTGTTCCACCTCTTCGAATGAGATTAGTAACAAGGTTTATGAGTGTGTTAAATAGGGGAAGAGGTTGGGTATATAATGTACTTTAGACATGGTTGTTGAATGTAAAATTATTTAGACCATGAGAGGGTTGAACAATTTATAAAGAATTGGAAAACAACTATAATCTATAACATAGCATCCTTAAATGGTTCAAATTTTAAATGAAACAATGAAAGACAGAATAAGAAAACTAGATTTTAATGTTGTTTTTTAAATTTAAGTTAGAGTACAAGTAGAATATATTGAGAGACCTTAAAAAGATTCGAGTAATTTATGTTTTCCTTAAAATTATGATTATTGCTCGATTAAATAGATTATTGATTGTATTTTGATTTCAAAATTAGAAATAGTTTAAAATTATAGAACCATATTATCCTTTGATACAAAAAGCTATGTCAAGGATTATTTGTATCTTCCTCATAATTATGTTTCACATATTGAATATTTCAGGGAGGATTGTGTGGATGATTTGGAAGTTGAAGCAAAGATTGGTTGAGATCAACAATGAAATATAGGTTGGATATTTTGATATACTCACTCCTTCTATTCAAATGTAACCTCTCCAACCAATATATTGGATTGCAAAATAAGTAATAGATATATATGAAAGTTTACTCCTGATCCTCCTCCATTTACCCCACCATTAGATATATGCATATTGGTATTCACCTACTCAAGTCTTACGAGACCCTAGGTAGCTTTGGGAATACATCAAAAATATTATGCATGATGTCTAAGATTTTAATTGTGATGGATTGATATATATTCAAATAATTTATAAGTGAAGTAAATTCATATATATGTATTTGTTTGAGTGTTTAAAATTAGTTAAAAATTTATTTGAGGGATTTATGCAAACATGACATGTATCTTGCAAATATAACTTAACTTTTAATTTATCATTTATGGGAATGACATCTTCAAGAAGTTTATAGAAGGCCATAGATGGTCCACTTTTTGAATTAAATTTATTTATGAGTTTGTATTTTTTTCAATGGATTTAAATTTGGAGAGATATTTTGGTGAGGAAAATATCTGAGTTACCACATTTTATAAGTTAAAACTTACCTTATCTTGAAAAGAGGGAAGTTTAAAAGGCAGCTGTAAACCCAAATTTTGCAAAATGGGTTTGTTTAAAAGGCTTTAGAAACTTTCAAGCAAATGCAATTGGTAGTTGTAAATCGAAATTTTACAAAATGGGTATTGTTTAAAAGGCTTTAGAAACTTGCAATTGGCAGCTGTAAAGCCAAATTTTACAAAATGTGTTTGTTTATAAGGTTTTAGAAACTTTCAAGCAAATGCAATTGGCAGTTGTAAATCCAAATCTTATTCCAAAATGGGTTTGTTTAAAAGGCTTTAGAAACTTTCAAACAAATGCAATTGGCAGCTGTAAATCCAAATTTTCAAAAATAGGTATTGTTTAAAAGGTTTTAGAAACTTTCAAGCAAATGCAATTCGCAGCTGTAAAGCCAACTTCCACATCCTTCACAGGAGCCGTGAGCCAAAATGGGAGCTTTGAAACATGATATATTCATTTTAAACAATAAATTTTGGTGCCTATTGTTTGGAATTTTCATTTCATGGAATTTGCCTAAATTTGGTCTCATGGAATCCATTCAATCTATCATTCCATGTTCAAACAAATGCAATTTTAAATCAATAGATTGTGGAACAAAAAAAAACCAACCTGGTTCAAGCTTTGGAGGTTGAAGAACTTGGTGCACGTTGAGATGGTGGTCCACGCACTTGTCGTTCACCACGTTTTGTTCTCTGTTCACAGTCGTTCGCTGCGCTCATACCTAAAATGTTTGTTTGATAGTGATGGTTTTGGATTTTTAAAAATCCCTAATTCAACTAGTTCAGTTGAACAGGGGTTCGACTAAACCCCTTAAAATAATTATTTTTTTGTTGAATTTCTTTGGGTTCGCACGAACTGGTGGTTCGGGCGAACCAATGGGTTTGACCGAATGCCTAAAGAGGTTTGGTCAAACATGCAAATTTGAGCGAACCCCCCTTCCTATTGAAATCTCAAAAAAATTGAATTTCCTTCCTCAATTCAATTATAAACCACTATTGTGGTTTCACCCGAGACTTATTTACATGATAACAAGCTCCTCAAAGTTGTGCAAGTATATGGCATGTGGAAAGGGCAAGGGCACATTGGAGGCCTCTTCCTGCATCACTTTTTATTGAACGAGAATGCATACATTTCAATATATGATAATATAAAGAATACATTAGAGATACAAAATTCTAGATATTTGTAACAAGCACTTGAGAGACATGCTGGTGTAGTAGGTGAAGATTTATCAAAGAGGATAAGAAAGAAGGTCAATGCGTTGTTAGCCATGATATCCCATGTACACAATGATCCAATTCACATTGTTGCACCTCAAGTTCCTCCTGCTCCAACAACTCAATTTCATCCTACTCTAGTGACTCAAGCTCTTCCAATGGCGGCCACTCAAGATAATGCCAGTTCTTCTCTTCATCGGCGTCATGCGCAAATTCCTAATGTGAATGCCATTCCTCCTATTCAATCTGTTGTGGGCGAATTTCAAGAATAGCAGGGCAAGAATGAAATTCAATTTGATGGAATGGAGGAGTAAGGTGGAGTTTGCTAAAGAAAACTTTGTATATGATATTTTGCAAAGGGGTTTGTTTAATAATTTTTGTATATGTTGCTTGTGACTGTATAAGGTTTTCTGATAGGAGATAAGTCTTGCTATCAGGCAATGAAAGATTAGTGTGCAAAGGTGAATATTTAGTCAGTATGGGTCAAGGAAACAAAATATTTTGTCATCTACGAGTTATCATATTGATACTTCTAGGTGAATATTTAGTTAGTATAGGTTAGGGAAACAAAATATTTTGTCATCTGCAAGTTATCATGTTGATACTCCTAGCTATCAAGAGCCATTGATCTTATATTTTGTAAAAACTTACTTTTATATATATATATATATATATATATGTATATGTATATAGGTTTAATGCCTTTCGCTTTAAAAAAAAATTATGTTAAATGATTATATTTAATTAATTAATTTATTGTCAAAGTGACTTTAATAAATGTGTTGCTCAAATATTTAATAAAAGTCACTTTACAATTAAAAAATATTTACTAATATGGTGAAGTATAAAAGGGGATAAAAAAGGAATTAATCATCTTGAAAAACTTATTATTGAGAGCAAATTTGTGAGCATAAGAGGACGAAAACGCTTAAATTTCAAATTTCAAGGTGGATTTGAACACGTCTCCATCAAAAAGTGGATTCACTCAAGATTCGCAATCACACTTCAATGATTGAACGATTTGAAAAATTTGTGGAGTCTTTTCTGAAAACAAATTTCAGATATATAAATCGAGTTTCAGAATAAAAGTATTTGATTATTTTCTCAGAATAGGTTTGAATGTGCTGGTATATTGGCTCTATGGATCATTCGTGAATATTATTATATATTAATAGAGAATAAGAAGCAAGGGCATGGAAGATATATTTGCTGGAAGAACCAATATCTGCGACTGAGGGTTTAATTATGGAGTTTTCGAAAATATATGATAGAGAGAAAAAATGATTGAGGAATGCAGAATATCAACCGCTGGCTACAGGTCAGAGAAATTATATTAATTTTTAATGAGGCCCGTTTGCTGTAGTCGCAGTATAGGAGATTTAATTGGGCATTCGCTAAGGATATTGGCGACAGCTTAAAGGGAATGAATATCCCATCGATGGAAGGAATATAACCTGGGTAATAAAATAATATTCATATTTGGGAAGTCTTTGCAGGTCTGAGTGTCGCCTACCACTTGCTGAGGTCATATGATGGCATGAGGTGACTGAAGGAGCTTATATCTTCAGATAGGATGGTCTTTATTCTTCATTCCCTCCGATTATATATTTATTTGGATGCGAGCTATTAACCAGGTTAGCACTATCACTCTAATCTATATACAATTTGCAAATTGTGTGGCCTATATAATTATATTTGCCTTGTAAGTGTAATTCCAGTAAGGCCATGAAAAGAATAATCTGTAATCATGTCATACCATAGATTATTAATGTTTGATATTTCCAATGGAAACATTCATACAAACCTGTGATTCAAAACAAATTCAGAGATTTAACTCAGTCAATCAGTACAAAACAATTGAGTACATTTCTAAATTTGGTCTGCTGTAAATAGTTTGACAAAATGCTTGCATTGTCAAGTTTGTGAAAATTGCAAAATTTTCTTTGAAAAGAGTATATGGAATCTTACAAAACAATGGTTACAATATAGTCTCAGAGAAAATATATTTACAAGAGTCTACAACAACGACAAGGTTTCTAGAGTGATTTTGATAGCATGACGATACCTACAAATAACTTGATAATTTACACACAATTGCATAGGTATCAAATACATAGAATTTGCATTTCACATTAAAGACATCTAGAAAGTGGACACCAAGGGTTCGCACATGGCAAAGATCCAACACCTACATGTTCTCCAATAAACTCCTTGACATGCAAGATGCTTGCATGCATGCAACACGCTTGCATGCATAGGTGCCTACATAGACTAAGTCTCACCTATCATAATCTATCATTCTTGACTCTTACACCATCATAATGTGTCATATGACATGATTTGTCATAATCTTGTCATAATCACTTACAACTTATGACACATGCCATCAATTTAGCTTCACAATGGGGTCCACAAAGTGGGTTGCCTATATCCTCCAAAGTAGGATGCATGTCACCTAGTCACCTTCCATGTAGAATGCCAACTCACTGAGGTAGGTCTCACAAAGTGACATCATAGACATAAAATACATAAATGATCAAGAAAATTAATGTTAGGACTTGCAAAGGTTGAGACACCTTAATCCGAACACTATTTTCAAGAACGACTATGTAATGTCCCCATTCTAGTCAGTGTTCAGGTGCAGTGGAGTTAGCCTATTTCTTGGACCCTCGTGGGTTGATAGGACTTGGTTAGAGGGTCAGTGTTCGTTTTGGTGGGTATTGCCATTCCCACCTCTTTCACCTCAATATTGGTACTAATGCAGGCAGATGGAGTTCAGTGTATGTCAACTTCTGACGGCACCACATTATACTAAGTTTGGAGGAAGTTATGAGTATTTCAGTGGTTAAGTTATGTATTTAACTTAAATGATTAAATATAAAGTCAAATTGACTTTATAAGATAAACACCACTTGAATATAATATAAACTAATAAAAGATTACTTTATAAAGTGATATTAAAATCACTTAAAGACCCAAGAAAGTGTGCCCAAGTATTTTTAGGGAAACTATTGAAAATAAATCAAAATACATTTAAATGTATTTTAATGAGGAAATCGTACTTTCTTGGAATTTGTGCCTTTTGTGAGTATAAGGCAATGCATTGCAAGTCGACCTAATATGAGATTACCATTTGACATTGCAATTTCTTATTTTCTCTGTGATTTGTTTGAGGGCAAGGGTTACAAGGAAACTTCATTGAAGAACGATAAATCTTCATTGGATCTGTGATTGTGAGACTGTGAGACACCAACTAAATGATTGCCATTGATGAGAGCTTCAATCAGGAGTTCTTCTGTGCTTAATCAGAGTATGCTTGTTTAGTTATTCAGTATATAGTTGCAGGAGAGGGCTTACATCTAGATCGCCTTTATCTTCTGCCATATTTGCTTCAGTATTTTCCAGTAGCCAGAGGCCATACACCTCCTTGCTTTGGCGTGTTTCCTGAGAAGAGGCATGGCAATTCTTGAGGCAAAATGCCTCCCTTTTGGTCTATTTCTCAACTGGATCCTTGGCATCCCACCTTCTCAACTCTTTTTCTTCAGTTACATTGTGGGAGAACATAGATCTGAGACCCTGGCTTGCTTTCAGGTCATTTCCAGCCATTGTTGCCTAGCAAGCTTGATAATTTCTTATTTAAATAATCTGGAGGACTTCGGGTACGTTTATTGTTTGTAAATTCATTGTATGTACTACCAAACTTAATTTACAGTACTAGTTGAGCAATAAATTCTCGCATTTTACTTTCATCTGCAATTTTATGTTGTACGCACCTTTTACTTCTGTCTAGAATTTCTCTAAAAAACTTAAAAAACACAAAAAAATAAATAGAAAACTACAGGGGTTAAGTTGGAGCCAGCTGGGCTCATCTCAGTGGTATCAGAGCACATAATCCTGCCAGCCTGTAGGGGTTAATATCATATGCGTTCGTATCAAGGCAAATATAATGGGTACTATTCACTCATGAGGCCTAGTAGTCAGAGAAATCAATTTGAGGATTTTCCCTTTGATAATCCATTCGAAGAAATGGGTGACAAAGAGGAGATTGGGGAACCTCACAACTGAGCTTAGAATGAGGACAGGGAGGCCCAAGACATTCTAAGAGGCCTAGTAGCAGGATATGAACAGGTGGCTAATGCACTAGTAGCAGGACAGGAACAGGTGGCTAACGCACTACAACAGTTAAGCACTACAGTGCAACATTTGTTTGTCCAAAGGAGACCACATGAATAGGAGGAAGATGGTAGTGTGAATGGACATCCACACTAGAGAATTACTCCTACACACACCTATGAGAGACCCACATGTCCTATCTTTGCTAGGCGTGATCTAGTTGAGGGCAACATGGAGGAGGGGGAAGGTGAAATGATCTTCACAGATAACATCATGACATTACATGATGAATGGGAAGCTTTACCCCAACGAGTTTAGGATCACCTGAACTTTGATAGATTTATGAGTCAAAAGAGAGAACATGGCAGGAATCAAGTTGATAGGAGGCTTAGAGATAATAGGAACAATGATTTGAGACAAGCGACTAATAAACTCACTCTTCCTACCTTTGATGGTAGCGGTAGAGTCACTACTAGAGCTTGGATTAGCAAGCTTGATACTTTCTTGACTTTACGTCCCATGGCGGAGGATGATGCCATTAAATTCTTAGCATTACATTTGGATGGTGTAGCCCATGATTGGTGGCACCACATAATGATTACTCTACAACATGTCCGGATTACTAGTTATCAGGAGTTCACAGATAGACTTGTGGAAAGATTTAACATAAAAGACCCCGAATTGTATTTTAGAGATTTAGCACAACTAAAACAGATGGGCAGCTTGGAGTCTTATATTAGTGAGTTTAGAGGATCTCGGTTATGGTGACAAGGATTTCAGAGAGAAGGCTGGTTATACTCTTTGTTGAGGGGCTTTATGAGCCAATGAAGGGATGGATCAAGGCTTTTGATCCCCCCAATTTTCAAGAAGCTATGAGGAAAGCTCGTAGCATGGAACTTACTACTTCACGTTGTAAGTCCAATTAAGAACCTTCTTCATCGCAAAGTAGCAACAAATTAGAAGATGTTGATACCAAAAAATTATACAATATTGAGCAAAAGAAAAAAATTGCAGCCTCTTTGGATAGGGAAATGATCAACGATTTGCGCAAAAGGAGGCTATGTTTTTACTGTAAGGGTCCATATGACCTTAACCATGATTGTCCCCTCAAGCCTAAAGGACAAAATAGGCACATGGAATGGTATTTTGAGGGAGAAGATATGACTAATTTTTTAGACTAGCAAGCTGTTTTAGAGGATACAGGAGCTGAAAACTCAAAAATTGAAGTTGAAACTGAAGGAGAGCTAGAGCCACCAAAAGCTCACATGTCTAGCATGCGAAGGGAAGGCTCTTTCGGGTTATGGAGACTCTTGGCTGGCCAAAGAGTCATCTCCTTGCTCGATACAGCTGCAACACATAACTTCATTGATGCACAATTGGTGGAAAGATGTGGAATTCAAACTCAAGAGTTTGAAGGAATAAGAGTAAGAGTTGTTGATGGTTACATTCACAAGTGTGAGAAGATGGTACTAGATCTGTTGATGAAACTCAATAACTATGAGTTTACATAATATTTTTATGTGGTGAACATGGGAGACACTGAAGTGATTCTTGGTATGAAGTGGCTTCATGCAATTGGAGAATTCATTCTCAACCTTCATGAGATGGAGATGAAATTCAAGGTTGATGGGGTTACTCATGTGCTTAAAGCCATCAAGGACAGTAACTTAAAAGTAATTACCATCAGAAGAATGGAGAGGTTGGTTCAACATTCCATTCTTAGGATGAGGGGTGCAAAGAGTAGTTTTCAGCATCCAGCTTTGAGTTTTCTTGCAGACATGCAAATTAGGGGAGGGCGGACTGTAATGTCCCCATTCTAGTTAGCATTAAGGTGCAGTAGAGTTAGCCTATTTCTTGGACCCTCGTGGGCTGACAGGACTTGGTTAGAGGGTCAGTATTCGTTTTGGTGGGTATTGCCATTCCCACTTCTTTCACCTCAGTATTGGTACTAGTGTAGGCAGATGGAGTTCAGTGTTCGTCAGCTTCTGATGGCACCACATTATACTAAGTTTGGAGTAAGTTATGAGTATTTCAGTGGTTAAGTTATGTATTTAACTTAAATGATTAAATATAAAGTCAAATTGACTTTATAAGGAAATTGCCACTTGAATATAATATAAAGTAATAAAAGATTACTTTATAAAGTGATATTAAAATCACCTAAAGACCCAAGAAAATGCACCCAAGTATTTTTGGGGAAACTATTGAAAATAAATCAAAATACATTTAAATGTATTTTAATGAGGAAATCATACTTTCTTGGAATTCGTGCCTTTTGTGAGTATAAGGCAATGCATTGCAAATTGACCTAATATGAGATTACCATTTGACATTGCAATTTCTTATTTTCTCTGTGATTTGTTTGAGGGAAAGGGATACAAGGAAACTTCATTGAAGAACGAGAAATCTTCATTGGATCTATGATTGTGAGGTTGTGAGACACTAGCTAAATAACTGCCATTGATGAGAGCTTCAATCAGAAGTTCTTTTGTGCTTAATCAGAGTATGTTTGTTCAGTTATTCAATATACAGCTATAGGAGAGGGCTTACACCTGGATTGCCTTTATCTTCTGCCATATTTGCTTTAGTATTTTGCAGTAGCCAAAGGCCATACACCTCCTTGCTTTGGCATGTTTCCTGAGAAGAGGCGTGGCAATTCTTGAGGCAAAATGCCTCCCTTTTGGTCTGTTTCTTAGCTGGATCCTTGGCGTCCCACCTTCTCAGCTCTTTTTCTTCAATTACACTATGGGAGAACACGGATTTGAGACCCTGGCGTGCTTTCAGGTCATTTCCAGCCATTGTTGCCTGGCAAGCTTGATAATTTCTTATTTAAATAATCTAGAGGACTTCGGGTACATTTATTGTTTGTAAATTCATTGTATATACTGCCAAACTTAATTTATAGTACCAGTTGAGCAATAAATTCTCGCATTTTACTTTTATCTACAATTTTATGTTGTACACCCCTTCTACTTTTGTCTAGAATTTCTCTAAAAAACTTAAAAAACACAAAAAGATAAGCAAAAACTATAGGGGTTAAGTTCGAGCCAGCTGCGCTCATGTCAGGCTAGCACACCCTATCAAATACTTTAGCTATGCAAAGCTTGATAATCATCCCTTTGAAAAAAAATTCACTATGGAATGAAGAATCTCATGGAAGACATCCAAAACTTGCCTTCCCTCCACAAAATCACATTGTTGTTCCAAAATGATCCTAATAAACAAGATTTTCAAACTTTTAATTACTCTTGATATTATTTTGTTGGTAGTATTACACAAAGCAATGTGCCTAGCCCAAAAAAGGGAGAGGGCTTTTTCTTTCTAGGAGTCAACACCAAAAAATGCATTTGAAATCATTAAGAACTTTGCTAGATTTTAGGGAATCATTAAATACCTCTAATAATTCTCAACCCAAGAGATCCCAAAAGGATTGAAATAAAATAGCATGTTAACCATACAAACCAAGAGTCAAATCCCCTTTAAGTCTAAAGACCACTAACCAAAATTTCTCTAGGGAGAAATGCTTTAGTAACTCCTTTTATTAGCATTCCTAAGGATCTTCAAGATCCCTAATATTTACCTCTATAGCCAACCTATCCAAAGAGCCATCATTAGAGGAAGAAAAGTTATTTTGATTAAGATAAGTTGGTTTTGAAGAGACCAAAAACCCTATACATAATAGGTGTTGATGAGTGCCTGAAACCCAAATACATCAAAACATCAACATAGAGACAATTACCAAGACAACATCTAACAACTAAAAAAGTAAGTTTTGAAAGGGCCTAGAACCTTATACAAATGCAATGCAGTGGCTACCAAAAAATGTGTTCAATAACATAGCTATAGCTAGGTTGTTGATGGGAAACAACCCACCCAACCTCCACTATGCATGCCCCCTTCCTTGCAATCCACACACACTTAACCAAAGGATTGGAATCTAAAACAAGTTTAGGAAGACCTTTCTTCTTTCTTTGAATGATTGTCCATGACAAACCATTTCCTAACTACTACAAATGTGGAGAGAAGAGGGAGTCCTTTTCCTCCACATCAGAAGTCACCTCATGCGATAGGGAAGAATGTCTAACCAAAAATGTTGTATGTTGCATAGGAATATCATTATCAAGAATTCCCCCACAACCCACTAGTTGGGCAATGGGAACAGACATGAGATATACTAGAACTAGATCAAAAGAAGTCCTAATGGGGAGAGATGAAATCACCTAAGCCAAATGAGCCTTAGGGGATGCCACTAGAAGGAGCTTCCAAGATCACATTGTGATCCACCAAAGGAACCTCCTCAACTAGAAAGTCAAACCTTGCAAAAACATCCACAATCAAGTGATTAGGGAGGGCATTCCTCCACTAGGTAGTGAAGGCTACTATCTAACAACAAGAAAGCGGACGCTCAAAAACAAGATGTCTAGTAGTAAAGGATTGTCTGCAATGGAATGATAGGGTCTCATAATCAAGCAAATAGATACATTACATATCCTCAACCATCAAGATAACATCCCCATAAAGAGCCTTCAAAATGTCAATGTCCACCAAAATATGTGCAAAAATAGAGTGACCAATGTTAGACATGGTGGAATCCATTTTTCAAAAATGACCAATAACATTGTCAATATCCTCAAAGTAAGATTTTTCCCAAAATTGGAGAGAAAAGGCAACCTCACCCAAACTAACATAATTTTGAGAGATTCTTTCATTGGGTTGAAAGAACAAAGCCATAGTTTGAGAGAGAGGGAATGCTCACCCCACATCCACAACCTACCATCCAACACTAGTTCGATGTCCTCCAAACTATGAAAGCTTGCGATAAAGAGCCCCTACTACAAGGAAAAATCTAATTTCACCATCAATGAGAGGCCTCCAAGATACCAAAATCCACTTATGCAAGTCTAAGAGAGAAGGCTAGAACCAATTGAATCTACATATTAGACTTTGATGTGCAATCTCATTATTAATCACATCCTACCCACGCACCACAACCAAGGAAGAATGTGCACAAGAAAGGGGCTAAACTTTTTCACACAAAGGGGGAGAAGAGAGAGACCAAGAGTTAGCTACACATATCCTAAGAACCACCCCAACTACAACAACCATCAAAGGTCAAACAGGAGATCCGTTGGTACATCTAACAACACAAAAATCCAAAGAGACCATAGCTCCATCAAACATAAGACAAACACAAAGAACAAGAGTCGTAGATGAGGTGAGAGTAGTATCCACACAACCACTATTGATACGACTGTTTGAGCAATGACCATTAGAGCCATACATAAGGCCTGAAGCACCAACAAATGTAACACTTGAAGCAAGAACAAATACATCAATAGTTGAAATGGAAACCATGTGTTCACTAAAAGCTCACTTCACCATAAGGGTTTCAACAACAACCATGGAATGGAAAATACATCCCCTAGAAAAATTGTTGAAGAAGATTGATTTTGTTCCTATTGTCTTGGGAGAACTAACACAAGATTCATCTACAAACAAGATGGAGATCTTGTTTTCTTGACATCTAACAATTGTTTTAAAAAGTACTATAGTTACAATTGCCTTCTAATACCCAACAATCACACAATTTCTACCACTTGTAGATATCGTCCATAACCAAAATTTTCCCTCAAAGCTCAAGAGCTTTGCTTCTTGCTCAAAGAACTTTGTTTCTTCCTCTAATATGAAATTAGTGAAACTTGAAGACAAGATATCCAAACAGATTTTCATTTTTATTTTTTACTATAACCTCTTTTTCCACAAAAAATGCTCCCAAAGATTTATTTAGTCCAACAAAACAAACACTTTTTCACTTACTTTAACTTCTCGAAGAAGTGAAACTAAGGAGATCTAACTAATTTGGGGCACTCAATCCACCGAGAAGCCATGGCATTGGGTAGATCACTATAAAGGAGCCACATAAGTTCAAATTTTTAAGGAAACCAAGGTAAAGGAGGATCAATCAAAACCAACAAATTGGGAAAACAAAAGATTCATTGATCATGTGACCAAGGTGGGGAGACAAGAAACTAATCTAGACAATCTATATAACGAAAGCATTGCTTACAATAATTCTAGGTGAGGTTACCTTCTTTAGAAACTAAATTTGTAAGATGATATTGAACCAGAAAAACCCTTGAACTCCACTTCAAACACAATTGACTAGCCAATCCTTCACCCCCTCCCCTCCATTTGTCATCTACATTATCTATAATATTAAAGTTGCCACTCAAAAATACTTTCTAATCAATTCTTAGAGAGAGAGAGAGAGAGAGAGAGAGCTCCAATTTCCTTTTGCATATATGGCTTATAAGATGATATAGATTAAACAAAAAATCATAGATATTTCCAAATTTGAAAGAGTAACAAATCTAATTAGAAGCTTTACCAATGAGAGAAACCAAGAGAGAGGAAGGGTCCCAAAGGACAAAAAGATCTACAAAGGTTCCCTAAGCTTCCATAACAATGCCTTGCAAAGATATCTAGGACAAGCAAATAAGTTTCAACAAGTAAGCCTTGGATAATCTTATATCCTGAATGACAAAATCAAGTTTACAAGTAATTAGTTGGATTTTAACCAACCAACTCTTGTTGGGGGCATTAAGGCCCCTAACATGTCAAGAAATCCCTTTAATTGATGTAAGGGAGGACACTTCCCTCTCCACCTTACACTACATAAGCCTACTAGGAAAGCATCCAATGTTTTAGGGATCCTTCTATACCATCCAAGGTAGAGTTGAATTTCCTCTTGTGCTTTTTCTTTCAAAATTTAGTTAAAATTACTTGAGAGAGTTGAAAACTAAACACCTCCAAAGGTATCAAGAAAATCCTCCATATCTAAGCAGCCTAGAAAATGTTTTTTTTCTTCATAGGTTGTCTTTCCAAAGGTGAGCTAGAGCCTCACTCAAATGAGCTCAACAAAGGTAGCACACACCACTTGATGAAGGGTAGAGGTGGCCACACTTTATGGGAGAATATTTTGATCTTACCTCCTCTGGGAGGCTAGAAAAAAAGATAAGGCAAAGTTGTCCAGAGCCCACAAATCAATAAAATTTCTTCCACAACAATCATGAATGGTCTAAGCATTAGAACTAGTCATTCCAAAGCTAGAAGAAATGTTTGCTTAAATCAATGACTATCCTTGCCAAATCTTCTTCTTGGGATTTGTCATTTGGCCTTGATATTTGCATTTAGATGAAACCACTTTCTTGTGATGATCTTTTGCTTTGTGCACACCACAATGACAAATAAAAAACTTGAATGGAACACCTTCATGGTCCACTTCTTATGCAAAGGATTTATCCTATAGAATGCATGATTCTTTTAGGTAAAGTTAGATTTGTATTCCATGCAACCTTTGACCTAGCATAAACAACATACAACTTAGTGCAATAAAATTTCTGGATTTGATTGTGTTTTAGTTCTTCACATCAACGTTTCAAATCATACTACATGATCCATCATTAGGATGAAAGAGAGCTAGAGGAGAAGAAATGGATTGTTGCAGACCAAAGCAAGCTAAAAAGAGAGAGGGGATACAAGGAAGGAGGCACACGGTTCGAGGTTAAGGATATATTAAAAAAAAAAAAGCAATGGTGTAAAGGAGAAAATAAAGAAGGAAAATGAACCCTAGATAGCACCTTGAAGAGGGAATGAAGAATGAAAGAAATTAAAACAAAGAAAGTTATAAAGGAAGCAAGATAAAGAAATATACAACTTACCCAACAAGTGTTAGTCCACTTCTATAAGCTTGGCCAAGCTACAAGCAAAGCTTCTAAACAATCCTTTCCCTAGGATGCCAAAGGCAACCCACAAAGATTCACCCAAACCTCTAACGAAGAAGAGGGGAAAAAACAAAGAAAACTTGATGGTCAAGGCTAGAGAGTGAGACACCATCAAAGATTATTGGTAAACCAATGTTGAGGGGTTTTTGTTTATCATCCTTGGAACTAAATTATCATATAAAGAACCCTTTTAGAGAAAGAAGACATTAGGAGCCTCAAACCAAGTAAAAAGGGGCCAATCTCCAGTGGAGTCCACAAAGAGGATCCAACAATCAAGAAAAAAACCTATCAATACAATCTTCGTGAGCTCCACTATCTCAAAACTAGCACTCAAGAGAAGAGGAGCCACTATAGCTGAGTTTGCAATCAAAGTTCTAACTATGGGGAGAGTAACACATGGTGTAGAGGGTTCCTAATTCATCCCTATCCCCAATGGAAGTACATTGGCCCCTAAAGTCAATTGTCCTTCTAAGAAAGGGGGACTAGAAGAGGATGCATTCTTCTCTTGCAAAAAAATAGATTTGAAAAAAGGTTGTATTTCAAAGAGCCAATTAACACCCTTTTTAGTGTTTGAATCTTTTGAAGCATCTAAAACACAACCATGGAGGTCAAAAACCCTACCATTGTACCACCCACATTATGAAGATCCTTTTTATTGATCAAATATTTTATCATTGTAACTGTACATATGTTATAAATTGAACATGCAATGTTTATTTGTTCAAGAAAAATGCTTAGAAAAAACAAATCAATAAGAGTTTTAAATGAGTGGCGGTTCTTCTAATGCCACAAAGGTCAGCCTACAATTCAATGTTGAAATTTTTTGAAGCATCCAAAACAAAACCATAGAGATCCAAAACCTTCGCCATCATACCAACCCTGTACTATGGAGGTCCTTGTTATTGATAAGATATTTATCATTATAATTATATATCTGTTTCAAATTGATAGAACAATGTTTATTTGTTATAGCTAAAATACTTAGAAAAAAATATCAATGATAGTTGAAATGAAAATGTCACTGCCAGAAATATGATTTACAACAACCAAAATTTGAAGTCATGCAAATTAAAAGTCATTAATTACACCTAGGATTGAAAAGTTTCATTAAATTAAAATGAAGCTTTAACTAACAATAAATGTGTCAACCAATAAAATGACTTCATTATCACTTAATGATGGCCAATATTTTAAAAAGACTAATAGTTGTAGATCATTAATTGGAAACATCTTCTAAACAAATTTTCATGGACAATTCATAATAGAAATCGAAATTCTATGTCAAGAACACAATTCCATTTGACTCACTAATAATAAAAACATTTTCATTTAGAAACCATGCCCACTGATTTTAAAATGAACGCAATTTTAAAAGCATCTTCCTTCATTCTATCAAACCTGCAACAAAATAAGTCGATGCAATAATGTTAAACATATATTTGATAAATCAAAACTATAGACTTTGATAAGAAACATCGTGTAGTTGAGATAGATGCACATGAAATACAAACAAAACATTTTACAATAAATAGAGATACAAAAAAAGGCATTGATATGATAAAAGAGGAAATTATTAACTATTATTGTTTGCTAGGAGAGTTTATGGAGTATAGAGTACAGAATTGATATGGTATTATTAACATCTAAAAGAATTCAATCCATGAGTTGCCTTTTTCCATCAAACCAGGACATTCTTGTTTGTGTTCAACATTTTTCTTAGGATTGCCTAAACCCTATTTTTAGGTCTAAATTTAGATTCCATTATTCCTTATCATAACATGCTTCTTTCAACATGCAAATTTTGGAAAAAACCTCAAGCTTTTCTGTAGGTCAATCAAAAAGGGTCGCTGTCTTTTAATCCAATACTACCTCATCTGAAATGGATCTTGCAATACTAAAAATTCAGTTGACTGAGATGATAAATAGTATATCTAACTTATGTGACTCAAGAACTGCTTAAGACCCCTACTTCAACCCCATTAAGATAAAATTAGGTAAGTTAGATGCAGATCAAATTACAAAATAAGAGAAATAGGTGCACTAGCGCTTTGAGAAATGATCCAAATATCCAAAGGCCACACCAACAAGTTCCAAAAGTGACAGTTTTGGGTCAAGAGAATAACACGTACAGTTTAAACTGAACACAACCACACGAATAGTTTAAGCTTTCAACTCATTTGCCAACCCATTAGCATAAATTTTAGCCCTAGGGGTCAAGTAAAGGGATTGAAGAACATTCAAACATTGCCAAGAGTGATCTAAGGGAATTCTTGAGACAAGAGGTGACTTCAACAGCTGAGAGCAGCAATCAAGCATGTTGAATAAGCAAGTAATCCATATTCGAGCATTCTAGTAGAGCATTATATAAGTGCTAATGCAAAAGCTGCAAGGCATTTGATGGTTCATATTGAGGAACTGGCTTGTACAAACATGCAAAACGATAGTGGAGACAGTAGTTTCTTTCTTCTGGGTTACTCTCACATTGCATTTCTCTGGCATAAATCCTTGTGTTTCACTCTCTCTATGTATGTGATTCATTTGTTTTCTTATTTTCATACCATATCACATGTCAAGTTATGCCATTTAACTAAATGCAAATGAGAAAAACAGATGTAGTTGTTAGCCATAAAGCTGTAGGAAGCATTCAATTTGTTGTCTTAGATCGTTTATTTTGATGTCATAAACTTTAGAACAGTCATAAAGTTAATTAAAGTTCATATTTTTTCATGTTAATAAATCAAGCATTAGAATATCAAAGCCAGTTACAAATCACTATTCCTTTTTCAAATAGTGTTCTAAATATTCAATTTCATTTTTTGAAGAAGCAACTAAAAATACAATTTTTGGTCTTCAATTGAGTTTTAGTCTATTTCTAAGTTCTTTTGCTTTTATGTATTCCTAGAAGCCATATCATTAAGAGAAATAATGAGTAAAGAGCTTGCAGAAATATTAGAGCTTGTTTGGTATGGTAATGCTCATGTAATTTTTCCTTTGAAATAAAAATACCCATTAAAATCATATTGAAGTTCAAGGATCAAATGTACCTCTTTTAACTGAAGAAAATTTACATTTGAGGGAATAGGTAGGTGATCACTTTAAGTCATCTATGGAATTGAGCTCAATGAGGGACCCAAAAAGTTCAATTTAGGTTGTGATCACAAGCAAATGTACTATAGGAGACCAACAACCAAACAAAGGTTGTCACAACAAAAACATATACAATAAGGGCATTGAGGTCCAAGAAACCCATTAACAAGAAATAATGATGGGAGAAATGGTTTGGAAGACCCAATTAAAGAGCCCAAAGTGCCTAACATGGATCATCAAAATGATAAAACAAAACATGGACAAATTCAAAAACCTAAATACCCTGGAGTTTCTAGGACAGGCTGAGCTGTAATGTCCCCATGCACGGTTGGGTGCGTCTCGATGGCCATGTGTCCAGCGGGCTTGTGTAAGACCTTAGATGCTCTGGTGGTGGGATGCAAACCCCACTCACCCTTAACACCCTAGTTAGCCGTCTTCACTACCAAGCCAGTCTTTTGGTGTAGTGGTTGGGCCTTGGTGGTATTAGAGCTGAGTTCTCGAGGTCGAGACCCACGGAGTGTGGTGTGCTATAATGTCCACATGTGCCGCTGGGTGCATCTCGGCGTCCACATGTCTAGCGGGCTTGCGTAAGACCCTAGATTGTCCAGTGGTGGGATGCAAACCACACTCACCCTTAACACCCTGGGTAGCCGCCCTCACTAAAGGCCGGTCTTTTGGTGTAGTTGTTGCGCCTTAGTGAAGCTTAAGGTCTTTCACTTCTGAAACTAGTCTTAGAAGTTAAGGGTTTTTGTCTTCAATCCTGTTCTCAAACCTTCTCATAACAAACCAACAACATCTCTGTAAGTCGTCAAAGCATCCATGAAAAATAAGCCTCCAAAATGAACTTTTTATGGGAAGCTTCAAATTAGGGCAAACCCCAACCCTAAAACCAACGCCTTCTTTCACTTTTCTCTTTTATTTAAATTAATTCATTCACAAACATTAGCTTTTTAATAAAAATTAAACTCATAACTTGCTTTAGGTGTCCACCCCTTATTTGCATTAAAAATTACTGTTTGCTGCATTTAAAAACAAGTTCAATTCATTGCACTAGGCAACATGGTACAAAAATGTCCCCTTTTGACCCCTCAACATTAAAATAACAAGGAAGCCATTAAAAAGGCTAGAGACATGGAGACATCAGCTTTCAAGAACAAATTTCAGTCCAGGGACTCGCAGCCCAAGAAGGAAAAAGACAAGAAAATTGACATCAAAGTTGCAGTTTACAGATTTAGAGATGAAGATTTTTGATCATTTTGATGTAGGGTTTGTTGGTAAAATCTTGGTATCGATTTGGATGAAGATAAAATACATTTTGGTGATGATTTTTATGATTTCTGGGCACTTCAAAAGTTTGACCTGAACCTGATTATCTGCTCATATTTTCAAATTGGATTAGAATCTCCATGTGGGTATTGGACCATTGAAAAGCTCTTTCCTGGGCATTTCTTTTAAGCATAGGATTGTATTTTTTGGTGGAGAAAGTGAATTTTAAGGAGAGATCGAACCTTTCTAAGGGGGACAGCTTGACTGGTGAAGAAACTCATTTGTCCGGCTTGCTGGTAATGCCTTTCCCTGATCGCCATTGAGGTCTGAAAATTTGGGATTGCTGGCATGGTCAAGCAAGGAGTCAAAAAGGGTGTCTATTGTTGCTGTGTGTTGCTTGGAGTGACACCACATATACTGCTGCTATGATACTTGTTTCAGCCTCCTAGTTGGTTATTACCTTGACTATTTTGAGTTGATTTTGGTGTTTTTTTGGCATGTTTATCACAAGGTTTTCGAGGGGCTTAATTTGGAATCTCTTGTGCTAAGGAAGGTGTTTGATTACGCTGCTTCTTGGGCACTTATTCCAGGTCTGAAAGGTGTTAACTTTCTGTTGTTCTTGGTTGTTTAAAATCTGCTCTTTTTGTTAATAAAAATCTGATTTCTGTGGGAAAGTTAAGTTAAATGCTTAGCAACATTTTGTATGTCACATTTGCATTGGTTTCTATATGTCTTGGTTTCAATACATTATGAATGGCATGTGAAACAAAACAATCAAGCAAATCAGAAAGGAAGCCATTAAGCTCCCTGAATGGCATGTCTC
>VDFB02000017.1:509462412-509483784 GCA_007258455.2 Sequoia sempervirens | reverse complement strand
CTAACTGTATGCTATGTTTTCTTGACAAGCATACTATTGTGTGAAAATCGATTTATATAACTTGTTTTAGGAAAAGAAAAGAAATTAATTTAATTGTTTTAGGAAAGTTGGAGGATTTATTTGAACGAATTAGATAAGCTCTTTTAAATGTTGAGTTCTTTTAAGTCATTTGAGGGATGATTGATTTTTATTTATGTAATTAGAAGGTTGATAAATGTGAAAAGTAGATTACGTATCTTGTGGTTTGAGCAATAAATTTCTCTTACAATTATTTAAATAGTTGAATTTATTTGTGAATTATTGTGAAAGTGGCCTTTCTACGTGAAGTTAGTGGAAACGTGAGGATAATGTCTCCTATGGATGTTTGTTGTAGTTGTTTTGATTATAGGGGTAAATGCTCTGATGAGTAATTTATGCAGGTTTAGATAGTGAGTAATCTGAATTGTGGGGAAATGCCTTTTACGGAGTATTTATTGGTTGATTTGGTTGTCTGTTCGTGTTGAATTATTGGGTTGATTTTAGTGTTGAGTTGTGGATCGGTTGACTTTACTATTGTTGTCACGGTTGTTTGATTTTGAGATGATCTTGGTTATTGTGGCCGATTTTGATTTGAGATCATGTTATTGTTGCCACTGCAAAGGGAAAACAATGTGTTAGTGAGTTGTTAGTCTTCTAGAGGTTGCCAGGGTTTAACTAGGAAGGGGGCCAGTAACCTAGGAAGATCCGCATTGGGTAACCCATATTGAGCTTATGTGATGACACTCTTCCCTTAAGCAACCTTGTATGTTTGTTGTTCCCCTCTTCTTGTTCTTGTATCTCTAGAAGTGGATGTTTCGTGTTGTTGCTTTTGTTGTGGAGTCTTGTTAGCCTTGTTCACTTGACTGTTTTATGTTGTAGGTCCTTCTTGTCATCTCCTAGCACAGGGGATGGGCCTTAGGGCCTATATGGTTGGGTGGAACGTGCTATGCACCCCATTGGGTTCCCAGTTGAAAACCATGATGCGTGGAGTTGTAACATTTGCAGTGATTCCAGAGCTTCACCAGATTTGGAGATAGCATTGATGCTATGTATTATGTCCACTTCAGTTGTATTACTTTATGTAAATTGGTGATTCCTTCCCAATTCATGTTGGGAAGCACATTTGTATTATTGTAATCCTTGAACGATGTAAACCCATATAATAAATGTAATGTATATATGTTCTTGGTATTATCTTATTATCAGATGGATGTTATGTAATGTTATGAATGTATGTTTGTGGTTTATCTATTCTTTATGATGGTTCTAAAATGTATACCGGTGAGTAGATTTCCATCATTATGGGGACTAAGTTATGTTAGAAACGTTCACAATATAATGCAGTCATGTTACCCCAGAGGACTAGTTGTTGATGTGTATGTATAGATTCATTGTTTGTGTTGGATGTTAACTTACATGTTAGTTTACTTTGAAGTGAAAAAATTTGTGCTATAAATGTTAGATGTTGTGTTGTCCTTTGGGATTTGCATGGCGGGGCGTTACAATATTTGTATGCTACTGAGGACTACTCCCTCAAGCCCCATCATCATAAGCCAACATCAAGACAACATTACACAAAGGCATCTAGTCATAAATTAATTATTCTCTCACAAAGAGAACAACCATTTCTTTCCTTTTCAACGGATATGGCAGTCGTTTACTTCCATGCTTCCATCCTTTTTCGAGAAATTGCCCATTCTATCTTCTCATGTTGCTATTTCTCATTGATGTACTCAACATGATTAGCTGAATTTTGTCATTTATGGCATTAATATTCTTTTTTACCATAGTTACGAAATTCAAACTCAACAGAAACTCTGCAGGCTGATTTTGGACTGAGACTCTGATTCAACATCCAAACTTCTGCCATGACCCCATATTAAGGCATTGTTTTAAAACATTATGACGAAGTTGCTTGTGTAAAATATCAATCCGTAGGATGGCAAACATTGTATATATATATATATATATATATATATATATAATATTATTATTAATATATAATATATTTATATTATTATAATTATAATATAAACATTAAACAATAGAAACAATTGGTATTATTAACAATTGACTATAATAATAAAATGACATTACTATGGCCGATCAATATTTATGCTTTGATATGTAATATTTAAAAGAACAAGCAAATCATTGAAGAACCGAATAATAAATGAAATATGAATAAATGTAAACCAAGATCCAAATTATAATACCCGATATCATTATCTTTAAAAAATCGCAAAACAATGAAACATGCGATTAACATGAAATGAAGGGTGGCAACTCTGGGAATCAATGGAAGCGACTTGTCTCTAAGGGATGTAACTCTCCTAGCCAAAGTGGTTAATAAATAGAAGCTCCTTCCAAACGACAAAGGGGGGAGATTACCATGGCAATAAGGATGGTCATCGCGGGTGAAGACAAATTAAAACAATGGAGAATGGTGATGGGTGAAGAATAAAACAGACTAACCTAGCCTACAGGTTGATGAAAATCAGAGGAGAGGACATCGAATAGAGGAATAGAGGATATATGATAGTGCCACCGTATGTAATGTCCCCATTTTGGTCACACGCTCTTCATTTGGATTTAGCCTATTTTCGAGAATCCGTAGGCTACTCAGTTGTGCAAAATTAGGGTTTCCTCTTTCAAATACTACTCAGTTGGCATTCAGAGGATGTTGTGTAGACTTACTATTTATAGCAGTTTTCTATTTTTAGCAAGTCTATCTTTTGGTAGTATCTATCTAGCAGCAGTTCAATCCCTTGCAGTTCGGTTGTTCAGTTTGGCTTTCTGATGGTTTTGAAGCGAACTTACTATTTTTGGCATTGGCTATTTTTAGTAAGTCTAATTTTGGCAGTGGCATCATCAGCAGTTCAGCTCAAGTCATCTTGCTATCCATCAGTTTCAGTATTGGCATTGGTTTTGGTTATCTCCATGGACTAAGTTTTTATACTTAGTTAATTTCATGTTTTTCAGTTGTACCCCATGCCTAGGCTTAATAACTTCATGTTGTTTTAAAGAGGGGTCATTAAGGGGTCATGTCGAGCATTTAATGATTTAAATAAATGCTTTATTGTTGCAATTTGGAAATGGACGCCTAAAGGAAAGTTGAATAATGTTTTATTATTTCAAAAAGGAAATGCTTAAAGGTGGTGTCCCTCTTGGAAGTTGAAGTGATTTGACTTCTTGGAATTTGAAGTGTTTCATTTGCCAATTGAAACTTATATATTGCTGCTGTTTGAAGAGCTGATTATCTTTGGGGAAATATTGTAAAGTTATGCTGCTGGTTTGAAATCCAGAATTCGGCTAAGGGAAAGCTTAGCAATTTGTCTCCATTCTTCAAGTCTGAAACTATGGTTCCCTAAATGGTGGATTGAGAGTGTGCTTCATTCAGAAGTGCACATCGAGCTTCATTGTTGAAGAATTTGAATTATTTTTCAGTTTTTGAGCTTGCTGGTTCATTCATGGCTGAAGGTGATTTTCATTAAGAGCTCTTTGTACAATTTTAATATGCTTCTAGGTATTGAAGATATGGATTCTTAGCACATGGGCGCCCCTTCCCATAGAAGATTAGAATTTATTTCAAAGTATTTATTTTTATATTGCTAAATTGCCCTTCTCAAGAGCCGTACCATTTGGAGACCATTGGGAATTGTGCCATAAATTAATGGATGACTTTTGAGGCTGTTTCTTCATCTTGTCATGTGTGCCTATCCTCCAGAGGTTCATTGCATGTCGTTTCATGCCATTTGGAGGTATTTTGGTGTCGTTATGAGCATTTAATTGTTCTTATAGTTGTTGGTTATTCATTTCCAGAATTGCAGATTTATATCAGACTTGTTAGTTTTTGATATAATGCTGGTTTGAGCTTCATTTTTATATCATTATTGTATTGTAAGAGTTAGAAGAAGTGTTACTCTAACCATTGATTGATTTGGAAGCATATCTTTCTTATTTGCAACTGTTTAATTCATTGTAAGGCTGATTAGTAGTACTAACAACTATTTATTTTATTTGCTGCAATTAGTTTAAATTTCATACTCTCACGATTGAGTGGTTTAGTTTAAATAATCATCTTTCTTTAATTGTAAGTTTCCCCCCACTAAATAAGTGGTTGTGTGGATTGTATTCCCCCCATGTTAATAAGTGGAAGTGAGGATTTAAATGGCTGGCTTGCCGCCTTTAATAATGTAATAATCTTACCCACTAAATAAGTGGAGTATCCTCACTGCTTGTGGATGCCTGCATCAGCAGATAAATTGTAATTTCAGTTCAGTTTATTCCTAATGATCCTCTGACCATATGCTATCACTTTGCCCACATTGGGATCTTGGTGAAAATTCTTGGTTAGAGTTACTTTCTATGCTGATTTGTATTTGGAGCTAACGCTAATCAGTGATTGGTTGTTGATTTGTGTGTTAAATTTTGGGAAAAAATTTAGGGGAATATTTTACCGTGGCAAAAGGATGGAATAGAGAATCATTCCCGTGGTTGGTGGTAAAGATCGCCGCTGGGAGGAATAAAGGAACGAAGGGCAATTTGGTTGCTTTAGCTAGTCGGTCCAGATTATAACCACATATATATTGCCGTCCATATTCAGAAGGATAGCACATTTATAGGAATATTATGGTCTATCAATGAAGACGTCCTTTATAGGGACCAAATAACAATCGTATCTTATCTCAGGATTTATGTAGCGCCATCACAAAGAGTCGGGTCTTCCTATTGACTAACGCATTATATGAGAAGACTTGCCTTGAATATAGATCCGTTCCTAGCGTGGTGACAAGCTACAAATGGAAGGACTGCTAGGAAGATGTGCCTCAGAAAAAGGGAAGAAGGTCTAAATACAGACATATGGAGCAGCGAGAAAGATAGCAATAAGGAGGAAATCAGTAATATACTTGAGAGTTACAACAAATGAAAAATAGAGCAAATCGACATTTGATAATAAATATAAGTAAGAAGAGTATATATATGATACTCACATAAGTCTTCAGACCCACCACTAATTATTACCACTAATTAGGTATGCATTTCAATTACATAGATTATGATTAATATGCAGATTATGTCATTAGCCTATCATGCAATGTTTGATAATGAGATATCTTCTCTATTCTTAATTGAACTGATATATGCATGCCTAAGATCTGATGATGATGAACCATTATAGAAACAAGGATACCATATAATGGTAATTCCGATTTGTGATATGAATATCTTTATTTGTGCATTATGGTATAATCCATTTATAGAACAAGGGGATATTGAATAAAGAGATCACATTTCCGTTAGCCCCTCTTGCTTCATCCAGTGAAGGATGAAACATTAATATCATCTTCCATCATATTGAATATTATCGGAGAAATTCATAGATCTCTAGCGCTTCTAATGTATCTTTGAGAAACACTTTGAATTTAAGAATCAGGTTTTAAGTGCTCCTACTAGAAAGGGACATTACAAGTGGTATCAGAGCAACTTTCCTGCCACCCTGTGGAAAATAGCGTCTGCAAACTTACCAAAGGCAAAGGTATACTCTATGAACATGTAGAAACACATTCCAATTTAAGTAAATCAGGTACGACCGGTAACCACTGAATGTAATCACTTGTTATTGATATTCGTTATTCTTATCATAGCTACTGTATGTAAGTGTAAAATAAGTATCAAGATGTATAAATAGATATGCTATTTTGAATTGGACAACTAATGAGATCAGGATGACCTATTCCATCATAAGTATTGTGTGTGGTAACCCCATGAAACATCCATGGAAGGCAAGACGAATTTGCAGGTAAGTATAAAAGTAAATACATCATGAATTTAGATATCAATGTTTAGTAAATATATTATGCGGTAGAATAAGAATTTATATATGATGATATTTATTCTAGTTGATGTTGCTCATTTCTATTGATGTCATTTTGAATAATAAAGTTATACGTGCTACTATTTATTATAGAATTACTAATATGCTTATTTTGAATTGTATACCTAACTATATTATTGAGATATATTCTATCATAATGTCTCGCACATGATGTGTATTTCATATTTTCATCAAAGTTTTGTATCATCAAACAAACATGTAGAAAGTTAAAGAAGGGAACCTATAAGTTGAGCAGGTACTAGTTCTCCTCTAGGTATGCCACTCCCCGGATCGGATGACCAAGAGTCATGCCATCAGGAGCCAAGTGGGTGATATCCGCTCTTGGGCTTAGAGAGAGTATCTACGGGCCTCCTATGGATTCCTCTCCTCGAAACTATCGCATGTTTAACTTGAGGAATTCTCCAACATAGTTGGGAGATGATGAGGATGGATAAGGAAAGCAGATACAAGCGTATCCCCTAAGTACACCACTCCTCGGATCGGATGACTGAGTATCATGCAATCAGGAGCTAGGGGGGATGGTATATCCGCTCTTGGGCTTAGGAAAGATTGCTTAAGGCGGATTTATCCTTCTCACCCAATCCCTTACTATGATAGAGTCCTAAATTTTGTGTAAATTGACTTATTTGTGCAATGGACAAATCAAATTTTCATTTTAATGTGTTGTATGGTAAATAATAATTCTTATATGTTTTATATGTACATGATGTGGTTGGTCTTATATAATTGTATTTGTGCTTTAGTGTATACTCTATATTTGAGTGCTCTAAGGGGCCTCCTATTGGAATCCTTCCTCCAAACTAGTGCATGGACTGCGTGTCTGCCCATTACCAAATTATCATTCTTTTTCAATCAAATCATTAGGGAAGGGAGTTGGAAGCACATGAAGGAAAGCAGAGACTAGGGTCCCTTCGAGGTAGGCCACCCTCCTTGGATGACTGCGGTCTTCCATTAAGGGTCGGGGGAGTCATTTCCACGGGTGTTGGTTGGCCGCTCTCGGGTTGAGAAGGGAATCACTAAGGGCATCCTTGTGTGTGACCTCTCTTGCCTTTCCTTTGATGTTGATGAACTAGGGATGATAACTTGGGTGTTTTAATATCTATTTAGTTGCTCAGAAATTTACAAATTGAATGCTTCATAACATATGTTCATGTGAATGCTTGTGCATTATGTGTATTCGCATGTTTGCTTCATATTTTTATGTATACTCGATGACCTTGGGAAGGAGGACGGGTCCATGGTGTAGTATGGGATACATTGAATCCCCCTTCTCAATTGTCTGACAACGTACTTCATACAAGTGTATTTGTAATTGATTGTACACCCTATAACTTGTGATTGTATTTAAGTGTATACTCGCCAATTGTGTTTATAACTTATGATTGAATTTGCATTTGGGTGTATACTCTGATTGCATTTGTATTCGAGTATATATTCTATGAATGTATGTGTATTTGAGTTGACTTGTGACTATATTTGAGTGTATATGATCTTGTATTCATATTTGAGTGCATATTCAATGAATTATACTTAAATTCAAGATGTATTTGTATTTGAGTGTATGCCCTCTTACTTTGTACTTGTTTACTCTGTGACTCTGGATTCAAGTGTGTCACTCATGATGATGTATTTGGGACATGATATTTGTTGTAACTTGCATTTAAGTGTATAGTTTATGGTTCATACATATGCTTTGTGACTTCATGCACTCATGCATATACTTCATGTGTTATTCACACATATTCTTCATGTTTTACAAAATTTGAGGTGTTTTGTTTCTTGGTTAGCATCTTACTTGTTCACTTCATGATTGATGTACTCTTATACAGGACTACTCCATTCTTAAGTGTATACTTGTATTTTGTAATTCATGCCTTGTATGTAATTGTTTGTATCTGTTGAGTGTATCTATATTGCTTCCTACTTTATGAGTATTTATGCCTTGCATAACTTGTCTGTGTTTATGTGCTCTACGTATGTACTTCAAGTGCGTTTCTTTCCCTAAGTATAACTGTTTGATTTATATGCCTTGTGTGTGACTTATTGCTTGATGCTTCTGTGTGTATTTGTCTTACATTGTGTATTTATAAGTGCATTTCGTGTATTTATGCTTCATGTGTAATCTGTAATCATGCTTTGTATCTTGTATGCATATACTCAATATGACTACTCTGTGGATAACTTTCTGACACGTCTTTCAAGATTGGTGTGTTCTCAACATGTCTACTCCATTTTCATGTGTACTTGATGCTTTACTGCTTACGTGTATGCAAATGTATGATTCATATCTTATGAGTGTACCTCACGTCCTACATATTTGCTTGTGCCTAATATGTTGCATGTGTATATTTATGTTATGTATGTTCTATTCCTTGAGTGTACACTTCTGATTGAACATGTATACTTCTTTGAGTGTATTAATGTGTCTTACTTGTAATTCCTAAGTGTCTATTTTGCGAGTGAAAATATGTTTGGTATATATTTGATGTGCCTTCAACACGATTAATTCATAAAAGCTTTATGTATCATTAATTTGGGCTTGTCAAGATTCTTCATATATGAGTTCCTTCTTAATACCTTGAATAGGCTTTGTAACGTGACTTATGTGTCTTTCAACGTTCTTTCATGTTACTAGCCTCATTTCTGATTGTGACTTACAATATCTTATGTGCCTACCTTATGCCTATTTCAAGTATGACAATTTGCTCCATGTATGGAATGTATTCAACATGAGTGAGGATATGTGTACCTATTATATACCGTTGATTGCTACGTGCCTAATTGCTTGTTGCTCTATGTGTATAATTCCCATATGTATACTTCATGTGTGCTAATATGAATACTTCATGCTTCATCTACTTTGTAATTGATATGTGTCCTCATGTTTGAATGGCTGAGATGTGGTTGCTTGAGGGCAAGCAATTTTGAGTGGGGAGGGTTGTCATGACCCCATATTAAGGCATTGTTTTAAAACATCATGACGAAGTTGCTTTTGTAAAATATCAATCCGCAGGATAGGAAACATTGTATATATATATATATTATATTATTATTAATATATAATATATTTATATTATTATAATTATAATATAAGCATTAAACAATAGAAACAATTGGTATTATTAACAATTGAATATAATAATAAAATAACATTACTATGGCCGATCAATATTTATGCTTTGACATCTAATATTTAAAAGAACAAGCAAATCATTGAAGAACCGAATAATAAATGAAATATGAATAAATGTAAACCAAGATCCAAATTATAATACCCGATATCATTATCTTTAAAAAATCGCAAAACAGTGAAACAAGCGATTAACATGAAATGAAGGGTGGCAACTCTGGGAATCAATGGAAGCGACCTGTCTCTAAGGGATGTAACTCTCCTAGCCAAAGTGGATAATAAATAGAAGCTCCTTCCAAACGACAAAGGGGGGAGATTACCATGGCGATAAGGATGGTCATCGCGGGTGAAGACAAATTAAAACAATGGAGAATGGTGACGGGTGAAGAACAAAACACACTGACCTAGCCTACAGGTTGATGAGAATCAGAGTAGAGGACATCGAATAGAGGAATAGAGGATATATGATAGTGCCTTCGTGGCTGAAGGATCGAATAGAGAATCATTCTTGTGGCTGGTGGTAAAGATCGCTGCTGGGAGGAATAAAGGAATGAAGGGCAATTTGGTTGCTTTAGCCGGTCGGTCCAGATTATTACCACATATATACTGCCGTCCATATTCAGAAGGATAGCGCATTTAGAGGAATATTATGGTCTGTCAATGAAGACGTCCTTTATAGGGACCAAATAACAATCGTATCTTATCTCAGGATTTATGTAGCGCCATCACAAACAGTCGGGTTTTCCTATTGACTAACGCATTATATGAGAAGACTTGCCTTGAATATAGATCCGTTCCTAGCGTGGTGACGAGCTACAAATGGAAGGACTGCTAGGAAGATGTGCCTCATAAAAAGGGAAGAAGGTCTAAATACAGACATATGGAGCAGCGCGAAAGATAGCAATAAGGAGGAAATCAGTAATATACTTGAGAGTTACAACAAATGAAAAACAGAGCAAATCGACATTTGATAATAAATATAAGTAAGAAGAGTATATATATGATACTCACATAAGTCTTCATACCCACCACTAATTATCACCACTAATCAGGTAAGTGTTAACCGAGTATGCATTTCAATTACATAGATTATGATTAATATGCAGATTATGTCATTAGCCTATCATGCAATGTTTGATAATGAGATATCTTCTCTATTCTTAATTGAACTGATATATGCATGCCTAAGATCTCACGATGATGAACCATTATAAAAACAAGGATACCATATAATGGTAATTCCGATTTGTGATATGAATATCTTTATTTGTGCATTATGGTATAATCCATTTATAGAACAAGGGGATATTGAATAAAGAGATCACATTTCTGGTAGCCCCTCTTCCTTCATCCAGTCAAGGATGAAACATTAATATCATCTTCCATCATATGGAATATTATCGGAGAAATTCATAGATCTCTAGCGCTTCTAATGTATTTTTGAGAAACACTTTGAATTTAAGAATCAGGTTTTAAGTGCTCCTACTGGAAAGGGACATTACAACTTCACACAGATTCAGCAAACTGAAAAAAACATGAATATAGAGTTTGTTTAAAGGAATCAAAGGTTTTCCTATTCACTTTTCTTTAAATCAACTTTAAAGATGGGCTACTTTGATCACATACATTAAGCAAATGAGTACAAAAGTGGATTTGAACTGAAGGAACCAAGACTTCTAAATATATAAATATTCTCAACCATTTTTGGTATACAAAGATAAGGATTATGATATCCATAGCATCAAAAATAAATATGATAGAGAGAAGCCTGCATCACTCAACCCAACACCAATAGCTCTATGGTGGGTCATACACTCACAGCTCATAGAGGTCCTCTATGCTGCTGCAGCTATGATATTTGCTTATGTGTCAGCAGCATCCAATGGATCTGACCATTCTCTCTGCCTCTTCCATCATGGCTATTGCCCCTACTTCTAGATCAAATTAATCAACCCATGCATGGTCGTCCTCAATAAACATAAGTCTTTAGCCTTGGTGATCCAATCTGATTGTGGATGAACCTCCTTTAATGTATGGCAAGTAAATCAAAACCCATAATTTGCTTGAGATGGAAGCGAAGGTTGTAATGAACATAGAAAAAATCATTCAACCTTTGCACTAATGATCCATTGTGCCTCTTAAAATTTATGTGCTCAAACATACTCCAGTTACACTCACATCCTAAAGTGTTGTATGATTGGCTCAAGACACATGGTAATCCTCTAAAGATTTGGCACCTCAACAACAAACTTCTCCCACCACGCATCTGAAATAAGAAAACAAGGTGATATCATTTTGTTGGGTGAAAATTATGTAATTACCTTTTCAATAGATTACACAACCTAGATTTCAACCATAGCTATGTGAGATGTAATCTCTCCTCTCAGAAAGGGGAGGCGCCCTTCTTACTGCTAACAAAAGCTAAGTAAAACTAATTAAATATTCACACAATGTACACTACAGTTACGAGATGGGGGTGTGTCACATTCATACTTCTCTCTTTTTTCAGAGAAGATTTTTTACAATGCTTCACAGTTAATAGTTCTAATTCAAAACAACTTTAAACTAAAAACAAGTAGTAATTCCAATACCTCTTATCTTGTCAAAGCAAAGCTTAGGGATAACAGGTAGGATAATAATAAACGATAAAATAAAGAAAAAAAAGCTCACGAAGGCACAAAGTCGTTCCATAGCTTTTCAATGATGGATACTGTGAGATGTAACATTTGTTGTATTAAAAGCACAAAGTCTTCTTAGATACAACAATTCCACGAACAACATGAACAATTACAAGCACAAAGTCTTGTAGATCATCCACCAATAGTTAACCAAACATAAACAAAAATCTGAATAAAGAGTGTAACACAAAGTCTACACAGATTTATCCAAAGCCCTTAGATCTCACACACTAATTACCACCAATCTTAATCAAATTCAAAAGATGATTGATCCAATGCAAAGTCTGGTATGCAACTTTCTTCTTTATTGATCAGATTTAGATTCACAAAGTTTCATACATTTGTTGCAAAATAAGCAGCACTTCATTGCTAGAGATAAAAAGATAAAGATTACAATAGAATTCCCTCCTATTTATAAAAGAGAGGGGAGAGTAAATCTAGGAATTTAGATAAGCAAAATTAGGAAAATTAGGTGAGCTAATTTAGGAAAATCTCACCTAACTTTGACTTAGTAAAAAATGTTGTCCATCTTTTTGGAAAAACATCTCAGATTTTACATGTAATTACATTTGCTCAAAAGACATTTAAGATGTTGAAAACTATTTACAAAATGCATAAAGGAAAGCATAAAAATATTCAACATTGGAGAAAAGAAGCCTTCGTGGTTCCTTGCTTTGGGTGCGAAAGTCTTTATATCTCTTTCTTGTCTTGAGGGCGAATGCCTCATCTGGACCAATAGTGTAATCCATAAGGGTGTGAATTCTGGTGATAGATCTCTTGGCAGATGAGTGAACCTTTTTGCACCTGTCAAGATGTGTCTTGAGGTTATCAAGAGAAAGCCGGATGTCACAAATTGCATGCATGGAGGTTTCTAAAAAGTTTGCATCCTCCACTTGCTTCATGAGGGCTTCCTTGTAGATCCTTGAAAGTTCACTGGGCGGAGGAAGATATGTTCTTCATCAAGGAGCTTACCTGGTAACACCTTAACTCCATTTTCTAGGATAGATTGATGCCCTTCGACATCCTCTTGCACTTGGTGGATATCCTCGATAAGAGACTTGATCGCTTGAATGCTGTGCTTTAGTGATTCACTTACCTCCACATATTTTTCTTTGTCGGGAATCACCCCGACTTCCACCAACTTACTCAGCTTTGCCTCTTTCATTCGTGACCAAAATGAGAGGCATTTATCCATTTCTTTTTGCTCTTGGGAAAGTAAACTCTCTTTATCAAGCTCTGATATTAGATTGGCTATCTGAGTGGCTTTCTCATCCGCAACAACTATGATTTGTGAACCCTATTCTATCATTTTATTTATAAAATCATACAACACTTTACCTTTAGAGGCAAACTTCTCTGCCTTTTTCACAGTTGGGTCCTCAACACTTATCATATTCAAAGGTTGTACATTGCCTGAAGATCTTGTAAGTCTCCTCAAAATAGTTGCATAGCGCTCGGCCTTCTACTTGTACATGTCTCGGGCTTGTTCCATCTTGTCAAGCCTTCCTGCTAATGCATCCAGAGTCACTTGTGCATTTTTCTTTGCACTTTCATTTGTTACTTTGCCAAGTTGGACTCTTGTGACAGTGTAGTCCTCCATGTTTGCATCACCTTCCTCTTGCGGGGGTAGACCAATTTCTATAAATTTATGACCCGTTTTATCAACATGAAGCCTTGAATGTACCTTGGCCTTTTTCTTTCCCTTGGCTTTTGGAGGGGCTGTCTTTTCAAGATCGAGCTCTTCTAGAGAGATCATTTGTTTCTTCCACTTCGATACTTGAGATACCAACCAAGGGGGAAGAGAGGAAGTATGCGCTTCTTGACTGACTGTCAACTCTTGTGTCCCAGCCGCTTTTGTAGAAATTACTGGTATGGTGACAATTGGGTTAGTTTTTGTCATGACTGCTCCAGTAGATTGTACACCAAGTTGACTCTGCAAAGATTCATTCATAAATTTGTTAAATTCAGCTTCAAAAGTGATGTCATAAGATGGAGATGACAAATTGGGGATGGATGATGGAGAGCTTGACAAGATATCAACGGTTTGAATATTCAAAACTGCAGGAGGAGTGGCAAGCATGGTTGATGTTGTAGGAGGATGAGAAACGTCCACTACATGTATGGTGGATATGGGAGGAGGTGATGTAGGAAAAGAAGGTGGAGGAGTGTTAGGATTAGGAAGAGTATGAGGAACATTTGAAGTAACGGGCGATGACGTTTGGGGAAGATCTTCAATAACATTCTCATGTGGAGATAGAGTTTGTTCTTTCTCATGCCTATGTTCCTCCTATTCACCTTCTTGTTCACCTTCATCTTCTTGAGACTCTTGCTCCTCTGCAGAATCTTCTTCTTGAACAGACTCTTCTTCTTTAGAATCTTCCTCAGAAGTTGATTCTTCGCTTTCATTTCCTTCTAATGTTTTGGAATCTTGTTCCTCAAAAATAGGCCCTCTTCCTTTTGCTTGAGATGGTTTAGGTTTTGTGGCCTCTTCTTCTTGAATTGCCCATGCATCCTTTTTTCCAACAGTGAACTTGATTCTAGGGCCACTTCGGGAAGAAGAGGGAATAGCCGCATGCTTATCTTTTGTGTAGAGTTCTTCTTGTTGGCTGGCTTCTGCTCCAAGTACGTCTCCTTCAGACTCTGTTTTGAAAGCTTTCATCTGGAAACCATGTTTGTGCAACCACTCTGCAGGGTTGGCCAATATGAGAGCAAGCCTTTGTTTGATGGAGACACATTCCTTCTTAGACCATTGTACTGCAAGCAAAGGTCTCCTAGAAATCTCATTTTCATCATAGGCAACATTTATGATGTCACCGGGGTCTTTGAAACCCTCTGGTAGATCAGCAACACCAAGATCTCTGATCTGTTCCACGGTCAACCTGTAGTAATCCATTTTACAAACATCTTCCTCATCTCTACATTCAGCCCATATGTCTTCAAAGCGGTATTTGTGTCTATGATCCTTCTTCAATTTCCTGTTCATGTCTTGTTCATGTCCTGGTAATCAAAGTCATGTATGTATTTGTATGTCCTTATGGTCATAATCTGCATCTCTGCGACAATTGACTTCGCCTTTTGCACACTGTGAATGGTATATCTACCAATCGTCAATGGGAATTTGAAATCGAGTTTGTGAATTGTCATTCGTTCTTTGTGAATTGAGATTAGCTGTCTACATAACTCCATGAGTATCCACTTGTTTGAGGGGTATCTAGGCAACATGTAAAGGGCACCCAGCGTAGCAACCTACCATCATGTAAGTGAAAGTTGGAAATTGTAAGAATATGCACCCGACCTTGCTTACCACTTTATAGGCCTCATCTGACACTCTCTTCTTTTTGAGAGTTGGATCAAAATTGTACAGCAAAGGTGCAAAGAAGGCATCTATGACCCTCCTGAAATGATGAAGGCTTTCCTTCAGCTCTAATTGGTAGAAATACTTGTACAGAGGTACAGAGTGTCGGTTTGCCTTTGTAGAAAGCCCTGGGAATTGTCTCATCATGGCTGCAACATATAGCAAATAAGAAGTCATATAGAATTTCAAAGTGTTTGGCACATTTATCAGTTGCTCGTGGATTTCATCACTGATTTGGGTTCCCCAGTCAATATGAGCCTTCTTTCTTCGTATGATACGAATGTATTCATACATCCAATCCTGAAAATGAGATGATTCTGGCAAGCCTTTGACCCTACTCAGTAAGGTGATCATATCCCTGACATCCTCTTTCAAGTCACTTTGAGGAAGCCCCTTTCAGCCATCTTGAGATAGTAGGCCTAGGTGTTTTCAACCATTGACTGTTAATCAAATTCTTAGCCTTGTTGGAACCTTAATCATAGACATCCTGTACTTGTTGGATTGAAATCTTTGTGTATTGTTCCATTTGTGGAACTCTGAAAACCATGTTAAAGAAATCACGGTCTAGCCTCATGTTGGCGTTTAAATTAGCACCTCTGGAGTGCTGATTGTAAACGTTCAGCTATTTCAAATGTTTTGCAACACTTCTTCGTTATTTAAAGAGGAGAAGTCCCTCTCTGCTGGGAGCAATGCGTAGGGAAGGGAAATGTAACTGAAGTTCCTATCTTTTTATGCTTCAGCGGCAGGACACAAGGGTGCACAAACACAATGCGCCGTAGCTAAGCTTTTCTCTGGTTTCTGCAGATCTCAACTACGACTAACTAGCTTCTATCTATCCAATACCTTCAAGGTAAGCATGAGGCATGAGGCGAGGAATGGGATGGTTGGATCCTGAATTCCCGTCTCGAGGAGCTATGACCCGACTCTGAACTCTCGGGTATACACCGGGATAAGGTTGGTACAAGCAAACACTCTACACGGTAAACTAGATCTGAGATCTGCCAAGGAGGAGGGACTCCTATCCGAGGTATGAGCTTAAGAAATAGTTTACTAGAAACAACAAAATCACGATGCCTTGGCCAACGAGCTTGCTAAGGAGGAGGGACTCCTATCCGAAGTATAGCTTGGGAGTCAATACATTAAACAACATCAAACGACAACTGTAATAACAAATATCCAAGGAGGAGGGACTCCTATCCGAGGAGGGAAATGAGAACAACAAGCTATTAGATACAAGACGTAGACATAACTCAAATAAGATGATCAAAATGCAAGCGCCTTCTGATATTCTTCTTCAATGCTTCATCAACGAATTACAAAAGTTGGGAGAGGCAAAGGCACGAAATCATGCACAATTACGTCAACCAACGAACTCTCATCCAAGAGTGAACAAATATCCGGCTTTCAAACTGCTGGCAACAATGGCGCAGCAATTTTGCATAGCAAGTAAAAGTTAAACAAATAATGAGCCCAAGGCTCTTATTTATAGAACTCAAAGGAGTGGGCAACCCCAAAATCTCCTTGAGTTAACAATGAGTTCTTGCCAATCAATTAGCAAGATTTATTCCTAAAAAGGGGGAACAAGCAGTTAACTGGAAAACTACTTCAGTTAACTGAAAGTAAACAAAGAGTCAACTGGAAACTACTTCAGTTGACTGAAAGCAAACTAAAGGTGAACTTAAATGTAAAGTATCCCTCCAAAATAGACATCCACATTTAGTGGAGGTCTAAGATCCACGAATCATGGAAGCCAATTAGACATCCTTAATTAGTGGGATCTGACAATGCATGATTTAAGGAAAGTGGAGTTAAACTTGGAAAGAAGCATCAAGTTAACTCCAACTACATTTAATAGCATCTTGAGTTGACTTGGAAAGAAGCATTAAGTCAAACTCAAGTCTCATAAATGCCACTTGGAGGGTAGGACGTCCTTCTTTGGTGCATTTATAGCTTTTCTCATTTCACCATTTCTGGTCAACAGCTCCTTGATCCATGTGTTGACTTCTTCCGTTTCCGGATAGTCAATGCTTTGATGACACGACATCTCTTCTTGCGCAAGCTATTGCTCTTGGTAACTTTGGCGGCTCCGCGCTTTGTAGTGTGATGGAAATGGATGCGGCTTGTAGCATCCCAGATTCTTAAATATTCTGCAATGTGATCTGATTCATGCCCTCCAGCTGCTCCAAATCAACCACTGGATTCACTTGATGTAAATTTGTGTCGGCTGTTTTCAAGTAATCATGGAGTAAGACCGTCTTGGTCTCGTATTGTACCTGGGAGTACTGCATCTTGGAAAACTTAAAGATTGACTGTAAGCTTGACCCTGTTCAGATGATTTTCGGAAACCCCTGAAAATAGCGCCCTGCCGAGAAGTATTTTTCCGGAAAAAATCTGGCACATGGGTTTTGTTCGTGCTTCAATGCTGAACAAACCCAGTTCCTGAATTTTGATTGAAACTTTTTTAAACCCCAAAATAGGGGCAACAAGTTTTCTGATTCTGGAAAATTTGTCGAGATGGGTTTCTCTGGAAAATTATGTTGAATCTACCCAGTTGATCTGATCTGATGTAGCCTGCCACCTTTTTGAAATGTGCAAGAAAACCTAAGACCAGAATAGAGGAAGTAGACAGAAGATGGATTGGAAGTTTTTATCTGACTCCCTGAGAAAATCTGTCTTTGAGTCCAACCTCAGATTAGCAATCTTCTTCTGCTTCAGATCTGCAAGAAATATCGAAGAACAGATGAAAACCTTGGCCAGATCTGTAAATGGCGTCCTTCAGAGCTCATGGCTGTTCTTGATCATCAACCTGCAATGAAATAATGAAATGGGATGCCTATACCTCGATTACATAGACTCAATCCTTAGATCCATAAGTTTGGGACCTAACTCATGATCAAAATTGATTTTGGCTTGATCTAAAGTTCAAAAAAGGTGATTTCCACTTATCGTGGAGTGTTTTAGCCAAGTTTTGCTCAAAATATCTTGACTTTAGTCAACAACTTGACCTTTGACTTCTTCAAGGTGTCCCTTTTGATTTTTTGCAAGTTTTTTTTATTTTCTCTCTTGAGCAACCTCAGTTTGATCCTGAATCTGGCTTGATCTATTGATCCTGAGATGATGCTGACACATTCACTGCGGAGCTGGATCCAAACCGAAGAGAAGTGCCTGGGAGACATGATGATGAAAAGCTGAGATTAAGGCTTCAAAAGAATGGGCGCCTTTCCCAAGAAAAGGTGCTTTTGCTAATGCCTTGGTGATTTTTCAATCTTCATTCTTCAGCTTTTTTAAATGACCTCTCGTGCTTTGATCTGGATTTCTCGTCGATCACAGAGTCAGATGATTTCGCTTGATGTCTTATCAGGTACCCAACTCTGTTCTGTCAAAAATGACTGACTTCAGAAAACTTAGATCTCAATTTAGGGTTCCTTTATTCAAGGGCGCCCCTCCTTGAAAAGGGCGCTTTTGTCTTTTGGCTTGATTATTTCCATCTAAAAAGTTGCTTACTTTGATCCAGATTATCCGTTGACTGCTCTTACAGATGTTGATGCTTGCAGTTGCGTTTCCGAGATCTACTTGGGCTGAGAAAGTTATCCTAGGAAGCCTTTGTCATTGGTCAGCATCTGGAAGTCCAAAAGAAAGGACGCCTTTCTTTTGGAAAGGCTCTTTTTCTTATAACTTCGTCGTCAACTGTGGTTTCCTGATATTTCCTCAACTGCCTCTTTTTGCTTTGTCAACAACTGCTTATGATCGACTCATCACCTGATCTAGATGTTTGTTTCGTTGTCGAGCCAACAAGCAAACGCCAAGGATGATTGCCTTGGATGATCTAACAGATTGCATTTGACCCTTAAAGATCATGGGCGCCCCTGCTTGAAAAAGGCTCTTTTCAGCACGTGAACTTGTTTCTCCTTCATAACATTTCCAGATTTAGTCAAATCTCGACCTTTTTCAATTTTAGAAAACTCCTCCGTCGAAGATCACCATTTCTTCATGTCTCACGTTCATCGTGTATGGATGTTTGGGAAAATGACTAAGGCATTTGACTGTATAGCCTCCTCTTGGCAGCAAGGCGTGCATTCTTCAGACTTAGTCAATTTTCAGCATTTTTCATTTTTGAAAATCCCAGACTTAGTCAATTTTCAGCATTTTCATTTTTGAAAATCCCCTTTATCAAACAGCATCATTTTAGACCTTTTCCGCCATAGTTGTGTCGTTGAAGCTTTCGAAGGTTAGCTTCGGCCACACGAGTAAGCTATCTGCCAGTAGCGTTTGTGGGCTCTAATTTTGTTTCACGAAAATGGGCCCACGGTAAAACATGTCTTTTGATGATTGACTTGACCAATGTGATGGTGGAGCCTTTTAACCCTATCAAAATCATTTTTCGATCATTTGCGGGAGGATCACGGGTTTCCACGAAATAGGAAAAAACCCTAATTTTCAATTTTTTTTAGAATTTTGCACGTGTTCCTCGACAGAAACCCACCAAGATTCTATGATTGGTTTGACCTAAAACTGACTTAACATGGCATTTTAACAAGGTTTAGCTCAATTTATATAGAATGCCAAAAAATTAATTTTGGGTACAACACCTCATTACTTCTTGTCCAAAGGAATCCACTACACCTGTACTCTCTCAGATGTAGTGAGATGCTACTTGGAGAACAAACTCTGTATTGTGTACAAAAGTTAGGAATGTGGACACTAGATGTAGATTGCTATGAACAATGGCTCTTAGGCTATCTTCAAGAGGCTTTTTCTCAGTTCTTTTCACAAAGTCTTCAAGGTCTTGATGACCAATTTTGATGTCTTTTATTTTGTCCACTTTTGAGATCACTACTGTAGGCAGAAAGACACCTTGGTACTTATATTTCATTTTGTCCCTTTTCTTAGAAGATGACGAAGGCTTCTTTGCTGTCATCTAGAAGCAAATGGATCAAAAGATGCCACCTTTAGGATCACTTGATAAAACCTGGAGAGAAACTGCAAGGATGGTGAATCTAATACAGGTGTTAGCAGAAAAAGCAGCATTGGGAAGTGTGAAGCGAGCAAGCAATGTGAAGCAAGCGTGAAACGAGCAATTAGGCACCGAAAATGGAGCATGAGCGAAGAAACGGGGTCTGGAGCGAAAACAGAGTGATTTGGAAGTATTAGGATGAAAAACTGCCAAATGTGTAGGAGTGCTGAAAATCAGCACTCCTACACTTAGAAAGATAGTTTAATATGTAAGGGCGCGAAAAATCAGCACCCTTACATGTTCTTCATGTAGAATTGCCAAATGTGTCAAGGTGCTGAAAATTAGCGCCTTGACACATTTTGTCACACTTGAACAAAAAAGTGAAGTGTAGAGGCGCGTTTTTTAAGCACTTAAGCATGTAGGTAATAGAATACTCCATGTAGGAGCAGTGATTTTCACTGTTCCTACATATGGGAGTTAGGCGAAAATCTTAAGTGTGGGCGGCGAACAAAAACAATGCTTCATCTTCAAAACTTGAGAGATCCATTGATAGTGCAAGAGCGGGCTTTTTAACCACTCTTGCACTTGAGAGGAAAAGCAAATGGTGCTCGAGCGGTGAAAAAGCTCGCTCAAGGATTTGAAGATATTGTAGAGATATGTGTGGTGAATAGAATTCATCGCTCGGAAACGATATCAGGCCAAAAGAAAAAGAAGAGTGAAGGGTCCGCAGGATTCAACCTAAGACGCACCATGTTAAAAAGAAAACAAAAACCCTAGTAGAAATGCGAAGAACAGGATGTAGTAAGGAAAGAAGAATTCGACATATAAAGAGATCCAGATTTACACATAAAGAACGCGTGAGTATCTTTGAAAAAGAAACTTACAGCATTTAGAAAGCATATGAGAAAGAGAAATCAACGAAGAAAGTGGTGGAACGACATACCTTGTAAAGAAACACAAAACCCTAACTCAGATGGCGAAGATATCCTAACACGCGAGCTTTCTTTGGTCTAGAGATCGCTCAACATACGGAGGAATGAGAGAATGGTGATTAGAATAAAGTCAGGTTAACTTAAAATCACTTTTAAGTGATTCAAAAGTGTGATTAATGAATTCAAGTCACGCATTGATGAAGGCACGAACTTTGGAGGGAAAACTGGGAAATATGCACTAGCGGTGAAAATCACCGCCCATGCATAAAAACGACTGTGTAGACAAAAGGTGCACAAGCACTAAAAATCAGCGCTTGTGCATATAAAACTGACTTTGAACAAAAATGCACAAGTGCTAAAAATCAGCGCTTGTGCACTTGGACTTAGAAAATTTGCAAACTCAATA
>VDFB02000017.1:509329437-509462312 GCA_007258455.2 Sequoia sempervirens | reverse complement strand
AATCTCCTCCCGGCTACAGCAGGAGATCATTCAAAGTAAGACACTCATAACAATAACCTCAACAAACAGACTCATTCTAATTCCTTCATCATCAAAACAGAAAAAAATAAGCCTTATTATCAAATCTGGACAACCCTTAAGGAAAAACACTCGCCTCTATCTTTGGATATTAAAGATAAACAGCTTGATGACGATTTTAAAATGTTTTCAAAATCAATCTTCATCAAGTGATTCAAGCATATATAGTCCAATACTCAACCAGCTCAGAAGTGGGTTGAAGAAAATTGGGGAAATATAGGTTTGAAGGGATTTCATTTTCTTCCCCAAGGACACTTCTCAATGTGGTTCAATCCTCATCTTCAACAAGACACAATCTATAATGAAGATTCATGACCTATAAGAAACACTAACCTAAATCTCCAACCACACAACCCTTATTTCCGTCCCTCCCTCAACCATTGCCTTTCATTGTATGATCTGCCTCTATAGGCTGCTTCTGGTTTATTGGCACCCAGATGTTCTGGAAAAAATAAGATCAAGGATTGGTACTTTCCTATACTTGGACAATGTCACTAGAACAAAATTTTCTTCAACTATACTCACATCTATGTCCAATTGGACCTTTCTAAACCCCTTCCACCTACCGTCCTAAGTTCAAAACTACATTTTTGACGTCAATTGCTGGATTATAAAAATTTCCCTTCAGATGTTTACCAGTGCCTTAAACTTGACCATTTAACCAAGGTCTGCAACAAATCTCAAAAAAATGTAAAACAGGGAAAATTATCTCAAGAAAAAAGGAATCTCATGCTCCTTACCAGTGTTTTGGAATCCCTTTCCCTACATATCCTTCTATGGTCTTTGAAAACCTTATTCCAACTCCTCTCATCTGCCTCCTCTCCCCTCCTGCGATCCCTACTAAGCTTAAAAATCAGTCACCCATCAAGCAAATACTTAAAGGTCCCCTTGTTCATAGGTGCCACTAGAAAGTAACTATGGAGCAACCTCTTGAATAGCCTCCTCAAAATGGTTACTCCCTGGAAAGGCAAATCGCCAGAAGACACAACAATAAAACTAGTTCTGCAAGATAAACACATTCTTGGTCATGACAGCAATTAAAAGGATTTAAAAAAACACTTCACAAGCATCTTAAAAAAAATTATGGCAGAGGACATCGGAGACCCAAAGGTTCCCCCTAACAATCTGAGATATAGTATGTCTATTTAGAGCCAAAAGTTCTAGAATGAAGGATCCAGCCACCAAAATGATACATTAGGAGTCAAACTTGATTGGAAGATCTATGTTGACTCCCCATAGCTCTGGAATAGATTTCTTAAAGTAAATGTTGTCAATTAGAATCACACCCTAGTGAACGTGTTGTTTAGCATTCTATTGAAACATGGGATTGATCTTCAAGTGTGGGACCCTTGTGATGAAGATCAAACCTTTGGAGAAGGCCGGCTTCCTCTCTAATCTAGATGCCAAAGTATTGGACTAACCCAGCACTACATAAACCTACAACTAAACTTATTTCTACTAATTCTCCAGGGGAATGGGTAAGAAGGAATGCATGAAAGGGAAAGGGTGGTGATGCACCTAGATTAAAATGAGTTTCTTCCTGCCCACTACAGCTCAAGGAATCAATGAAAATTGCCAACAGAACTCACACGAGCCTCTATTCTATCAGCTCCCAAAGGTGTGTATGGAGGTTAGGGTTTGACAAGTGCTAAAAGGGAAGAGAAACATCCACAGTCAGCTCCTGCAAATAGTTTTAACACAACATACAAACATAGAAAATAACAAAATATCATTCAAACACAAAGGTAAGTAACATGCACACAAAGTACAAGAAGTGAGAAGAGGTGAAAATGGCAATCTTTTTTAATCCAAAGGCATGAAGCCTGCTTTACAAAAGAAGAGTTGCAAAAATGCAAAGTTCTCATGAAGAAAACAAAAAAGAAGAAGCCCCATACAATAAGGCAATGAACTGCCTTTTATTCCTTGTTGGGCTTGAAGAGATAGGGTAAGTGGCAGAGAGAAACCTTAGTCACAAGTCCCTAACAAAAGTCTGACAAATTTGCACGAAAATCCAATTTATGGCCTAAAAGAACATTCCTGACACCCATTCCATACCTCAACATTGATGAATCCGGCTTTAAAGTACAGAAACCCCCATGAAATCCATTGCAAAATGTGGCTAGGAATGGCCCTCTAATAGAAGGGGAGTCTGTAAATCAATAAATGCAGCATGGTGTGCTATCTTGCCCTTAAAGATCCGTGGAGAAGCCTTAAAAATCAATTTTGGGGGCCCTCATGGATCAGATTGGGTAGTTGCAAAAGTCACTGAGCATTGATGGCGAAATCCTAGACTTTTTGGCGCTTTTGCGGGGATTTGCATCTAACCAGATCTTTGCCAGACTTCCAATTGCTACCCATTGCGGCCCTTCAAGCCACTACTGGACATTTGTAGAGCTTTTCACGTGTTCTAGAACTTTTTTTAAGTCTAATACTTTATATCCGATTCCGATGGTTCTTCCTGCAATGCAGGAAAGGTGAAGTCATCCAAATCTTTGCGGAGGTTTCACTTCCATCTAGCTCTTGTAGGAATTTCTTGCTATTCCAGATATAAATTATAGGTGCAGATGTTGATGGTTTTCCCGCAATTACAAATGAGCCCCGAATTACCGCAGGGGTCGATAAAGCTAAAACATCTAACTATGGGTTTCGCAAGCAAATGGAGCCAAAATTGCACATCCAGTTGTCAATGGATTTCTCACCCAGAGCAGTTAAAGATCCATCTTCTACCTTTGCGGGAATTTCTTAACCAAGTGGATTTGCGGGGATTCCTTGGTGAACCAAATATCATCCAAGGGTGCAATTGTCATCTGAGATTTCGCAAGGTGTCGATAAAGTCCAAGGTTCCGTAGGTGGATGTTTGCAGGATTTTCCACATGAACCTAACCAATTTAAAGTTTCCATTATCGATAGACTTTCTACTTAGACCTGATAATTATCCATCTTCTGCTTTTGCGGAAATTTCAAGTCCAAGTGGATTTAAAATATTTTCTTACTGAACCGAATATCATTTGAGAGGTGTGAATGAAGGTGTTTCTTCTGCATGGTTCAATTAGAAGGTTCTTTACTGCCAAGACCATGTGATGAGGGCTTGATATGAACCCGATGGAGCTTGCCAACCCGCATTTGCTTGGAGGTAGACTTCTCACAACCAATCCTATTGCACTCCAAATTCCTACAATAGCACCAAAACATCCAAAATTTCACCATCAATGCTTAGCAACTTGTACAACTACCCAATCCAATTCATGAGGGCCCCCATAATCAATAGCACCAGAACATCCAAAATTTTGCCATCAATGCTTAGCAACTCTACAACTACCCAATCCAATTCATGAGGGCCCCTAGAATCAATTTTTAATGCTTTTCCACGGATCTTAAAGGGTAGGACAGCACGCCATGCAGCATTTATTGATTTGCAGACTTCCCTTCTGTCAAAGGGTCATTCCTAGCCGCATTTTCAAGCAGATCTCATGGGGGTTTTTGCACTTTGTTGCCAAATTCATCAATGTTGAGGTATAGCATGGTTGTCAAGAATGTTCTTTCAGGCCATAGGTCAGATTTCGTGCAGATTTGTCAGACTTTCAACAAGGGGTCACAGCTAAGGTTTCTCTCTACCACTTACCTTGTCTCTTTAGGCCCAACAAGGAATAAAAGGCAATTTGTTGCCTTACTATAGGGGGCTTCTTCTTTTTTGTTTTCTCCATGAGAGCTTTCTACAACTCTTCAATTGTAAAACAGGCACCATGCCTCTAGATCAATAAAGATTTGTTATTTTCACCTCTTCTCACTTCTTGCACTCCGTGTGAATGTTACTTACTTTGTGTTTGAATGATATTTTGTTATTTGGTATGTTTGTATGTCATGTTAAACCTGTTTGTAGGAGTTGACAATGGAAGTTTCTCTTCCCTTTTAGCATTTGTCAAACCCTAACCTCCATACACACCTCTAGAAGTTGATAGAATAGAGGTTCATGTGAGCTCTACTGGCAATTTTCATTGATTCCCTAAGCTATAGTGGCCAAGAAGAAACTCATTTTAATCTAGGTGCATCACCACCCTTTCCCTTTTATGCACTCCTTCTTACCCTTTTCCTTGGAGAATTGGTAGAAATAAGTTTAGATGTAGGTTTATGTAGTGTTGTGTTTGTCCAACACTCTAGCATCTAGATTAAGAGAGGAAGCCAACCTTCTCTAGAGGTCTGATCTTCATCGCAAGGGTCCCACACCTAAAGATCAATCCCATGTTTCAACAAAATGCTAAACAACAGGTTCAGCAAGGTGCTTTTTCTCCCTTGTATCTCTCCCAAGAGATTCATTCTAGGCAACACCATACTTGGCTAGTGATAACCCCATGTTGGACTTACTCTAGGCAAAGCTTGCTTCCATTCAACAACTGATCAAATCACGGTGAAATTTATGAAAGAAAACTCATCTTGAGATCCTACGGAAAGGCCTCTGCTCTCTCATCCTTCGGAACATTTGGTTGGAACAAAATATAAAGATATTCCAAGATCAATGGTTACTAGGTATATTGTGCAATAAAAATCAAATTTCTATTTATAAATGCATTCCATCTCAGGCTAAAGGAAAGGGATTGCCAACTACTAGCAAATAGAAGGCAGGCCTGATAATAAGACAACCCCAATTAATGGGAAAAAAGAATTCAAGGTTGGTACACAAAGGTTTAGATGGTAACCTCTCAAACCATTGAGCTGGAAGCTTAACTTCAATGGAGCCTCCAAAGGTAACCAAGTGCATCATAAGAACTGACAAAGCCAAAATGATTATGGCATTATCTATGTCATTCCTCAAGGCATGAACAACAAAGTAAAATCTTGGGCATTGGTTGAAGGCTTAAGGGTAGCTCACAAGTTGAGTACCCATCCTTAGAGGCCGAAGGAGATTCTCAATCATTATATCTTCCAAGCCTAAGGAAGCTACTCGGAGCTAGAAGTTAAAGCCTAAGTCAAAGATCAGTGATGATATCCTCATTTTATGAATTCATTCCCTCACACAAATTGGACATCCTATTTGTTTATCACTGGAGATTGGAGGATGGAAACCCCCTAATTTCCACAGCTGGTTAGTGGACAAAAACCCCTTATCCAACATTGTGCAATTCCAAACAAGGATTGCATTTGAGCTTCAATAACCTGTTGTTTTGGCAGCTTCTACAACGCCTATTTGTTGGGTGATAGGCGACTTCCTTAGTATCTAGGGTTTGTAAATTTGTGTGGCTCCTTTAGCGCCCATTGTTAATCTATTCATTATTTGATAATAATAATTGTTACATCTGTTCCAAAAGATCTGGTAAAGCTCAAATTGATTGTAAGTTGAAATCACATTGAATTAGTAAGGAGTAATCCGTTATTGTGGCTGCTATGTTAATTGTTCACATTCAAAGGGAATTTTTTCCATTTTTGCCTATTCTATTGAGAATAATATTTGTTTTATTAGAACTTTTGAATTGTTGTTTCTTTTGAGGTGTTGTTTCTTTAGAACAACAATGTAGAAGTTTAGAACAAGTTACAAAACAAACAAAATTAAGCTTCATGACAGAGATTGAGGGAAGAAACATCCCCATCACTCAAATGGATATTCCGATATACATGTTGGTCAAGGGTGATGATATGGCAGTGTGGAAGGGATCGTGGACAAGGCAAGATAGAAAGGAGCAATCACAATGTGATGATGGCATCTGATGCCATTAATGGATCTCTAGTGGTAGCCACTACTAGTGGTGCTGACCCCTCCTCTGTTGCCACTTCGAGTTATACCATATGCTTTGTTGGTGTGCCAATAATTATAGATTGTAACTAATTATGGTATTCTTTGGCCACTCTTTGTGAATTATTTGTATAGTATTATATAATAGGTTTATTAGATTCTTGTAGTCAATGACCAAATGTATGGGCTGCAACCCCTAAGGACACTACTATAATCATTCAAGCTTTTTTCTTTTGTTTGGCAAGGATCCCTAATAAAACTCCTTTTGTATCTATCAATGTTGTCCAAGTCTTACCTAGTTTTCAATGAGTCCTTCAACGTAGCTCCTTTTATATCTATCAATGTTGTCCAAGTCTTACCTACGTTTTAATGAGTCCTTCAACGTAACTCCTTTTATATCTATCAATGTTGTCCAAGGTTTCGATGAGTCCTTCAATGTCTACAAAGACTAGGCAAGTCTAACCAATTTGGTCCATTTGGACTCATTTCATATGACAAGGTATTTGGAGTTGTAGGTTTGCAAAAGACTTGCAAATTCTACTTTAATGGTTGCTATATAACATTAATGAGAAGATTTGCACTGAATTAATGAGCAAGTCTGCTTAGGAGAACCTTATAGGTTGATATTAATAATTATGATAAAATTGTGGAAAAGAAATCTGTTTTACAATGACCGACCTTATTGGTTGACATTAATAACTATGCTCTCCAACGATGTGTCCCCTTCCCCAAATAACTCTATCCCATATAGGGGACATTTTGGGGACACAAGGACAAGTAGGAAACACCCTCACCCCATCCCATTTTTTGCAAATTTTAGGAAATGCAACCAAGATGCCAAAAAAATTCCAAGGTACAACAAGGGATGACTCACCATCCTCTACAACCTAGGCAATTTTGGGGGACTTTTTTTTATAAAGAACATAATTTTGAGGGAAAAAAAGGGATGGGTGGGCCCACAAGGACCCCCATACCCCTTCAAACTAAACCTAAACCTAAAACAGTGTTGGAGAGATTTAGCATGATAGCTATCGGTTGGATGAGTAAGCAGCAAGCTATAGTCGCTTTGTCCACTACAGATGCAGAGTATATGGCAGCTACTCATGCTTGCAAGGGAGCCATTTGGCTTAAGAGATTGTGTTTTGATATTGGTTTTGATGCAAGACAGATTACTATCTATTGTGATAGTCTGAGTGCCATTTGCTTAGCAAAGAATCCTACTTTCCATGCCAAAACAAAGCACATTGATGTTCAATTTCATTTTGTTTGTGATATGGTGGAAGATGGAAAGGTGAAGTTGGAGAAGGTTGATACTTTGACAAATGTTGCAGCACTGATAAGTTCAGATGGTGTTCGGAGTCTATGGGCCTCACGGTGTCCAAAAGTTAGATCTTGTTTTTTCATTGGCTCTTTAGAGGTGTTTAACAAGTGGGAGACTGTTAGGAAAAACAAGGTGTCTCAAACTTTGATTTTTCTTAGCATGTTGAATTTTTTTAATATTTTATTATTTATGGGTTTTATTTGTTGAAGGTAACTCAAGAAAGAGTAGGAAGCGGAAAGTTGCTATTACAAGTGGAGTTGTTCATGAAGGCAATTTTTATTTCATGTTGAGTTTGCATGGAATGTGAGATTTTTGGAGATGCAGTTATATTTTGGAAAGTGCAGCTTTTGCATGTGCAAGATTAGTGATAATTGACAATTGCAATATTGCATGTGTTGAGAAGTGGAAACTTACCATTATGCATGTATAGTGGTTTTGGTATTTTCCATGTTGCATCTTCAATCTTGAGTGTTGGATTTTAGAAATGTCTAATTAACGCAATGTAAGCTCCTATATATTGAGCACTTGTATTTTAGAGTTGTATGTTACTATTTTGTTGAAGTGCCATTATGCTACCGGAATTTCTCCAACATTGAGAAGTGTGAAGACTCCTGCAAGAGCATAACTCTACAATTATATTGTAACTTGTTTATTGTTGTTGAATAATATAATTGAGTCGTGTTTTGGAGTGTGGTTTTTTCTCCCGAAAGGGTTTTCCCCACATAAAATTTTGTGCTATGATTTTCATTGTTTTAGCAATGTATGATATGTATGTGCATCTAAATCTATAATTGTTTAAAGGTGTTTAAGAAATTTTTGCAACTCTATCTTGCTTAGATTGGTGTAAGAAGCATCTTTCGCACACTCATCTTCCTTTCAAATTCATCCCATGTATGTAAGTTAGTTGGCTTGATGGTGGATAGTGCTTACAAGCACATTTTTTGGACCCCTCGCAATGGACATCGAGAAGATAGATTAGGTGAAACTAGTGGTGGTGGAAGCTAAATATATACATATGTTCATTTACAACCATCAAACTTCACTTGCTTTGGTTAAGACTTTTTCAAGGAAGGAATCCTTCAAGCCCATAGATACTAGATTTGTCAACTACTTCACTTTGTTAAAGAGGATGGTTGAGGTGTAGAAGCCTATACAATTAATGGTTGGTGTTTGACACAAAGTGGGGTAGAGGGCCAGAGGCAAGCAAACCTTAAGGAAATAATGTGAAACAAAAGATCCTTGGTGATAATTGGTGATCCAAAATGAGGTAAGAAATTGTTAGTTTTATTATTAAATTTTTAAAAAGTTAATTTAAATGTTTCTAACTAGAAAATTATTTTTATCTTTTGTAATAGCATTCACTCTATCATTTGAATTTTTAATTTTTAATCTTTTTGAGATTTTAATTTTTGTAACTTGTTTGCACTTGTAGATATGTTTGCTCCTTCATTGAACCTATTGCGCAAGTCATAAATATGTCAATACACTCTCCTAGCCTTGGAGAGATTTATGAAGCCTTTGATAGCATGCTTGAACAAAACAAGCCATTTATAGCAGGGATCCTACTTTGGGATTTTTTGAGAAGCATATTAGACCTATTGTGACACAACAGTGGAACACTATGAACATGTGAATGGTAAAAAAACATTTTATCTATTAACTGAAAAAGATTACAATAAAAAGAAGAAAATACTATAGACATTAAATGTATATCTACTTCTAACTACTGACTACTGTAGAAACAGTAGAAACCTAAACTAACTCATTACATTAAAACATTGACCATTAACTATATAAGAATATAATATTCTAACACCCTCCCTTAATGGTCAATCTATCAACAACACCAAGTAGCCCCCTGAATTTGACAAACTTATCCGGGCTCAGAGACTTGGTGAGAATATTTGCAGTCTGATCCATCACGTAACATACCGCAACTAAATTGGATCGGGCCTTTCTACCATTTAAGCGATGTAGTGGACAAATGACGCTTCAAAGCATGCTTTGGTACATCTATGGAAGATTGATTTTTGGTCAGCTTTGAGTAATCTCTTGATTATCGCTATAATAAGGAGAAGGTCTCGCTTAGACATGTGTATAGCTAGAGCATCCTGCCAAACTCCACCACATGTCACTTTAACTATTCCTCAATATTCAGCTTGAGGAAAAGAGCCATCACCAAGGTTTCTTGCTAGTCCATGTTACGCGACTGCATTCTAAAATCAATACATACCCGTGAGGTGGATTTTATGTCATCCACGAATCCTTCAATCAAGTCCATCAGATAACCAATCGCCTTTGATCTTTCCAGACCGGCCAAGGCTTAATGCCATAGTCCGCGCCCTTAACATATCTCAAAGACTCACTTCACAGAATCCAATGATCGCCTTTGAGCCGGCCATGAAGCCAGAAAATGTAGCTCAATCGCGAAAAACTAATGCCAGTTTAGTGGCAATGAGGTAGATGAGACTGCCCACTAGTTGCCTGAATTTCGTTTCATCGACCGGAGGTGAATCAGAGTTGGCTAACAACTTCAACCCCTTCTCCATAGGTGTGGAGGAAGGTTTGCAATCCTGCATCCAAAATTTGTCGAGCAGACTTTGAGCATATTTAGACTAAGATATAAAAATACTATTAGTTGTCTGCCAAACCTCAATACCCAAACAGTAATGAAGAAGCCCCAAATCTATCATGTCAAAAGCCTAACACAAATCCTGTTTGATTGCTGCAATCAAATGTGTTGAACTACCAGTAATGATCAAGTCATCAACATAGACAGCAAGAAACAAAATATCATCACCAGAGTGCTTGACATACAGATTACTGTCAGAAGGGTTGTGCTGAAAACCATGATCAACCAAGTACTGATCAATCTTGATGTACCATGCACAAGGAGCCTATTTCAATCCATAGAGTGCTTTCACGAGCCTACATACCTAATGTTCTTTGTCGGCAACCTTGAAACCGGAGGCTGCATCATGTAGACTTCTTCCTGCAACTCACTGTTGAGGAAGGCACTCTTGACATCTATCTGATGAACTGTCCATCCAAATTGGGCTGCAGTAGGAGCAAAAGTCTCATCATAGTCAATGCCCTCCCATTGTGTGAATCCCCGAGCAACCAATCTGGCCTTGTATTTATCCAAAATACCATCTGCATGATACTTGACCTTATAAACCCATTTGCAGCTAATAGGTTTCTTCCCAGGAGGAAGATCAGAAAGAACCCAAGTGTGATTCTTCAGAAGAATATGATATTCTGTCGCCATAGCCTTTTCCCACTCTAGAATTTCTTTAGCCTCTGAATATGTCTAAGGCTCATAGATGTTGTAAATGTTGGCCATAAGAGCAAAATTGATTGTGTGTTGCTGCTTGCTCTTTCTACGAGTTGATCTTCCCTCAATGAGTTCATCATCATGAAGATCTTCGATAGTTTTGAGCTACCATTTAGGTTGACGAGTAGAAGTACCAACATCTGAAATAGGAGAAACAGCATCTCCTGGGATTTCTGGAACAAAGTTATCTAGATGTGAGTCTTGAGGAAAATCAGGTGGTGCAATGTCACTGTAGACTCTCATCTTCACAGAGTCGAATGCTCCTCAAGCTTCCTCCATCGTGGAACTAAGATGAAGACTAACACCCCTAATGTAAACTCATAGGCTGATCCGCAGGACCGTAGCAGGGAACAAATGGACGAGTAGTCTCATCAATCACAAAATCACGACTGAATATGAGGCGATCTGTCTCCACATCAATCAACCTGTATGCCTTGTGATTGTCGCTGTAACCAGTAAACATAAGTGTTTGGCTCTTGGAGTCCAACTTGGCACACTTGGCTTCTGGAATCCATACATGAGTTGTAGAACCAAATACTTTCAGATGGCCCACCTTAGGCTTACGTCCTGACCAGGCTTCTTCTAGAGTCATCTTCTTAACGGCTTGTGTAGGTGACCGATTCAGGAGGTAGACTGCAGTATAAACTACTTCAGCCCAGTATTTCTTGGGTACATTTTTGTACTCTAGCATAGAACGAGCCATTTCAATAATGATGTGATTCTGACATTCAACGACACCATTCTGTTGAGGGGTGTATGGTGTGGTGAGTTGGCGCTTAATGCCATGTGTAGCACAAAAAGAAGAGAAGTTAGCTGAACAAAACTCCCCCCCATTATCTGATTTTAGAGTGACAATCTGAGAACCTGATTCTTTCTCAAGTAAGGCCTTATATTGCTGAAATGTACTAAACACATCTGATTTATGTTTCAAAAAATACACCCACATTTTGCGACTGAAATCATCAACAAATAATAGAAAGTACCTGGACCCAGTAATAGATGGAGTGTTCATTGGTCCACATACATCAGCGTGAACCAATTGAAGTACCTTGGAGGCTCGCCAAGAATCACCATCCAAGAATGGTGTCCGATGCTGCTTCCCAACTTGACAAGCTCCACAAACTCCATGATTTTGAGTTTGGAGCTCAAGTAAACTAGCAACCAAACCCTCCCGAGACAGTTGAGAGAGATAGTGCACATTCAAGTGCCCATAACGCTAATGCCAAAGTTTATTGATGGAAGTACTCCTGGTGGCCAAAGCGTGCTTCTGAGAATCAGCAAGTCTATACAGACCATGATCCTCAAGTCCCATAGTGATTGTAGTAGAAGTCTCCCTATCAACGATGCTACAGGTGGACGAACTGAAGACAACATCCAACTGGGGAGAATGTCGCATGATATGACTGACTAAGAGAAGGTTATGTTCCATGCCTGGAACATAGTAAACATCAAGAAAGAGTAAATTTCTTCCTCCTGAGTGAATTTGGGCAGTGCCCTTACCAGCAACTGTGTACTCTTCGCCTCCTCCAAAAATGAAAAAATTAGAGAATGGTTCGAATTTTGTGAACCAATCTCGACAATGAGTAAAATGTCGCGAAGCCTTGGAATCAATATACCAGGCAAAATATTGTAATGGATCTGCTGTTCGCTTGGCCATAAAAGCATAGAATGCAGATTCTTTTTGCTTAGTGTGCTCTGCGACATTTGCCTTTTGTTGAGACCCTCCCTGCTTCTTTTGTTCAGAAGCCAACCGAATGCGACAGTCAGCCTTCATGTGACCGTATTTATGGCAATAATTGCACTAAACGTTCTTTTTCTTCTTGCTGTCCTGAGAAGAACCAAAGCTTTTCAACTGAGAAGTTTGCGCCTTCCCTTTGTTCTTAGCAGAAGATTTCACAGAGAACGCTTGCTCTATGGAGGTGGAACTGGTACTGCTTCCAAACTACTGTCTCCAACGATCCTGTTGTAGAAGCTTGTTACACAAGTCTGGAAACTTCAAATCAACATTTGTTGAAGTAATATTGAGCATTTCAATGAAATGCTCATACGACTTTGGCAAACTCTTCAAAGTAATGACGACCATGTCCTCTTCCTCCATTGTGTGACCAATCGCCTCCAACTGATCACGAATGTCCTTAATCTTGGTTAGATGTTCCTGTAAGGACATTTTCTCATCCATCATGATGGAAAAAAGCATGTTCTTAAGAAAGAACGCTCTGCTCTTGTCAAAGGTTTTCATGAAGGACCTTCAAATGATCCCAAATTTCCGGAGCAGTTTTGCCAGACGGTACCTGAGGTAGCTGCTCATTTGTGACTAAGAGTTTGATGAGCATGACGGCTTCCCGATTGCACTCATCCCATTTTTCCTTGTCCTTTTCGGCTACAATGGGATAAGTTGAGTTCCCCAAAACAACCTGATCGAGGCAACGATATTCAAAGATCGTAATCATGCACTACTTCCAGGTGTTGTAATTCTTCCCATTGAACTTCTGGTTGCTTTCGAGCATTATATTTATCATAGATGCCATCATGTACATTGAGGTCAAACTGGTGAAGGCAAAACGAAAACAGAAACACAACAAATTGAAAGCAGAAACCCTACCACAGATTTCGAGGCACTTTGAAGACAAAACCCAGAAGATTTAAAGAGTACCCAGAAAATTTTCTGAATACCAAAAAAAAATCGTCAACACCCACTTGCACAAATTTCAAGGCACGAACTTCGAGACACCCAGAAAAAACTAACTACAACCCAATTGAGATCTTGAAAAACCCACCAAGAATCTAAAATCAAAAAAAAAAATTGACTTCAAACACAAGAGAAATCTGCAAAACCCTAGTCGGCTCTTTAAAAAAAACACAATTTTCAGGTTCTGAAAATCAGAGGGTTTTTAAAACCCTAGCCGCCAATCTGCAGGTCACGTTTTTTTCTTTGCAGAAAACGCGTTTTGAAAAAAACACCAAAAAACACCTAGAAATCACATTTAAAGTCTGCCCAGAACTAGAAAGAAGTCGTGCCAAGAGACAAAGCGCCCGGAAAGACGAAAAACGTGGGTGAAAGGTGGCACAAAAAACGCAAGCAAAACAGAGGCAAGTCGCGTGCGCCCAAAGAGAAGAAAATCGCACCTTGAGTCTCAGAAAAAACGCATGGGTCTGGTCACGCAGGCAACAGTGAGGAAAAAGACACAAGCAAAAATCCACGTTTTTAAAACACGCGCCCAGGAGTTTTATAGAGTCACGGCCACAAAAAATGCAACTTGAAAGAGTGAACAGGAGAGACACCCAAAAACCCTAACCTGGGAAAAAATTTGAATTATGACTTTAGTCAAGCCCACGAATTTTTAGGGTTTTTTTCCTTTTCTATTGCTTTGATACCATGTGAATAAAAAAACATTCTATCTATTAACTGAAAAAGATTACAATAAAAAGAAGTAAAATACTGTAGACATTAAATGTCTATCTACTTCTAACTATTGACTACTGTAGAAACAGTAGAAACCTAAACTAACTCATTACATTAAAACATTGACCATTAACTATATAAGAATATAATATTCTAACAGAACACTCCACTTCACATGGCAGCTTATGCTCTAAATCCCAAATGATATGTAGCTAGACTCGAAAGAGTGCCTCCATCTCATAATGAAGAGATAAAAGAAGGGCTCGTGAAGGCCCTTCAAAAAAATGTGTATTGATGAGGAGTCTTCTTTATTTCACACACAGTGGCTTGCCTTTGTCAATCTCTATGGTCCAATCTTCAACAAACTAGAGGCGAGAACAGACAAAGCTACATTAGCTCAAACTAACCCTATTGGATGGTGGATGTGGCATGGAAAGGATGTACCAAAGTTGAGAATACTTGCCACTCGCCTGCTTTCACAGGTTACCAATTCCTCTACTACAGAGAGGAATCAGTCCACATATAGCTTTATCCAAGCAGTCAAGAGGAACAACCTTACTTCTAGATGATCGGAGAAATTGATGGCCATAAATACTACCTTGTGGCTATAGGATCGACAAAACAATAAGTGTCACATAACTCCAACCTCATGTTGGGATGTTGATCCCAAAGATGCTATATATGTTGATGAGGAGGAGGCATATAAGAGATTAGTCAGGGTTCCATTGCATAAGACAATCCCTCATAGTGGCAACGACTCGGACTTGAACTCTGATTTTGATGTAGACATACTGGAGGCAAATGGTGATTAGGGACAGCTATATGTTTTCTATGCTTTTGTCATTTTGTAGTTGAAACTTACAGCCTTTGTGCATTTTCTTGCAATTCTTATATAATATATATGCATATTGACAGTGAAAGTGTTAGTTTTATGATCAGATTTAATGCACAGAAATTAATTCAAAATCAGACACAAGAACAAAGCAGATACCCTGGGAAAACCCTCCTCTTGAGGGAGAAAAACCCAGCAACAATATAACACTTATATATTGAATCAACACAATAATGTCTCCTTTACAATAGAGGCCGATATGAAGGCCTATCACATGCACTCCAATCTGATGCAATATAATAACAGATTGAGACAATCTGATAATGATAATCTCAGCCAACAATATGTCGATCTCCTCTAGATGATGAACTCGATCTGCCTTATAGAGAACTCGCACCAATGACTGAATGAATGAAGTATATCGAATGAACTGAATGCCGAAACAAGGAAGATCCATCGAGCATATATACACAATGAAGGGATGTGTCTATACAAAATGAGTCGGCCTTGAAGAAGAATCGCATCACTTCAAGGTCGGCTATTACAAACAAAAATGTGACTCTTTATTTAATCATGTTGGCTTTAACAAGGAAAAACATGCCTCCTCATATAAACATTATTTAGTGAAAGACGTATCTGTTCATGCGCCTCATATCGGCCAAGATAAATATATAATTCAAATAGCTGTTAGGCTATATTTGAATTACCTCCAATCGCTGATCTGGAAGAAGCAGCCCGATGCTGCTAATCATCAACAGAAAGCATTTAAATTTTATTAATTTGTTTGTCAATTCTCATGTGAAATCTCAATTCAAGTCTAATGTCATGTATTAAAGTTCTCTAATGTCTATGATGAATGCTTTATCAATATCATCATATGAATATTTGAAATTTCTTTACATTTTAAAATTTTCCTTTTTTTAAATGGTCATCCCCTAAAAACTGGCCGGAAAAAAATCCATACCAAAAGCACATCCCCTATCATCCATGTCTTGGAAACTTGGAGGAGCATAAACTAATAATTATCACTTTTAATGTAATTAGTAGCTTATTAGGATCTCCGTTTAACCATCTTCCAAATTTTCAAAGGAAAAAATATATTTTACAACACAAACAACAACAATATCACAATATTAATAAAGGCTTCAGTTCAAATATTTACAAGAACATGCTAACAAGGTTTACCTCTTTAAAAGCTATTGCTTCTTTCAGGCCTGGAAAAAGTGTCTTCTCCAACCTGCTAACAATTTCATCAGCCACAGCTTCTTTCTTGGCATTATAATCTGCAAATGAGAGGCCCTAGACAAGCCAACCAAGTGTTAGACAGTTTCCTTAAATGAACATATGGGCATTCATGTAAGTGGTTTAACACAATAGAAAGGTATACCATGAATTGATTTATAAACATTTTTAGCTAGAATAAATTTGGCTTTTTTTGCTACAGATTCTCTCGATCCCTGTCTTTCATGATTTCTTTCAAAATGCATGTTCAAAATTATACCTTCCAATCATCAATCCAAGCAGTAGTAAAGATGTGAAGAATATGGCAGCCCTTAGGAGCTAGTGAGGGATCTAAAACAGTTGGAATACTAAGAAAAATGCTTCCATATGGTTCCTCTAGTCTTTCCCAGTCATCCTGATACAATAAATTTAATTTACAATGCATTTTCAGCAAAATTGATGACCAGCCAAATACGCAACATGCAGTCATTTAGTAATTGTTAAACATCTGAAACTCCATCTATTCAATTGTGCAATTTTAACATTGATTCTAGTAATCAAGTTACCTCAAGAATAAAATGATGGCAATCTGTATCCGGTGGCAAAACACTCTCTTTCACTCCCATGTGAATGGAAAGAAAAGAGGGTGCTTTATCATATAAACTCTGAAAATTTTGTTCCTCTTTAGGAAGTTCCTCTGGTCTTAAAAGTCGTCCTGCAAGGAAGGATCAAGTAGAATGAGTTCTATCATATGTTGCAATGAAAGTATAATATATCTAGAGTCTCGTGATCAATACTAAAAATATACATATATATTTATCAGCAATATTGCAATAGTTGATAAATAGCACTGCATCCCGTAACAAACATACAACTATATTTTCAAGATTAAAACAACTTTTACAATGGTAAATTATCGAATTGTGTACCAAAAGTATCCCATCTGGTTGCATTTGAAATTATCTTCTTGGCATAAAATTCTCTGCCATCAGAGAGCCTTACTCCTACCTATACATCCACCCAATGTGAAAAGACCATTTTCACCATCTTGAAATCATTTAGAATTTTAAGCAGTTCATGGGTTTCTTTTAGTAATCAATAGAACATAAAAGGCACAAAAACTGAAGGATACAAACTCACAGCCTTTCCGTTTTCCAGTATAATATTTGTGACATTTGCCTTGTATAGAATCATACCACCATTATCAACTAGGCCTTTAGCCAGATTTGTTGCAATTCCACCCACACCACCAACAGGATAATTTATCCCTCCAAAATGTCTATCACATAGAACCTGTTATATAAAGGCATGTTAGCAATTAAAGTTATGAGCATGTCCCATTCACAAACCATCCATACTTTCTGTAATGACATAGAAAATCATAACTTACCATACTTGCATTTATCATTGGTGTCCGCAAAGCCTTTACTGTGCTCACGATGAAGCACTGTAGAAGCAAGTCGACAAGGTATCAGCTAGTTACAATGTATGCACTCATTTCTTAATGTTAAGCCATTCACCAATAAAGAAACATGAATTCAATAAATGGCTATAGCTTGAAATTGAGAAAGATCAAGACCAACCTCAGCATCAATAAAATTGAGTAAAGCTGGATCTTTAATATACTTTCGTGCTATGTCACCAGCATTTTGTGGCAAGTAAGAGGCTACAAAACATTATACAAAGAATTTACTATCATGCTCTGTAATTAGTAAACATTGTGCTACATGTACAAAATATGGCTCTTGCAAATACTCTGTAATCCGGACAATGGTCATTCCTATTTGTGTTTCTATCAAGTAACATGTTATAATATTAACACTAAAAGTTAAGATACATTTAAATTGAATAAGCTATGAAATTCTAGTCATTTAGTCAAAGAGATGATTATCCCTATTTATAGAACCTATAACAAATAAGAGGAATTGACTTATAAATATTAAATACAAATATTTATGATGTCGAATTTACAGAAAATGGCATTATGAAACAATTACCTAGAGTTAAGCATGCCAATGGATTCTTAAAAAACTGGCCAAAAAGATATAATGGCTCCTCCAATGACTTCAATTCCAGTGAGTTCAAAGAATTGAACACCTGCAGTTCAGAAAACCACCTCAGATGGGGAAGAGTTTGTACCAAACATGAAAAATAAATTAAGAAAACATGTATAGCAGTCTTGCATTAACAGTAAAATAATAAATATGATTATCTAACCTTCCAACATTCATTGTAAAATCGGGAAATTCCTTCCTTTTCATGGGGGAAATAACTAGTTAGTTCGACAAGAAAATCTTCAAACTCTCTATGCACACGAACAGAAAGACCCTCTGGCAAATGATAGTGAACAGTTGTTGGATCAGGTATGACGTCCATTTTGCAACCAACATCTGCTAATGCTCTTGTGATTAGATTTATAGAGCCCTGCATGTGACCATAAAGAGATCAAAACTTATTTGTCAAATAATTATTTTTCCATCAAATCTGATTAGCTTCATTAAAAACCATCACAATAAAACATAATATAATGATGCTTCCAACTATCCAAAATACAAGAAGTAGCCTGGAAAGGTAATTTTTTTAGATTAAATTAGTCATTTAACTCTATTGACAAATATGTTGAGCTGAGAACTAAAGGCATGTATGCTGTTTCTTTCATCATATGATAAAGCACAAAATAATTCTGCATGCAAATGAAGTAATTACATAACTAGTAGAGGTCTTTAAGATTGCCACATTTCAGACTAAAGATATATAGTTTCAGTTACGGACACTATCAATGGGTACAAAATAATTATATTATAAATGTTTAGAATAAATCCATTAAATGAGTAACAAGTATGAAAGCAGTTGAAGATAATGAAGTCAAGAGAATTTGCCCATGTTCCTTGGGAACATCTCACCGACCATGCAGGGATGCCTTGGAAACATCCCCCCATAGTCCCCAATCAATTTTTTTTTTTTTTTTGTTTTCTTTTGTGCACACCCACACCACACTCAGCCCTAAATGACTAAAAGAAGCCTCCCTCTTCCATTCCATATCATTTTTGCATGCCAAAACAAATTGCTGCTGAATTGGAAGGGGGAAAAAACATTTTGAGCAAGATTTGAAGGTGCAGCTGGAGAGATCAAAACTAGAGCACTATTAGTGAGCAATGTGTAGTGAAATAGCAAAGTAGTAGTAGAGGTAAATGATTCGTTCCTTTGTTTTTGCTTTTAAGTTTTTTTCAAAGTTTTAAGAAAGAATTATTTTTCTATTTTCAGTTCACATTCTTTTTTCACAAAACAACATGGGCAACAACAGAGATAGTAATGAATATGAAATGGAAGAAAAAAATGTTAGCTAGGAGTTCATCAAGGTGTGGGAGTGTTGCAGTTAGAAATGTTAGAGTTTCAATCTCACCTAGGGGTTCATCAAGGTGTGGGAGTATTGTGGGTGGAGAACAGTCATATAACCCGTTTGAGTGCCCTTCCACCATCTTGGAAACTTATGCAAAGGGCCCTTTCAATTCTAAAAAAAATCTTATAGTGATAAAGAGAATTCTAGAGCCCAACCATTAGGAGGTCAATCTTCAGAAAAGTCTTTTTGAGCCAAGTTCCCAGTCATAGTAGGACCCAAAGCACTGTGTTTACAAGTTGCTGCTGTAAGCATGGCTTGTTTAGAAGGAAATAATGTAAATAATGCAACTAACAATGCTAGCAACATTCCATCACAGCTTGTTGGGACAACTATTAATGCCCCCAAGCATATCGTGATTTACTCAGAAATGCCAAACGTTATCTGCCAAAGCTCAATAATTATGTGACTAACACTGTTAAAAATCATATCAGAATCTTCAAGTCTGCAATAGGGTTGTTAAATATTGCTCATGAGGATGTACCATGCAGACTTTTCCAATTTACTTCCAAAATTTGGTCCATGATTGGTTTTTACATTTCCAAGCATGCAATAGTGAGCTGGAATGAAATTGGAACCATGTCCGTCTGACAATATGGTGACGCTAGTGATTTGGTGTTCTTTTTCAGCTATTAAGGTTGGTCAAGAGAGAGTAATGAACAATTCACAACATTAATTAGAGATTTTGAAAGTTATTGAATCAAATGCTATTAGATAGGAGGTCTACATCACAATTACAATTAGAGTAGCTCCTAATGCTTTGGATACTTTCACTTCAATTTTTGTCCACGAAGTTGTAGCTAATAAGAAGGTAAATCACAGATTTGAATGCAGTTTGTAGAGAATCAATATCCGTAAAGAAAACATATATCTGCTTTCATATAAATTACCCCCTAAATACTACTCTTTTACGAATGACTGCTTTAATCAAGGGAATGATGGTGAAAACATTGCTATTACCACAAATAACACATTATTGACTGCCAGCTCATCAAATCAGAATGTGGGTTCATCTCCCAACTCAGAACTAGAAACCATACAAAAGATTGTCAAAAGCTGAGCAATGAACTTTTGAATTTACAAATAAGGGTCAGCAGTGGAAAAGCAGTTCAGGCATTAAGAGAAAACATTCTTTTCTGAGAAATAGCCAAGACAACCTGTTAGAGTAATCATGCATTAGCTAATGATTAATTAATCTTTAATTAATTATTAGTCTAATTTATTCGCATGCACTTAAGCTAAACTTAGGAGTTCTTTATTAAGTTAACTAAGTGCTTTTCTTTGTTAACTGAAGCAAGCTATTATTAGATCATTATATCTCATCGCATGTGATGTTGACACTTGTCCTAGTCTAATCCCTTTACCATTTAGGGTTGTTCCTATAAAGCACTCAACCCTCATTGTATTCTCTCTGAAATTTTCTCTTATGTTCTCTCGAACTCTCAACCTTTGAGGACTTTTGTTTTCCTTGAAGATTCTTGAGGTTCATTCTATAGATTTTTCTTGTTGAGGAATATAGCAATTCTTTGTTTGTAGATCTCTTGCGTGGAAGGTGTCTTTGTTTGTTGTTTGATCCTATGGCTCGTGGTTTTGTGGTTTTTCACAATTCTAACACAACCAAAATCAAAATGGCAAAAATAAAAATACTATAAATGGTAACAAAAACAACAAGTACTATCATTTAACCCAGCTCCCTTCGATTTAACGATCTTTCTTTATCTAAATGGTGCAGAGTCCATTCCACAAAATAGCATAATAAACCTAAATGTTCTAAATTTGCTAAAGCTTTTGAGGTTTTTGTGCAGACGTTGTATAATTACAAGGTGCAAACTTAGTTTCAAATTGCAAAATAAGCCTAGAGAATGACTCAGTCATGATGTTGGAACTTTTTGAATTTCGAAAAAAGGATAATGAACTTGAATAAAATGCTAAAGAAGTGCTACTTTCCAAAGCCATCAAATGCACTCCTATGTAAAAAGAACCAACTACTACATCCATGGTGCCCAACAATCATCACACTATATCAAATCCATATGCTATATATGATCCCACACCGCCCACCAAAACTACCAAAAGAAAATACAACAACCACAACCAAGGGAGCAAAAATGAGAAATATGACCAAGACCACAAAAGCTACAAGAAGTCAGTCTAGTTTCTTTTTTATAATCTTGTAGAGGACATGAAGAAAACTAAAGCAAATATTTCCATGTGTAAGCTAGCATGTTTAAAGGAGCATAGAAGTCTGTTCGTGAAATCATTGAATGAGGAAGCTTGCCAAGTTGACACAGACAATACAAATGCTAAACCTTTTTCTGGGCACAGTTGCAACTCCACCATTATTGCTAACAGTAAATATTTTCAATAAAAAATACGCATAATTACATAGTTGGTTCTAGAGCATCTGATAATGTAATGCCTTATGAAGAGTGCACAAGATTTGGAGTAACTCCAGCAAAGAGGAACTGAGAAATTATGTGATTATATACGACTGCGGTGAAATTCTTTGGAGGAAAAACAAATGTTCATATTCAGTTAGCCTTTGAGCTGAGAGTAGTCCAGCATATTGTTACCATGGTTACAGATATTGTGGATAGGTATGGATTGATGTTGAGTATGGACAAGCCAAGATTTTAAATGGGTATTTTACTATATACTTTTCTCATATGTGGTTGCCATGAAGGTGGCTAGCAAAATCATATTCCTGTTGAAAGAAAGCCCAGGATGAAATATCTAATCACTGAACACAATGCCACAATGGATTTTTAAATACCATTTTGTGATGTATGCCTCAAACACCAAAGATGCATTAAGTAAAATGTTAAAACATCAAGAAAGAAACCATCTACAAAAGAAAAGTAAAAGAAAAACAATTAACTGATGGATCCATGACAATGTATGTTGATGGAGCCGCATCAGAGCAAGGATCAACTACTGGGGTTCTCTTAATTGCACCCAAGGTAAGATATATCCTGTCTATTCAGATTGCAATTTCCTTGTACCGATAATATTGCCAAAAAAGAAGCTTTGGTACTGGGTCAGTAATTTGCAGTTAGGCATCAAGTGAAAATTGTCAAGTCATTGGTGACTATGATATAAATGTAGAACAAATAAAAAGTACATGTTAGTGCAGCTCTAATGTAATGTCCCTTTCTAGAACATTCATGATTTTTGCCCTGAAACAATAATTCCAACTTAAAATGAAAATTGCGTTATATTTATTGTTAGTGTTTTATAGCTTCGGGAGCTATTTTCCCTTTGTTTAAGGCTGGTCAGCCTTCTTGTTACAAATAATATTTTATATCTTTTATTCTCTAAGGGGACCGACCTAGTGAAGAGGTTGCCTATGCTTGTATATAAGAGAGGTGATTTCATCTCATTTGAATCATCTAGTTCATTCATCATAATTTGCATCAAGCAAGCAGCAGAAGTTCACCATTTCTTAGCAGCAGTTCATTCATTCTTAGCAGCAATTCATTTTCAATTCAATTCGCACCTTCTAAGAAGAAGTTCACATTTGTAGCAGCAGATCATCATTTTGTAGCAGCAGATCGATTTCAAGGAGAAACATATTCATTTGTATCTTTGCATCTAGGAGAGGTGCTATTATTCATTGTATCAAATTCGGCCTTGTGTTGGGCCTGATTTGTAAGCAGATTTCTGCTCTTATTCTTTCAATATATAAGAGATATATTTTGCTGGGTTTTTCTCCCTCGAGAAGGAGGGTTTTCCCAGGGTAAACTGCTGTGTTCATTAGTCTATTGTGTTGTGTTCTCTGCTTATTGTAAGTTTTATGATCAGATTTAATGCACAGAAAATTAATTCAAAAAATAACACAGTACACAGCAGATACCCTGGGAAAACCCTCCTCTTGAGGGAGAAAAACCCAGCCAATAATATCTCTTATATTATTGAATCTCAATAAGAAATCTCCTTTACAATAGAGGCCAATAATGAGGCCAAGAGGACACACAGTAAGCTGTTTCTCACACAGCAATAAGACAAAGATGATCTTCAGACTTTTATAACAGATTTACTAATCTGCTCTGCTCCTCTCTTATTCGCACCTTAGACTAGTGAATGAACAATGTGTAAATGAATGATCAACAATGAACAAATGAATGAGTATATATACACAAGAGAGGAGAAGAGACGTGTCTCTTCAAGTTGCTAGTCGGCCTAGATAAGAATATAATATATGATAATCAAGGAGTCGGCCATCCATAACAAGAAGTCTTCACATAAGAAATCGCGCCTTAAGAGAATGAGGTCGGCCTCATTTAATTCTTCATTAACTGATGCCTCTTCAAAAATCGTGTCTCTTCATTACTAATTGTTTGCTTAACAAATAGAAGTGTCTCTATAAAATCGTGCCTCTTGAGTCATCATAAATTAAATAGCTTGAAGCTATTATTTAATTTATTGCAAATCGCTGGAAGAATACTTCTGACGCTGCAAGTGAACATCAACACTTATTACTTTTCTGATCCTAAAACTAACATTTATAAATATAACTTTATCTAAAATGATGAAATTTTATTATAATATGTAGATTTATAACTTATGCAATAATTCTGAAAAATAGAACTTATCTTGACTTTCTGCAATAATTCTCCTTCAAACTGTGATGATAATGGCTTTATCAAATATTATGAATTTACTATAATATTCAGATTAATAATTCATAACATAAGTCTGAAACTAAATCATATCTTGAAATTCTTTGGAAGTGCTTTCAAATCTGCTGAATTAGAGGTTTTTGTCCCTAACTCAGCAGTGGCAATATCAAGGGTTTTTGTCCTTAACTTGCCATGAGTATTCAAGGGTTTTCGTCCCTAAAACTTTTAGTCCACCTTGGAGGGCTTTTGTCCTCCTTGATCAAGATTTGGGTTTTCGTCCAAACTTGATAAGAGAAATAAGGGTTTTCATCCTTAATCTCTCATGAACTTGGAAGGGTTTTCATCCTCCCTATTTGCAAGACACTTCCTTAAATTCAAGACTGATTCCTTGATGTATTGATAGATTTATTGCTGTTTGCTTGATTTCTTGATGGATAGATGAGTGATGATTGCTGATTGAATGTCAATGAACTGATTTACCCTTTATATCCATTACTTGAAGGAGTCACCACCTTTCACAATAAATGAGTCACCACCCTTCATTGCTCCCTTCTGAGAATAATAATTTATTTCCAAATTGATTCATTCATTCATTCCCCATTAATGCTTTCTCCACAAGGAAATGATATCCCTTTTATATCTTATTATTGAGGGAGTTGCAACCTTTCATATTTGAAGGAGTCACAATCTTTCACATTAGAAGGAGTCACAATCTTTCATTTTAGGAGTCATATAATATATATTCTTAATTGTTTTCTTCCTCCCTTCTTCTCATGGAATGATCCCTCCTTTATACCGTATTGGTGCAAGAGTCACCACCTTTCACCAGTGCTACCCTTGGAAAATTGAATTTAATTTCAATTAAACTCTTTCGTTGGCACTTCCTTATGATTATTGCCGGCACCTCCCTGCATTGGTTTTTATGATATCGCCTAGTCAATGATTTAATATGCAGCGATCTGGGCATTTTGGTGGGACATGACATCTAACATTCTAGGTATAAATACAAAGTTTTAGATTTGATTGAATTCTTCTCTGCTTTTAGCATTACTTCCATGCCCAAGGAACAAAATGTTTTAGCTCACTCATTGATTGCATCCACAGCCACATTGTCCCCTTTGGCTAACACAAAATTGCAAAAATATTAAATAGAGCCAGTTTAAATTTTTGTTGTAGTGCAAAATAACGTGGAGAATGGCAGTTTTTTAATGATAAAGCTAAGTATTCAAAATTCAAATTTATTGCAAATACTGATACTTTCAAGATGAAGTTTTTGATGACAAGAAACACATGGTATCCTGAAATAGAATGAAGATATGATCAATTTGAAAACCAACAAGATTCCACCAGGCATTATATCCTTTAAAGATCTCTCTGATTTGTATAAAAGGTTTAACTATGATTCTAGGGAAAATTCTAAAAAAATGTTCAAAATAATTATGAGTCAATTAATTTGGAAACCAATGAATGTTTGTACTAAAGAGGAAGAAAGGAAATTCATTGATTTATTCAAAGAATACAAAGATGGGCTCTCTTAAACATACAATAAATTAAAAACATTCAATCCCAAGGTTACAAAATATGACATTAATGAAAAAGGATGCAGAACCTTACAGGCAGAAACAAAAACCAGTCAATCCTATTTCAGAGCCAAAAACAGATCATACTAGAATTGGCTTGAAAGCTGAACTCTTTGGAAATTGACTCCTAAAATATTAAAATTGCCATTTGGTTATTAAATGGCCTCCTCTAAGATACTAGATTTCAAACCCTTAACATAGCTCCTAGTGGATTCCATCAACCCATCAACATACATAGCAATTGCCCATTTACAGTAGATCCTTTCAACCAACAAATTTTCTTCACAAAAATATCTTGAGAGATATGTCATTGTGCCTTGCCACTACATGTTTTAAGGTCCAAGCAATGAACTTCCTTGGTAAAGGCCTCAAATTTACGGAAGAATGCAATTATATAATCTGTTGGCGCTTAAATTAGCACCTCTAGAGTGCTGATTGTAAACGTTCAGCTATTTCAAATGTTTTGCAACACTTCTTCGTTATTTAAAGAGGAGAAGTCCCTCTCTGCTGGGAGCAATGCGTAAGGAAGGGAAATGTTAACTAAAGTTCCTATCTTTTTATGCTTCAGCGGCAGGACACAAGGGTGCACAAACACAATGCGCCGTAGCTAAGCTTTTTCTCTGGTTTCTGCAGATCTCAACTACGACTAACCTAGCTTCTATCTATCCAATACCTTCAAGGTAAACAGAGCATGAGGGTAAAGGAGCGGGAATGGGTTGGTTGGATCACCCGAATTCGCCCGTCTCCTGAGAATATGACCGAGGCTCTGACTCTCTCGGGTACACCGATAAAGTTGGTACAAGCAAACGCTATATATAAAACTATCTGAGAGACCAAGGAGGAGGGACTCCTATCCGAGGTATGGGCTAGGAAATAGTTTACAGAAACAACAAATTTACGATGCCTTGGCCAACGAGCTTGCTAAGGAGGAGGGACTCCTATCCGAAGTATAGCTTGGAAGTCAATACATTAAACAACAACAAACGATAACTTGTCAATAACAAATGTCCAAGGAGGAGGGACTCCTATCCGAGGAGGGAAATGAAACAACGAGCTATTAAACACAAGACGTGGACACAACTCAAAAAGATTGACCAAAATGCAAGCGCCTTCTGATATTCTCCTTCAAAGCTTCATCAACGAATTACAAAGGTTGGGAAAGCAAAGGCACGAAATCATGCACAATTACAATCGACCAACAAACTCTCATCCAAGAGTGAACAAGTATCCGCTTTCAAAGCTGTTGGCAACAATGGCGCAGCAATTTTGCATAGCAAGTAAAAGTTAAACAAATAATGAGTCCAAGGCTCTTATTTATAGAACTCAAAGGAGTGGGCAACCCCAAAATCTCCTTGAGTTAACAATGAGTTCTTGCCAATCAATTAGCAAGATTTATTCCTAAAAAGGGGGAACAAGCAGTTAACTGGAAAACTACTTCAGTTAACTGAAAGTCAACAAAGAGTCAACTGGAAACTACTTCAGTTGACTGAAAGTAAACTAAAGGTAAACTTTAATGAAAGTATCCCTCCAAAATAGACATCCACATTTAGTGGAGATCTAAGATCCACAAATCATGGAAGTCAAATAGACATCCTTAATCAGTGGGATCTGACAATGCATGATTTAAGGAAAGTGGAGTTAAACTTGGAAAGAAGCATCAAGTTAACTCCAACTACATTTAATACCATCTTGAGTTGACTTGGAAAGAAGCATCAAGTCAAACTCAAGTCTCATAAATGCCACTTGGAGGGTGTATGGCGTCCTTTTTGGGTGCATTTATAATTCGCCATTAATCAGCAGTGTCTCTATCCATTGATTGACTTCATCAGCTTCTGGGGAGTTAATGCTCTATAGGATGATGACGTGGCGTCGTAGCATGATCTCACCCGTTGTGAGCTGATTTCCGAAGTCAATACACTGAGATGCTGCCTCTTCAAACTTGGTTGATAAAGCTGCTACCTTAGCCAGCTTGCAACCATCTGGATCATCAAGAAAGGTACTGCGGATGACATCCCTGAACTGGTTCTGTACAGTAACCATCTCGACGTATTCTCCTCCCTCACGCTGATATTCCATGCAAGGGAAAGATATCACCAACATTCTTGCGAAGTTGATAATAGTGGCAACCACCCGTCTGTAATCAATCAACTCTACTGAATGAGCGTCATAGGCTTTTACCTTTGTATCACAATTGTCTCTTCCCAAGCAAAAGATGTTGCTTATTTTCCTCAGAAAGTATATCGATGATATGCCACTGCAAAATCTTGCAATTGTGTGCTTTCGCTCTCGCCTTTTCTCGCAATATTTTACCTCGATCACGATCTCTCAGATGAAGTCCATGTGCTCTCTATCCTGTGAATCGTATAGGTTTGCCAAGATACATCTACCTTGAGAATAAACTCTTTCCACTTGATCTTCAAGTGTTTGCCATCACACAATTGCCGATGATTTTGTTCCGGCCGAGATCTAGTAGTCCCACTGTAGGGTCAGACGCTTAAAGCATGTATCAAGCCGTTATGTAAGACCTCACATTTCAGCCTTTAAGGCTGCTTTTTTTTTACCATCCTTAGCCATTCTTTCTTGTGCGCTCACCGAGGCTATTCCAAGAAGGTCTGCCTCCACTTGTCATGTAGTCTTCCCGAGGTTAAGTTGAGACAAAGTGTAGTCTTCGACTTGGACCTCGTGTATGCCTTTCTCTACTGGTGGAGCGGCAGTCTCTATGATGATCTCACACTCTGCATTCCTTTCTATGTGAACTTGTTTCTTTAACTTCTTCGCCGACGTGTCTTGTGGGACGTGGTCGAATTCGGTAAAGTCAAGTTCATATGAGGGTTTTTCCCTCTTTCTTCCTAGGAAGCCTTCAAGCCAAATAGAATCTCGGCGAACTTCGCTAGGAGGGATGTGAGGCCCTTGAATGCTAGATGTGTGAGACTGTGCTGGAGCAATGTCTCTCGGTGGCGAATCCAAGTCGATGAGGACTTGTGTCTGCTGTGATACTGGTGATATTGGTGGCTCTGCTTCCATAACAGGCACCGTTTCTGCTGCTGCTTCTACTATTGTTGCTTCTGCCATTGGCTCAGCCATTGGTTCTTCAACAACTATTGCTGTTGGTTCCTCCGTGATAACTTCTGCTGAATCAGGGGTAGCAGTCTCTACTCTTTGTTCTGGGGCAGCAATACCCGTGATTATTTCAGGACTATGTGTGGCTTTCTCCACTGGTGTCCTCTGTGTTCTAGGCTTTGACATCCTCATCCCTCGGGGAGGATTGCACCATTGCTTCTGCCTAGGTTTCCTTCTTGAAGTGGAAGGTGGTGTAGACTGAACCTGTGGCAGCTCTATTCTGTGAGGTATCACCTTCCTTGATTTCTTGCTGTCGAGATAGAGTTGGCTATTTCTAACCACTCTACTCGTTCTTTCTTCTATAGAAGTGTCTTCTTTGGCATACCAATCCTCTCTCGGGAGCGGTTGGGAGTCAACTGAATCTGCAAAGAATGAGGGGAGAATGACTTCCCCTTCATCGTCGGAGAGGCCCTCAATGTCTGCTGACATAAAATCAGCAATCTGTGAGAGTCTGAATCTGCTGTAGTTCCTTCTTCGCACTTCATACTCGTCTTTACAATTTACCCAAAAATCTTCCATAGAAGACTTATGTGACGAGTGTTGCTCAAGGTGTGCTGCATAGAGTCCTCTGGGATCATAGGATCTTCTATCAATGAGATACTTGAGGTTAAACCTCGCTGTTTCTTGACTCATCATCTTAGCATCTGCCGCGAATCCACATCTATACAGTCCCATTTCAACGGGAAAGTTAACAGCTGTCTTCCTCTTCGAGCGCAAGTGGATATGAACCTCGGACAACTGTCTCAGGAATTCCATGAAGACTACCCTATCTGAATGGTATCTTGGTAGCATGGCAGGGTGGCCAATGTAGCCATACACGCGTATGTAGGAGAACGTAGGAAATTGGATGAACCAATCTGCCCAATCCGCCATTGCCTCTCTGGCTGTCTGTGAAATACGCACGTGTATCTCATGGTTAAGCTCACGTATTGTGTGCATAGTGAAGTGATCACTTGTTTTCTTGAAGTGTCTTTCCGCTTGAGTAAACTCAAGACGTGCGAAATGTTCGTGAACCTTCTGCACACCTAAGGTTCCACATTGTTCAATAACCTGAAATCGCCTTGGAAGGCTATCAAGTATACCAAGTAAGAGCACATGTGGAACCTATGAGCTTCCAGATATCTAGTGATTTGTCGGTGGAGTGTGTCACTAATCAAAGTGGCCCAGTCATAATATTCCCTCTTGCCAATGATTTTAGCAATGATATAGTACATCCATGGCTGGAATTGACGACCATCTTCTTCTCCAGTGATTCTATTGAGTAGAGTGATTAACACTGCGTACTCATCTTTACATTCTCCTCGTCCCACCGGCTTAGGCAAGCTTGCCTTTGTCACTTTTAGCCATTTTTCAGCCATAACCTTTTTACATTTGTCCTTAGCTGTCTCAAATGCCCTCTCACATTCCGCCACTGATATGACTTTGCTGTTAGGACATGATGGAATATCAAAACACCGTTAGATATCCTGAGGCTTTAGACTGCAAACAATTCTTCCATCTGCTGCTCTGATTTCTCTGGTGGTAGGATTGTAATGCTTGATACAAGCGATTACAAGCTCTATGCTCTGTAGTGTGATGGGAATTGATGCGGCCTGCAGCAACCCGGATTCTTCAATATTCTGCAATGTGGTCTGATTCATGCCCTCCAGCTGCTCCAAATCAACCACTGGATTCACTTGATGTAAATTTGTGTCGATTGTTTTCAAGTAATCATGGAGTAAGACCGTCTTGGTCTCGTATTGTACCTAGGAGTACTGCATCTTGAAAAACTTAAAGATTGACTGTAAGCCTGACCTTGTTCAAATGATTTTCGGAAACCCTTAAAAATAGCGCCCTGCCGAGAAGTATTTTTCCGGAAAAAATCTGGCACATGGGTTTTGTTCGTGCTTCAATGCTGAACAAACCCGGTTCCTCAGAATTTTGATTCTGAAACTTTTTCGGAAAAACCCCCAAAAATAGGGGCAGCAAGTTTGTTGATTCTGGAAAATTTGTCGAGATGGGTTTCTCTGGAAAATTATGCTGAATCTACCCAGTTGATCTGATCTGATGTAGCCTGCCACCTTTTTGAAATGTGCAAGAAAACCTAAGACCAGAAGAGAGGAAGTAGATAGAAGATGGATTGGAAGTTTTTATCTGACTCCCTGAGAAAATCTGTCTTTGAGTCCAACCTCAGATTAGCAATCTTCTTCTGCTTCAGATCTGCAAGAAATATCGAAGAACGGATGGAAACCTTGGCCAGATCTGTAAATGGCGTCCTTGAGAGCTCATGGCTGTTCTTGATCATCAACCTGCAATGAAATAATGAAATGGGATGCCTATACCTCGATTACATAGACTCAAGCCTTAGATCCACAAGTTTGGGGACCTAACTCACGATCAAAATTGATTTTGGCTTGATCTAAAGTTCAAAAAAGGTGATTTCAACTAATCGTGGAGTGTTTTAGCCAAGTTTTGCTCAAAATATCTTGACTTTAGTCAACAACTTGACCTTTGACTTCTTCAAGGCGTCCCTTTTGATTTTTGCAAGTTTTTTATTATTTTCTCTCTTGAACAACCTCAGTTTGATCCTGAATCTGGCTTGATCTGTTGATCCTGAGATGATGCTGACACATTCACTGCGGAGCTGGATCCAAACTGAAGAGAAGTGCCTGGGAGACATGATGATGAAAAGCTGAGATTAGGGCTTCAAAAGAATGGGCGCCTTTCCCAAGAAAAGGCGCTTTTGCTAATGCCTTGGTGATTTTTCAATCTTCGTTCTTTAGCTTTTTTAAATGACCTCTCGTGCTTTGATCTGGATTTCTCGTCAATCAGAGAGTCAGATGATTTCGCTTGATGTCTCATCAGGTACCCAGCTCTGTTCTGTCAAAAATGACTGACTTCAGAAAACTTAGATCTCAATTTAGGGTTCCTTTATTCAAGGGCGCCCCTCCTTGAAAAGGGCGCTTTTGTCTTTTGGCTTGATTATTTCCATCTGAAAAGTTGCTTACTTTGATCCAGATTATCCGTTGACTGCTCTTACAGATGTTGATGCTTGCAGTTTCGTTTTCGAGATCTACTTGGGCTGAGAAGGTTATCCTGGGAAGCCTTTTGTCATTGGTCAGCATCTGGAAGTCCAAAAGAAAGGGCGCCTTTCTTTTGGAAAGGCTCTTTTTCTTAGAACTTCGTCATCAACTGTGGTTTCCTGATATTTCCTCAACTGCCTCTTTTTGCTTTGTCAGCAACTACTTATGATCGACTCATCAGCTGATCTAGATGTTTGTTTCGTTGTCGAGCCAACAAGCAAACGCCAAGGATGACTGCCTTGGATGATCTAACAGACTGCATTTGACCCTTAAAGATCATGGGCGCCCCTGCTTGAAAAAGGCTCTTTTCAGCATGTGAACTTGTTTCTCCTTCGTAACGTTTCCAGAGTTAGTCAAATCTCGACCTTTTTCAATTTTAGAAAACTCCTCCGTCGAAGATCACCATTTCTTCATGTCTCACGTTCATCGTGTATGGATGTTTGGGAAAATGACTAAGGCATTTGACTGCATAGCCTCCTCTTGGCAGCAAAGTACGTGCATTCTCGGACTTAGTCAATTTTCAGCATTTTTTCATTTTTTCCTTCTCTTGGCAGCAAGGTGTATTTTTCAGGACTTAGTCAATTTTCAGCATTTTCATTTTTTGAAAATCCGGACTTAGTCAATTTTCAGCATTTTTCATTTTTGAAAATCCCTTCATCAGCGGCATCATTTTGACCTTTTCAGCTTCATGGTTTGCGTCTCGTTGAAGCTTTGAAGGTTAGCTTTATTTTGGTGAAAGCTATCGCATTAATGGGCATGGAGCTCCTAATTTTGTTCACGAAGAAATGGGCCACGAGGTAAAACATGTCTTTTGATGATTCGACTTGACCAATGTGATCGTGGAGCCTTTTAACCCTATCAAAATCATTTTCGATCATTTAAGGAAGGTCCTGTTACCGGGGTTTTTCCACGAAAATAGGGGAAAAAACCCTAATTTTCAATTTTTTTTAGAATTTTGCACGTGTTCCTCGACAGAAACCCACCAAGATTCTATGATTGGTTTGACCTAAAACTGACTTAACATGGCATTTTAACAAGGTTTAGCTCAATTTATATAGAATGCCAAAAAATTAATTTTGGGTACAACACCTCATTACTTCTTGTCCAAAGGAATCCACTACACCTGTACTCTCTCAGATGTAGTGAGATGCTACTTGGAGAACAAACTCTGTATTGTGTACAAAAGTTAGGAATGTGGACACTAGATGTAGATTGCTATGAACAATGGCTCTTAGGCTATCTTCAAGAGGCTTTTTCTCAGTTCTTTTCACAAAGTCTTCAAGGTCTTGATGACCAATTTTGATGTCTTTTATTTTGTCCACTTTTGAGATCACTACTGTAGGCAGAAAGACACCTTGGTACTTATATTTCATTTTGTCCCTTTTCTTAGAAGATGACGAAGGCTTCTTTGCTGTCATCTAGAAGCAAATGGATCAAAAGATGCCACCTTTAGGATCACTTGATAAAACCTGGAGAGAAACTGCAAGGATGGTGAATCTAATACAGGTGTTAGCAGAAAAAGCAGCATTGGGAAGTGTGAAGCGAGCAAGCAATGTGAAGCAAGCGTGAAACGAGCAATTAGGCACCGAAAATGGAGCATGAGCGAAGAAACGGGGTCTGGAGCGAAAACAGAGTGATTTGGAAGTATTAGGATGAAAAACTGCCAAATGTGTAGGAGTGCTGAAAATCAGCACTCCTACACTTAGAAAGATAGTTTAATATGTAAGGGCGCGAAAAATCAGCACCCTTACATGTTCTTCATGTAGAATTGCCAAATGTGTCAAGGTGCTGAAAATTAGCGCCTTGACACATTTTGTCACACTTGAACAAAAAAGTGAAGTGTAGAGGCGCGTTTTTTAAGCACTTAAGCATGTAGGTAATAGAATACTCCATGTAGGAGCAGTGATTTTCACTGTTCCTACATATGGGAGTTAGGCGAAAATCTTAAGTGTGGGCGGCGAACAAAAACAATGCTTCATCTTCAAAACTTGAGAGATCCATTGATAGTGCAAGAGCGGGCTTTTTAACCACTCTTGCACTTGAGAGGAAAAGCAAATGGTGCTCGAGCGGTGAAAAAGCTCGCTCAAGGATTTGAAGATATTGTAGAGATATGTGTGGTGAATAGAATTCATCGCTCGGAAACGATATCAGGCCAAAAGAAAAAGAAGAGTGAAGGGTCCGCAGGATTCAACCTAAGACGCACCATGTTAAAAAGAAAACAAAAACCCTAGTAGAAATGCGAAGAACAGGATGTAGTAAGGAAAGAAGAATTCGACATATAAAGAGATCCAGATTTACACATAAAGAACGCGTGAGTATCTTTGAAAAAGAAACTTACAGCATTTAGAAAGCATATGAGAAAGAGAAATCAACGAAGAAAGTGGTGGAACGACATACCTTGTAAAGAAACACAAAACCCTAACTCAGATGGCGAAGATATCCTAACACGCGAGCTTTCTTTGGTCTAGAGATCGCTCAACATACGGAGGAATGAGAGAATGGTGATTAGAATAAAGTCAGGTTAACTTAAAATCACTTTTAAGTGATTCAAAAGTGTGATTAATGAATTCAAGTCACGCATTGATGAAGGCACGAACTTTGGAGGGAAAACTGGGAAATATGCACTAGCGGTGAAAATCACCGCCCATGCATAAAAACGACTGTGTAGACAAAAGGTGCACAAGCACTAAAAATCAGCGCTTGTGCATATAAAACTGACTTTGAACAAAAATGCACAAGTGCTAAAAATCAGCGCTTGTGCACTTGGACTTAGAAAATTTGCAAACTCAATATGTAGGAGCACTGAAAATCAACGCTTTGACATGTTTGCCAATTTTCACAACTCCCAAATGTTTGGAAGCTGATGAAGATGCTCGTTTTGAAGCTCTTTGAAAGACGGACGGGGGAGGACACTCAAATGAACTGCTTGAGATTTTTGGAACGCACATCGAGGTGGATTGAAAATGGCCTCGTTTTGCGTGCTTGAACACCACGAACCTTTGAAACGGACAAGTTTCGTAGTGGGGGTATCCATTGATCGAGAGCTGCTAGATTCCATGATAACACATTTCAAGCATAATTATTTTGAGCCTCGTATATTGAACATATTGACACGCATAATTTATGTTGTTGCCTCTAAAAAAGAAGCGTGAGGACAAAAAATGTCAAACAGTCAATACATATGTGCAACACGAACACAATGAGGAACACAATGCAACCTTAGCTAGGGAAATGAGAATCATAAAAAATGCATCCTTGAGCATCCTTTCCATTGTGTTTACTAAGGTTCTTTGTCGATCACTTTTTATTCATGTTGCTTCTACATTTAGTTCTGTCTTGATGACTTGCGGATTTTATAATCTTGTTACTGACAGTGATACATTACCATACGGATAGGAGTATGCCACTAGACCACCCACTTCTATTGCCAAATCATATTAATTTTTCATTAGGAAAGTGCTATTGCAATTGAATAAAATATATAACTAATATGATAATAATACACTTAAAAAGAGTGGAGATGTAACTTTGTAAACTATATGCATATTAAAACAAAGAAGACATGAAAATTGAGTTAATGGCTGGTTCTCACATTGTCAACTGGAGAATAGGACTTCATGTAAGAGTAGTACTCTTCTTTCAATGGATCACCCCACTCCTGGAATACATTGCAAAAAATTTAAAGTATTTTTAGTTGCTAGAAATTTTGCAATAATAGATATATGCAGATTATCAACATTTATAGTTATCAACGGTTATAGAGTAAACAAAGTTAAAAAATCATTACAGGTGTTTCTTCTTGTTGATCAACTCATCTCCAATATTTATAAGAAATTTGTAAGCAAGAATTTACCCCCCGCTCAGTTGTTGTCAATGGAATGCTAGAATCTAGCATTGTTGTAACAACATCTACAAAAGGCACTTTTGCCACTGCTGCTTTAACGAAATCTGGTCTCATATTTAAAACTGCACCAATAAGCAAGCCTCCTGCACTTGCTCCCTCAATGCATACTTTGTCCTTTGAACAATACTTCTGCATTAATAAATGTTCTGCACAAGCAATAAAATCAGTGAAAGTGTTCTTTTTCTTCAAGAGCTTTCCATCTTCATACCACTTCCGACCCATCTCACCCCCTCCTCTGACATGAGCAATTGCATATACAAAGCCACGATCAACCAAGGATAGTATTGTTGGTTCAAATTCAGGATCTATGCATTCCTACAAACACCATAAGTTTAGCACAAGAAAAACCCTCTATAATAGTTGCAAGATGCAAACAGAAAAGGAGAACAGACCTATTAGATTGTGTTATCATACATCACCATTTTGATATATGTAAGTAGAAAATTGTTATCACATTTTTATATCTTCATAGTATCATCACCGTTGAAAGAAAGAAAATAAAACTGTATTGATATCCATGAATAACAAAATTGTAATTAGGAAAATTATATATTTTTAATCTCAATAGTATCATCACTGTTGAAAGAAAGAAAATAAAACTGTATTGATGTCCATGAATAACAAAAGTGTAAGCAGGAAAATTATATACATTGTTATTATGATTAAATAAATAAGGCATATGGCACCGAGTTTTGTAGTACAAATTAGTACGTAATGTATGTGCAGTTAATTAAATATTGAGTTACTATTGGAGGTTGTATATAGGACCAACACACAAATCATGGCCACTCTTACACTTGTCATTTATTAAGGGAGGGCTCAGGGAGCTTTCTCTGATTCTGTATGCACTGAATTGCTCGCATAATCCCAGGATATTTAAACATTACAGATATTCATATAAATAAGTCCATTCCTTCATTATTATGAATCATTTTTGACTTGTGATCATAATGGTGTCATAAGAATGTTTTGTATGTAGTTTTTTTTTGTTTTAAACAGATAAATGGGACATGTCAGCAGTCCTTGCCCATTTAAAACAGTGTAAGCATAATATCTTATTTGACTTGATCCAGAAAATACTGACAAAAGATGGTTGAAATTCAATAGGCCAGGGGACTTTATCTGGCTGGAAGGAAAAGAGTATATGCTTGATTTCTTCTAAACTTGCAGACCTTAATATGCTAGTGTAATGTCTCAATTTTGATATGAAGAAAGGTATATATGTTGGGCTCTCAGTATGCCTAAGCCATGACAAACTTCTATCACTAATTCATATATTCAATCTAAAGACTGAATATTGGGCACATTAGCATTATTTTGGAGAGTCGATTCTACTTCTTATTTCCACCACCTTTATTCTCATCGTCTGCTGTGGGGATAAGACATAGTGTTTGAGCCCTTGTCTTGTCTTTGTCACGCTGGAAACAAGTTATGGAAGTCTTTATGCAAGCCAATACTGCCACCAAATTGGAGGAATCGGGCTTTCCTTATTGGATCACAAATAATCGAACATCCTTCTTCAATATATACTGCTACAATCATATCGGTGAATGATGTATACACCTCTATGAGGGAATGGCTGGTTCCGTATGCATCATGTAGAAGACTGTATCTATTCTCCAAGGTGGCCGAATCAGTAAAGGACATCGAGTATATCTGAAGGGGTTTTGAGGCGATGTGAAGATCCCAACAATCAGCACAGTCGATCCGATTAGTATCCAAATCACATGAGGCTACGGTACCATTATTCACAACTACAATGCCAATCATAAAAGAATAAAAAAAACAAGGTATTGGTTGGCAATTTCAATTAAGGGAATGATGTTAATAAATAAACCTCTAACAAACGATTCACCAAGGAGCATCGATTAATTACGAAGAGAACAATGACTAATAAAGAGTCATACCATTTGTGAATGGATGCAATGAGGAGCCATGTCTCTTGACTAAATCATGGATATAAAAGAAGACAAGTTTCAAAGCAATCAAAAGGATATAGAAGTGCAGATTTATATATTTAACTAATCAGATCTTAAGTGCTCTTTTAAGAGCTAATTACCAACCAACAAAATGGATGCATGACTAAATTGCAAATACTTGATACAGCACCAACAAATAGAATTCGCATAAGCATAGTGCAATCATCTGAGACAGCGAAAGGTATCTAAGAATAGTTATCCAGATTCAGACTTATTTTTATTAGTAAATCCTATTGGGAACCGCTCTATATGAGCATAAATTAACATGGACGCATATGTTACAAAAGTATAAATCAGAGAGCTCCAAGAATCACATGTATAAAATGTTTTATATCAGAAATAGCGACTCGTCAAGCATTAATCTATCGTACCTATAATCACATGAATTGAAGAGCAAGATCGGCAACAGTGAATTCATTATCTTATCTATTTTTCAATCTTGAAATACTTATTAATTGTATTCATTTCAATGTTCATATTAACAAACATAGCATCATTACTGCCATATTATTATTATTATTTCTCCTTACAAATAAATGCCTATCCAATAAGCAATCAGTGTGTTGTACCCAAACCATTTTTTTTTGCTTCACTAAGGCATTTTGCTTAATTGAGTCTTAATCTTGTTAAAGTGATGTCAGAAGGTCATTTTTGGACTTTTTAAATATGGAGTTTATCCCAGTTTCTTGTCATTCTGTTACTGAAGAAAGTCAGGAGAAGTAAAAATCTGAAGGAAAATTATCAAAATTTTCTCTCTGAAGAGGGGAGCATATTTTCAAAAAGGCGCCCTATCTTTTAGGGGCTCAGATCCTGTTTTTAGGGTTTGTCACCTCTAGCAGACATTTGTTCGGTATCACGCCAGCTTCGTAATGAGCTATCAAGCCTGTCAAACGGACCTGTTTTGTTCAAGTTACAGAAGATATAGCGAAAAATGAGAGGAATGATAGAAGTGGCTAACACTGGAAAAAAGAGAAGCTTTTGAGAAAGGCACCCATCTTTTTGAGGTGTCAAATGAAGGTTTTTGACTAAATGCCACCCAAGATGTTTGTCTCACATTTGTTCAGGCTTCGCGATGCATCCGTTAGGGGGGTGAATCTGAGTTGCCGAAATGCCTGAGCCGAAGTTCAAACATGGGGTCAAATCTTGGTCAAAATATCAAGGAATAAGCAAAAGAGCACATTTTCAAAAAGGTGCCTAAGCTTTTGAAGCCTTTAATGCCTTCTTTTTAATGTTCTCGGGTGTTCAACTTCTCCGTGTTATGTTTAGCTCTTCGTTTCCTGTCTTCGTTAGATCAGTGGATGACTTGTCAACTTGCAGTCAAAGTTTTAAGTGTTATTTTGGTCAGTTCCTAAAATGGCTTAAGTCTAGTGTAAAAAGAGCACATTTTCAAAAAGGCACCCTTGATTTTCACCCCTCAGATGATGTTTTCTGAAGAAATGTGCCTTTTCGTCTGTCATGAGGAATGAGGTCAGCTCTGCAATGCACCTGTCAGCCAGTCTTGAAAGTTGGTCAGTCAAAAGTTATAAAGGATTTGTTCTTCCCTTCGTACGACATGGAGATGAGAAAATTTGACTGTCTGAGAAAAAGAGCAGTTTCTGAAAAGGGCACTTGGATTTTTGACCCTTCAGATCTTAGTTTTATGATATTTAGTCTCAAGGTACCTTTTGATCAGTTTTTGTCCTGCTCTGCGATGCACCTGTCAGCCAGCTAATCAGTGGAGTCAGTCAACCAGTGTCAGGGGATGAACAAAGCTCCCGAAGGACGTTCAAATTTAAATTTTCATCAAAATTGACTAAGTCTGGAAAACGCCTAGAGAGGTCAAAGTTGATTTTTCGAAAAAGTTGACTGGTGCGCCCTAACTTGAGTTCTGACTTCAGTTAGACTGAACGATTTCTGGGTTGTCATCTCTAGTTCACATTTTGGCATGTTGAGTGTTCTTTCAGTTTGCATGTCAAGTTAACTTGTTTGCATGTCCACTTAACTGAAGTGCATGTTTGAAAATCAACTTGAGTTTGAATGCATGGCGCATTAGTTGAATTTTTGTGAAGATTTTGTGAATTTAACACTTCATTATATATTTTAACTTCAGTCTTCAAAATGGACACTTTAGTTAGGATTTTTAACTAAAGATTTAAAGCATGGATTTTGAAATAATGAAGTATGGCGAATTCAATATGGAGTTGTCAATTGAAGTTTAGTTTGCATGGTGCTTTAGTGGATTTTTGAAATTGAAGTCTTGATATGGCGACTTTAGTCTTAAAGCATGGTGCTTTATTTAACTCATTTTATTCTTCAGTTAACTAAATTGAGGTCCAATCAGCAGCCAAGCGCAATTTTCAAGGTTGCATGCATTTCTTACGAATTTTAGTGATGAAACTCTATTTATTCAAGTTTAGGCGTCCATTATTCTTCATCCTAAGCTTTGAGAAATACATTCTTCTTGAGCGAGCAGCGATTTGAAGGTGCTACAGGTGTCAGCTTTCAGAGTTCTTCGTAGCAACGGATTTAGTTTGTTCAGAAGAAGAATATTCCAGACTTTGCTTTCAGTTTACATGCAGGTCTCATCCAATTCAAAAACAGAGATAGGCGAATTCTACAGAAGCAAAGCAAATAAAACTTTCTTTCTTCTGTCTTATTTCTTCTATTTCTCATCTTAGGTACTTTCTTCGCATGTCAAAGAAATTCAACATATTTTCAGAGTTTGATCATCTGGGTTCGCATACTTTAGTATTTGCAGCAAAACCCACGTCTTAGATTTTTTCGAGAAAATTGCCCCGTAGCCTTCATTCTGAAGCTCTGTGCTTTTTTTGGAGAATCTCTTTGCATGTGGGCCTAAAACACATCTTTTTTTGAGAATCGAGCTATCTGGGTTGTCTTAAAATTTGATTCTGCACAAAACCCACGTTTCAGAAAAGTTTCAACTTTTCCCTCCATAGGCTATTTTTAGCCTTGTTCAGAGATTTTCAGCTTTTCCAGAAAGTGTCCAAGTATATTCGACTTTACAGTCAAAAGTCTTCATTTTCAAAATGCAGTTCAACCTCATTGATTATAGGACCAAATCGGTTCTTATACATGATTTTGTTAGAACTTCAGATACAAACTTAAGTCATGTTTGTCGAGTGGTTAATTTGAGCAATTTGGAGGGTGTTAGATGCAATTCATTAAGAAATCTTGAATGTTCCGGATTGCTAGCAGCAACATCTATTCTTGTCACCACTTTTGATCTTGAATTTGTTCTTGCTTGTATTAAGCATTAAGACTCATCTTCACGACAAATTAGATCAGTTGATGGGAGGGTTATCTGTAGTCTCAAACCGAAGGATGTAGAGAAATGTTTTGCTATTCCTCCCCGTTCAGATAATTTCACTGTGGTTATTGAGGCCTGTGAGAAGATATGGGATGGAGATCAAGAACGTTCACAGAGAAAGGTGGCTCAGAAATGGCTGAAAGCTCAAAAGACTAACATGCCTAAAAAGGTTGGTCGTGGTGAATTCAAGGACGAGATTGCTATTTTGATAACTTTGCTCAACCGAGTTACAGGTCAAGAGGATGCTAGTACTTTCCGACCATGGATGTTTTATCTTATTTCCAGGATCCTTGATGGCACAGAACATTTTGACTGGGCTATGTTGATTAGTGATTGCTTATATCAACAGATTTCTAATTTTCTCAAGTTTCATGAGTTTCATATGATATCCTACTTGGTCTACTTAGTTGCATTTCAAGGTAGCTATAGGCACTTAAAGACTAATGGCACTCTTGGGGTTCAACATGTTCATGAGTACTATTCTCAGTTGGAGTTTTCTAAATCTGAACAAGATTTCCGAGCAGTGAATGATCACTTTTCTATGAAGATAGTCAGAGATCTTGATAACAAAATGCACATCCGGATTTTTGCCAAAGCAAAATCAGCAATGGAGATTTGGGCAGATTGGTTTATCCAATTCCCTACTTTCACATACATCCGAGTTTATGGATATGTGGGAGAGCCTCTGATGTTGCCAAGGTATCCTTCAGATAAGATCATCTTCATGGAATTTCTCAGACAGATGCAACATGTTCATTCCTTTCTTCGCAGTCGTCATAAGACTGCAGCTACTTTTCCGTTCGGATTGGGTGTTTTCACATGCAGAACTGCGGCAGATGCTCGGCATATGTCAATTGAGATGGAAAGATTCAAATTCAAAACTCATACTGAGAGGCGCTCTTATGATCCTTTGGGTCATTATGTAGCCAGATTAGAGCGAGGGATTGCACATAAGCCAGCAGTTGAAGATTTCTGGGCTAATTGTGAAGATGAATTCGAGGTTCGTCGTCGTCACTATTGAAGGCTCACTATCGCTCAACTCTCTGATTATCTAGCAGAAGATGTTGATGGTTTATTAGATGACGATGGAGAAGTTCTCCTCAATTCATATGTCAGAGATCAAATTGCTCGGCAGCCACTTCGCTCACCAGATTGGTATGCTAAGGAGAATACTTCTATTGAGGAGGTATCTAGATCGGTTATCAAGACCAGTAAGCAGTTCCTGGAGAGTAAACGGAGGAGAAAGTCAGTCGCTGTGACAGAGCCACCAGTGAATTTTTCTTCATTACCTTCTACTTCGAGGTCAAGGCCTCAGGTTAAGGCTATTGTGATACCTCCTGAAGGAGTTAGACTCAGTGGAAACACAGGAAAGAGAACTACTGGTAAACGGAAGCAGAAGCAAGTTGAGAATGTACCTGAGATTGTAGTAGAAACAGTCATTCAAGCTGAGCCTTGTGTTTCACCTCTTAGTTCACCACATGCGCAACCTATTGATATAGATTCAGAGCCTAAGATACCAGTTCGAGTAGGATCGAAGACAACTGAACCACCACAGGTTGATACATCAGCGACAGTCTCTCCTCGAATTGATAATATTGTTTAGTCTTGTTAGCTCGAGAGGTCTTTGGGGCGACAAAGGTGAGAACCTTCATATAACTTTGATTTATCTGAGTTCGGTGAACCTTATCAGAGAAGGTCAAACAAGAAAATCAAGAAACAGGTGCATATTGAAAAGACTCCAGAATTAGAGATTGTTATAGAAGTGGCTACTCCTCCAGAGGGTAAGAGCCTAGATGAGGTTGAAGTCCGTGATTTTACTTTCACCAAGGCAAATCTAGGCAGAACCACTCAAGAGACAGATGTGAGCCTTCTTAAGATTATCACTAATAATCTTGAAGAGCGCATCACGAAGGATGGAGAGGATAAGGCATTGCTAAAAGCTGAGAACAGTCAACTTCGTCAGTATATTTCTGATCTCGTTCATGGAAATCCAAGTAGAGCGCCTGTTCTTCCTCAGAATACACCTGCAGAACAATGAAAGCTGGATCAGTTAGTCAGTCATGGCAGACTTTTGGATAACTGGATTGAAAGCTTAGTCGTTACAAGTCAACGTCTTCTTGTGGATTTGTATCAGTTGAGGGGTGACGCACATAAACTTTGTCAAGGTATTCAGTTGCTCAAGGTTTCAGTTGCAGAGAGTTTAGCCAAGGATCAAGTTCTTGTTTCTCAATTGTCTGTTGCATATGATGCTTTGGAGCTTGAAGAAGATCAAGAGAAAGTTTTTACTTGGAGGGAGCAGCACCTTTTTGAAATGGAAATATGTGAAAAAATCTCTGCCAAGTTGTTTTCACTGAAAGATAATGTTGTTGGAGCTCTTGTGCTTGTCAGTGGTTTTGTTGTATAGATTTTGTGTCGTTACCTTCTTCAAGATGGCACGTATATTGCACTTGATGAAGTACAAGCTGAGTTCGAAAAGCTGATTCGTGATAGCCTTGAGGGAGATCCTATGGCGGCTAAGTTGGAGAATATTTCAGTTATTTCAGCTAGTTTCAAAAAGGCGGCTGAAGATGTCAGAGAATGCACGCATACAGTCAAGGAAAGTGACAGAGAACTGAAGAAGCAGATTATTGCTTTGGACAGCATCAAAGTGCCAGAAGACAGAGTGATTGATGAGTTCCTAGATGAGGTGTTGAACCGAGATGACTTTGAAGGATCTGCCAGTTGGGACCTACAGTTAGTTTTGAGGTTAGAGTCGTGAGCAGCAGTTAACTCAACTGTCAATCTTGAGTTCACTTGCTGATTTCGTACATGCTTATCTCTTCCTTGGGATTATCTTTACAGGAGTTAGGGTTAGGGTGTCCAGTTAACTGAACGTAGTGTCCAGTTAACTTTGCTTTAAATAAGGACGTGCATGCTTGCACATTGTCCACATAAATTAGATGTTTCGGTTAACTGATGGTAGTTTTCCAATTAACTGTATAGTTTGCTTTATTAGGGCTTAGCAATTAATCTTGCATGCATTGCAAGATTGTAGTTGACTCAAGGTGATTTTAGGGTTCCCTACACCTTTCGATGTCTATAAATAAGAGTTTTTGCTCATTTGTACATAACTTTTGCATGATAGCATACATGTTGTGCCCACCTTGCCTGTAGTATTGCTATTATTGTATTTGTTCAAGAACTTTTGCATGAGAGAGAAATATATGCTGTGCCTACCTTGCCTGTAATATTGCTCGTTCTGTATCTGTTCATGAGTATTTATTATGGTAATGAATTGTTATGCCACTCGAGTTTCATGCAATTATTATGGTGAATGCTTGCCTTAGTTAGATATAGTGGCTAGTTGATCTAGATTGCATGCGTGTCTCGTCTATGCAATTTATTATCCTAGTTGGCTATCCTTTATGTTTTGTGTTCAATAAACTCGTTCAGATTGAGCTGATAGATGTGCCACCTTGCCTTCAAGTTGAGAATCTGTTCTTGGTTATCGTGTGATGTGTGTGAATAATAAACTTATTCAAATTGAGCTGATAGTTGTGCCACCTTGCCTTCAAGTTGAGAATCTGTACTTAGTTTATTGTATATTGTTGTTTCCAATAAGCCTATTCAGACAAGCAGAGTTGTGCCACCTTGCCTTCATGTTGTGAGTCCATACCCAACTTATCGTCAGATAATCATTCCTGCTCCATTTCCTCATGCTCTGTTTTCTTGAGGAAATTGGATAGATTTAAAGTAGTTAGCTTAGTTGTAGTTAATGATCTGCGAAACCAGAAAATCCTTAGCTGCAACGTTCTTGGTTTTCTTAACCTTGTGCCTCTTCCAGCTGAGAACAAAAAGATAGGATTTAGATTACTTTTCTTTTCCACGCATTCCAACACTACGAGGGAGCTTCCCCTCCTAATTTGAAGAGCACTCATTACGCAGTGTGCATAGCTGCCCATACAAACCCGCACTCCAGAGGTGTTAGTTTTTACACCAACACAGTGTTATTCATTTTCCTCATCTCTTGAAGACTCATGGTGTTGGCATATTTTGATAACTACAATGTTTAAGATAATTCTACAAGGAACTTTGCAAATTACAAGTTTGTGAATTGTTGACAACATGTTTACATTGCCAACTCTTATCAGATTATATCATTAAAACCTCCAAACTTGGCCATGGGTTATTACAGCTAGCATTCTCCCTTTCTATTAGCTTGAATTCCTTGGAACTAATTTCCTTTGAGGCATTGTCCTCCTCAAAGTTGCTGACATTTCATAAGAATTTCATGAAAGAAATCCATAGCATACACCAATGTCAACAACACTATGGATGGCTGTTCCATTATTAACTTCCCATCTGTTGAATGCCATTTATATGCTGTCCATTTAAACAGATTTACAGAAATATTATGTGTACATATCCCCTTACTTTAACCATTGTTCCCTTGATTTTCACCTTCAGTACTGCCCTTCCTACATGAGTATATTAGCCAATTCTTAGATCAGATTGCGTTCCTGTATGTTTCAGGCATGAGAGAGGCCTGAGATTCTAATTTTTCTTTGGACAGGAGCAAGTTGTGTACTGGTTTGGATGAATTGGGTGAAGAAGTTCCCAAATCCATTCTTGTTTTAATTCTTCAAATGATATTTTAGGTAAAGGAGTTTGCCTAGAAACCTGTACATCTTGTGAACCTGTATTTTAATGCACACTTCCACCATTGCTCCACCATCACCTTAAAACCTTGGTTCTTCAATGTAAAACCCAAAATTAAAAATTTTGCTTCATTAAGGCATTTTGGTAAAAATGGTAAAAGTCTTGTAAAAATTGTCATCAAGTCAAAAAATTTCAAAATAATTTTTTTTCTATTTTCAAAAATTTTTAAATATAGAATTTCTAAAAATAGACTTGAATTAGGGTTTTCTGGGTTTGTTGTCAAATGGATGTTGCCAAAATTTTCTAAAAATAGAAATTTCTATTTTTAGAAAATGTCTAGTAATAGAATCTTTGCATGGAGGGCTCAAACAAAATTTCTATTTTTAGAAAATGTATAAAAATAGAATCTTTGCATGGGGGGGTCAAACAGATTTTGATTGGTTGAAAGTACATCCCGATCAGGCTGGTCCTATCAAAATCATCAAAAAGTCGGTTTTTCTTTGGTGGGTCTATTTCACTTTTTCAGAAGATAAATCAAGGCCTCTGAGGTCATCGATGGAGGATGATCAGCTGCTAGATGTCAGATTCAAAGTCTCAAATGCAACACAAATCGATCAATGGTGAAAGAGGCTTGAGAAATGGTCAACAAAGGAGGGGAACCTAAAAATAGCGAAATTTGTAAAAAAAGTTCTAAGTCTGAAAAAAAAAGGTGCCTTATTTCAAGGGAGGCGCCTGGTAGTCAATGCCTTAGCCAATTTTTCAGTTTTCACTAGTCATGCATGCACAATGGTGATGAAGGTCAATGCAGTCAGCAACGACAATCAATGCAGTTGGCAAAGGGGGTCAACGAAGAATAAAAAAAGTTGAAAAACTCAAAAAATAAACTATCTCTAAGAAACCCAAGCACCTTTTTTCAAGAAGGGCGCCTAGGGTTTCATGCCTTAGAAAAAAATTTCCGTTTTTTGGAAAACGTGCAATTTGACTCTTTGGCCCAATTCAAATCTAGTAAAATGCAGTCAAAAACAATTTTTAGGGTTTGAAAAGCCGAATGTCATCATCAGATATGTTCAAGCTCTTCAACGAATCCATCATCCAATTCAGAGGATCTGTCGGACACCAAGAATTGCAGATCAAACAAAGGCATTTCACGCAAAACAGAGAAATTCAAAGAAAATTTGAAAAACACAAAAAATATTCTCTTTGGCAAAGCTAGGCGCCTTATTTCAGTGAGGGCGCCTTTTTTTGATGCCTTAGAATATTTTTCGATCGTTCAAAATTTGTCAAAACATCTTCGTCAACCTAGTTCTGGATCTTGGAAAATCAGTTAGATACAGTGTTCAAGGCTGGTAGAGGGTATCATTGAACTTAGATTTGATCAGGCTTACCAAATTGACTGACTTTCAGTCTCAGTTGTTCACAGATTGGTGAAAAATGATGCCTAAACAGGGGTATTGGATTTCGGAGACATGCAAACCAAAAAGGTTGAAAATCTCGAAAAAATCTAACTCTGGAAGACTTGGGCGCCTTTTTTCAAGAAGGGTGCCTTTACTGCCAACACTTAGATTTTTTTTTTGCTTCATCTGTGTTTTCTTCAATTTGGTCTCTGCCATTGGTTTCTGGGGTATGCAATCACGATCAAACATTGTGAGATATTGGAACAAAGTTGGGGATCACTTTAGCAGTGATCAAAGATAAGATTGCCATGGTCAATTAGAGATTATTAGTTCACTGTGCCAATTTGACGGATCGTCAAAGTCAGAAGTAGGCTTCAACGAAGTTAGAAGCGAGTGAAAATTGAAAATCTTAAAAAAAATTCTATCTTCGATGAAGTTGGGCGCCTTATTTCAAGGAAGGTGCCCAAGTCAACTTGCCTTAGGAAAACTTTGGAAAATGTCTTCATGAATGCATGCTTTTGTCGCCCTATTTTTTAGGAATTCTCCATGTTGATGCAAGCAACGTCAAATATTTTCACATGCAAGCTCCAAAATAATAGGGTTTTGCATGAAAACACTTTTTATCTACAAACCTTATTTAAGAAAGCTTTTAGTATTCATTTTTCATAATTTGCAGGTTAGCTCTTAGAGGAAGAAACATAAAATTTTCTTCTTATCAAGATTTGGAGGCTCAAACAAAGTGATTTTTCAGCGTTCTTCATGGATTCAAGATTGGGAAGCACAAAAGCATACTTTTTCATCATCTATAAGACATCACTTTTAAGAAATACGATGTCAAAATTTTCAACTTTCATCGATCTGGGTCTACTTGCTCTTCACTCCACTTGAAGATTGGAAAATTTTAAAATTTTGAATGTTGATCCCTATTTTTTAGGAAATCACGCATGTTCGGGAAATCTTTATCTTTTTCAAAAACTGACAATCTGGCTCTCCTCAGAACAAAGTTTTCTACAAAACCCAGACCTCATTTTTTTGGCCCTACTTTTTAGGAAATCTTACATAATCTTGCATGCTTGGGAAAAACTCAGATTTTTAAAAATATGACAATCTGGGTCTCTTCAAAATAAGTTTGTCTACAAAACCCAGACCTCAGCTTTTTTTTTGAAAATCTGCCTTTTTTTGAAGAAAAATCAGCGATCTATTTTTATCTCTTGTGCAAAAATTTTCCGAAAATAGGAATGTTCATAGTCAAACGTCAAGTTTTTCGACATGCAGTACTCTTCAATCTGTTGGTGTAAAAATTAGCACCTTTGGAGTGCGTAATGACTACTCTTCAAATTAGGAGGGGAAGCTCCCTCTTTTGCTGATATGCGTTAAAAATTAAATGACCTAAATCCTATCTTTTTCACTCAGTTGGAAGAGGCACAAGGTTAAGGAAACCAAGAACATTGCAGCTAAGAGTTTTCTCTGGTTTTGCAGATCTTAACTACCTAATGACCCAGAAGATCATAGGTGCACCTATTCGTGTTGATGTATACAGCGTCGGTCGGTTCATTCCAGCCCAGACCGAAAACAATTAAATCATAGCCTTACGGCTATTTAATTGGTGGAATCAATTTTATGAAAAGAGACGTCACTTCATAAAAGATGATTAATATTCATTTAACATAAATGGCACGATTTCTTTAGAGGCACGATTATTTATGGAGGTTGACTTCTTGCTTGTAAAAGTCATGCCTCTTGGATGAGGCCGACATGTTTTTTGAGAGTCACGTCTCTCCCTCCACTTTGTATATATACACCTTCATTGCAATCCATTTGGCATCGATTCATTTCACTTGTTCATGCAAAACACTTCATCCATTCTTGGTGCGAATTCATCTCAAGGCAGTTTGAGTTTCTATAGGTGGCTGAGTTTGTTATCTGCAGATTGCATCATATTGTTCATTGTTCATCATTCTCTAAGTGCGAGTTAGAAGAAGAAGAGTAGATTGCGAATTCTGTAGAAGTGCAGTTTGTATTAATTGAAGGCTGAGTTTGTAATCAGCAAATAACATCTGACCGTATCTGTGTTTGCATCAGCTTGTGGTGCCTCTATTTTGGTCTTCATATCGACCTCTTGTAAAGGAGACTATTTGTGTTGTTATTCAATATATAAATGATATATTGTTGCTGGGTTTTTCTCCCTCAAGAGGAGGGTTTTCTCAGGGTATCTGTTGTGTTATTGTGTTGTTTTTGAATTAAATTTTGTGTCTCTAATCTGATCATAAAACTAACATGGTATCAAAGCGGGTTTGAAGATCTTGATCAGATTTTTTATTACAGCGATACTCTTTATTCTCTTTCTCATTGTTGATTACTTTATCTCTTCATCAATATGGTGAACGGTCTTAAGATAGAGGTCAGACTTGAGGGAGCAACAAACTTCACATCTTGGAGATTTAGAATTATGCTCACCTTGGAGGAAAATGAATTGGTGGAGTTCATGGAGAGCAAAGTTCCTAAGCCTATGAATAAGAAAGAGAAGGTTAAGTGGAATAAGAAAGATACTAAGGCGAAGAAGAAGTTAGTTGATTCCATGAAGGACCATATTGTTCCAATCATCTCTAAGTTGAAGACAGCAAGAGAGATGTTTAAGACTTTGGAAGAGATTTATGAGATCAACAACACAAGCCATGCACTTGCATTAAAGCAACAACTTCATCATGTTAAGATGGCGGAAGGAGAATCTGTCATTCCTTACTTCATGAAGATTTTCGAATTGAGAGATCAACTCTCTACCATTGGTCATATTGTTGATGTCAACGATTTGACCATGTTGGCTCCTAATGGTCGTCCTTCATCTTGGGAGTCTTACATTCAAGGAATCAGCACGAGATCGAAACTTCCCAAGTTTGATCGTTTGAGGGCGGACTGTATTCAAGAAGAGTCTAGGTTAGCTGTGAGAGGTATTGGTCGAAGCTCTACAAATGAAGACATTCATGTTCTTTCTGCTCAATCCTCAAAGAAGAAAGGGAAAGGTGGAAAGAAAGATATTTCAAGAGGAATAGAGATAAAGGAGCCGATGGTGCTCCCGCATTCAAGAAGAAGTGGGACCTCTCCAAAGTCCAATGTTTTTGTTGTGACAAGTTTGGTCACTATGCAAAGGATTGCCCAACTAGGCCTAATCAGCATGCTTCATTTGTGGATGTGGATGAGATCTCTCCTCAGAAGGATTCTAGGGAATTTCTACTCTAAGTCATGGGCCTGTGTTCAAGCCGTGAAGGTTGTGTGTTGATCTGTGCTCAAGAGCAGTGTATCTTACTATGTTCAGTATTTGTATCCATCAGAATATTTAAAGAGATAAGTATTCTTTGTTTGCTGAGTTATATCATTTTGGTTGGATCTTGTAATTAGTAAAGAGAGATAGTGGTTTCTCTTGAAATGTGTTCACTAGCATAAGATCCTTTGAAGATTTCATTTATTGCAAGTTATTTCATGCTGGTTGTGAAGATTTCTAAGTGTGACTCTGAAATAAAAAGAGAATTGAAATTTCGATAGTGATTAGTTGGTCACATTGATATCATTCTCTAATGCATGAACTGTGATAGAGCCTTGAACTCTTGGAGAGAGTTTGTTCTACATGCTAACTGCATAATGAATTCAAGAAATCTGTAGTTGTGCAGATTGTCTTTTGTTGTGCTGAGTTTAGCACTCTCATGAAGAGTAAAAGATAGAAGAAAGAGTTATATCAGAATTCAATAAAGATAAGTTCTTTATCCCTTCATTCTGATCCTTTTGATATACTTCTCTTCTAGGTTGATCTATTTATTCATGTTTTAATATTGTTCATAAATTCTTATGTATTCATGCTATAACCTAAGATAGTAAACCTTGTATGCTTCTAGCCTTGATATTTCTTTGGATAGTTATAAACTGTTAGTAATCTCTCTCTAAAATGCTTCCAGGACAGACCTAGGAGCAAGAAGGTGATGAGAGATTGCTTAGTGATAAAAAGCTTGAGGCATCTTGTGAGGAAATCATGTCGACCAAAGAATTGATCAAGTGTGAAGTCACAACTTGCAGCCATGGGACTGAGTTGGTGGCTAGAGGGAGCTCACTTCCAGAAGTCTTCTTTGCAATCTCTGAGACAAGGATTAAGAGGGAGTTCTATGACTCATTGAGAAGAAGTGAAGGTTGCAGTGTTGCAAAGCCAAGTGTTAAATCCTTGAAAGACCTCTTTAGTTGTTGAGATCAAAATTGCTCAAGACTGTCATCTGGATTTGACATTGGTAGCTCCGCAAACCTATTCAGAATAGAGTGATCTAGGATGAGGTTGATGAGAACAATCCTAAACTCTCTACAGTATTAGAAGTGTGCATGGGAAAACATTTCTTTAAGGCAAGCGTTGTAGGCAATCTTGGACAAAGAGGTTAGAAGGTTGATGCAAGTACTTGAAGATTCAGAGGGAGCCTACTGAACCTAAAGAAGATGGTAATCTAGTTGATCTTGGTTCTTTATCTTGATTTATTTCTTACTGGAGAAGATCATCTCATTTTCAATACAAGTAGTTAGCCTCTGAATTTGAATTGAAGGATCTTGGTTACTTGCACTACTTCCTTGCCTTAGAAGTTTGGCATAAGCCAGATGAGATGATTCTAAGTCAAGGGAACTATACTATTGATATTCTGAAGAGGTTTGGTATGATGGATTGCAAATCCATGTCTACGCCTTTGGAGAGCAACTTGCTTGAGGTATTCTTCAAGTGTGGTTTTGAAGCTGCATGGTTATACTGATTCTGATTGGCTAGGGTGTGTTATTGATCGAAAAAGTACTTCTGGATGTTGCTTCAGTTTGGGGTTTGCGATGATATCCTAGTGTAGCAAGAAGCAGTCTTCAATGGCACTGAGCACTGCAGAGGTCGAGTATATTGCAGCTTGTGTGGCAGCTCGAGAAGCAGTGTGGCTTCAGAAGCTTCTTGCAAGATTGTTTGGACAATCATTGGAGCCTACTATCATTCATTGTGATAACCAGAGATGTGTGAAGTTGTTTGTCAACCCTATGTTTCATGATAGAACTAAACATGTTGAGATCATATACCATTATATTAGAGATATGGTATTGAGGAAAGCAATTCAATTGAGGTATATCAGCACTGATAAACAGACGACAGACATTCTCACCAAGCCTCTCTCTAGGATAAAGTTTGTGTAGTTTCAAGACAAGCTTGGTATGGTGGAGAATCAAGCCCTAGTTGAGGAGTCTCAGTATCAGTGATCCTCTTTAATGCATTTCTCTTTGAGAGAGATTTGAGGTACAAACCCTTGTTAATGCATTTCTCTTTGAGATTTGAGGTGAAAGCCCTTGTTTCCACCCTCTAGGAGAGCCATGGTGGATGTCATGTGTGTGACTACATGACAGCGTCACGTGAGAGAGTCCATGATGATTTTCTTGTACTTGTGTTTTCACGCTCTAGGAGAGCCATGTTGAACGTCACGATGAGGTGACATCACATTGAGTGATGAGCACTTGTACATACCATCCATGGGAGTAGCCCTGATGGTTGATATCACGATGAGGTGATATCTCTTCTTTCCATCCATGGGTGTAGCATGATGGTTGATATCACGATGAGTTGATATCTGATATCACGATGAGGTGATATCTTTCTTTTCCACATAAGGGTGTAGCCATTGTGGTAGACATCACGATGAGGTGATATGTCTTGTGTAGTTGGAAGTATTCTCCCTAGCTGAGAGGGAGTGTTGATGTATAAAGCGTTGGTCGCTTCATTCCAACCCAGACCGAAAACAATTAAATCATAGCCTTATAGCTATGTAATTGGTGGAATCGATTTTATGAAAAGAGACGTCACTTGATAAAAGATGATTAATATTCTTTTAATAAAAATGGCACGATTTCTTTAGAGGCACAATTATTTATGGAGGCCGACTTCTTGCTTGTAAAAGTCATGCCTCTTGAATGAGGCTAACATATTTTTTGAGAGTCACATCTCTCCCTCCACTTTGTATATATACACCTTCATTGCAACCATTTGGCATCGATTCATTTCACCTGTTCATAAAATACACTTCATCCATTCTTGGTTTGAATTCATCTCAAGGCAGTTCGAGTTTTTGTAGGTGGCTGAGTTGGTTATCTGCATCATATTGTTCATTGTTCATCATTCTCTAAGTGTGAATTAGGAGAAGAGTAGATTGCGAATTCTGTACAAGTGCAGTTTGTATTCATTGAAGGCTGAGTTTGTAATCAGCAAATAACATCTGACTGTATCTGTGTTTGCATCAGCTTGTGGTGCCTCTATTTTGGTCTTCATATCGTCCTCTTGTAAAGGAGACTATTTGTGTTGTTATTCAATATATAAGTGATATATTGTTGTTCGGTTTTTCTCCCTCAAGAGAAGGGTTTTCCTAGAGTATCTGCTGTGTTATTGTGTTGTTTTTGAATTAAATTTTGTGTCTCTAATCTGATCATAAAACTAACAATCCGGAAGGTATCTGAAATGAAGTTTCAACAACTCATTTGTCATTAACTTGCAATCAGCCACTGCCTTGCATTTGTATATGCCTAACCCAAAAGGAAAGGTGAATGTAGACTTATGCCAATGGCAAAGAAAAGAGCGAAGGTCTTGCGCTTGTCTCATGAACTCTATGAAGAGGATCTTGTCCAAGGGGTATCTTGGAAGAATCAGAGGCTCTCCGGTGTACCCATACACTCGGATATATGTAAAAGTGGGGAACTGAATGAACCAATCCGCCCAACTCTCCATTGCTGATTTGGCCTCTAGTGAAATCTTGATGTGCATTTCGTTCTTCAAGTCTTTGACTATCTTCATCAAGAAATCATCACTCACTTGTTTGAAATCCTGTTCAGCCTTCTAATACTCCATTTGAGAGTAATGCTTGTGAACATGTTGAACACCAAGGGTTCTGTTGTGACTTTTTCACATCGCCCCATTCAAAATGGGGACCCCCTAATTTTTGCTCCATTCTGGTCTTTTGGCTTGGCTTTTTGTCTCTCTCTCTCTCTCTCCGTCTCTTTTCTATCTGCCTTTTTGGGGATTTCTCTGCCGATAAGCTTAAACGTGAAATTTTGGCCAAGTCTGAAAATTAGGGTTTCATCTTTCCTGCTCAGTCCGAGGTCGAATGAAGTGAATAAATTGAAAACAAAGCTTAACATTGATGTCAGTGTGCTTCCAGTAGGCTTCCACTGAAATTTCATCAAATTCCGGGTACTTACTATTTTTAGTAAGTGTGCAATTCCAGGCAGTCCTTCAACATTTTTGAAATTCCAACAGTCACGCTGCATCCAGAACACATCAAGCTACTCGTGTGCAAAATTTGAGCTGAAACAGACTACTTACTATTTTTAGCAGTTCAGCTTCCGGAGCAGATTTTAGGGCTTAGATGCAGAGTTTTTCTTTGCATGTCTGCATATTCCTTCTGGGTTTTTCGGGACCTTCGCGATGGTATAACATGCAAAGTGAGACGACAACTTTCAGAGTTCAACCTTTAGAGGCTATTTTTAGGGTTTGCATGTCAGGGTTTTCTTTGCATGTTGGCATATTCCTTATGGGTTTTTCGAGAGCTACGCAGTGATGTGACATGCAAATGGAGATAATCACTCAGTAAGGAACTTACTATTTTTAGCAGGTGCGTCCCGGTAGCCGCCTCCCAGCACTTCAGAATCACAAGCTGATTGCCATGCAACAGAAATGAAGACAAACAGAGATCATTTGATACGCATGCAGAACAAATTAAGGTTTTCAGCTTCAGGGCCTGAAAAAAGGGGTAAAAAGGCAGAATTTTCGAAAACCGGTGTAAACCACCGCAATCAGTATCCTTCAAGCTATGCGTTGGTAAAATTTGAAGACAAACGGAGCACTTACTATTTATAGTAAGTCATTTTGGAAACATGCTAAAAATAGCAAATCAGTTGCATGCGCCGATGTCAGCGGGCAGGTCACGTGGTGAGGAGCACCTCATTTGAATTTCAAATCAATCGGAGCTGTGGAGGTATCAGAAGCAAGCAGTTACTATTTATAGCAAATCACCTTCAGAAATGGGCTAAAAATAGCAGGCCGACTAAAAATAGCAGTGTCAATAGGGTAACAAGGTCGTAAGGATGCAGTGTTTGAAATTTCAAATTGTTCTGAGCTTCAGAGATGCAAAAATCAAAGGACTTACTATAAATAGCAGGGCATGAAAGTTGGCGAAAACGAGGAAAAAGTGATTAAGTCTGGAACTTCATCCTGTAGTTACCTGAAAATGCGCCCTCAAGCACCAAATGCAAAAAATTTTCTAAATCAGGGGTTTCATCCTGCAGCCATGGCAAAATGCGCCCAAGTTGATGAAGATGTAATAATAAAAATTTCTAAGTATGAAAGCTCATCCTCCTGCCTAGGCAAAATGCGCCCAACTCAAGGTGAAAGCATAAAAAATTCTAAGTATGAGACTTCGTCCACCTCCTAGGCTAAAATGCGCCCATGCTTGGAAAGTCAAAGAAAGTCAAAGTTTTTCGTCCTGCACACATAGTAAAATGCGCCCACCTTGAGAGTTGATAGCAAGAAAATTTTCTAAAGTGTAGAACTCGTCCTCCACCACCCCCTAAATGCGCCCATCCTGCACATAGGTTGAAATGCGCCAAAAAAGAAGTCAAGGGAGTCAACATGTTTCATCCCTCTCCCATGGCAAAATGCGCCCAAAACAAGGCATGTAAAGACAAAAACGAGGAAGGTGAAGGGTCACATGCTAGGCGTGGGAAGTTTCATCCACTACATATGCTCAAATGCGCCCAAGAAGGATGGCAAGTCAAAGGAGTCAAAGAAATTCGTCCTCCTCACCCATCTAAATGCGCCCAAGTTTAAAGAAGTCAACAAGTCAACAATTTTCATCCTTCACATATGTGGAAATGCGCCCAAATGAGGTCAAGTGAAGACAAAAACGGAGAGGTTGAAGAGTCATCCTTCATGCAAGCCAAAATGTGCCCAAGTTGAAGATAGTAAAAGTGAATGTAGGGTAGTGAATGAGGTAAAGGGTGAGTAAAATACTCCAAGGCGTGGTGAAGACAAGGTAAATGCTAGGCGTGGTTTTATTCTTCTCCAAGTATGCTATGCGCCTAAAGTGTGAAAGTGAATGTAAGGTGATGAATAAAACAAAGTTGCTAGGCGTTGGAGTTAGAAAATAATAAAATTTTTCCTAAGGCGTTGAAGATGATGGAAGTTAAATATGATGTGCTTGCAAGAAGATCTTCTAAGTGAAATAAATTTTTCTCACAAGCAAAGTAATTGAGTTGAATATAAGATTTTCCAAGGCGAAATTTTTCCAGGCAAAATTTTCAAGAAGATTTAAAATTTTTCTAAGGCAAAGTATTTTCTTAGAAAATACGCCTAGAACTCAAGATGGTGAATTTTCCTGAAGCACGAGCAAATTTTTCAGTGGAAATTTGAGAATGATGACAATGCAGGATGAATTTAAAATTTTCTCAACTCAGAGCAATGGGATGTTCACAGAGATGAAGAACGGATTTAAATTGGTGGAGTAATATTTTTCTAAGGTTTAAAAATTTAAAATTTAAATGAACCCGTTCGTTGTGTACCCATGGATTCATCACGTTTCGGATAAAATTTTCTTCTGGGTACTGAACATTTGTGATGATAGATGGATTTCCATGTCTTCCGCACTTCGCCAAGACCTTCAGCATGAAGAATTTAATCGGTGCTCAAATTGTGAATTTTCCTAACGGAAAATTTTAAAATTTTCTAAGGCAAAGTCAATAAAATGTGTTTTCAAGATAAATTTCCCAGACAACGAATTTGAAGTGAATTGCCTAGATGATTTCGATCGAATTCTTCACAGATGAATTTTCTAGAGCGTCAGAGATGATTCAAATTTAAAATTTACAAGACAGAGCTTCGGCTGGGGAATTAAATGGATTAAAAGATGAAATTTAATTAAACATTTTTCGAAAGTAAATTAAGACATGCCATTCAAAGTTGAACTTCTAGAAGGTTGAGATTCTCGAACAAGTGTCAGAAATACCAGAGGGAAAATTCGAATTCTTGAAGTGGAGTAGTGGAAATTTAATGCATTAGCTATACTTAGCTCCTTCTAGAATTCGATTTTTGCTATAAAATTGAGAGGTTTCTCACTTCTTTTTCACAGTTGAAGAAGTTCAAATTTGCTTTGAAGGTGAAGTTGAGTTTATTGCTGAAGACTGAATTGCTGAGGGAATTCGAAATTTTGCTGTGGCTGCAGTTGTTGAAGAAATTCGCATTTTTGAAGCAAGTGGGTGAAAGGCGTTGCAAGTTGCTGAAGGCTGAAACTTGTGAGTTACTGAAGCTCCATTCTATTACTGAAGTTTGAAGTTGCCATGCAAGTGAGGAATTTCGATTTGAAGAAAGATATTGCTGAAACTGGAGGTGCGCACTTGCTAATTTGCTGAAAGTGTGCTGGTGCGAATTGAAGTCTAGTTGCTGAGTTTTGAAAATCTGAAGTTGAAGGTGGTGTGAAGTGCAAGAGTGAAGTAGTGCAAATCTGCACTTTGCTAAGTCTCTTGAAGTTGCTGATTGCTAGAGTAAAGTGGGCGATTTTATTAAAGATTGAAGTTGCTAAGTTGTTGAAGTCAAAGCTTACTTGGAAATTTTTCTAAGTATTGAAGCTCGAATTTGTTGAAGAAAGAAGTTGAGATGACTGAGGCAAGGGCGACTGGCAAAGACAACAATGGTGCATCCAGACAAGCAGTTATAAAGAAGCTGAGCAAGACATTCATGCCAGAGTCAAAATTCATTTCGAAGTTGGGCAAGCTAATTGATACCAACTTGGGCTCCGTCAACCTTCAGACTTTCAAGAATAGGATGCTGGGAATTGGTAGTCATCGACCTTCGACTACTTCGCACTAGCTAATTGATACCAACTTGGGCTCCGTCAACCTTGAGACTTTCAAGAATAGGATGCTGGGAATTGGTAGTCATCGACCTTCGACTACTTCGCACAACATTGTTCGAAGCGGATTATATGCAGCTGCTGGTTTCCCACTAGCCATTCAGTGTTCGGAGCTGATGATGGAGTGCGCCAACTGCTATGAGAAAGATCACAGATCAATCATGTCACCAGATGGACAAGTACTCGCCAACCTCACTCCTGCTGCCATTGGTGAAGCCTTTGGAATCCCAGTGCACAGGAATATGGTTTACAAGTCCAGAGAATGAGTTGAGCGAATGTATGCTTCTGCATTCGAGAGATGCACGGAGACGATCAATACTCACTAGATGAGCAATCCCAAGCCTTCTCGTACAACGTTGCCGAGGCAAATTATAGCAGATGACTTGAAGCAGGAGTACTGTGATCTCATTATGATGCTAAATCGAGTTGGAGGCTGCCCACAGTCATTTATTTTTGAGCCATGGATGTTTTACTACATCAACCTCGTGCTGGAAGGGAAAGATTACGTCAACTGGGCCACGATGATCAGTGACAACTTGCATGAGCAGCTCTTGAGCCTGAGACGAACGAAGACATTTTATATGAGCTCTTACATCATCTACATGCTGGCCCGTATGACGAGGTATAGAGGAATTTCATACAAGGAACCTGTTGGTTGTGGCTCTCACCAGTTTAAAATACATGAGGCTTGTCCGCAGTTGCACCTGGCTAGTACCACTCATTACAAGCGTGTCAATGATGCCTTCACCATGCATATCACGAGATTGCTTCAGGAGCGGATGCATCACAAAATCTCAAAAGAGGCCCAAGAATTGATTGAAAGGTATGGGTGCTGGTTTATACAGTTTCCGAAGTTTTCTTACATAAGGCTGCAAGGTTTTTCATCATACCCATATAGACTGCCTAAGTACCCAACCGATAGAATTTTAATGCTAGAAATATCTAGGCAATTGGTGGCCTACGATAAAATTCAGAAGAAGAAGAAGAAGGGAGGTGTTGACTTCCCAATTGTCATGGGCAACTCGGATGAAGTGTGTCCTTCAATACAGGCAGCCAGAGAAGCCGAGAGTGAGCTTCAATTCTATCACTTTTCATATCACACCAACCGACAGCACTATGATCCACATAATAACATCAAATGGGTACTGTCAGAGGAGTTTAAACACAAGGCAAATATTGAGGATTATTGGGTTGATGCATCAGATGAGATTGAAGTCAGGAAAAGAATGTTCTCTCGGTTGCCAATTAACTTGATCAGGAAGTGTGAAGTTGTTCCGGTTCCAGACCAGGGGAATGAGGACATGGACGTTGTCCATCTAGATTATGCAGTAGTGAGAGATACTCCGCTTCCACTTACGGATTGGTCAGAACCAGAGGTTGCTGATTTGGACACACTTTCTATTTTGGTCCTAATATTTACTAGAGCATGGGTTGACAGGCGGGTGAGCAGATTGAACAGTAGGTCAATTCCTTTGACTTACAATTTGATGGGAGATCACAGGACACCCACCACCAATAGGAAGAAACAAATCACACGAGGTCCAGAATCCAGAAGGAAAGAGCCAGTTCGCCAGGAACCTATTCGGCCGGAGCCTCCACGCGTTGCAGTTGAGTCACCCACGCCATTGGAGACACGTTCTCCAAGTATACAGGAGGTTTCTTTATTTGCTGATCAAAGGAATGCATTGAATCAGGTGCAAGTGGTACAGGAAAATAATCAGCCACCTCGGAGAGAGTCGGTTGGCCAGAGTGTCAACGCACCTGTTAGAGTTGATCAGCAAGATGATGAGGGGACTACTACTGACCCTCAGTTTCAGCAAGAGTTAGAGGCGGCTTTAGGGGATGATGATGATATAGTTTCAGGAGACACTCAGCCACTTGAGGACGATGAGCCTCGCCAGAATGATGTAGAAGTTGAACAAGTTTGAGAAGTAGAGGCACAAGAGCAGCAGCCATTTGATATACAGTATACAGTACCTGATTGGCTCAGGGATAGGATGAGGAGAAGCCCCAGTGAGGAGATTGATCCAGCAGTTGAAATGGAAGAGTTCTTGAACAGGATCAGTGCACCTCCACAGAAGAAGAGAGCACGAAAGTTTTCGAAGATATCAACTGATGAGGATGGTTCCCGTACCCTTCACGTAGCCGTGCCATAGGTTGATTGTGACCGAGATGAAGCAGTGCCAGAAAACTACGTGGTCACAACCTTGGAGTTAGGACGCCCCACGGGTGCGCAGATTGTAGAGGAGTGTGATAACTCCTACCTCGCCCTCAAGGACAGATTATTCAAGAAGGAAAGTACAAGAAGTTGAAACGAGAGCATAAGGCTTCAATTGGATGTGTGCAGCAGTTGTCTCATTCTCGTGTGCAGGAGATTCCAGTAATAGAGCTTCCAAGAGATACCTAGAGAGTCAATCAGTGGCTTGTTGGAGTTAGGGAAGATGGCACAGGAGGTAGACAAGTGGGTCACGGGAGTTTGTCTGAGACAAAAAAGTTTATGGAGGACCTTGCTTTTGCTTTTCAGCGAGCTTCTAGTATTTTGGCATGAATGGAGGCAGTTGATCAGGCTTGGGGAGATGCTTCTGTTTATCAGAGCAAAATAATTCAGCGTCTTGAGGCTTTGAGGCGTGTTCCTTTGCGATTGCTGATTGATGGAGGGGTCATTCAGGAGAATGACAGGTATGACTTTTCTAGATGGTATTCTTCAGCAATCACGGGACGTGGTTTCTTCGATGCAGCACAGGCGGATTCAACCAGAGTACAGAAGGCTATGGCCAACATCATTGATGGAGTTCAGAATACTTTTGAGGCCATATTTGCTAGGCGGTTGAATCCAGATGAGGTGAATATTGATAATTTGAGGGGTAGGCTGGTGCCTTTCTTTTCAGAGGTAAAGACCTTCGTACAAGATGATTTCAAGAACACTTCTACTTTCTCCACCTTGATCCAGAGCACGTAGGATTCCTTAGTTGCTTGGAGAAAATCTTGTGCAAGGTATGAGCAGTCTGTTACAGTATTGGAGTTTCAGCTAAATTGCATTCCACCTATTTCAGTTCAGGAGGTTGAGGCTGTACTTGGCAGATTCGTTGAGTTTGCAGCCAGAGAGAAGGAGAATGGGAATGTACTTCTGGATGATGATCTTCTAGAAGACTGATTATGGGCATTAATTGCCTTTACTATTTTTGGGAGTGAGTGGGAATCTTTGCTCATTTATTACACCACTCCCCATTCTGGCAGTTTTTAGGGTTAGGGCTGAGGTGGCTTAATCTTAGCCACTCTTTTGATTGTCATCTTAGCCGTCCATTGGGCTAGGCTACCTATAAAAGGGGGAGTCCCCCTCATTTGTAATTCATTAGACATTAGCATTAGAGCTAGAGATTGGAGACTAGAGAGTAGAGCATAGTAGGCATAGTGTGGAGAAGAAAGAAAGTTTTCCCTTTGAAAACTTTTGTAGAGATTGTTGTGTAAAACTTTCATGATAATAGATCTTTTCGTTGATGGTGCAATTCGTCTTTGTCATGGATAGCTAGCAAGGTCTCTTCTTCCTTTCGGATCCAAGTAGCATAAAGTAGCATAATTTTAATTTCATGCGAGTAGTTTACTTTGATGTGTGGTGTTTTATTGAGGTAGCTTCATTTCATTCCATACCACTAGCAGCTTGTTGATGATAAGTTCGCCTTGTGTGGTCTACTGGAGATTATATTGAGTTTAACTTCAATTGTGATTTTTATACCTATATGTGTCGTTCTGATGGTGTATGTATGCTAAATTGTAATCTGAACATCTTTTGCTATTCCTTTGAAGATTGCACTAATTTTGCTGAAGCTGTCCGAAGTGAGGCTAGGTGAAATTCGGTCAAAGTCTGCTGAAATTGAGCTCCACATATCTTGCATTTAGAATAGAATATAGGTCTCTTAGGCCCTACACTCATTTACTTTCCACACATTTCTTGTTAGCTTTAGGAAAACGAACTTATTGCCAAATCATACGCACAAAATCCCCTTCAAATCATTCCCCCACTGTTAACTGCAAGAAGCCTGAACAATTGTGTAAGTCCCCTCGTGAAAACAGCAATTCACATCAAACCAACTGAGGGTTTTCTAAGTATTTCGGAACCTTGGAGTTGAACGTGCGAACTTTCTTGCAATCTTAGCGCACGGAATACTTTGATCAAGAGAGAACGGAATAGCCTTCGGACTATTTTGTTCTGTTGATTGGTGCGGTCATAAAAATCACATCAACAGAGAAACTGGCGCTAGGAGGGCATGAACACGAACAATTGAGTAGTTAAACTCCAGATTCTATCAAATTCTATTATCTGAGGAGACAATCTTAGAGACTCTTTTACCCTCCTCCAACGCGCAACAGAGAAACTGGCGCTATAAGGAGGGCATGAACACGAACAACCGAGCAGTTAAACTCCAGATTCTATCAAATTCTATTATCTGAGGAGACAATCTTAGAGACTCTTTTACCCTCCTCCAACGTGCAACAGAGAAACTGGCACTAGAAGGAGGGCCTCTGAGGTTCTTTTGCAGCTGACAAGCATGTCAAGCAAAGAAGGGATTTTCATTCAAAAAGAAATTCATTGGAGAAGAAATTATCATGAGTAAAGATGGTGTTACCGCATAGAGAGATATTTCCAGTCTTACAGCCTAATTTGGGATTCAACGACGACCAAGAAGACATCCTTTCAGGACTAAACAATCTCGCGTGGAGGACAAAGGAGAACTACACCCAGTATATGCGAACTTGCTTTGTATTGGAAGAGGAAGAAGAGAAGGCTATTGAGATTCAAGTTGCAATTGAAAGAGATTTGCTAAATCAAAGACAATTACTCGCTCCTATTCCTCCCTGTTAGTAATCAGCTACATCCTGGATCGTATCAGTTCATTCTCACCCGATAAGTTGAAAAGAATTTTGAGGTCCGCGCCAAGTTCATCCAAAGACTTTGTGGAGTTAGAGTTACCTACTCGAGCAAGGAAGAAGAAAGAAATCCGTTCAAGTGAAGAAGTATTTTCAAACGAAGAAGTTCAGTCTAGTGAAGAAAGCGGAGAAGCGATTTCAAGTTTGTTCCGGACTCCACCAAGTACTTCAAGGTTTGCTCAGCCAAAAGCAGTTCAAGTTTCCACACCAGTATTTATTTAGCAGCTAGTTCAGGCTACCACACCTCAACAACAACAAACAACCACAGTAATTGTATATCAAAGGCGGTAGCCAATTCAAGCAATGGCTCAACCAGGAGGTCAACCAGCTCCAAATGGTGCTACCTGGCTAGTTACTAATCTATCCCCTCTTGAGTTTGTTGATTACCACGACATGCCGAAGAATCCAAAGCATTTCTGCACGAAGTATCAAGTCAATGATCCAAATCGTATTGCTGAGGATCACATCAAGATGTTCGAGGATCATTTGCGAAATAGACAAATTGCATACGCAGATGTAGCTTGCAGACTATTCCCGTATTCTTTGGGAGAAGAAGCACACTTTTGGTTCATACATTTGCCAGTTGGGTCCATAAGAACATGGGAGCAGATGAAAGAAGCTTTCATTGGAAAGTTTGGTATTCCCATTACCCCAGTAGAGCTTTTCCGCCAATTCACAGAAGTAAGAAGACAAGACAAAGAACCTATTCATGCCTTGGACCCATTGACCGCAATGTTTGTAAGACAAGCTCATCTGGCACCAGCCAATATGAACCATGCATACGCAAAGGCTGTAGAAGTAAGTCAGAAAATGGGGCAAAACATAACTAGGCCTTCTTTGTACACTGGCTTGACCACGACAAATAATCAGATGCAGACACTTGGTCCGGCATGGAACCAGCAAACTCCTGCATTGAATCCCGTTCCGCAACCGGCTTATCATGTTACACCACCATCTGATCAATTGGTTCTCCATCCTGGGATACCTTTATCCCAGACTCCAGCGACACAGCCTGTCTATCTCTAGAGCACAGTGCCACCAGCGAGGACACAAGAGGAGAAGGACGAAATGAAAGAATTAGTAGAACAAATGAAGAGGTTGTCATCTGAGGTAACTCACCTCAGAAATCAAAATAATCAAATGCAATCTATGTTGAAGAATTATCAGGCACATCCAGGTGCCAATCGAGGATATCAGAATAATCCTCAACACCATCAAGATGCCCACCACGGACATGGCCATGACAACAGCCATGGGTATCGGAGTAATAATCAAGGATATCAGAAGAGGTCCTGGAATACAAGGCCCAATAATGGAGTTCCATCACCATTAGATAACCCACCACCTCCAGAGAACCGTCCCACGGACAGAGTATTTTTGGCAGAAGTTGCTATGTTAGGATGGTGTCGACTTCATAATACAAGTCAGCATTCAGAGTTACAGTGTCATGAATTTCAAGTAGCGGCTATATTTTCAAAGGAGAAGTAAAGAGCACAAAAGGTACTGAAAATCCTCCAACTACTAGATATGAGATAGTCCCAGTGCAGAGATATGACCAAGCACTGATTCTAGAAAATATCAATGTCGTGTCTAAATATCAAAGTTATGCGCCACCAGAAGTTAATCACAGATTTCCACCAGAGTTGGCAAATGGTCCCGTGGGGACGCCAGATGATCAAGTGGAAGAAGCTCAAGTTTATTTTGAGGATCAAGTATATTCAGAAGTTCAAGATGGTTACTCAGAGGAGCCTCTTGGCCAAGACAACTACATTTTCCCACCTCTCAATAACAGTGTTTTAGTGGAAGGAAGAAGAGAGGTGCAAGCGTTTCAGACATCTGGAGGAGCAGCACCCAAAGTATACCAAAGGACCTATCATCAGAAAGAGCCTCTGACGTCATCAATCCCTCCGAATAATTTCTCAACTCCGCCAAATCCAAACGCGAGCAATAATCCAAATGTGCCTCGGGATTCTCCAGAGTACAGACAACAAAATGTGGTGCAAAATAGGAACGGACAATAGACTGTCCAGCAGCCGGTCCACTTAATGCCACGCCCACAGAAAGAGAATCTTCCAAGAGATGATATGAGAAGGCTAAGTTCCTATGTGCTAGATGAAGTGAAGAAGATAAAGGTCAATCTTCCATTATATGAGTTAATGAAGATTTCGGAAGTCAGAGACACAATCCTGGGAAGTCTATATGAAACATCTAATGTGAAGAACACATCTCAGGAAGCACCTAGTTCATCGAGGAATCCTCCTATCAACGTACAGTCTCATCCCACACAGAGCGCGAATATGGTAGAAGAGGTGTCTCACGCGCCATTCAACACTTGGGAGACTCCACAACAGTCTCAAGGCTTTGTGGGAATGGTACAAGGATCTTCAAGCGAGCCTGAGAAGCTGAAAACTGAAGATAAAAGAAGAGTTAGATTCAATTTGCCTACAGAGCAAAAGCAAGAGCAAACACAGAAGGTTATCCGTGATAATCAAGTTCCACAACAGGATGAAAAGAATGAGAGGAAGAATATTATACCAGATGAAAGAAAGAAACCAGTGGTATTCTACCAGGGAAAGGATGAGCCCTCCCCATTCCTGGTGTCAGTTAGAATCTTTGGGAAATTATTACACAACTGTTTGATTGACTCCGGTGCTTCGAGCAACGTCATGCCGCTGAAGGTGTGTCAGAGATTGGGATAGTTCCACTTCAAACCACAAAGAAGGTAACCCAGCTAGACAAGACTAAGGTTCTGGTTGTCGGAGAATTGAATAATATTCATATGCAGTTGTCAGCCGATCCCCGAATTCAAAGTTGCATTGACATATCAGTAGTTGATATACCGGATGGGTATGGCATGTTGCTGAGCAGAGACTGGGCCAAAAAGTTGAATGGGTACATTGCAACTGATTTTTCCCACATGTGGCTTCCATGGAGAGGAGTCCCGAATCAAATTAAGATCGAAAGCACACCGAGGCTTAAGCAGATGATCACTGAGTACGGTGAAGGGAATGAAATAATGTTTGTAGAGACTGATTTAGGCTCATATAGGCCTGTCAAGCAAGAATTATTGATGCTGCAAAGCCCAAGTGAGGGGAAATGTTTAGAAGATACCACAACCTCCACTAAAGTTTTAATTGAAAGTGACTCAAGTGATAGTGAGAGTGGAGGAACGTTTGAAAACTTCAGGGATTTTGTCCTTAATAGTGTAAAACAAGAAACGGAGTTGGGTAGAGATGCCTCTATCAAGAATTTGCTGCTCCCCAACTGGTGCAGAATACATGAGGCTTTTCATTCCGAGATCACTTATGCCATGTGCAAAGTAGCGTTGGAGCAAGTTGCAAGGCTCGAATGAAGAAAACAGTGTATTAATAGAGAGACTTGTAGAAGATGATACAACTCAGTCTAAGAAGGAAGGAAAAGTTCCAGAGGTATGCAATCAAGAAGGTACACAGGTTCAGTCTCCCAGCACCCCTATAGAGGATCAAGTATGGACTTTGAGGTTTGATGGGACAAAGTCCAAGAAAGGCAATGGAGCAAGATTTGAATTAGTTAGCCCGACAGGAGAGGCTTATTTGGGTGCCTATAGGCTTCAATTCTCATGCACCAATAATGTCACTGAATACGAATCTTTAATTCATGGGTTGCTCTTGGAAATTCAGAAAGGAGCCAAGAGTGTACATGCCATCGGAGATTCCGACATCGTGGTTTGCCAAGTAAGAAAGCAGTTTGCTTGTCACGACAAGAGGTTAGGCCGCTATCGTAATAGAGTGTGGGACCTCATAGAAAGCTTTGATGCATTCAATATCAAACAAGTTTATAGGTCCAAGAATCCTGTTGCAAATTCGCTCGCGCACACTGCTAGCTCATTGGAACCATTAGCTATGGAAGCATTAAAGAAGTTCACAGTAGAGTTGGTTTCGAGCCCAGCGATCCTTGACAACATAAAGAATTTCCAAGTGTTCGATGATGATAAACAGATTCTGGATTTTCTCACATGCTCAGGTGTGTTTGAGGCACAGATCATTGATGAAGAAGAAACTGAGGAAGCAGAATTTGACACAGAAGGAATTATGAATTTAAAGAGGAATGTCATTCCAAGAGGAATGGTTGAATTAGAGAGATTATTTGATACTGATAAACTGAGCAGAAATCAGAGCACTCAAGGCAATGATTGTGAAGCTGTCAATCTAGGGATAGATGAACGAGTAAAGAATGTTTTTATTGGGAAAGTTTGTACACCTAAAGAAAGAGAAGGCATCTTAAAGGTAATGAAAGAATTTCCAGAGGTGATAGCCTGTGGATACGAAGATTTGACGACATATGATACATCATTGATTACACACACAATTCCATTGAAGCCAGACAATAAGCCATTCAGACAAAGGCAGAGGCCAGTGAATCCATTGTTAGAGCCATTAATCTATCAGGAAGTCAAGAAACTTCTTTCTGCCCGTATTATTCTTCCAATAAGGCACTCCACGTGGGTTGCCAATCTTGTACCGGTCAGAAAGAAGAAAGGAGAAATAAGGTTGTGTGTAGACTTCCGCAATTTGAACAGAGCCTCAGAGAAAGATAATTATCCCTTGCCTTCGTTAGATGAAGTATTGCAAATAGTGAATGGTTCACAAATGATGTCCTTCTTGGACGGATATTCAGGATACAATCAAGTGATGGTTGAACAAGAAGATAGATTGAAGACAGTGTTCACCACGAAATGGGGAACCTTTGCATACAGAAGAATGCCTTTCGGCTTGATCAACGCAGGAGCCACTTTCCAACGAGCAATGGACATCGCCTTTCGAGACCTGGTTGGGAAGTGCATAATTATTTACATGGATGACTTGACCGTATTCTCAAAGAGAAGAGGAGACCATGTTGAAGATTTAAGAAAGATATTTCAGAGATGCAATGTAGTTGTGCAAGTACCCCTCAACCCATTTGTTTACAATTTCTGTCTGTCCATCTGTCTGAGGGTGATAACTCGTGCTCAAAGTCTAACTCAGTACCCGCCAATCTAAACAACTCCTGCCAGAATGCACTCATGAATCTACTATCCCTGTCACTGACTATATTCCGGGGTAGCCCATGCAATCTAAAGATCTCCCTGAAAAATAACTCAGCCACCTGTGGTGCCCTGTACTCAGTCGGAATAGCAAAGAAGTGAGCGTACTTCGTCAACTGATCCACCACCACAAAGATACTATCTCTCCCATGCACCTTAGGTAGACCTATGATGAAGTCCATAGAAATGCTCTCCCATTTCTGCTCTGGGATAGGTAACGACTGTAGCAATCTGGCTAGATGCGTTTTCTCTGACTTGTTCTGTTGACAAGTCGCACACTCCCTGACGTGTCTCAATACATCATCCTTGAGGCCCTTCCATGTAAACCTCTCTCTAACCTGTCTGTAAGTTTTGAAATAGCCTTGATGGCCAGCTAAGGGAGTGTCATGAGAAGCCTGCAATATCTTCTCCTTCAATCTAGATTCTGGCACCAAGTAAATGCTATCCTTGTAGTAAATCACATCATCCACCACTCAGTACCTGTCATCCTGAATCAACCCATCCATCAACTCACAGGTAAACTTATTCTTGGAGTACTCTACCAACAAGAGGGATTTCCAATCTGCAGAAATCCCTGAAAGTGAGCAAGCTGAAGGTCTCCTGGAGTGGGTGTCTACCACAACATTCTTCTTTCCCTTCACATACTCTATATCAAAGTCATATACCTGTATCCTGTTGACCCACTTTTGCTGCCTCTCATTCAAATCCCTCTGCTCTAAGAAGTATCTGAGACTGTTGTGGTCGGTCCTCACCACAAACTACCCTCCAACTAAGTACTGTCTGAATTTCGCCAAGGCATGCATAATAGCAAGCATCTCCTTATCATAGATGGAGTATAGTCTCTCTGGTCCCCTCAACTTACGGCTCTCAAAAGCTATGGGGTGTTTTTTTTGCATCAACACCGCTCCTATGCCTTCACCTGAGCATCACACTCCAAAACAAACGACTGTGTGAAATCTGGAAGCACCAATACTAGGCAACTACTCATCACCTGCTTGAGCTTATCAAAAGCTTGTTGTGCCTCCTTTAACCAACGAAATGCACCTTTTGTTGTCAAATTTGTCAAAGGTGCTCCCAACTGTGAAAAACGCCTCACAAACCGCCTATAGTAACTGCACAATCCAAAGAAGCCTCGCAACTCTGTGAATGTCCTAGGTGGTGGCCAATCAAGTATCGTCTGTATCTTCTCCTGATGGACCTGTACTCCCTCTGCATTGATCAAATGCCCCAAATATAATATCTCTCTAAGGCCAAATTTGCATTTTGAATCCTTAGCGTAGAGTGAGTGCTCCTCCATGATACTCAAGACCTCATCAAGATGTCTTAAGTGCTCCTCCCAACTCGGACTATAAATGAGCAAGTCATTAGAGAACACCAACAAGTGTTTGTGCAACTGCTTATTGAAAATACGATTCATGCAGGATTGAAATGTGGCCAGTGTGTGTGTCAAACCAAATGCCATGACCAAGAACTCATAATGCCCATAGTGACAACGGAATGCTATTTTGTGTATGTCCTGATCTCTGACTCTTATCTGATGGTACCCTGAACGAAGGTGAATATTCGAAAAATATACTGCCCCATGAAGTTCATCCAACAACTCATCTATCCTGGGTATAGGGTACCTGTTCTTGATGGTTTTCTTATTAAGAGTCCGATAATTAATTCACATCCGCATAGTTCCATCCTTCTTCGTTACCAAGACCACAGAAAAAGAAAATGGACTAGAGCTCGATCTAATGTGTCCCATCTCAAGCAATTCTTTGATTGCTTTCTCGATCTCATCCTCAAATTTCTTAGGATGACGATAGGGAGTAGTGATCACTGGTTTGGCCCCATCTTCCAACTCAATGGTATGCTCAAAACCACAATTGGGTGGTCTCCCTGGAGGTATCTCTCCAAAAACCCTATCATGTTTACCCAATAGCTCCTGAATGTCAACATGAAGTGGCTGCCTTGAATCTGAAGACTCCCTGGTAGTGATCAAACACTTTGCTACCCATGCTATGTCATCATGTCGGAAAATACTCTCCATGTGTCTAGCGGATATAACCTTGGCTGATCCATTAGCCATGCCTCTAAGCACTACCCGTTGCCCTCTGCTGTCCTGAACTTAAGTTCCATGGTCTGAAAGTTCTAAGAATACTTCCCTAATGAGTGTAACCACTGAATTCCAAGTATAGCATGAGTGTCACCCAAATCCACCACATAGAAGTCATCTGTGGTTGTGTAATTTCCCAAGGTAACAGACAACTGTGGAACCCTCCGAGTGCACCTCAATTTATAGCCATCTACCACCATCACATTAAATCCTTCGAAGTCCTCTGCGGGTAGCATATGTTTCTCAACTAGGGCTGCATCAATAAAGTTGCGGGTTGCCCCACTGTCAATCAACACACATATGTGATGTCCCTGTAAAACCCCTCTAACTCTAAAAGAGTTGAATTTAGGGGTGCCTGATAAGGTAGCAATGATACCATTCTTACCCTCTCCCTGAGGCTTCTCCTCATCGGAACTGCTGTCATCACTATCCTGATAAGGCTCGTCATCACTGCTCTCATCCTCGGTCACAACCTCGATAAGGTGAGCCTTGCCTTTTCCTAGGCAACGATGACCTGGCTCCCAACGTTCCTTGCAATGGTAACAAATTCCCTTAATTTTGCATTCCTTGTGATACTCCTCATCTGAATCACTTTTCTTGTTTCCCTTCTTTTGAAAAGACTTCTTGCCCTTGTTCTTTTGAAGAACCAAAGGTTTAGAAGAGGTTTTGTTGTCAGGTGTGGAGAACTCCATGTCTCTAGCTCTAGTGATTGCATCCTGTAGGGAATCGGTCTTGAAGGCCTCGATCCAACCATGAAGGGGTTCAGATCAACCCTCAATGAAGAGCATAACCAACCTCTGCTCTGAAATATCTATCACCATAACAGCCAACCGTTGAAAATCTGAGATATAAGCATCTACTGAACCACTCTGCTTAAGTTGTGCTAAATCTCTGAAATGAAGTTTAGGATCCTTTTGATCAAATTTGTCTATTAGTTTGTGTGAACTCTAGGTAGAGCATGTCCCAATGTGACAAGACCATGATACCACCATTCATGCGCTTCGCCATCCAAATGTAGAGTAGCATATTTAATGGCTTCAGTCTCCAGCATAGGATTAAACTGTAGTTAAGTGTCCAACTTCTGGACCCAAGCTCTAGCAGTACATTTACTTGACCCATCAAAGGAAGGAATTGCAAGTTTCCCAACCTTCTGCTGCAATTTTGATTTTGTTGCCCTCTGTTATTGTTTTTTGGCCTATTCCTGTACTTGATGGTGCAAAAATCCACCAATGACATAGCCGCATGGAATTCATCCCCCAATGATTGATATTCTCTCAAATAATCGGTAAATCCCTCTCCTTGAGCTTGTTGCTCCTGATTACCAACAGGCTGTCCACCCAAGAATTGAGGCATGAGAGGCCCCGGGGACACCCTACTAGTTGCCCTAGCATTGCTCTAGGCTGTATCATTATTATCCTCTCCACCATTATGCCCATTCTGACCATTATTGCCGCTATTTACATTATTGATGTTTCTACCACTCGCAAGTTGTTGAACAAGTTGTGCTATTTGTTGTGCTAATTCGTGCTGACCTCTAGCTAGCTCATTCAAAATATGTTGGGTGTTTCCCTCAGGCGTTTCTTCTCTATCCCCCATGAATTCAAGTGGTCCCAACCCTCTTCTCACTCTTCTGTAATGGACGTCAAGAGGATTGATAACTGGGATGTCTTCGTTCATACCCCAACTACACACAGGCTAGCAAGAATGCTAGCTCTGATACCACTGTAAACTTCCTTACTATATTTGACTGTAATTTTTTGATTTGAATCTTGAGAAACTTATTCAAACAGCCGTCATGAATACTACCCTGGACCTGATATAATTTTCTGATTACTTGTCTTTGGTTTTAGATTGATGCCAAGATGTTTTGGAAGCTTGAAATGAATGCAAGATGTCTAACTATGCAATGGAAGCAAGATTCAAGTGTTTTTGCTTTTTTTTTTTCTTTTTTTTTTTTAAATGAATCTGAGTGACTAAAAATGTCATCTACAGCTAGTGGACAATACAACAAACACTTAACATGCAAAACTACTGAGATGAACATGCAGTTACAACACCTAACCATTTTGACAAGCATATGGTATGCAACCCATCCTCCATTTTATTGCAAGTAAGAGATACCCAAAACAGATTACAAACTCGTCCCCAATGGATATGATTATTTTACAATCAGATGCAATGGGACAGAAATACCAAACTACCAAATACAGAGTTAACCTTCTATAGCATATGCAGATATTACAATGAAATGATACTGTTTATGACAGTGCTGGAACTCCTAACACAAAGATGCAAGGACTGAAACTAGTAAGATTACAATGTATACAAGGAACCTGGAAAATCCGTCATGGCTTGGTGAAGAGGCGTCCACCTCAACCTGATCAAAACTCCTTGCAATCCGTCATTCCCTTTTCCTTGCTTGCAGTGAATCTCCTTCCAGCTGCTAGGCGTCACTCTTTGTACATAGCATCGAGTTTTTATGAGCTCATTTAACAAAATTTGAACCCACATTAGCTGCGCCCAGAAGTCTATGAGATGGCCACGATTTTTTATGACACCACTCTAGGAATCGAATGGAGATTTAATGCTATGCCCAGCTGCAAGTTATCCATCCTAGCCATCAAAAATATATTTCCCAAAATGAGATTTACGCCTCCAAAAACAATCCGAGATTATTCTTCACAAAAACCCTCTAAATCGTCTTCTACCAATCTAAGCATATATATTTTTTCAAGTCGAATTTTACTCTCCAACTAGGGGTGATCTTGCACACCCGAAATTGGCAGCAAGGTCCTCAAACCCTACCATGGTGGCTTGTCCAATTTTCCGTGAAAATATTTGTCTTCTTCAAAAGTGCGAATGGTCTCCTTTTCTTTTTCTTTTGTATCCCTTGATTCTAAAATTAAAGTGACATTTTAATTAAATAATGTCTTTTATTTTTAATATTTCCATAGTCACTTTATTACTTCTTATGATGCCAAATATAAGGGACTTTTATAAAGTGATATTCAAAATATTTCACAAGTCATTCAATAACCATTCATTAAGTCACCTTGCAGAATTTAATTAATTACTCAAACATTAAGTAATTAAATAAATGATTCCCTCCATAGGACATTAGCCTTGGGAATTAAAAGGCTAAGCGATCCACCTAACGGCTACAGAGAAGGGGACATTACACCTTGCCATATTTTGTCGCAGTCATCTAGGACTATGGTAAAATTGTCTGAACGGGGTGGAATAGCAAAACACTTCTCAACGTCTCTCGGCTTGAGGCTGCAAATGACTCTCCCATCGGCTGATCTGATTTGTCTTGTCGATGAGTCATAATGCTTTATGCATGTAATGTCCCCATTTTAGATTGATGTTGCTTCAGGATGTTTTAGCCTATTCTTGACCCTTGTAGGCTAATGAGCATGGTTTGGGGGTGCTTCGCAGTAGATATCTAGTGAGTTGATGGTTCCCTTTTTCCTGGATTCAATTGAATTGGAGAAATAAGGAGTTTTATTGAGATATAATGTTTAGTTTTATTGAGATATAATGTTTAATAATAATAATTATTTTAATACTATGTTATAATGTTATATTTTCATTTTATATTATAAAGTCATATTTTAATATTTGTAAACTGCAAATATTATATTATTATTTGAGAAGCTTCTAGATGTACTTGGAGAAAAGTATAAAGAGAGGGTTAGCCAAGCTTCTAATCATCCAAGAATTGATATTTGCTTGATGCTATTGTTTGGTGAAGGAGCCAGCTAGGGTTTCTGCCATTTCTAGCCATTGGGAACGAAAATTCTCAGTGGTTATGCAATTTTGAGGTTGTGAAATATCAGCTGAATTATTGCTAATTCAGTGTGCTTTATTTCAAAAGACAAATTTGTGCTACATTGGAGGATTTACAGATTTTTCATTAGAGCTTATTTTCAGTCATTGGAGGGTTTCAATCTGCATACTCGTACTCAAATTTTGTTTATATTGGCACATCCTTGCATCCGAATTTTGTGGGCATTGGCTCAAACTCTTTGTGGTAGCTTGGATATCATTTTAAGAACAAATTGGAGGTGTTCCAAGTTGCTGTTATTTATTTCTCAAGTCTGATACATAGTAGCAAGGGTGCCATTGGCATAATATTTTTGCTCAAATCTCATCATTGAAGCATCCTATGGTTTTGGGCATTGTTGCATATTGATCCTTCAGTCCTACCGATCATTTCAAGAGCCAAGAAGTGGAGTTTTATTGCTACATTTATTTATCTAAAATATTGTCAGGCAAGGGTAGGGCGGCTTCACCAAGGAGGGGTGATTTCAAGCTTGGGAATCTTCAAAAAATCCAAGAAAAATCAGAGGTCTTCTTCATTCATTTTGTTGATCATTCACAGTTCAAAAATTAGGTTCTTTGGTGTTATTTGAACTTGTATTGCATATTTTTCTGAGTACAAAGGTTTGAAGTTGTTGGCAGCCATCAAAGCACTTTGTTGAAGTCTTTTGGTAGTTGAAATTCAGTCATTGAATCATCTTTGCAAATTGAAATCTGAATCAACAGAAGCAGACTCCGATGCAGAAGAAGTTTCTGAAAGTGGGCAAGAGTCTGAAGAAGAATCTGAAGTAAAACCAGAATCGGAGAGACAAGAGGGTGATCAACATGAACCCAGGCATGATCAAGAAAAAACTATGTCTTCACCTAAGAATGTAGTTGAGGGAATTCCCAGAATGTCATCGCTTGTGATTTCCAGTGTTCCTCATACCCCTCCAAATTCAAGTACTCCACCTCATGTTCCTTCATCACGCATTCCTACCACACACATTCCTGCAGTAGAGGTATCCACTATTCTTGCAGCATTGAATTATTCCCCTTACTTTTTTTCCCAAAATTTGACACACAAACCAGCATCAAACCACTGATTAGCGTTAGCTCCAAATGCAAATCAGCATGGAAAATAACTCTAACCAAGAATGTTCACCAAGCTCCCAATGTGGGCGAGGTGATAGCATATGGTTAGAGGATCATTAGGTATAAACTAAACTGAAATTACGATTCATCTGCTGATGCAGGCATCCACAAGCAGTGGAAATACTCCACTTATTCAATGGGTGAGATTATTACATTATTAAGGCAGCAAGCAAGCCATTAATTCATCTCTTTCACTTATTTCGTGGGGGGGGAACAGTCCACACAACCACTTATTTTGTGGGGGGAATTTACAAACAAGAAAAATGTTCATTCTAAAACTCAACCACTCAATTGTGGGAGTGTAATCAAATATAAATTACAGCAATAAAATGAAATAGCCATTAGTACTACTAACTAGCTTTACAATGAATAGAAATAGCTGCAAATAAGAGAGATAAGCTCCCAGAATGTTCTTTATCCACACTGGCGGTAAACCATCCAGGGTTTACAATGATGTGAATTAATTACAAGAAAATACAACAAATTAAAGAACTAAAACAGTACTACTGTTTTCAGTTTTACAATGAAAAATAACTGCAATTTTCAAGTGTTTTTACCATCTTTATAATATAAAATTAAAGGATGGCTTTTTCAATGAAAAACCTCTCAAATAATGATGCTAGAAGCCAAAATCAGAAAATTATAACAATCTGATATATAAATCTGCAATCTGGAAATGCCTATCAGCAATTAGAAAAACCAAACAAATGCTCACAACTTCATGGGAATAAATTCTAGAAGACCATCATTGGCTTCATCATCTTCAACTATTGAATAGAAAACCCAAGTGATTCCTGGATTCCAAATCATCCTCAGAAATACTAATCCTCTAATCCATTGCGCTACCCTAATCAAAACATTTGCATACAAAAGGAGAAACAACATATCTTGGTTCACAAAAGATAATACTCCAAAAATGTCAGTGCCCGAGTCCCATATCAGTCTGTAAAACTTGCAAAACTTGGTGACATAATTCTGATCAGCAACAAAAATGTTTTCAAGCATGTCTTTAAACCATTGCCAAACCAAGAACAACACTCCACACTCCATCTCTATCCAAGACGACGCACAATGCTTCCTTTGAAGTAAATTGATTTCACTAAAAGAACTCCAAGAAATATTCACATGTCTCACATCAAGAGTCTGAATTTGACAAATCAAATCAGCTAATAACTCGCTGTCCCAAAAAGTAATGTATGAGTTGGTACCACAAAATTCACTGTCAACCATCAATGAACAACCCATACCTGAACTTTGGCCATAATGAATCATTCCCTTGCTCATTTGTGGTAGAAATTCAATCCAAATAGGAGGTGGAGAGGCTTGAAAATGAAGTAACCAGCTTCCTAACAGGTCTGAAATAATCATCTTGAGATCTGATTTTTCGAAAATCAGCATCCAAGAAGACAAGCAGTAGCTGCAACATAAGAATTTTTCATCAAAATGAGCATAATTGCTCATGAACCAAGCTGGTGGCACCTTTAGCAAGAGACCCCATGCCACCACAAACCAACTTCTGATCATATTTCCTTCACAAATCATCAATTTATGATCAAACGTAATGAACCAATGACAATAAAAGAAGGTAGCAGCAGTCAAAGGACTGAAATTTTGGGACTTAACTCTCCAAGAAACCTTATTTTTATATATACCAATCTTCATATAAATATACTTGAGATCCCACATACTAACTTTCAATTGCAGACATTTCCCAACACATAAACAAATAATCACAACTACATTATGAGAATAATGTGTTGGTCTATTCTCTTTAGAATTTTCAATATTACCTTCTTCCCGAATAATACCAGGATCCCAAACCAATAACAATGAAGAACCATTTCTCAGACGAAGAACTACTCTCACCTGAATCCTCTAATTCGCTCGTTCCATTTGAATTGATACTTCTTGAAACTCCAAAAAATAATCAACCAACCTATGTTCGTTGAAGAAATTGAATCCAGAATCTTGTCATATGACTTGCCAGAAAGATTCCATGAATCCTTCATCAAATACAATTCTGAAATCTATCACTCTAAGAGAAGATGGTGATGAACTAAAATCTGACAAGAGCCTCACAAGCATCCTCATCAAAAAATAAATTAAACCTTCATCAACAAACCCATCAACTCTTTGTTGATGAACAATAAGAATGCCTTCATTTCTTTGTGTTTCAAGAGTTACCAATTCTTGCTGAATGGTTGCACTAGGAGCAGCAGTAGATTCAACTTCGTGCAACTCACGTATAAACTCCCAATGCTAGAAGACAAACTCAAATCCCCTTCAGTAATCTCTAAAGCAATTTCCTCATTATTTTCAAAAAGAGGATTTACATAAACCTTACTAGCACCTTCTTCATACAAGAGATTGTCAAAAGCATGAAAAACTTGAGAATTTGAATGCTTTGGTTTCTTAGGGCAGCATTCCAAATCATATGTTTCTTGTATGAGATCAAACTCATCAAGAATTACTTGAAGCTCCTCCGCTCTTCTTTTGTTTTCTTGCTCCCATGAATATTGAAAAGCAGCAATCTAATTTTCTGCTTCAATTAGGGTCTCATGCACTTCTTGCAACCTCGCTTTGGTAAGCTCATTCCACTCCAATGCCTTGTCAGCAATATTGGCCACTATGTCTTTGTCACGAATAATGTGCAAAAGACTAGATTTAATCTCCTCCAAGGCAAATTTAATGGACTTCATGTCATCAATAGAAATGCAACATACAACTTCTCCCCTAGGCACATCAAAAATCAACTACTCTACATGTCAATGAATTCTATCAAGATTTGACAAAATTTGAATTCCATTATCAGCAATGTGTGAACTTGAGCTGCAATCATTCTATACTAGCTGAGATGATGTGTAAAACAACTTTGATGGATAAAGAGTTCAAAAATGGTTTGAGCTGTATTCCTCAACTTGTCTCGCATGTGATGAACACTCTTCATCATTCCATCCATAGTGTCTTCCAATTCCTTAGCTTGATTTCTGGTGAAGAGAAATCTGCCTTATAACTACTAGAAGCTTCTCCTTCCATGTTGTCTTCTACGCATGATTCAAAAGAATTGATCAAATCAGCTTTGAAGTGGGAAGAGACTTCAACTTCCTCTTTGACTTGACTTTCAAACCAACATTCTTTGGAATTGTGAAGAAGCAAATTGCTGATTGGACACATATCTTGAACTAACCGAACTTCTCCTTCATTTGGATCTGCACTTATGGCCTCTTCATGCATCTCTGCTTCAACTTTTGTTTCCAAAAGTTCTTTCTTTGAATCTTCAACATGAGGCTTCTTAACACCAGTCAACTCACTATTCTCCTTTGTAGAAAACAAGAGTACCTCACTAGTCTTCAAGGCTTCCACTGATACATTACATTCTTCTACAAAATGCTTGGGTACGTCCAAATTCGTGGATACCCCTTGAACTTTTGCAATGTCTTCAAAGGGATTCCAACTTTCATCCTCCCCTTTAGCTTCAAAAATTTCTTCTTTATTTTCAACAATCTTCTTCAAAAGTGGTTTCAACTTATCTTCACATTGACTGAAAATTTCTTTAACTAACAAATCAGCAGTGGGAGAAATTTGCTCTTCACGTTTGTAAGCATCCAAGAGAAGAGTTTGGACACTTTCAAGAAGACTATCAGCTTCTTTAATTCTAGAGACCAGAACATTTATGACAGCTGCAAGCATTCTCTCTTCTTGCAAACAAGCTCTTCTTGAAAACAAGCTACTACCAATTTCATCCAAATCTTGAAAACTTTCCACTATCATATTTAATACGATCTTCATAGTTTCATCATCATAGGGCAACTGGGGAATTACAATTCTTATTATCTTCATGAAACAAGAAGAAATCAGTAGCTTGGTTTCTTCATCAGGATGCCCCAACCAATAGGTCCGATTCAAAGAATTCACTGCAAGAGCTAGTGCCAACTCCATTTTCTCTGAAGGTGATGGCTTCACTTGTCTCAAGCATTGTTTTAACAAATAAAGAATGTTCTCTTCATTTTCTCTTGACTGAAATTCTTTACCAAGTCTCTTTCCAGCCATCAAGAGAGTCTCTGCCAACTTCATCTCTTCTTCATTAGCCATGCCTACCTGCCAACTTTTGTATACCACAAGGAGCTGAACTAGAATCTGCTCTGACTTTCGATGTAGTACTGTAGATCTCTGTCACTCATTTGCCTAACATGAAGCACTGATCAACAAGATGGCAGGATCTTCTACTCTGATACCACTGAAATATTCCCCTTACTTTTTTGCCCAAAATTAGACAAACAAACCAACATCAAACCACTGATTAGCGTTAGCTCCAAATGCAAATCAGCATGGAAAGTAACTCTAACCAAGAATGTTCATCAGGATCCCAATGTGGGCGAGGTGATAGCATATGGTTAGAGGATCATTAGGAATAAACTGAACTGAAATTACAATTCATCTACTGATGCAGGCATCCACAAGCAGTGGGAATACTCCACTTATTCAGTGGGTGAGATTATTACATTATTAAGGTTGCAAGCCAGCCATTACTTCCTCTCTTCCACTTATTTCGTGGGGGGAAAACAATCCACACAACCACTTATTTTGTGGGGGGAATTTACAAACAAGAAAAATGTTTATTCTAAAACTCAACCACTCAATTATGGGAGTGTAATCAAATATAAATTGCAGCAATAAAATGAAATAGCTGTTAGTACTACTAACTAGCTTTACAATGAATAGAAATAGCTGCAAATGAGAGAGATAAGCCCCCAGAATGTTCTTTATCCACACTAGCGGTAAACCATCCAGGGGTTACAATGATGTGAATTAATTACAAGAAAATGCAACAAATTAAAGAACTGAAACAGTACTACTGTTTTCAGTTTTACAATGAAAAATAACTGCAATTTTCAAGTGTTTTTACCATCTTTACAATATACAATTAAAGGATGGTTTTTTCAATGAAAAACCTATCAAAAAATGATGCTAGAAGCCAAAATCAGAAAATTATAACAATCTGATATATAATTCTGCAATCTGGAAATGTCTATCAGCAATTAGAAAAACCAAACAAATGCTCATAACTTCATGAATATACCTCTGAATTGATTGAAACGAAATGCAATGGCTCTGTAGAAGGTTGGCACCCCAATTGCAATGAATAAAACATCTGAACTCAACCATTAATTTATGCATGAATCTCAATGCTCTCCAAAAAGGTACGGCCTCCTTACAAGGGTGATTTTACTTGATAAAATCTGAAACTTGGAATTAAATTCGGATAACTTCCAAATATGGTCGCCTCTATCATAGAAATGCAATGATCAAGTACCTAGAACCAAATAAAATTCATACTAAAAGCTGTATACAAAAATCACTTTCAGCCATGATAAACCAGCAACATGAAAATTGGAAATATCTCACCAAAACTCCACAATAATGCTCAGTATGTACTTCTGGATGAAGCACACTCTCAGTCCACCACCTAGGGAACCATAGTTTTAGGCCCAAAGAGTGGAGTAAATTTGCTAAGCTATCCCTTAGCCGGATTCTAGATTTCAAACCAGCAGCATAACGTTATATTTTTTCCAAAGATAATCAGCTCTTCAAACAACAACAATATATAAGTTTCAATTGGCAAATGAAACACTTCAAATTCCAAGAAGTCGAATCACTTCAACTTCTAAGAGGGACACCACCTTTTAGCTTTTACTTTTTTTAAAATAATAAAAACATTATTCAACTTTTCTTTTAGGCATCAATTTCCAAATTGCAACAATAAAGCATTTATTTAAATCATTAAATGCTCAACATGACCCCTTAATGACCCCTCTTTAAAACAACATGAAGTTATTAAGCCTAGGCATGGGGTACAACTGAAAAACATGAAATTGACTAAGTATAAAAACTTAGTCCATGGAGATAACCAAAACCAATGCCAATACTGAAACTGATGGATAGCAAGATGACTTGAGTTGAACTACTGATGATGCCACTACCAAAATTAGACTTACTAAAAATAGCCAACTGCTATAAATAGTAAGTACACTTCAAAACACAGAAAGCCAAACTAAACACTTAATTGCAAATGATTGAACTGCTGCTAGACAGATACTGCCAAAAGATAGACTTGCTAAAAATAGCAAATTGCTATAAATAGTAAGTCTGCACAACATCCTTTGAACGCCAACTGAGCAGTATCTGAAAGAGGAAACCCTAATTTTCTACTTCAATTTAGCCTACAGATTTCCGAAAATAGGCTAAATCCAAATGAAAAGCATATGGCCAAAATGGGGACATTACAAGCATCAACCTTACTTGATACTCCTTCGGTGACTAGCATTCATACGGTTGATATACTATCAAGTCCTCCATCATCCATTCTGAGCCTATCTTCACCGACGTGTGATATCACTTTTGAAACTAAATTCAATCGGTTCATGAATGAGTCAATGTGTGATCAACTCAATGTGCAGTCTACAGGAGCAATGATGATAGACACTTCTCCTATTGTCACGATACCCATGGTAACTTCAGAGGTGACAATGACGACAGAGTTGATAGTAAATCCAGAAGTTCACACCTCCTTCCTTCCCCCTTGGCTAATATCTCACGTATCGAAGCGGAAAAAGCAAATGATCTCTCCAGAGGAGCTTGACCTCGAAGAGATAGTCCCTCCAAAGGCTAAAGGGAAGAAAAAGGAAAAAGTATACTCAAGGCTAAACGTTGACAAGACTGGCCACAAGTATGCGGAGATTGGCATACCACCGCAAGAAGAAGGAGATGTCAATATAGAGGACTACACAGTAACAAGAGTCGAGCTTGACAAGGTTACCAATGAAAATGCAAAAGCAGATGCGCAAGTGACATTGGACATCTTGATTGGAAGACTGGATAAAATGGAGCAAGCTTGCAATATGTACAAATAGAGGGTAGAGAATTATGCCACTGTTGTAAGGAGACTTACAGGATCTTCAACTAATGCACAACTAGTGGCAGTGGTAAGTATTGAGGACCCAGCTGTCAAGAAAGCTGAGAAGTTCGCTTCCAAAGGCAGGGTGTTGTATTATTTCATTGAGAAGATCATAGAACACGGATCTCAGATCATAATTGTTGCGGACGAGAAAACTACTTTGTTGCCCAAGCTCACCACAGAACTTGATAAAGAAAAAAGTGTACTTTCGCAAGAGCACAGAGATATGGAAAAGTGCCTGCCATCATGGTCACAGATGAAGCAGGTAAAGCTCAATAAATTGGTGGAATCCAGGGTAATTCCTGATAAAGAAAAGTTCATTGAGGTAAGAGAATCTTTGAAACACCGAATTCAAGTGATTCAATCCCTTACGGATGATCTCCACCAGGTGCAAGAAGATGTCGAAGGGCATCGTGTTATTCTTGAAAAAGGTATCAAGGAGTTACCAGGACAACTTCTTGAGGAAAATTGTATCTTTCTGCCAGCCATGGAAATATCCCAGATCTTCAAGGAAGCCATCATGAAGTTGATTGACAACACTGACTTTTCAGAAGCCTCTCTAAACGTCATTTGTGATAGAAGGCTTACATTGGATAACCTAAAAACGCATCCTGACAGGTGCAAGAAGGTTCACTCATCTGCCATAAGATCGATCACGAGAATTCACACCATTGTGGATTATACCGTTGGTCCGGATGAGAAGTTCATATAGGAGACGAGGAAGAAATATGAAGACTTTCGCGCCCAAAGCAAGGAAACATGAAGGTTCCTGATGTCCAGTGTTAGACATTTTCGATGCATCCTTTTATGCATCTTGTAAATATTTCCTAACATTTTATATGTCTTTTTGTAAATTGTATTTACACCAAGTCTGAGATGTAATCTTTTGAAAACAAATTACACTTTGACTTTGATCAAAGTTAGGTGAGATCTCCTTGAATCGCTCACCTAACTTTCCTTGATTTTCTCAAGTTAGTTTCCTAATTTTGCTCATCCCTCTTTCTATAAATATGAGGGATTTTTATTGTATTAAGGATCTTTTAGTATTTTGCAACGAAGTGCTGCCCTTTTTGAAACAAATTGTGAAACTTTGTGTTCATACTTTGCAAACAAAATTTGATCAATAAAGAAGAAGATTGCAAACTAAACTTTGTGTTGGATTCAATAATCTTGTGAATTGATCTCTTTTGGTGGTAATTAGTAAGTGATATCTAAAAGACTCTAAGCAATTCATGTAAACTTTGTGTTACATCTTTTTCTTAGATTTACATTTGTGTTTTGGTTAATTATGGTTGGATGATCTACAAGATTTTGCACTTGTAATTGTTCATGCTCTTTGGATATTTTGGTTGGATGATCTACAAGACTTTGCGCTTATAATTGTTCATGCTGTTCGAGGAATTGCTGCATCTAAGAAGACTTTGTGCTTCTAATGCGACAAACGACACACTTATCACAAATCCACCATTGATAAAGCTACGAAACGACTTTGTGTGTTCGTGAGCTTTCCCCTTTATTTTACTTGTTAATTACTTCTGCTATCTCTATGCTTTGCTTTGACAAGATAGAGGTATTGGCATTACTGTTTGTTGATCGTTTTAGTTTATTGTGAATTGAGAACTTCCAACAATGAAGCATTGTAAACATCTTCTCTGAAAAAAGAGAGAAGGATGAATGTGGCACACACCCCCCACTTTGTAAGTATTGTATACATTGTGTAATTACTTTATTTGTTTTACTATCGCTTCTGTCAGCAGTAAGAAGGGCGCCTCCCCTTTCTGAGAGGAGGGATTAATATCTCACATAGCTGTGGTTGAAGTCCTAGTTGTGTAATCTATCAAAAAGTTGATTACATAATTTTCACCCAACACTAAGCACACTTAAATTGCTAGACATGGTATCCTAGGAACTGTTTTCTATAATCCTGCAATAGAACATCAAGTTCTTTAGTCAATTTATATTGACGTCAAAAAACATTCATGTTGATGAACCAAGGTGTGAAATATTCTCTCTGTTTATGGATTAGAGATTCAAAAGACTAGAATTTTATTAGTGTACTATGAGTTATCACCTTCTATTAAAAAGGTAGCATTATAAATACATTATAGGGATTAACTTAGATATGCATGTGGATCTGATATCACCTTATTACAAAGCAAGCATACCTCATATGAGCCATATCCATAGAGAACTAGAGGATTTGTGCCATCTAGTTTTACTAGATCTCTTCTATACACAATAGAAATTGGAACTTTTGTCTTATCAGAAACTTCTGCCCATTCTTGAACAATTTTGTATTTGTTCTTGTCAAATGCTCCTGAGACCTATAAGATAGAAGTATTGAAACAATCGATTTATTAGAAATAAAAGAAAATATAATGTAACAGTCATATTAGCTTGTATTCCAAGATGTAATATACCTTTACAGTTGGCAAAAACCTACATGTTACACTGTCATGATCTCTTAGTATGTTTTTATGTTTTAAAGGTTGGATTTAAGGTGGTGATACAGCACAAAATAACCTGGCATCTTTCTATATTCAGAAATCTTTTTGGGCTTTCTACGCAGAAGCTAAGAACTTGATCCTCAAGCCTGCATGTGTCATTAATGGTTTGCCATTTCGGAACATGCACCAGTCTGTACATAACTCGAATATTCCTTCCTTTATCTATCAAGTGCTATTTTGAATGATCTATGTATGAAGAGTTTATCTCAATGTCAAATTCAGATAGTAAATTGGAAGTGTGTATTTTAAAATGACAATCTATTTAAGAAACAATATAAATTCAAACAACTCCCTTGCCTTGAAACAGATTTTGCCATAATTATAACGATCAAAAAATTGAACAATAAATACCATCAATTACCAAAAGAAGACAATATTAATTGCATACCACTGTAACATTCTTCGAAACTGACTCTCCCGTGTTCATATCATAGTCATAAACAGATTGAGGTGTACAGAATGAGCTATACTTGTATCGTAGTACATGAGAATTAAACTGTGATTCCATAGGTGACACTGAATATATTGGTTCCTGTTCAATAAAATTAATAAGCCTCCCAGCTTCAAGACTTTTAATCTCGTTCCCAATAGCTGGAAGACGATAATGAGTTACTTTAACCAGACCATTCTCGCGCTCATACACTACAAGGTGTTCTGCAAATGCCTTCATATCCATCAACTTTATTCTGCATAAATAGCAATTATTTATGAGTGCTTTGGCCTCATACAAAGGAATTAATTAATTCTTCACAATTTCGAATACTAAGTAATTACATCCCAGTGTACACAGAAAGTACAAAGAAAAGTCATTTTTATGATTGTATCTTTTCATGTAAGAAAATGAACTTATCAAAAATAATCTGCATTGTCCATTGAGAAAAATAAAGCAAATGTAACTAAATATGGTTTGATATTATTGAATAGAATAAAATAGAAGGATTTTAATGTCCACAAGGCCAAAAATAGCCTATAGGATAGCAGAACCTGCCATTTTATCTTTCTGATTTGTTGACCTTCTGCTAATAAGCTTGCTGATGAGCTCCCTTGTTTACTCAACCTTCTCCTCTTCAAACAAATCCTATGATGAAGTAACCATTAATGTATCTGCCTATTTGTCCCGAATGTTCCTGTAGGCTTCCAATTCTAGAATAAAGTGCTTTTCTGATTATTTGTCCTGAATGTCCCTATAGGCTTCGCATTCTAGAATAAAGTGATTTTCTGATTCAACTGCCCCAGCCATGCAAAAGATGTGAACTCTTTCCTCCCATCCTTCTTTATGCCTCTTCCATCTACCCATTTCACATCGAAGATAATGTAAGCTAGTTCCAAATTGAGCTATAAGAATATTTCCCCTCCAAGGGATATTCGCCCCTATGTATGCCTTTTGTTGATGATAGTAAGTGGGGTTATACTCAACAAGGTAATATTTCCTCTTTCTCCCTAATGATTTTCCCGCATAGCCTTGCAAAATTTATTCATAAAAAAAGCCTTTGTTTCCTCCTTATTATTTGGACACATATTTAAGCGGATGCCCAATTTGTTCATCCACTTGAAGTTTTGTTTTATCCAAGACTTCTTTCCCTCACTTAAAACTTCTTTAATGACAACCTTAGGCCTTCTATATACCTGCACTTGCTCAATTTTTTTACGATATAACTTAGGAGGCACAGCCTGGCAATGGCCTCAATAGGGAAGGTGCTTGTTTCAGCTAGGAGGAACTTATGGGCTTTGAGTTCGAATGTGCTTGTGATAATGCATTTTTTAATCCTCTCTATTTGCTTACATTTTACCTCTAAAGTGCTGCTAGCCCATAATTTACATCCGTAAAGCACCACTAAAATGACTAAAAGCCCAAAAAGACTCTGCATAGTTTTAACTTTTGCAGTCCCATAACTCCACCTCCCTGCTTCTATTTTGCAATGCATAAAGTGTTGATGTTCTACCAGTGACGGGCTGCTTCTTCTAGACCTGAGCATGAAGATAATTGAAATATAGCCTAAACGGCTATTTAAATTATACTTATATTTCTTTCTCTTGGAGCCGACTTAAGTCATTTTGATGAGTCACGTATTTCATTAAACAAGATTTAATATTTGTTATTGAAAGTCGTCTATTTGTCAAGGCCAACATCTCTTCACCTAGAGGCGTGAATTTAGGAGGCACGCCATTCATTGAGGAGGCGCATCATTCATTGAGGAGGCACAATTTGTTATGAGGCTGACCTCTTGAAGAGTTGCGATTGGTCATGCTTTATTGTTAAGTCTCGTCCTTCTATTCAGGCCAACTTCTCTTGGAGAGACACAACTCTTCATCTCTGATTTGTATATATATTCATTGGCATTTACTTTGTTGATCATCAATTTGAGAAGTTCGATATTATTCTTTGAAGTGTGAATTCCTACTAAAGCAGATCAAGTTTATTACTAAGAGGAATTCGCTTTATATAGTTGGCTGAGATTATCATCAATCTGATATCTCACTGCATCAGATTGGAGAGCATGTGTTAGGCCTTCATTTCGGCCTCCATTGTAAAACTAACTTCATTATTGTTTCCATATATAAGTGATATATTGTTGTTGGGTTTTTCTCCCTCAAGAGGAGGGTTTTCCTAGGGTATCTGTTGTGTTATTGTGTCTGATTTGAATTAATTTTTCTGTGCATTAATCTGATCACTAAATTTAACATGGTATCAAAGCGGGTTTGAGGAGATCGTGATCAGATTTGTCCTTACAGCAATACTCTATTCTCTTATTTATATTTCTTTGTCTATCTATACTTTAGTCAAGATGGTGAATGGGCTTAAGATTGAGGATAGACTCCAGGGAGCATCCAACCTCCCATCATGGAGATTCAGGATTATGCTTACCTTGCAAGAGAATGACTTGGGTGAGTTTGTGGAGTCTAGTGTTCCTGAACCTGAGGAGGAAAAAGAGAAGTTGCAGTGGAAGAAGAAAGATATCAAGGCAATGAAAATGGAAAATGTTGGTTGACAGCAAGAGACATGTTTAAAACATTGGAAGAAATGTACGAAATCAACAATACCAACTGGGCTCTTGCATTGAAGCAACAACTACACCATGTGAAGATGGTGAAAGGAGAATCAGCGATTGCATACTTCATGAGGATTTCAGATTTGAGAGATCAGCTGTCGAGAATTGGTCATATGGTTGACAACAAAGACTTGACCATGCTTGCTCTCAATGGTCTTCCTTTCTCTTGGGAATCCTACATTCAAGGAATCAGTGCAAGATCAAAAATGCCTAAGTTTGATCGTTTAAGGGCAGATTGCATTCAAGAAGAATCAAGGTCGGTGGCTAGAGGCGTTGGTCAAAGTTCAAAGAATGAAGATATTCGTGTTCTCACCTCGCATGCTTCAAAGAAGAAAGGAAAACATGGAAAGAAAGGGTTCTTCAAGAGGAATTGAGATAAGGGAAATGATGATGCACCCGCCTTCAAGAAGAAGAGAGACATGTCCAAGATTCAATGCTTTAGGTGTGATAAGTTTGGCCACTTTGCTAAGCATTGTCCATCTAGACCTAAGCAACAAGCCACCATTGCAGATGTTGATGATACTTCTCTGCAGAAGGATTCATGTGAATACTTGTTCTATTCAGCATTGTCAAGCAATGTACCTACAAATACCAGCATTTGGCTGATCAACAGTGGTGCTTCTTGACACATCATTGGATTTAAGGAGCACTTATCAAGTTTGGTGGAGAAAGATTTTTCCGAACAAGTCATTATTGGAGATGATGCTGGCTACTCCATGAAAGGGATTGAGACCTCTACTCTTCATTTGGATTCCGGCATTACACTTCAGTTGAGGGATGTTCTTTATGTTCCAGGAATCAAGCGCAATCTCATCTCCATTTCAACTCTAGAAGATAAAGGATATCAAGTTGCCTTCTCCAAAGGAAAAGTTCTTGTGTGGATGCAGAATTCCAATTTCAAGGATGCTCAAGTAATTGGTGTTAGACATGAAAGCCTCTATAGGCTACGTACGCGTCCTCTATAGGAATTAGTTCATGATTCTTCAAGCTTATGTGATCTTTGGCATCGAAGATTGGCTCACCTACATTTCCGAGCCTTACCTATCATGGAGAAGATGGTCTCAGGACTTCCTAAGTTCAATCAAGAGCATGAAGGAACTTGCAAAGGATGTGCTATGGGTAAGAATTCAAAAGCTCCTTTCCATAGTAGAGAAAGTAGATCTAAGTGTATTTTAGACCTTATTCATTTTGATTTATGTGGACCTATGTTTGTTCCTTCTTCAAGTGGTTTCTTGTATTATGTTCTTTTTATTGATGGTCACTCTAGAAAGACTTGGATTTATTTTTTTGAAAACTAAAGAGTCTGAGGAAGTGTTAGAAAGGTTCAAGGAGTTCAAAGCTCTAGTAGAGAATCTTTCCGACAAAAGAATCAAGATCCTCATATCTGATAATGGAGGAGAATACACCTCTGGTAGCTTTCGAAATTTTTGTGTTGATGTTGGGATTAAGAGGGAGTTTTGTGTTCCCTATAATCCTCAACAGAATGGTGTTGCAAAGAGAAAGAACAGGACAATAGTGGAAGCAACGAAAGCCATGATTCATGATCAGGATCTGCAAACCTTCTTATGGGCAGAAGCTTCTAGAACTGCAATATATGTTCATAATATGTCTTCACAAGGTCTTGGAGAATATGACTCCGGAAGAAGCCTTTACAGGAAAGAAGCCAGAGGTTAGTCATTTAAGGATCTTTGGATGTCTTGTCTATGTCCATGTTCCAAAGGAAAAGAGAACAAAGTTGGAGCCTTCTGGCAAGAAGGGAATATTTGTGGGCTACAGTGAAACATCCAAAGCCTACAGGATATACGTTCCAAGTCAAAAATTGATTGAGATCAATAGAGATGTCACATTCGAGGAAGATGTTGCATTTAGAAGATCCAAGGAAACTCATCTGGAGATTAACAATGATGAGTCTCCTCAAGATATGGAAGTTTACCATACTCCTAAGATTCAGAGGGAGACTTCAGAACCGAAGGAAGATGTTGATCCAGTTGAGCCCTTGAAACCTACTGATGGGCCTACCAATATAGTGATTAGAAGAGAGAGACCTCTTTGGGCTAGGAAAACTATGCAAGAGGCTAAAAGGTTCGCAGCTCCTAGAGGTACATTCAGAGAAAGTAAAAGGCCACATAAGTTCTCCAGTTATGTTGGCTTGATGAGTCAGATTCTTGAATCTGAGCCTTCTAGTGTGGAGGAAGCTTAGAGTCAACAGGTTTGGAAAGATGCTATGTCAGAGGAGTACCAATCAAGTCTTAAGAATGATGTTTGGGACATTGTTCCTAGACCCGAAGGAAAATTTGTGGTATCTTCGAAATAGCTCTTCAAGATCAAGCATGCAGTTGATGGGAGCATAGACAAGTACAAGGCAAGAGTCGTGGATCGAGGGTTCTCACAAAAAGAGGGAGTTGATTATGAAGAAACTTTTGCTCCTGTTGCTTGCTATACTTCTATCAGGATTATCATTGCCATTGCTACATCTAGAGGATGGAAGATTCATCAAATGGATGTGAAGACAGCTTTTCTAAATGGTGTGATCGAGGAAGAAGTTTATATTGAGCAACCTAATGGGTTCGAGGTACATGGGAAGGAGTCTCATGTTTGCAAGTTGAAGAAGGCCTTTTATGGTCTTAAGCAGGCTCCTCGTGCATGGTACGAAAGAATTGATCGTTACCTGTCAAGTTTGGGCTTCTTGAAAAATGATGCTAACTCTAATCTGTACTTTAAGGTAATTGATGGTGAAGCATTGTTTTTGGTTTTATATGTTGATGATTTGATTCTTATTGGAGAAGAGCACTTAATCATCAAGTGTAAGAATGAGTTGGCATTTGAGTTCGAGATGAAAGACCTTGGACTTATGCATTACTTCCTTGGCTTAGAAGTCTGGCAGAAACTAGATGAGATGATTCTAAGTCAAGGGAAGTACACAATTGATATACTTAAGAGGTTTGGCATGATGGATTGCAAATCCATGTCTCCACCCATGGAGACCAACCTACATAAATTAAAGGAGGCTGCAGCTAGTTTAGACTTGGTGGATCCTACAATGTACAGGCAGTTGATTGGGTCCTTGATGTATCTAGTTAACACCAGACTAGATATTTGTTATGTTGTGAGTGCACTTAGTCAGTTCATGTGTGAACCGAGACAGATCCATCTTGTTGCAGCTAAACATATCCTGAGATACTTGCGTGACACAGTTGAATATGGGTTGAGATATTCTCCTGATATAGACTTGGAGTTGCATGGTTATACTGATTCTGATTGGGCAGGGTGTGTCACAGATCAGAAGAGCACCTCTGGATGTTGCTTCAGTTTGGGATCTGCAATGATTTCCTGGTGCAACAGGAAGCAATCATTTGTGGCATTGAGTACAACAGAGGCAGAATATATTGCAGGTTGTATGGCAGCTCGGGAAGAAGTGTGCCTTTGTAAGCTCCTTGCAGAATTGTTTGGACAATCAATGGAGCCTACTATCAGTCATTGTGATAACCAAAGTTGTGTGAAGCTTTTTGTCAATCCTGTGTTTCATGATAGAACCAAGCATGTTGAGATAAAATACCACTATATCAGAGATATGGTATTGAGGAAGGCTATACAGTTGAGGTATATCAACACTGATGAGCAGACAACAAACATTCTCACCAAGCCTCTCTTGAGAATAATGTTTGTGTACTTTCAAGATAAGCTTGGTATGGTGGAGAATCCAGTCTTAACTAAGAAAGAGTCTCAATAACAGTGATCCTCTGTAATGAGTTCTTCTCAATGAGAGAAGTTCGAGGTGAAATCCCTTGACTAATGAGTTCTTCTCGATAAGAGAAGTTCGAGGTGAAATCCCTTCATTCCACCCTCTGAGAGAGTCATGGTGGATGTCATGTGTGTGACTCCATGACAGCATCACAAGAGAGAGTTTGTGATGATTTTCTTATACTTGTGTTTTCACCCTCTGGGAGAGCCATGGTGAAAGTCTTGTTGAGGTGACAACATCACGCAAGTGATGAACACTTGTACATACCATACATAGTTGTAGCCATTATGGTTGATATCATGTTGAGGTGATATCTGATATCACGATGAGGTGATATTCTTTTTACTTATGGTTGTAGCCATAGTGATAGACATCATGATGAGGTGACATGTCTTGTGCAGCTAGAAGTATCATCCCTAGCTGAGAGGGAGTGTTGATGTTCTAGCAGCAACGGGTTGCTTCTTCCAGACCCAAGTATGAAGATAATTGAAATATAGCCTGAATGGCTATTTAAATTATACTTATATTTCTTTCTCTTGGAGCCGACTTAAGTCATTTTGATGAGTCATGTCTTTCATTAAACAAGATTTAATATTTGTTTTTGAAAGTCGTCTATTTATCAAGGCCGACATCTCTTCACCTGGATGCGCGAATTCAGGAGGCACGATTTGTTATGAGGCCAACCTCTTGAAGAGTTGTGATTGGTCATGCTTTATTGTTAAGTCTCATCCTTCTATTCAAGCCGACTTGTCTTGGAGAGGCACGACTCTTCATCTTTGATTTGTATATATATTCATTGGCATTTACTTTGCTGATCATGAATTTAAAAAATTCGATATTATTCTTTGAAGTGCGAATTCCTACTAAAGCAGTTCGAGTTTATTATTGAGAGGAATTGGCTTTATATAGTTGGCTGAGATTATCATGAATCTGATATCTCACTGCATCAAATTGGAGAGCATGTGTTAGGCCTTCATTTCCATTGTAAAAGTGACTTGATTATTGTTTCAATATATAAGTGATATATTGTTGTTGGGTGTTTCTCCCTCAAGAGGAGGGTTTTCCCAGGGTATCTGCTGTGTTATTGTGTCTGATTTGAATTAATTTTTCTGTGCATTAATCTGATCACTAAATTTAACATAAAGTGCAATCCACCCTCCCAAAGTTCTTTTCCTTCTATAGATATCCCAACTAAGCTTGTTGTTGAAGTCAATCCCAAGATACTTGTAGTTCTTTACTTCCTCTAGAATATTCCTTTCAAAATAAAAGTTGATATGTTTTTTTTCTTCTTACTAGAGAAGATCATGATCTTAGGCTTGTTGGTGTTGACTTGCATACCTACTTCCTTACAAAAATGCTCTAAGGCATATAAGTGCTCTTGTGGCACTTAAGAGATCTAGCAATCAAGATAAGATCGTTAGAGTACAAGAGAAGCCTTACAACATACTCTCCTAGAAAACATCATCTCTCCTTGTAAATTAAGCCATTTTCCTAGTTTGTCACTATATAAGCCAAAAAGAGTAGGAGAGAGAGGACACCCTTATTTGACACCTATGTCACTCCTAAAACTTTCTAACTGACCTACCTGAGTTCTAATTTTTACTCAAACTTCTTCATACTGCCTATGAACAGCCCCTCTATTGTTGAAATTATTGTCAATGATGTCAAATATCTGAAAGAAGGAAATCGATAAGGCCAAAGGCCACTAAATCGTCATTATATCTTTATTGTATTTCTCATACAAGAACAGCAAAATCCTTATTCTTTATTGGTGCCTATATTGAAGTTCCAAATAAAATTAAATTAAATTAATATTTGAAATTGTAGGCCAACCTGCAGATGTTTGGCACCAATGTTGGAGAGTGAAAGAAAATTAAAAAGGCTGGAGGGCCTCTTAAGGCAGCGCTACCTCTCCTTGACAATGCCAACTCCCTAAGTAAAGGCTCCTTGTAGTAAAGGAGTTGAAATTAAATTAAATTAAGTTGTTTTATAAGGCCGACCCTAGAAAAGCAATGATAATCATTCCAATTTGATCAGACCTAGAGCAAAGAATATTAAGGGTATTGGAGATTTATTTTAAAGATGTCTATGAGCAGATTTCATAGAAGTTTATAAGCAAATCTAAAGGTGATTTGTAGAAGACATATAAACTGATTTGGAGCAGACCTTATGCTTGTTCTAGCCCAAATTAGATTTTTTTGCTACACTTGGGCATTTTGAAAAAATGGTCAAAAGTCTTGTTAAAAACTTAAAACTATTAAAAAGTTCAAAAAATTGAAACTTGCATGTCATGCATGATGCTCAAAAACTCAAAAATTTTAAAATTTGAGGATCTGGGTTTGCTTAGAGCGACCTTGTCTACAAAACCCAGATCTCAATTTTTCGGGCCTAAATTTTAGGAAATCTTCTAAAAATAGACTTTTTGCTAGGTATTTTTGGGTTTCTTCTCAAGTGGATTAAAGCAAAAATTTCTAAAGTAGAAAGTCTAACTCCAAGGATTCAAACTGATTTTGATTGGCTTAAAATACTTCCTCATCAAGCTATTCCAGTCAGAATCATCAAAAGATCAGTTTTGCCCTGGTGGGTCTACTTTGCTTTTTCAGAAGATAAATAGGAGCTTTGAGACGATTAATGGAGATTGCTAAAACTACTAGATGTCAGATTCAAGCTCTCAAACACTACACGAATCAATCAATGGTGAAAGCTGCTCAAGGAAAGAATAACGAAGGAAGGAGATTGGAGAATCTTGAAAATTGAGGAAATTTGACTAAGTTTGGAGATGTTAGGCGCCCTTGCACAGTCTAGACACCTAGCTAGTCATGCCTTACAAATTATGTTCTTTTTAGTCTCTGGCAGTCACAGCAACGGTGAGCATGAGAAACAATGAAGGAAAAGCTAAAAAGTTGAAATAAAAACTATCTCTGGCTCATAAAGGCACCCCTGGTAGCCAGGGGCACCCAGCTTTTCAAGGCACCAGTTGATGGAGTTAGAATTTGTGCTACCAGGATAATTTGGTCAAAGTCCTTCTGGGTCCGCAGTGAATCCATCAGCACGGTCATCAGATCAATCAATCAGTTGAAATTTGAGATTGAACGGAGAAGTCTTGGCAGAGAAGCAAATTGCAAATTGTGAAAATATCAGAAAATAAACTCTTTGGGATTCTTGGGCACCCCAAGTAGCTAGGGGCGCCTAGGGTTTTGGACGCTCAAACTCAGTAGTTAGGGTTTGCAAATATGCTCAGATTCTTCAAAATTCTACCAGCTATCCGATGTATATCTCAGCTTGATCGTCAAATTCATCAGTCACCAACAGCTGCAGATCAAACAAAGTACAAAACTTGGAGGATCAAAGTTGAGAAGATGAAAATACTCAAAAAATAACTGAGTCTTGAATTTTCAACCACAAAATCCAACACAACACCAATGATTAGCGTTAGCTCCCTGTTGGCGTTTAAATTAGCACCTCTGGAGTGCTGATTGTAAACGTTCAGCTATTTCAAATGTTTTTGCAACACTTCTTCGTTATTTAAAGAGGAGAAGTCCCTCTCTGCTGGGAGCAATGCGTAGGGAAGGGAAATGTTAACTAAGTTCCTATCTTTTTATGCTTCAGCGGCAGGGACACAAGGTGCACAAACACAATGCGCCGTAGCTAAGCTTTTCTCTGGTTTTCGCGAGTCTTAACTAGACCTAATGCTATCTATCCGGTACCTTCAAGATGAGCAGAGCATGAGGGTAAAGGAGGCGGGGAATGGGATGGTTGGATCACTTGAATTCACCGTCTCAGGAGGATATGACCGAGGCTCTGAACTCTCGGGTATACAGGGATAAGGTTGGTACAAGCAAACACTCTGCACGGTAAACTAGATCTGAGATCTGCCAAGGAGGAGGGACTCCTATCCGAGGTATGAGCTTAAGAAATAGTTTACTAGAAACAACAAAATCACGATGCCTTGGCCAACGAGCTTGCTAAGGAGGAGGGACTCCTATCCGAAGTATGGCTTGGAAGTCAACACATTATACAACATCAAACGATAACTGTCAATAACAAATATCCAAGGAGGAGGGACTCCTATCCGAGGAGGGAAATGAGACGACAAGCTATTTAAACACAAGACGTAGACATAACTCAAATAAGATGATCAAAATGCAAGCGCCTTCTGATATTCCTCTTCAATGCTTCATCAACGAATTACAAAAGTTGGGAGAGCAAAGGCACGAAATCATGCACAATTACAATCATCCAACGAACTCTCGTGAACAAATATTCGCTTTCAAAGCTTGTTGGCAACAATGGCGCAGCAATTTTGCATAGCAAGTAAAGGTTAAACAAATAATGAGCCCAAGGCTCTTATTTATAGAACTCAAAGGAGTGGGCAACCCCAAAATCTCCTTGAGTTAACAATGAGTTCTTGCCAATCAATTAGCAAGATTTATTCCTAAAAAGGGGGAACAAGCAGTTAACTGGAAAACTACTTCAGTTAACTGAAAGTAAACAAAGAGTCAATGGAAACTACTTCAGTTGATTGAAAGCAAACTAAAGGTGAACTTAAATGTAAAGTATCCCTCCAAAATAGACATCCACATTTAGTGGAGATCTAAGATCCACGAATCATGGAAGCCAATTAGACATCCTTAATCAGTGGGATCTGACAATGCATGATTTAAGGAAAGTGGAGTTAAACTTGGAAAGAAGCATCAAGTTAACTCCAACTACATTTAATAGCATCTTGAGTTGACTTGGAAAGAAGCATCAAGTCAACTCAAGTCTCATGAATGCCACTTGGAGGGTGTATGGCGTCCTTTTCTGGTGCATTTATAGCTCGCCATTAATCAACAGTGTCTCTATCCATTGGTTGACTTCATCAGCTTCTGGGGAGTTAATGCTCCGTAGAATGATGACGTGGCGTCGAAGCATGATCTCACCCGTTGTGAGCTGATTTCCGAAGTCAATGCATTGAGATGCTGCCTCTTCTAACTTGGTTGATAAAGCTGCTACCTTAGCCAGCTTGCAACCCTCTGGATCATCAAGAAAGGTACTGCGGATGACATCTCTGAACTGGTTCTGTACAGTCACCAACTCGACATATTCTCCTCCTTCACGCTGATATTCCATGCAAGGGAAAGATATTACCAACATTCTTGCGAAGTTGATAATAGTGGCAACCACCCTTCTGTAATCAATCATCTCTACTGAATGAGCGTCGTAGGCTTTCACCTTGTACGCTAATTGTTCCTTCCAAGCAAAAAGATGTTGCTTGTTTTCCTCAGAGTATACTGATTGATATGCTAATTGCAAATCTGCAATTGTGCTTTCGTCTTCAAGCCTCTTTTCTGCAATCCTCTGTTCCGACTGCTGGATCTCCACACGAAGTTCATGTGCTCTATCTCGTAACTGGTATAGGTTTCCCAGTACGCATCTACCCTTGAGAACAAACTCTTCCACCTGATTTCTCAAGTGTTTGCCGAATGTTAACAATTGCCGATGATTCTGTTCGGCGGGGAGATCTAGTAGTCCTGCTGGTAAGGCTGAGACGTTTGGTGTGCCATGTATCAAGCTGGTTATGTAAGACCTCAGTTTCTGATTTTCAGCCTTTAAGGCTGCCTTTTCTTTACCATCCTTGGCCATTCTTTCTTGTGCGCTCACCGAAGCTATTCCGAGAAGATCCGCCTCCACCTGTCGTGTAGTCTTCCCGAGGTTAAGTTGAGACAAAGTGTAGTCCTCTACTTGAACCTCGTGTATGCTTTTCTCTACTGGTGGAGCGGCAGTCTCTATGATGATCTCACATTCTGCATTCCTTTCTATGTGAACTTGATTCTTCAACCTTTTCGCCGGCATGTCTTGTGAGACGTGGTCGAATTCGGTAAAGTCAAGTTCATAGGAGGGTTTCTCCCTCTTCCTTCCTAGGAAGCCTTCGAGCCAAATAGAATCTCGGCGAACTTCACTAGGAGGGACGTGAGGCCCTTGAACGCTAGATGTGTGAGACTGTGCTGGAGCAATGTCTCTCGGTGGCGAATCCAAGTCGATGAGGACTTGTGTATGTTGTGACACTGGTGATGTAGGTGGCTCTGTTTCCATAACAGGCACCGTTTCTGCTGCTGCTTCTACTGTCGTTGCTTCCGCCATTGGCTCAGCCACTGGTTCTTCAACAACTACTGCTGCTGGTTCCTCTGTGATAACTTCTGCTGAATCAGGGATAGCAGTCTCTACTCTTTGTTCTGGGGCAGCAGTACCCATGATTATGTCAGGACTATGTGTGGCTTTCTCCACTGGTGTCCTCTGTGTTCTAGGTTTTGACATCCTCATCCCTCGGGGAGGATTGCACCATTGTTTCTGTCTAGGTTTCCTTCTTGAAGTGGAAGGTGGTGTAGACTGAACCTGTGGCGGCTCTGTTCTGTGAGGTATCACCTTCCTAGAATTCTTGCTGTCGAGATAGAGTTGGCTATTTCTAACCACTCTACTCGTTCTTTCTTCTATAGATGTGTCTTCTTTGGCATACCAATCCACTCTCGGGAACGGTTGGGAGTCAACTGAATCTGCGAAGAATGAGGGGAGAATGACTTCCCCTTCATCATCTGACAGGCCCTCAATGTCTGCTGACATGAAATCAGCAATTTGTGGGAGTCTGAATCTGATGTAGTTCCTTCTCCGCACTTCATACTCGTCTTTACAATTCACCCAATAATCTTCCATAGATGACTTATGTGACGAGTGTTGCTCAAGGTGTGCTGCATAGAGTCCTCTGGGATTATAGGACCTTCTATCAATGAGATATTTGAGGTTGAACCTCGCTGTTTCTTGACCCATCATCTTTGCATCTGCCGCGAATCCACATCTATATAGTCCCATTTCAATGGGAAAGTTAACAGCAGTCTTCCTCTTCAAGCGCAAGTAGACATGAACCTCGGACAACTGCCTCAGGAATTCCATGAAGACTACCCTATCTGAAGGGTATCTTGGTAGCATGGCGGGGTGGCCAATGTAGCCATACACGCGTATGTAGGAGAATGTAGGAAATTGGACGAACCAATCTGCCCAATCTGCCATTGCCTCTCTGGCTGTCTGTGAAATACGCACGTGCATCTCATGGTTAAGCTCACTACTATGTGCATGGTGAAGAGATCACTTGTTTTCTTGAAGTGCCTTTCCGCTTGAGTAAACTCAAGACGTGTGAAATGTTTGTGAACCTTCTGCACACCTAAGGTTCCCACATTGTTCAATAACCTGAATTCACCTTGGAAGGCGATCAAGTATACCAGGTAAGAGCACATGTGGAACCTATGAGCTTCCAGATACCCAGTGATTTGTCGGTGGAGTGCGTCACTGATCAAAGTGGCCCAGTCATAGTATTCCCTTCTGCCAATAATTTTAGCGATGACATAGTACATCCATGGCTGGAATTGACGACCATCTTCTTCTCCAGTGATTCTATTGAGTAGAGTGATTAACACTGCGTACTCATCTTTGCATTCTCCTCGTCCCAACGGCTTAGGCAAGTTTGCCTTTGTCACTTTTAGCCATTTTTCGGCCATAATCCTTTGACATTTGTCCTTAGCTGTCTCAAATGCTTTTTCACATTCCGTCAATGATATGACTTTGCTATTAGGATGTGATGGAATATCAAAACATCTTTCGATATCCTGAGGCTTTAAACTGCAAACAATTCTTCCATCTGCTGCTCTGATTTCTCTGGTGGTAGGGTTGTAATGCTTGATACAAGCGATTACAAGCTCTACGCTTTGTAGTGTGATGGGAATTGATGCGGCTTGTAGCAACCCGGATTCTTCGATATTCTGCAATGTTATTTGATTCATGCCTTCTAGCTGCTCCAAATCGACCACCGGATTTACTTGGTGCAGATTTGTGTCAACTGTTTTCAGGTAATCATGGAGTAAGACCGTCTTGGTCTCGTATTGCACCTGGGAGTACTGCATCCTGAAAAAACTTGAAGATTGACTGTAAGCTTGACCTAGTTCAGATGATTTTCGGAAACCTTAAAAATAGCGCCTGCTGAGAAGTATTTTTCCGGAAAAAATCTGGCACATGGGTTTGTTCGTGCTTCAATGCTGAACAAACCCAGTTCCTCAATTTGGATTCTGAAACTTTTTGGAAAAACCCCCAAAAATAGGGGCAGCAAGTTTGCTGATTTTGGAAAATTTGTCGAGATGGGTTTCTCTGGAAAATGATGCTGAATCTACCCAGTTGATCTGATCTGATGTAGCCTGTTGCTTTTTCTGTTAGATGCAAGAAAACCTAAGACAAGAAGAGAGGAAATAGACAGAAGGTGGATTGGAAGTTTTATCTGATCTTCTTGAAAAAATCTATCTCTGGTCCAATCCTCAAAATAACAATCCTTTCCTGCTTCAGATCTGGAAGAAAAATGAAGAACTGATGAAAACCTCCTTCAGATCTTTAATGGCGTCCTTGAGAGCTTGTGGCTGTTTTTTATCTTTCAACCTGCAATGAAATAATGAAGTGGGACGCCTTCTCCTTGAATATATATGCTTAAGCTTCAGATCCACAAATTTGGGAACCTGACTCAAGCTCAAAAGGTGATTTGGGCTTGATCTAAAGTCTAAAAGGTGATTTCCACCAATCGTGGAGCATTTTAGCCAACTTTAACTCAAAAAGCTCGACTTTAGTCAACAATTGACCCTTGACTTCTTTTAGGCGTCCCTTTTGGTCTTTTGCAAGTTTTTAAAGTATTTTTCTCCTGAAAACCCCTCTGTTTGATCCTGAATCTAGCATTGTCTGTTGATCCTGAGACGTCACGGACACATTCACTACGGAGCTGGATCCGAACTGGAGAGAAGCGCCTGGGAGACTGTTTGATAAAAAAACTGAGTTTATGGCTTCAAAAGAATGGGCGCCTTTCCCAAGAAAAGGCGCTTTTGCCAATGCCTTGGTGATTTTTCAATCTTCGTTCTTCAGCTTTTTTGAAATGACCTCTCGTGCCTTGATCTGGATTTCTCGTTGATCGGAGAGTCAGATGATTTCGCTTGATGTCTCATCAGGTACCCGGCTCTGCTTCGCCAAAAATGACTGTCTTCAGAAAACCTGGATTTCAGTTTAGGGTTCCTTTATCGAAGGGCGCCCCTCCTTGAAAAGGGCGCTTTTGCCTTTTAGCCTGATTATTTCCATCTGACAAGTTGCCTACTTTGATCCAAATTATCCGTTGATTGCTCTGTCAGGTGTTGATGCTTGCAGTTGCGTTTCCGAGATCTACTTGGGCTGAGAAAGATATCCTAGGAAGCCTTTTGTCATTTATCAGCATCTAAAGGTCAAGAAAGAAGGGCGCCTTTCTTTTGAAAAGGCTCTTTTTCTTAGAACTTTGTTGTCAACTGTGGTTTCTTGATATTTCCTCAACTGCCTCTTTTTGCTTCGTCAGCAGTTGCTTGTGATCTATTCATCAGATGATCTGGATGTTTGTTTCACTGTTGAGCCAGCAATCAAACGCCGAGAATGACTGCTTCGGATGATCTTACTGACTGCATTTGACCTTCAAAGATCATGGGCGCCCCTGCTTGAAGAAGGCGCCTTTTCAACATGTGAGCAATCTCCCCTTCGTAACATCTCCAGAGTTAGTCAAATTTTGACCTTTTTCACTTTCAGGAATCTCCTTCATCAAACAGCATCTTTTTCGATCTTTTCCGCCATGGTTGTATCGTTGAAGCTTTTGAAGCTTAGCTTTCAGCACCTGGTACTGGCCAATCTGCCATTAATGGCTGCGGGAGCTCCTAACTTTGTTCCTGAAAAATAGAAATAGACCCACCAGAGTAAAACTTATCTTTTGATGATTCTGACTTGACCAATGTGATCGTGAAGCCTTTTAAGCCTATCAAAATCATTTTCGATCATTTCTGGAAGGTCCTATTTTCGGGGGATTTCCCTGAAAATAGGGGAAAAAACCCTAATTTTCAAAATTTCAGAATTTTGCACATGTGTTCCTTGACAGAAACCCACCAAGATTCTATGATTGGTTTGACCTAAAACTGACTCAACATGGCATTTTAACAAGATTTAGCTCAATTTATACAGAATGCCAAAAAATTAATTTTGGGTACAACACTCCCAAAAGATAAACAACTTGAAAGTAACCTTCACCAAGATCCTATTGAAGGCGAGGTGATAGCATATGGTGATGGGATCGTTAGCATTAAATGAACTAAATTGCAAAGCTGGAAATGAAGAGTAGGTGGTGATCCGACCATGAAAGATTCCACACTATCATGTCCCCTGAAATTGTAATACTCAAATATGAAATATTGAAATACTAATAAGTAAATAAAACGAATATCTGAATAAATATCGAAAATATAAATACCAATTTTAATACTATTATAATTATCATCAAGTAATTATTATGATGATAATATTATAGTAATAATATAAAATTATACAAACAATTGATATTCCTAAACAATTATTATAATCATAAAATATTAGCAAATAAAATAAAATAAATATCAATAAATATATATAAATATATATATTTGAAATATAAATCTGATTATAATGATAATTTTTGATATCTATAAACATCATTATAAATATTATAATGATAATATATATATCATAAATATGATATGTAACAAATATCATAAACAAGGATAAAATATTAAATAACAATAAATTAATATTACACAACTAATATTAGTGCTACAAACAGCAAAATAAAATATAAACCATAACATTCATAAACCAATACTATTATTAATAACTATGCCTTATTTAATAAATAAATAAATCTAACAACAGCAATCACCATTCAATCAGCCACAATTAGTGGAAGTAGCAATTACCTTATGCAAAGGATATGTACTTCTAGAGAGGTGCGATTAAAGCCAAAAGAAATGAATCATGAAGGGACGTGTCTATGGGCAGCATTTATATAAGGAAAATGATTTCAACCAAGGGGAGGACATCGAATGGTAGAGGAAATAAAAAAGAGATCATCACCATGGCACATGAAGAAGACAAAGCAAGGAAGCAGCGATGGTGTAGTTAGGGATATTAATATAAAATTTCAGGACTACGATTCCCTACATTCATAGTTAAGGGATTAGGAAGGGACCAGAAAAGGGGAATAAAATAAGAAAGAAGGCATCAAATAGAGGAAGACAAGAATATATTCTGACTGGAATTATATTCTCTGAGAACTGTTTACAGAGAGTGCAGCAACCGAGGTAAGTATTGTAATATATTACAGTTGCTTGTGTAGGCACAAGGTAAGAATAATATCATATTTAATTTACATTTCAGTTACTGCTTATAACTATATTTAATATATATTTGGGTATGTTAGGGATTCATAAATATATCTAAATATATTGTAATGATTTGTAGAAACCCCTGTTCTCATTGTTCTGGAAACTGAATGTATTCTTGTGTTTTTGGGTGTTTTTGAATTTTTTTGAGTTTTTGTATGAAATAATGAAGAGTGCGATTTTGAAAGAAAATACTTTTAAAAATTTAAATAAATTCCAGAAAGCACAAACTGAAGCAAATAAGTCTCTAAAATGATAGCATATGGAATCATTATTCTTTCCAGTTGATTACAAAGGTAAATCTCAGATATGCAGGCTGAAGACACAACAAAATATGATATTCAAAAACCCTGATTTGCAGCCGCCTGAAAGAGCTTGAAATGTACGGCCAATCAAAAATATCAACTTCTCCCTCTGCTGGAAAATTGCAGATGATTCCAGAGGAATAGGCGCCCCCTTTGGTGAAGTCAAAATGCCAAGAAGTGAGGCGTTTTTCCCTAGGAAGAAAGTACGGCCCTGTACTTGAAGGTACGGCCCCTACAGCAGCAAATAAGAGATCTGTATGGTTTGAATATGGATGCCAGATGAACACTAAACCAGCCGCTAATGATTTTCTCTTCCCTTGATGATTTCTGGATTTAACTCTAAAAATATATCTTCTGAATAAGCTCTGTAATAACTTCTAGATGAAGCTATCTCTCTAACAAGCAATAGATCAGCTAATATTTCACAGCCTCTGAACTACGGACACTGAAGATGGCTCGTTCTCCAATGCAGACGAAAACTGAAACCCTTGGCTCCATTCTCTAAATAAGTAATTGGAAAAAATCGATTTCATAACATAATGAATCGAGTTTCTCTCAAAGAAACCTATATTTCCTCAGTTTGGTCGATTTCTTTCAAAAAGCACCATTTAAAATAAACTTGAAATTTCACTTTGAATTCTTCAATAGTTGGATGCCCCCTTTAATTAAAACAATTAATTAAAAATGGCCCCTTCTTCATGATGGTCGACCCCCTTTAAAAAGTCACTTAAGTTATAATATTAAATTATATTATAACTTAATAATATAAGCTTCAACTTAATTAATATTTATTTTAATAAATAAATATTAATATCTCTCTCAATATAAGTCCGATTAACGAACCGTTTGAAGCCGGATGATAAGTGACTGAATCTGCATATGACCAGACTATACTGCTAAAAATAGCAGGGGTGCTCCGCTGAGTGTCTCCACTTACTAAAAATAGTAAGTCAAGCAACTGATGTCCAAACGACTCCGAACGAAAGCCAAGCTGAAAGATTCTGCCAACTGAAGCCAAGCCAAGCCTCAACAAGACCCTCTATCCACCCTATCAGCCTACGAGGGTCACATAATAGGCTAATCTCAAGATCTGAGAGATGTCAACTGGAAGGGGACATTACATGATTAAAGTATATACACAGATATATATCTACTGATTAGTACATTCAGATAATGTAAAACTAAAGAATGAATGAATGCTAGGCTTGATATTGTATTTATATAAATATATATATAGAGAGAGAGTGATATAGATTAGATCTGAAGTGAATAATATGAAAGAGTAAGTATATAAAAATATATTTCTGAGTGGGAGATAAGAGTAGAATATTTTTTTTTTATTAGTAAAAGGTTATATTTTATTACTAAAAGAGAAATTACATATAAGCTTTTTATTACAATATAGTTCCTTCACATTCCTTCATCCAAAAAACTTGCTTCATCCAAATAAAATCCCCTGTAGCTACATTCTGTGCAGTATTTCACCCAAACCCTAAAGTAAATTCTTCATCTATGGCTAATTGAAAACTAGCCCCTTCCCCTGGTTCAAGCCATTCCTATCCTTTTCGTGACAAACTGTGGCCCACAAAAAACACCAAAACAATGCCATTGCTTACCGAATTTCCAAATCGCACATCCTCGAATCCTTGTAAATTCCGGAATTTCACTTCGCTTTGTTCGCCATGAGCATCCATCTGACTATTTCAAAACATTACCACCTTTCCCTCCGCTGCGCCGATAGATATATTTGGTGGATATCAAAATTTCACTAATATCATATTCATCATTCCACGATTGCAGTTAACCTCACACCTCGCCTTTTGCCCCTCATCCCACGCTTCTTTCGAGGAAAGTGACTCGGCACTATTGCAATTTCCTGTCGCCTGGCCGCATCATGACGATGCAATTCTGATTTCAAATTCTCCCACACCATTAAAATTACTTGCTTATAAGCCTCTCTGTCAGTTCGCCTTCGCCACCTATTGATGTGTTTTTCGTGACTGCACCAACGCAAAATAAAGTTGCCAATGGCTACCCTATTCTCTCTGATCAAAGTATCCAACATGCTAAGATTGCGAGAGAGTTCGTTCGTTCAACTCCAAGGTTCTTTTAATGCGAATAGGCTCAATTGGCTCAATGTGATTTTTGCTGGTATTTCAAGGGGACTTACACAATTGTTCGATAGTTGACAGCAGACAGCGGACTAAGGGCTTTCATGTAATTCGAATGATTTAGCAAGTGACTACAAGTTTCCTAATCTGACCAGAAGTGAACTAAATTTAAAAGAGTGTAGGGCCTAAGAAGTTCTAATCTACTCTAAGGCGTGGGACATGGCGATCAATTCTCACAAGCTTCAACCAAGCTCCGTTTTGCCTCACTTAGGACAGCTTCCACGGAACTGGTGCAATCTTCAGAGGAGTGACTCAAGATGTTAAAGATCACGATCTAGCATGAAGACACCATCACAACGACGCATGCCAACATATAAACCATAATCGAAGTTAAGTTTCACAAAGTTCCAGTTGACCACGCAAGGCGAAGCCACCGTCAGCGAGCCAGCTAGTGGTATGGACAAGCGAAGTCTTGTTCAAATCGAGCACCACATTCCACAATTACTAATACTTGCATGAAATGAAATCTACTTTACTTTAAGCTACTTCAAGATGCTACGTGAATTAGAAGGACGAAGAAGCCTCAACAACTACTCATAACAAAGAAGACATCACCATCAATGAAAATCCTTTTATTATGAAAGCATTCATGATAACTTCTTACAAAGTATTCAAAGGGGAGACTTTCCTTCCTTTTCAATCTAAACTATTCTACTTTCTACTCTATCAATTTCTCTCTACTCCTTCTCTGTTATCCTAACTCTGATCTAATTCTAATGAGATACAAATGAGGGGGACTCCCCCTTTTATAGATGGCCAAGTCCAACGGACGACTCAGATTACAATCGGCTGGATGGCCCAGATTGTGCCACCTCAATCTTAAACAAGATTCGCCCTAAAAACCGCCATAATGGAGAGTGGGGCATTAAATGAGCAATTAATGGCCACCATCTTCTAGAAGATTCCCGTTTGTAGACGTGTTCACACTATTCTTGATTTTCTTCTTGACGTTGTTCTTCAACTTTGCTCGAGCTTCCATTCTTTTCTCCATCTTGAGTTATACTAAGTCTCAACACTTAGCCATTTTTCGCAACTTTTCTTCCTTCGAGGTTGAAATGTCATCTTGAATTACTTGCTTCATCACTTAATTCATCACCGCTTGGTCTCGACGTTCCTCCTGCAAAACGAGCAAGAAGAGGAGTATTATAACACTTTATAATATCAACTCGCTTTACTTACCAGGATTTTCATGTTTTGATCTCCAAGGGTTCATCGTCTTCACTAGCCAACAAACTTCATCCTCAAATTTTTCATGCCTTAGCCAAATTTCCAACCCATCTTGTATTCTTCTTGGGCGTACTTCACTCTGATATTTCATCCAACTCAGGCTCGAGAAAGAAAAGCTTTCATCAGGAACTCAATCAAAAATCATCTAGGCGATCACTTTCAAATTCATCTGCCAAGGCATTTTTAACACATTTTATCCCTTGCCTTAGAAAATTTTAAAATTTCCCTTAGGAAATTCATCAACCTGGTGCCCATCAAAATCTTCACCCCGAAAGGCTTTGGCGAAGCGCGGAAGACTTTAAAATCCATTCCTTGTTGAAGATCTACAATACCCAGAAGAAAATTTTCTTCAGAATGCATCGAACTCATGGGTGCACAACGAACGGGTTCATTTAAATTTTAAAATTTTGAACCTTAGAAAAATATTACTCAATCAATTTTAATCCCGTTCTTCATCTCTGTGAACATTCTGTGTTGCTCCGACTCGAAGAATTTTTTAAATTTATCTTGCAACACCAGCATTCTCTGACTTCATCTCTGGAAAATTTATTCGTGCTTCAAGAAGAATTTCACCATCTTTAAGGTCTAGGCGTATTTTCTAAGGAAGAAAATACTTTGCCTTAAAAAATTTTTAAATCATCTTGAAAACATCTTGATAGTGGTGAAAATTTTATTTCATCAAATTGCTTGGATAATTTTTTTCCCCTGCCTTGGGCGCATTGTATATGTCATGGAGAATATATTTTCTCCCCAAGGGCGCATTTCATACTTGAAGAGGAACATTTAAAAGTCCAACGCCTTAGCAATTATCACCTCACTTATCCTAGGCGCATTTCACACTTGAGGAAGGATAATACTTCAAATGCCTAGCAATATTTCACTTCTTATTCACCACCTTAGGCGCATATCACTTGCCATGGAGAACATGTTTCCAACACCACCTTTGACCTTTGACCCCTTAGTTTCTTCCTTGGGCGCATATGATAAGAGGAGAGGAATAAAATTTCCAACGCCACCTTTTATAGTTTTACATGGATGCATGTATACGTACTTTCTCCTTGTCTTCATGCACACGCCTTGATTGGCTTGTCCTCATCTTGCATGTTTGTCTTCATTATCTTTGCATGTAGGCGTTTTTCTTTTTCTAATTTTGCATGGATACTTTTGTCCTCACATGCCTCTATTTGGGCGCATTTAGGCATGTATGGAGGATGAATATTTTGACTTGTTTGACTTTATCTAGCTTATTCTTGCATGGGGCGCATTTGAGGTGTGGAGAAGGATATCCTCTTTTACTTAGAAACTTTTCACAACTTCTCTTTTTCTCCTTGGGCGCATTTTAGCATGGCAGAAGGATGAAATTCGTTGACTTCCCTTGACTTTTCTAGCTTGGGTGCATTTCTTGCCTTCAGGAGGATGAGAGTTATACTTAGAAAATTTTCTTGCATGTCATGCTTAGAGGTGGGCGCATTTAACTGTGTGTGGTGCATAAAACCCTTTGACTCCTTTGACTTGCTTGTTGGGCGCATTTTAGCATATGTGCAGGATGGGCGCATTTAGGGGGTGGTGGAGGATAAAACTCATGCCTTAGCCAATTTTTGCTATCAACTCTCTCAAGGTGGGCGCATTTTGATGGGTGAGGAGGATGAAACATGTTGACTTTCCTTGACCTTTTGTTGCATGGGCGCATTTTGCTATACGAGGCAGATCTTTGTACTTAGAATTTTTTTTTCTTGAACATCTTTGCTTTTTCATCAAGCAGGGCACATTTTGCCTTGGCAGGAGGACGAGTTTTCATACTTAGAATTTTTTATCACATCTTCATCAACTTGGGCGCATTTTGCCATGGCTGCACGATGAAACACTTGAGTTAGAAAATTTTTGGCATCTGGTGCTTGAGGGCGCATTTTTAGGTAGTTGCAGGATGAAGTTCCAGACTTACTCACTTTTTCTTCATTTTCGCCAGCTTCTCTATGCCTTACTATTTATAGTAAGTCCTTTAATTCTTGCATCTCTGAAGCTCAGAATGATTTGAAATTTTAAACACTGCATCCTCACGACCTTGTCACCCTGTTGACACTGCTATTTTTAGTCGGCCTGCTATTTTTAGCCCATTTCTGAAGGTGGTTTGCTATTAATAGTAACTGCTTGCTTATGATAACTCCACAACTCTGATTGACTTGAAATTTGAATGACCTGCTCCTCACCACATGACCTACCCGCTGACATCGGCGCATGCAACTGATTTGCTATTTTTAGTCTGTTTCCAAAATGACTTACTATAAATAGTAAGTGCTCCGTTTGTCTTCAAATTTTACCAACAGATAGCCTGAAGGGTGTTGATCGCGGTGGTTTACACTGGTTTTCGAAAATTTTGACTTTTTACCCTTCCTTTCAGGTCCCGAAGTTGGAAACCCTAATTTGTTCTGCATGCATATCAAATGATCTCCGTTTGTCCTTGTTTCTGTTGCATTGCGATCAGCTCGTGATTCTGAAGTGTCAGGAAGCGGCTGTCGGGATGCACCTGCTAAAAATGGTAAGTTCCTCATTGAGTGACCATCTCCATTTGTATGTCATATCACTGCAAAGCTCTCGAAAAACCCATAAGGAATATGCAAACATGCAAAGAAAACCCTGACATGCAAACCCTAAAAATAGCCTCGGAAGGATGAATTCTGAAAGTCATTATCTCGCTTTGCATGTCACACCATCACGAAGGTCGCTGAAAACCCAGATGAAATCTCCAGACATGCGTTGAAAAATTCTTCATTTAAGCCCTGAAATCTGCTCCGGAAGCTGGACTGCTAAAAATAGCAAGTTGTCTGTTTCAACTCAAATTTTGCCAGTGAGTACCCCGATGTGCTCTGAATGCAGTGTGACTGTCGGAATTTCAAAAATACTGACAAAATGTCGTAAATTGCATACTTACTAAAAATAGTAAGTAGCTGGAATTTAATGAAAATTTGTTGAGAGCCTGCTAGAAGCACACTGACAGCAACACTAAGCTTTGTTTTCAATTTATTCACCCCATTTGACCCCGGACTGGAAAGATGGAAACCCTAATTTTCGGACTTGGCCAAAATTCGCATTTAAGCTCACAGATGAGCACAATCCCCGAAAGGTAGACATCAGAAAAGAGACAGAGAGAGAGAGAGAAAAACCAAAGCCAAAAAGACCAGAATGGAGCAAAAATTAGGGGTCCCCATCTTGAATGGGGCGATGTGTGAAAAGGTCACAACACCACCTAACAAATGGAATCAATCCTTCTTCAGTGGCCTCGTCCATGTCTTCTATGCCTTCTGAAACATCAAAGCCCACTCCCGGCACCGCCCATTCCAAGAATGACTCCATTTTTCCTAGAAGCGCTTCCTCAAATAGCGTTAACATCACCCATTTTATTTGTTTAGCTTCCTCACCCAGATCCAGCGCCCACGCAAACACCATTGATGCTATGTCAGCATTCAGACGACCCTTGTGTGTTGCCTCCATGAAGTGTGGTCCTAACACCTCCACCACCGCTTCCACCACCACTTTTTGGTTAAATTTTAAAACCTGTTTCAAACGTTGCACAGCTGGGGGACCAAAGAAGCCTTTCTGTTGTAGATTAGTGGAGAAACCCCACATCGCCTCCACCCTTAAAAGCGCACTCCCTTCAACTTCGCTAAAGGTTTTGCTAAATATGTTAAAGACTTTTCATTTTTTCTCAATTTTAATCTTGTTTGTCCCAACCCTTCATTCCATTGTACCTCCGTCAGTCTTCATTAAATACAAAACATCCCATTGAGTTCAAACCTTATATCACTCAATGAATTTTTGGTTCTTCAGATTACATTGAAATTTCCCACATGCCATCCAATTCACATTCGTCCTTCGCCGTCGGACCTCGCCTGACATCGTCCTCGCTTCTTTTGGAAGGACTACCACTTGCGGAAAGACATTAAATTCTTCATAGCCGTTAGTTATCCTATCCCCTTACATCATCTTTTTCAAAGTCCACCGTCAAACTCTTTCGTCATCCTACATCGCGAAAAAATCAGGAATATCTTTTGCCAATCTCCTCCTCCTTTTCACATTAGCCAATCCATATACCCATTAGAAAATGTCTCCCCTTAAATCCTCGACGACCAATTTTGCATTCTCCTCAAAGGAAACTGCCCACTTGGATAATTTATCCGCCTCCATATTCCCCTCCCTCTTTACGTGACTAACCAAAACGTCTTCAAAAGACTCCAATTCTTTGGAAATAGCTTTGACAAGATTCTGAAGATGCCAAGCCATCACCTCTCCATTCTTGATTGCTTGTATAATTATTAAGGAGTCCCCTTCTAAGTGTAAATTCCTTACCCCAAGCTTTTTGGCTAGCTTAACAGCTAGTAAAGTTGCTTTAGCTTCTGCCATATTGTTGGTTCCACATTCTAACTTCTTTGCTACTAAGGCAATTATGTTGCCTAGGTGATCCCTTAGTATCACTCCAGCGCCGGGAGGGCCAGGGTTACCTTTGGCTGCTCCGTCAAAATTAACTTTGATCCAACCTTTCAAGGGTTTTTCCCAAAGACACTCTTTTCTAGTTTCACTACATGATTTAACCTTCACAGATCCCGGCTAGGATTTGATCTGAATACCGGGCCATGCCTTTTGTATTCTCCTATCCTCCAAGGAGAAAGGGTTGCGGAGATTCTGTGTGTGAGAAATTGCACTGCTCACCACTTCTTCAATGCTATGCTCAATTCGCCAGAGTAGTCTTTTAATAGATTTACTTTTCTCCACAAAGATTCTCCTGTTTCTTTCTTTCCAAAGCTCCCGAATCACCAACGAGGGCGTCACTACCCAAATACAAGATAAAAAAGAAGTTTTCACCATCTTTGGCCAACTTTCAAAAACTTCTCACAGTCCTTTGCATCGGACTTTGCCACCCCAGCTTCTGACACACAAAATCCCAACAACATGCAGCCGTCTCACACTGTATTAGCAAGTGATCAACCGATTCTTCATCCTTGTCACACAACACACATTTTGAGGGGCCAGCAAAACCCAACCGTTTCCTTCTATCACCAGTTAGAATTCTACCCTTTACAGCTAACCAAGCAAAAGTTCCTGCTTTTGGAAGGACATTCTTGTTCCAACATAAACTTTTTTCCCAAAAGACCTCCCTCTCCAAGGAGTCCAAAAGTTGATAACCAATTTTAACCGAATAGCAGCCATTGGAGGATCCACACCAAACAAGCTTATCCTCATTCTTTGAACTAACGACTTTCCTTTCTTGAAAAATCCTCTGCATTCGCTGAATTTGCTCACATGAGAGCCCCTCCCCCACAACATCTTTCCACACGCATTCTTTTCCTAAAAGCCCCTGCTTTCAAACCATATAGTCGCGCACCTTGGTTCCCCATCGTTGAGAAAAATGATGTTTAAGAACCACTGTTTCAGGCTCTTCACCAATATTTGGCAATCCATCCCACGAGTCCTCCCAGAAATTAGCCTTCAGGCCATTACCAATCTGCCATGAGAAATGATTTAAGATTACTGGTCTACATGACACAATGAAGTTCCAGATCGCAGATCCTTTTGGAGGATTGTGAATTGTGAAAATTCTTTGATTTTCATTTGAATCTAGATACTTTGCTTTTAGAATTTTAACCCACAACAACGCCGGATTGGCATATAAATTACAAACTAATTTCGCTCCCAAAGCTTCATTTAACAACTACCAATTCCTCAGACCGGCCCCACCTCTATCCTTAGCCCTACATATCTTATCCCATGCAAGCAAAGGAATTTTATCCTCATCACTTGCCCCATTCCAGAAAAATTTCCTCATACGCTATCCAATGGAATTTAAAACTTTCTTTGGGATTTTTAGACACATCATAGAATAAATTGGAATGGCAGAAATCACAAATTTAAGCAATAAGATTCTACCAGCTGAAGTAAGCCATTTGCTCTTCCACCCATCCATTCGATTCATGCAAGAATCCACTAGATTTGTCCAAATGCTAGCTCTATTCGTCCCTCCAAACAAAGGGATACCTAAATACTTATTTGGGAGAGTTCCAACCCTCATACCAAGGGTCCGACTAATATCCAGTTGTCTTTGGACTGGGGTATTAAAAAAGAAAATTTCAGATTTGCGCCAGTTTATGCATTGACCTGAAGCCAGACCATATTTATTAAGAGAACTTTTCATGACCCGAGCTTCTCTTAATGTTGCATCCCCCATCAGAAAGGTGTCATCTGCAAACTAGAGGTGTGATATTGCTTCAACACCCTCCGCCACTTTAATTCCTTTCCATTGGCTTTCACTACATTTGCAGGAAATCAGCCTTCCCAAAACCTTCGCAAGAATAATGAAAAGAATAGGTGATATAGGATCACCTTGCTTGATTCCTTTGCAGGAGCTAAAGAAACCTTGAGGGCTTCCGTTTACCAACATAGAAAAACGAGCGGTACTAATGCAACTTTCCACCCAAGACCACTATTCCAGACCGAAGCCAAATTTCTCAAGCACTTTTAGTAGGAATTTCCTATCAACCTCATCATAAGCTCTTCTTATATCCAACTTAACCATCAGTTTCTCAATTTTTGCCATTCGAACTGAGTGAATGATTTCATGAGCAACAATAACTCCCTCAAAGATTGACCTATTTGGAGAGAAACCACTCTGTTCTACAGAAATTACTAAATTCAACACCTTTTTCAATCTGTTGGCAATGACTTTTGAAATGATTTTGTAAATCGTATTACATAAAGAGATAGGTCGGAAGTCATCAAAGGAGTTGACAACTAACCTTTTCGGGATTAGAGCAATAAAAGTGTTATTTAGATCCTTGAGAACGAGACCACTCCTCCTGGACTCTTCGACCACCTCCTTAATATCATTACCAAAAGTATCCCAAAACTTTTGGAAGAAAATTGTTGGGAAGCCATCAGGACCTAGAGCTTTGTCCCCTCCTAAATCAAATAAAGCTTTCTTCACTTCTTTCAGTGAGACTTCCTTCATAAGCATTTCATTTCGTGCCTCCGAAATGCAGCTTGGGATGACATCAATCGAAATACCAATCTTTATAAATAAATAATTATATATAATTACATAAATATCAATCGACATAAATAAGGGAGTAATTATATACAATATGTGTACATATATCTGTATTATTTATGATTATCCAATAATGATGTTTGTAGCAATTATTGAGCCTTATAGGTATTAATGACTCTACTCGTTTCTATGGTATAATAGATCTTGAAAGATGTTTAATGTCTAGTGCACTTACAAAATATGAGAATCATTCATAATGAATAGTAAGAAGGAAATTTATAATCCTCTGACAAGAATGAAATATTTTCCTTGAGCTTATTAGATATTATTAATGAAATTTATCGATCTCTAATGTTTCTAATGTCTCCTTGAGGAACACTTTGAATGCAAGTATTCGGGATTAAAGTGCTTCCGGTAAAAAGGGGTCATTACACGCACTACCACTTATTCAGTGGGGGCAAACTATTAGAAAGAAGAACAAATCATTAGCTCATAGTAGGCATCCACTTTTCAGCAGGCATCCACTTAGTAGTGAGAATACTCCACTTATTCAATGGGTGAAATCTGTGAGATACAATTGTTTATTCCTCCACACTGGCGGTAAACCAACCAGGGGTTACAATGTTTGCATTAAAATCACAAATTAAATGCAGAAATAAAAATCACCGAAATGGTATTTGAAGACATTATTTGTTCCATGTAATCTTGTTTGTCGAAGCCTTCATGATGTGGCTTCCATGGAACACTAAAGAGGACACTAAGTTTTGGAGATCATTTTTGCTTCTATCTAACATTTGGAATCATAAAGAGAATTTGTTCCAGTGTATTGGAAATTTCTATGGTTGATTATCCTGTTAAATTAGTGATCAGATCAGTGCACAGAAAATTAATTCAAAAATCAGACACTGTAACACAGCATATACCCTGGGAAAACCCTCCTCTTGAGGGAGAAAAACCCAGCAACAAAGATCTCTCTTTTATATATATCAGTAAAGGCAGTAATTTTCTTTACAATGAGGCCAATACAAGGCCAATATCCAGCATCAACTCTAGATGCAATAACAGAAGATACACTGCACTTCCTTGAAATCTGAATCTGCACTTAGAGAAATTCGCAATCTGCTCTTAAAGGAATTCGCACTTGAATGAGGGAATAAATCGAACTGAAAATATTGATAGTGAAGTAACCAACAGCGAACTCTATATATATCCAACTATAGTAATATCTCAAAGGATGTGATCTTTCATATTGCAATGTCGGCCTCATGCAAAGACGTCTTTTCATAAACAAGAAGTCGGCCTGGGCCTCTTAAAAATTTGCGCCTCCTCATTATTAAATTCGTATCTCTTTAAATGCATCTGTTATCAAAAGGAATGTCTCTTCATTAAAACGCATAGAATAATTAAATAGTCAAAGGCTATATTTAATTATTGTCTTCATGCGTATTGTGCTGGAAAGTATTCGCCTGAAGCTGCCTCGGTCTTCAACATATCCAAGTATGGGATTTTCAACACGTGCTGATAAAGATTATTATGTGTGAAAAGAAGGTATGTTGGAGTAATGAGCATCAAAATTTATGCTCCATGGGTGCTCCTACCTTCTTTATCAGCCATTTGATGAATAATTCTGATCATGAACTAGTGGTTTGGAGAGTGAATTGGAGCAAGGAATGGTTCTTTGCTATGATGGAACTGTTTGAATGGGTGTTTCCAGCTTCGAATATAAGCAGAATGGTCAGATTGAATGAGAATTTTCAGTATGGCAGCAGCTATTAGCATGTTGATTTCTCTTAAATCAGATGTTGAGTCATTAAATTTTGACTTGGTAAGCAGCTGGTACGCTCATATTTTCACTTCACAATCTCTTTCCAGAGATGATTTTTGGCCTGAAATGGGAAGAATGGTGGTTCAGACTGATCAGAATCAGTCTTTGGATAGAGTTGGAGTTCTTTCCAGTAGTCATCCACGCACATTCTTTTGTACTCATGTTCGGGGCAGTGAACCTTAGGCTGTTTTGGTTCGTCTTTTTGAGACTTTTGGAAAGAGAGCTATGAAAGATTTCAAGTGTCTTCTTGAATATGTTTGTAATCTTCAGAGAAGGCATTGTATATCCTTAAACAATTTCGAGGATGTGATGGAGGATCTTTTGCTAGGAGTTGCTCTTCTCTTTGCAAGAAGTGTTGGAAAAGTCATAGCTGTTGATGTGACTCTGTTTGATATTATGAGGAGCTATGATGAGGAGCATGTCTTTGAGTTGAGAAGACTATTTTCCTTATTGCTCAAGAATGTGTTAGATTGTCGGATTGTTGTTTTTGACTCCTTAGAGTTTATAGGAGATGAGATGTTGCAAGATTTCAATTCCTTCAGGACAATTAGTTTAAGCCGTGTGTTTGGAAGGAGTACAGTGTAGTCTTGGGATATTGGTCATGTTTATGTGATTAGTGTGGTGCAGCATCAGCATAGTGGGTCTATACAGAGATGGATTTGGGACCCTAGGATCCTACTTCGCATAATAAAGATCAAATTGAATTCTTGGAGCATGGTGGCATTGCTTGAGGACAAGCAATTTTGGGAAGGGCAGACTTTAATGTCCCCAATTTAGCCCTACGCTCTTAAATTGGAATTAGCCTATTTCGGGAAACCCATAGGCTAAGCTGAAGCAAAAATTAGGGTTTCCACTTTCAAATGCAATTTCGAAGGTTTGCATGTGTGAGTTTTTGACGCATGTCTAGTGGAGCTTTCTGGGTTTTTGGAGAGCTTCAGGATGAGGTATCATGCATGTTAAAATAATGACATGCAATTTTGGCAGATACCTTGCATGTAGGAAAGGTTTATGGGTTTTTTTGGATTTTCAAAAACCTCCAAGGTGGTGTGATAGGCATCTGAATCTGACAACCTTTCCGGGCACTTACTATTTATAGTAAGTCATGATGGTTGTCCGATTTGTGCTCAGAAGATATTTGGAAACACTTACTATTTATAGTAAGTCATGATGCTACTCAATGTTCAAAGGAAGTTTTACAAACTTACTATTTATAGCAGTTTGCTATTTTTGGTAAATCTATTTTTAGCAGTATCGTTCTAGCAGCAACTCAATCATCTAAAGTTTAGTGTGGCTGATCAATTTTTCTTTCTGTTGAGTTTGAAGTAAACTTACTATTTTGAGCATTTGCTATTTTTAGTAAGTCAATTTGTGGCAGTGGCATCATTATCAGCTTGGTTCAACATGACTAATGTCAGTTTGCTATTTTTAGCAATTTATTAGTTGCAATTTGGTTGTTGCTCTTGGCTACCTCTTTGGACTAAGTTCTATACTTAGTCAAATTATATTTTGAATTTGCACCCCATGCCTCTCATTTAAGCTCATTAATGTTTTATTAATATTTAATTATTTCTCCAACAAAGTGAGACGACTTGAGGAGATATGAAGAGTTTTAAATATTTTAAAAATGCTTTGAGGTGGACATCCTTTTGAGGATTTGAAGAGTTTTCTTGCTGGGAGTTACAGGTTCCTTCATTTGCCCAATTGAGCTTATATATTGATGCTTTGAGAAGAACGGATTATGCTTGAGAATTATTGTAAAGTTATGCTGTTGGAATGAACCCAAAACCTGGCTGAGGGATAGCTTAGCAAACATAGCTAAGGGGAAGCTTAGCAAATGCACCATCCTTCGGACGTGAAACTATGGCTTCCTAGGTGGTTGATTGAGACTGTGCTTCACACAGAAGTGCAGATTGGGCATATTTTTGATGTTTATAAACAAGTTGTTGTATAACTTATTTATTTCTGCTGCTGAACGCCATGGCTCAATTGGTTTTTTACTGATAGCTTCACCATCAAAATTTATTTCATTCTGGGTAGTTGCTAATGTTGTTTCTCTACGAAGGACAACACTTTGTAATCACAGACTTTACAATAGGGCCACTCCTTATGGTTTCTATAATCTGATTTCTAAGAAAGATTATACAACAAATAAACATAGAATGATTTTGTACTCAAACCTGGTAGTGACTGGAAGCATGAAATATACACAGCAACATGGTAATCTTCTGAGAACTCCAAGATAGGACCACCAACATCAGCAGCAAGCTTTGACTGAAACAACAAGAGGCCAACAGGGTTTTAGAACCCCAGTAATGATGCGACCAACAAGACAAACCAATGACTGGTTTGCAACTCGTTTTCAGACTGGAGATGATGAAGTCGACCTCAGCTTTGCCCAGAAAGCATGTCCAGCACATGAAATGTATTCTAAGATAGTTGCCCTTGCCAAATAATGGTGCGCCCTATCTTATACACTCCAAACGCCCTTCTAAATCCTTTCATCCATAACCACGACCCTGTAGTGATGAGAGGCGAATCCTTTTCTGTTTGTTGCAAACACGTTTTCCCTTAACTCACCCATATTTCTCATAAACGTGCCCTTCCTATGACTCTCATGCTTGAAAGGATGGCGCCTATTGTTTTTCCATAGAGCCAAGCCCTCAAGAAAGAATAAGGAGCTCTTAAACTCGTCCACTTTAAGGCTACAAAATCTCAGGAGTAGAAATCACGAAAATCAGATTATAGCTTGTTTCCTCTTGTCAACTCTTCGATTGTGCCAAGCTAGGAGTGATGTTGCACACTCGAAACAATGGCTAGGGTCTTCCAAACTGAACTAGGAGGCTCGAGCTTTCATGTGAAGAAAATGATCATTTCCAAAGTGTCGACAATGAGCTCTCCTTTTTCATTATATTTCCCATTAAAAATGATAAAGTGATTTTATAATGTTCATATTTTATTAAATATCTCACTTGATCACTTTATAACTTGATTTAATTAATTATTTAATGTCCCCCTTTTAAAAATAATATAAGACTTAGGAAACATTAAATAATTAAGTCACTTCATCCACTGGGGACATTACATTCCTCAACATTCAAACAGTCTAGTCATTTCCATGGAGCAATGTGAGCGAGCATTCAATGCTAATATGGACAAGTGTCAAAGTAAGATGGCAGAGAGATGGTTAAACCAGAAAAAGAACAAGTTGCCAAGCAATGTGGGTCGTGGTGAATACAAGGAGGAATATGCGATTTTGATCACACTTCTCAATCGCGTCTCAAGTCATGCAAATGCAAACAGATTCCAGCCCTCGATGTATTATATCATTGGTCAAATCATCTCTGGGCAAGAGCATTATGACTGGGCATACTTCATCAGCGACATTCTCCACAAGCAAATCACTGGTTTTCTAGTTGCCCACCAGTTTCACATGTGTTCCTATCTCGTATACTTGATCGCCTATCGGGGTAAATTTAGAGGATTGAACACAGTGGGCATATTCAGTGTACAAAAAGTCTAACATTACTATGACCAGCTTGAGTTCACTAAAGCTGAACGACATTTCAAGCATGTGCATGAGGCTTTCTTGACGTACACAGTGAGGAACCTAGACTGGGAGTTGCATGTTCGTATCTCAGCAATTGCTAGAGCAGCAATGGTTAATTGGGCGGACTAGTTTATTCAGTTCCCTACATACACCTACATCGGCGTCTACGAATACACGGGAAATCCAGCCATGCTTCCACGCTATCCTTCAGATAGGTCAATCTTCATGGAGTTCCTAAGGCAACTGTACGATGTTCATCAACATTTGCACCACAAGCGTAAACAAGCTACCAACTTTCCAATGCAGTTTGGAATCTATTGGTGCAGGACAGCAATTGATGTTAAAGCTACAGGACAGGAGTTGGAGAAATATAAACTCAAGTATCTTGTCAACACCCGCACATATGATCCTTGGGGTCATTATACAACACGCCTTGATTGTTGCCCTTACCATAAGCCTACAATGGAGGATTATTGGGTGAACTGCGAGGATGACTTTGAGGTGCATAGACGCAGCTACAATAGGTTCTCTCTATCATAGATTTTTGTTTTCTTGGCGGAAGATGTGGGAGGTTTGTCAGATGATGAGGGAGATACACTTCCTCAATTTTTTAGAGAGCAGGTTGATACACAACCACTACCGACTGTTGATTGGTTCGCCAAAGAATATTCATCAATGAAGGAGAGGTCTAGTAGAGTTATTCAAAACAGTATACTTTACCTTGAGAGCAAGAAGACCAAGAGGGTAGTCATGGCTAGAACAAAGCTGCCACCGGTGGATGCTTCACTACCTTCCTCGTCTAAACCTAAACAAAAGAAAAGGAGTAACCCTCCTAAGAAGAGACAAGCGTGTAACAACTCAAAAGGGAAGGCACTTGCTACTGAGACAACAAGGAGCCTGTCACAGCAGTTCAAAGTTTGCCAGAGCCTGAGCTTCAGCCATGCATACCATCACTGACATCAGAGCAATCTCCAGTTCCAATTCACATTGATTTGGACTTGGACTTGCCACTTCGCAATAACACCTCTACACGTTCACTCTCGTTGGAGCCTCTCATTCCTAGTACAGATCCTTCTAGTGGGATTAGTCACGACTCGTCTTGGCTTGAGAGTCAATTGGGTAGGAAGAGAAGGCAGCCATCGTACGTACTTGATCATTCATATTTTGATCATGCCTACGAGGATGCGCCTGACAAGAGGATCAAGAAATAGGCCCATGTGGAGAGGAATGTTGATATGGTGATTGTCATTGAGATTGTTGTGCCTCCAAAAGGGAAAATTTTGAACAAGATTGAAGTTCAAGACTTCGAAGTGATCACAGTCAACCTTGGTCGAAGCACCTGCCAGACAGAGGTTGATCTCCTATGGGTTGAAATGGACAGCGCAAGGGATAGAATACTGAAAGATGGAGAAGACAAGGCAGCCCTCAAGGCTGAAATCTAGCAGCTTCGTCAACACATTTTTAGCCTTGTATACAGAACGGAAGATGTCACCGTCACACTCCCACCAATGCTAGAGCCACCAGCAAAACAAGGCCAACTTGATCACCTGGTGGCATAAGAAAAGCATTTGGAGGATTGGCAATGGACAAACCCAGAGATAAGATTATGATTGGTCACCTGAGGATGGCATATGAATCAGTCACAGATGCAGAAGACAAAGAGGCTATCTACACTTGAAGGACACAGTTGATCTTCAAGGTGAAGAAAGAGGAGACAATGGCATCAGAGTTGGCTGAGAGCAGAGAGCACGTCACTAGTGCACTTCAATACGTGAGAACTTTTGTGTCTCACATACTGTGCCAATATCAACTTGAGGGTGGTGCGTATGTTGAGCTTGTTGACGTTCAATTAGAGCTCTAGGCACTCATTCATGGTATTTTTAGTGGGGAGACCGTTGGCTGTAAGATGAATCAACTTACAGTCATGTCGGCGTTGTTCGATGAAGCAGTTAGGAGCAAAGGTGAACTTCAGTGCCAAATCACAGGTGGTGAGGACATGCTACACAAACACAGTATACTTCGGCAAAGTATCGGTGCCCTAGACAATGATGCAGTCAACAACCTCATGGAGGGGTTTGTTGCTCAAGACAACAGCCAATGATCAGTCAGTTAGAACTTGCAGTTGTTTGCGAGGATAGAATCAAGAGCATGCAATTGGAACACGACTTTCGTCTTCACTTCTCTTTGCTGGACCATGCATGCATGTCTTATCCTCAAAGATATTTTGTAGGACTTGGAGTTTCATTTAGGGTTTTCGTTAACTGATGGTAGTGTTATAGTTAACTTGCTTTCAATAAGGATGTGCATGCTTTCACATTGTCCATTTAGATTAGATGTACCGGTTAACTGATGGTAGCTTTCCAGTTAACCGTATAGTTTCCTTTATTAGGGTTAAGCAATAAATCTTGCATGCATGCAAGACTGTAGTTGACTCAAGGTTATTTTAGGGTTCCCTACACCTTTCGATATCTATAAATAAGAGCTTTCATCTCATTTTTAAAGAACTTTTGCACGCGATAGTAATATATGTTGAGCCAGATTTTCCTGTAATATTACTATTCTATATCTGTTTACTTTGGTTGGATGATCATTGTTTCATGTTCTTGTGTTTCTAAGCTTCCTTTCATATCTACACCTTGGATAGGTGTCGTCACCTCCTTGGGATTTTAGAGTTAAGGCTCATCGTTTATTATTACTGTGTTAATGAGCTTTGTTTCATGTATACACCTCGGATAGGTGTCGTCACCTCCTTGGGAATTCAGAAGTAGAGTTCATCTTTTGATGTCGTTGCCAATAACCTTTCTTTCAGCCTACGACTCGAATAGGTGTCGTCACCTCCTTGGAAATCCTGTCTTAGAGGTTATCATATAAATCATTCCCGCTCTGTTTCCTCATGCTCTGATTTCTTGAGGGGATTGGATAGTATAAGCAAGTTAGTTTTGAGTTGTAGTTAAGACCTACCAAACCAAAAAATCCTTGGCTGCAACATTCGAAGTTTCTCGCAAACCTTGTGCCTCTTCCAGTTGAGACAAAAAGATAGGAATTAGTTTAGTTTACTTTTTCAAGCATTTTGTCCACATAACGAGGGAGCTTCCCCTCCTAATTTGAAGAGCACTCATCATGTAGTGTGCATAGCTGTCCATACCAACTAGCACTCTAGAGGTGTTAGTTGTTACGCCAACAGTTTTCTAGCGCCCACCGTGGGGCACCAGGCAAGAAAACTTCTCAAAGCTTAGGCTTTGCACAGTTATGACTATTTGGCATCCTACTGCTCCAGTACAACAACCAGGACTAATTTCGCCTGTTATATAGACGAATCTAGTTTTCATCGAAGCAAAGCAGACGAACATCATTAGTAGCTTGCATACTTTTTTTTTTGAAAATCATACATCTTCCACTCAATGGAGAAATGTGACTACCACGCTGGATAAAGAAGAGAAAGTAGATCTTGCAGCAGGTAAACCAGTTTTGCCACCTCCCACGTAGAATTAAGCATCCTTGCATACTGAGTATGTACGAGAAGGAGAGGTAATCCTCCCATCCAACTAGATCCTATCTTTCAAGAGGCTCCTAATCGATTCATTAAAGGAGAAATTTTAGAAGAGATTCCCATTCCAGCAGAAGAAATGGGTGATCATAACAACAACAATAACCACAACTGTCGAAATGGAAGGAATGCAAGATGTCCAGCCCCCTTGCCTTGGGGTGACAATATTGGACAGTTGGGTTTACAAGGACACCATGAACTACCCAAGGGTTCCCATAAGTTTTTCCCAAGATTTCATGGCGATGGTTCTAGACATCCAGATGAACATCTTTCAACATTCACGGCGGCATGTTCCGTCCTACATGTTGCACATGATGACATCGCAGTACGTCTCTTTGTGCAGACTCTTGAGAACAATGTAGTAGACTCGTTCAACAATCTTGAACCAGGCATCATCACCAGTTGGGCCGTCATGAGTGAGAAGTTCTTGGGAGATTCAAGCCCGCCAAGGACAGTCAAAGACTTTTTGCATAACTCTTGAATTCAAAGATGGAGGCACATTAACCAATGAGAGAATTTGCAACAAGGTTTAACCGCCTTGTTACACATCTTTCTCACACTTTAAATCCATCTGACAAAATTCTGATGAGTTCATCAATGCACTGTCGTCCAAGATAGCCTTTTTTTCTAAGATAAGTGAAGAAGATAGTCTACAGTTCCTTCAAGAAGAAGCAATCAAGCTCGAAGACAATATGATCACAACAGGCAAGATGAAGGATGATTCGATCAGACCGCTCGTGCAAGCGTTGGCTGATCCATTGCTACAGAAGGTAGTGAACGAGGTGACTATACTGAATAGACAGTCACCCCCTCAAGGGCAACCAGCCTTGCCCACATCACCATCATTTCAACCACAACAACAGTACTAGCCAAGAAGAAACAACTTCCAGTCGTATAACAACTACAAGTCAAAGTTTCCGCAAGGACAACCGAAGCCAAATAATGAAGCTAAAAACCCCAGTCCTTTGCACTTTCCATGATTCTGTTGAACACACCGGGGCAACATGTCTGGAGAACCAAAGAATGAATCAGCTCATGGCATTTGCTGATACTACTCCTAGTTCAGGGTTCATACCTTCAAGTTCAAACGTCGTCTCATCACAGACAGACAACTTTGATGACAACTCCACAATGGAGTATTTTGATCAAGAACCCATAAATGAAGAACAAGAACAAGAATACCGCCAATTTTCTCTCGCGGTTAATCATGAGAATATCACTTCTGTGTTCACATGTGCGCAGCATTTCAAAGCACAAAAGGAGGAAGAAGAGAAGTGGAATTCAAATGGAAAAGGAAAGGAAGTAGCTTCTACTTCCAATCCTATAACGTCACAAGAATACATTGTGCCAACTGTTCCAGATTCATCTTCAGCATGTTTCGACATCGTGTCTTCTATGATGAAGAGAAAGGTGCAAATCTCTCAACTGGAGTATTTACAAGATCATCCAGAGCAACTGGATAGAATCTTAAAGGTTGTGAAAAAGGCTGCTATCCAGCCAACATTACTACAATCCTTTGTGCCTGCAGAATGCAAGCCAAAACCGTTCTATATATCCTTATATATAGGAGGTTTCAAACTGAGCAATTGTATAATTGATAGCGGAGTATCTGACAATGTTATGCCTCTACAAATTATGAACGTGTTCGGACTATCGTGCACTCTTACTCAAGAAAAGTGTTACTTGAGTCCAAGCCGGTGCCATTAGTGGTAAACTTAAAAATGCACAAGGCTAGCAACATGTCCTGAGAAGAAGATCATGATGACCATCTTGGTGGCTGATATTCCTACCAACTATGGGATGCTACTTAGCAAGAGTTTCTGTAAAGCTCTTGAAAAAGAGACTCAAATGGATTGGTCGTTCGCGAAAATTCCATTAAAGAAGGGCACATTCAAGCTGGAGCCTGAGGCGAAGTCAAAGTTCGTATCACATATGTAGCACCCCTGTTTTCTTGAAGTAACAGACATGTGGTTTCAGAAAAGAATATAATAATATCAAAAAGTATATTGGTACCAAATTGGACCACTCAGTGCTAACCAACCATGTGAGAGGATGTATCCATTTGGAAAACCTAGCTGTTTGTCACTAATTCAACACAATCTTGTAAAACTTTAGTCATTTGTGTCACGCCAATCCCTTGCCTTGTAACATTTGGTCTTTGAAGTACAAGAGGCAGTATAATGGCACAAAACTGTGAAGAAACATATACTGTACAATGTATAAGGTTTGTAAAGAAGAATGTATTAAATTTAACATATGAAGATGATCCGATCTCTACTGTTCACTCTATATGAAAATAGCTCTGACAGCCATTGCATTTACAGCTTTAGCAGTAGCTGCTATACATTAAATACTAAATAATTCTGTCAGGAAAATTGCCACAAAAATAACCTCAAGGGCAAGGAAAACAAAATAAACAAAAAATTTAAACCACCAAATGATCATTTCACAGTTCAAAATGTCTCCATGTGGAGAAACAAACAAGGATCTAACACTTTGTATTACAATAATATTATATATGAGAACAGCCACAGATGGAACACCGTTTACCTGATGAACCCCATTAGTGTGCTGGGCTGGGTCACTTACGAAAATAAAAGGATCATTCATATCGAAAAAACCGTACCAGCTATTGCCTGCACACTGAATTAATTTTACCTCGACTTTCAGGCAATGGCTATGCATACAAAATGGCATGGGGCATTCAATCATTTCTGACGGTTTCGCTTTGAGCTATTGGATGTCCCCATGCCGTTTTGTATGCTGTATAGCCATTACCCGACTTTTGGGTTTTTCCTGCAAGTTAAGTAGCTTGTGTCTGTGTGTATTCCCTGTTTGCCTATTTCCTTTGCTTTTTCAAGTGGCCTTCTTGAAAATGAAATGGCAATGGTGGTTACAACAGGAGGAGAGTAAGGAAATACCAGAAGGGTGAAGGTAATTTCTATTTTTATGCTTCATGCGCTATTTTATTTTAAACCCTTTCATTATTATTCAATGGCTGCTAACCCTTTATTACTTTTACCAGTGGTGTTGGGTTATTTCTTCTAACCAAGAAAGGGAGAACCTTCAACCAATTAGTTCTACCAGTTTCAAGCTGCTTTACAGCAGATGCCTGTTGCAATGCAAACCCTTTCATATTAAGGCAATGGCTGTTAATTGTCCATTCCTTTTACCGCTGGTGTTGGAGAAATTTTGCAGTTGAAGTAAATGTCGCTTTCCAAGGTGTTTTCTTGTAGGTCTACTATTGTAATTTTATTTTTGAAGTAAAATGTATATCGCAGAGGTGTTAAATTATTTTGTCTTACCATTGTTTTTTTTTTTTCAATTTTGTGAATTTTTCTCCTTAAAACGAAAACTAAATTTGTGTATAATTTTTATTTTATTTTATTACAGAACCCATCATAGAAAGGGCCACAATTGGAACATTTTTCGGTGTTGTTAACGCTATGGTGATACTGTAAAGGTCAGAAACTCTGATAAAGCATGACTGGTGCATAAATTGCAGGTAAGGATTTTTATTGATCCTTGCTTAGGCTATGATGCTTGTCAGTGTTCAAATAAATTCATCTACTATTCCACTCATCATTCATGCTGTACATGTATCATTATATATATTCTCAATACATCTCATCGCTGAAATGAGGATTGCATTCTATGTATGCATTTGATTTCAGAATAAGTTAAAGCACATTAATAACTGAGTAAATAATTTTTCTTGTAGCTAGCGGGCATTCTAAAATTTAGTTAATTTAAATTAAAATACCCTTGTAAATTTAGTCATCCCCAACTTTCCCCTTGGTTACTTCCTTGTTGCTTTGTCAGTCGCAATTGACTTTTAATTCCACTGTCCTTAAAGTATGTAACTTCTTATTCTTTTAGATTATGCAGTGAGGGTTGGTGACAGTTCTGCAACCCTTACAACTCATAACTTTACTACTTTTTATGCGATGGTTTTCCAGTTGGGATACCGTTGGATTTACAATACTGTAATTTGTATTCCTACAGCCTGCATGCCTACAGTTTGATTGATAAGGAGGTATTTTTTACGGTGATATTGCTATCAAAATTCAACCATATTCAACCCTGTAGTTTGACTCATTCAACCATATTCAACTGTGTAGTTTTTTGAGTCATTTGACCCATGTTTCGTGAGTAGTGGTTCACAAGAACCCAGCTCTTATAATGAATGGTCCACTCAGCACCCATTGCAATTAGAGGATGTTGAATTATTGCAAATTGATGTAATGCAGGTGTGCTAGCTCTCTTTGTCTGTGATAAGATGATCTCTCATATGTAGCACCCCTGTTTTTTTGAAGTAACAGACACGTGGTTTTAGAAAAGAATATAATAATATCAAAAAGTATATTGGTACCAAATTGGACCACTCAGTCCTAACCAACCATGTGAGAGGATGTATCCATTTGGAAAACAAGATGTTTGTTGCTTATTCATCACATGTGAGAGGATGTATCCATTTGGAAAACCAAGCTGTTTGTCACTTATCAATACAATCTTTTAAAACTTTAGTCATTTGTGTCATGCCAATCCCTTGCCTTGTAACAATTGGTCTATGAAGTAGAAGAGCGAGTCTAATTGCACAAAATTGTGAAGAAACATGTACTGTACAATGTATAAGGTTTGTAAAGAAGAATGTATTAAGTTTAACATATGAAGATGATCCGATCTCTGCTGTTCACTCTATATGAAAATAGCTCTGACAACCATTGCATTTACAGCTTCAGCAGTAGCTGCTATACATTCAATACTAAATAATTCTGTCAGGAAGATTGTCACAAAAATAACTTCAAGGGCAAGGAAAACAAAATAAACAAAAAAATTTGCCAATGGTATCAGAGAGGCTATTTAATTTACTACACCTTTGCAAGTCTAAATGTTGCAGCTGTGATAGGTAGCCAATGGTGTTAGGGAGGTTATTTAATTATGTACAATGCCTCAACTCTAAATGCTGTAACTGTGACAGGTTGCCAAGAATATTAGAAAGTGAATATTGGAATTAGGAAATATCGCCATCTACTTGCATTATTATCAAATCCCAAATGTTATCCACAAGACGGAAGGGAAGGAGAAAGTTGAGGTGCAAATACGTGACTTATGAGTAGGAGAAATAATGTACAACTTTTTCTTTTTTGAACTTGACGCATTTCTGTTTGGTGGCGAGTTTCCAGAGACGTGCTCAAGTTTGAAGTTTGGAAATTAAACTTCACCACGGTCAATGGTAAGCACTCTATTATGTTAGTACATTGACGATATTTTATTTTCAAGTGCTGCAACTGCGATAGATTGTTAGTAGAATCAAGCAGGTTATTTAAACCTTTAAACTTTCTATTATGTTCAAGTGCTGCAGCTGTGACAGGTTGACAATGGAATCAGCGAGATTATTTCAACCTCTACAACATTCTATTTTCAAGTACAGTAGATGTGACAGGTTGCCAATGGAATCGGGAAGGCTGTTAAACCTCTACAGTCTTCTATGTTCAAGTGTTGCTGATGTGACAGGTTGCCAATAGAATCAGGGAGGTTATTTAAACTTTTACACCCTTCTATGTTCAAGTGCTGCAACTGTGACAGGTTGCCAATGCAATCAGAGAGGTTATTTAAATCTGTACACCCTACCATGTTCAAGCATCCATACATACATACATACACATATACACGCACACACACACATACATATATGTGTGTATATATCTGACATATATGTGTGTATATATATGTGTATATGTGTGTGTATATATATGTCTGTGTACGTACAGACACAGACACATATATATACATATATGTATGTATATATATGTGTGTATGTATGTACATACATATATATATGTAGTAATAATAATAATAATAATAATAATAATAATAATTACAAGTGCCACGTAGTGGCTAGTACTTGCCTTTATAGTATTTTAGATTTAATAAAAATAAATATAAGTTTTATTAATGTGAATAAAATTAAATGTTAATTTTGTTAATTATAGTATTAGCATAATATTTAAAAATGTCACATTAATATTATTTTTTATTAAAATTATATAAATAATTAATCATTATAAAAGATAGTTACATGAATTTATATTAATATTAATAATTATTAATTTTATCCCAATTATATTATATAAAAATCAATTATATATTAAAATTTTAAATATTATATATATATTATATATATATATATATATATATATAAACAAATCGAATGATAGTATAATATAATTAAAAGAAAAAAAATGATAACATAAAATGTAGTAAATTTGGTTTTAGGCAAAATAATAGTTCATTTTCTAAACAATAGGCAAAATAGTAGTTCAGTTGTCTAAAAATAGGCAAAATAATATTTCATTTTCATTGTCTTAAAAATCCATCAATAACACACTTTTAACCAATCATATTGATCAGAAATAAAAAAAATTTCAAAAAAATTATGTTGAAAGTTAACTTATTCATAACTAATTAACTAACAAAAACAAAACTCATTGCAATAGTATTGCTAGGCAAGCAGGGCTTAAATGATGGCTGTATGACCGTATTTAGAGACTTTTGCTGTAAAATACAATCAAAATTTTAAGAAGATTGTATAAGATGAAAGGAGAGATTTTGGATAGACTGTCAAAATTTATATAGAATTATAATGATATATATTTGATTTATATATAATTTTACTTACACTAAGGTATATCATAATGTTTTAAGGGCACCTTTGAATAGATAACCCTTTGTTCACAGGCAAGGTCGACTGTCAAATTTAAGCCTTGCTGGCAAGTACTAATAATATATATATTATAAACAATATCATTTTTAAAATGACCTACCAATTGACCTCATGTACTACACAAATGTATGCAAAAAAAAAACCAATTTTTTCCCTAATTGACCTTCCACATCTCTTCGGCATACCCATTGCACACCAAGGTGCGATTGCTACTTTATTATTTGCTAGTTTATTATTATGTATATATATATATATATACATACGTATATATGTACATATATATATACATATGTACATACGTACATATATATACATATGTACATACATACCCATACAGACATACATATATATAGAATGAAGATTTCCCATCAAACATGTTGTACAGGACAGTGTACATGCACTCAAGCTGTTTGAAGTGAATCTGCACCATACACCATTTTGAGGGAATGTTTTGATTAGCCAATAAGGCTACATTTAGTGGCACCTTTCACTCGGAAAGTTGTCTCACAGCAGACAAAACAACTTCGAGACAGTTGAAACATTCCTCGTCTCACATCTGAAAACAAATTTCAACTCGCAGCCAATATTTTTGTTTAAAAGGCTGCAAAAATCTTGTCCCAAGCTCAAGAATTTAGTAGCTATAAACCCCGATAATTTTAGATCTACTTTTCGTTTATTATGAACAATTGAAGCGGCAGCTGTATGGAGACTCATTTGGTTCGTCTCATTTTTTCTTAAATTCTGCTTTGCCAAAAATTTATACCACCAAATGATCATTTCACAGTTCAAAATATCTCCATGTATTACAATAATACTATATACGAAAACATCCACAGATAAAACCACAGAACCAATGCCTTCATTTATCAGATAACAACAGATCTGTTTTAGAATTAAATAAAACACAACAAAAAGTGATCCGGCCATGTACAGATTTCCAAAAAAAATTCATTGAAATCATGGCTAGCGACTTACCTCAAGATTTTGCACAAGTTGTGTTGTGCTGTCAATGATGCCGATGAGAAAAATGGTTAGAGTTTGCAGGAAAAATATTACGAAATACTATTGGCAACTTATCACAGCTGCAGCATTTAAACTTGAATTGGTGTAGTAAATTAAATAACCTCCCTGATACCATTGGCAACCTATCACAGTTGCAGCATTTATACTTGGGAAAGTGTACAAATTTAAATAACCTCCCTGATACCATTGGCAACCTATCACAGCTGCAGCATTTATCCATGGCATACTGTAGTAAATTAAATAACCTCCCTGATACCATTGTCAACCTATCACAGTTGCAGCGTTTAAACTTGACTTATTGTAGAAAATTAAATAACCTCCCTGATACCATTGGCAACCTATCACAGCTGCAGCATTTATACTTGGGAGAGTGTACAAAATTAAATAACCTCCCTGATACCATTGGCAACCCATCGCAGCTGCAACTGTTAGACTTATGTGCAAAATATAATACAATACAATAAAGAAAAAATTATGCACAAATTCTCACTTGAATGATTTCAAAATGAGATAAATTTTCTTTGAAGTTCAGATTGTGTGGATGGGATTTGAAGTTCCCTGTAGTTTCCTACTGCATCATGTTTATGGTAGGTGTGTCTCTGCTAACTTACTGTGATCTATTCAGAATCATGTTCATTGATCATTGATAAAAAGTAGTTGAAATATCCATACAAAATGAATGTCTGGTTCTATGTGCTATTCCTTCTGAAAAGTTCGTTTCTCTTCAAGAATTTGAATACTTCATTTGAATTGTGCTTTGAATGGTTTTGTGAATAGAAGCTTTTGTTTGGACGCTATCAAAGTGAGCATAACACGCTCATCATGCTATCATATTTTGCAGTTTACTATAACTTGTAAAGCGAATTGGCCTGGGTACCTTACCTATGAAGAAAATTCGTCAACTTCTGTATTGGATTGCCCGCATGATGGGTCGAGCCTTTAACCGTTGTATTTTGGAGATTCCTTGAACTTCTGAAGAATATTGTTACAGGCAACTTTATCTTTTGAAGAAAATTGGACTAGCTATTGCATTGGATTGCATACATCTTGTTTTGCTGTCAAATTAGTTGTTCTATTATAGAGTATGGATGCTTGTGTATTATAGTGAACGGCCCTGCTTTTGACGATGCTTGCAGCTGTATTCCCCAGCTTTGGTTCCAGCATTGCTGTTATTATAATTATGAAGTCAGCTTTAAAACATGTGAAGGGAAATGCAAGGTCTGTCCTAGGTATTACCTTGTTTAGATTTAACCTTCTATATGACCAGTTTGGGGCATGTCTGTAACCTCTTTTTCTAAGGAGAGGACTGGATCGATTGATATTCTATCTGAGTCTGACGGGTTTTACAGTCCAGTAAACTTGATATGGTTCTAATAAGAACAAATTTCAAAGAACCTTGTAGTTTTATAAGCATCTCATGGCATTGTATTTTTTTCTCTTTCATGCTTTTGCAAGATGTCATGAGTATTAATTCTGTATTTACTGCAGGTAATTCTAAAGCATGAACTTTACTAATGGCTTTGAAGAAACTCCTAGAGGACACCCAATGATGCGTATTAGGTTGATGATGTATTTTGGTTTTCCACTGGTCTTTTGTTCTCGCAGAAATTTTTTAATCTTTTGAAGTTACAACTGAGGTTTGTTTCTCCATTCAATTTTATTAACTATTTGCTTTCTCTGTGATCTGCTGGGGAGTTTAGAGAAGAAAATCTGGTAAGAATGGTTTGCTTTCTCTGTCATCTGCTGAGGAGTTTAGAGAAGAAAATCTGGTAAGAAAGGTTCGCACAAAGTGTCTAGTTGTAGTTGAGGATATTGAGCATATTATCTTTTAGGATATGAACTCGTGCATTATTCAAACATATTTTCATATTCATTTACTTTTATTAATGCTATGTGGTTATCAAAATCTAAAGATGTTATATTCATGATTTTAATACGAATGAAAACAAAACCACATGTAAATGGTAATGTAGTTTGAATTCTTTCCTGTCTGTATAGATTGCGTTTGAATCCATAACATTACAATTATACCTATAAATTTTGTAAATGGTTATCACCTAGGCATTTTAAAAGAATGAAAACAAAACCATGCATTTAGTTTGAATCCTTGCCTGTCTGCATAGATTGCATGCAAATCCATAACATTACAAGTATACCTATAATTTTTGTAAAAGGTTATCACCTATATACCTATAATTTTTGTTAAAGGTATCACCTAGGCATTATGGATGCAAATTCTACAAGTCCCTCACCCTGTCTTTGTAATGCAGCTACACACTGTGGTATATAAATAAAATGCTTATTAGCTGATATATAATGCTTTCATCATTTTTAGGTTAACACTAATGTCTTGGCATCACACTTTGTGTTGCTTATTTATTATCAAACTTATCATTGGTTAATGCTTAGTAATAAATTTATCAACACTAATGTCTTGGTATCGCACTTTCTGTGTTTATTTATTATCAAACTTATTGGTTAATGCTTGGTAATTAATTTCTCAACAAGCCTTGGTCAAGTTTCAGATTTGATTATCAATGTTTATTTTTAATTTAAAATTTGGGAAATTTGGGATTTTTATGAAGGGTAAGCATTCCTTCGTTAAAGATAATTTGGAGTTAAAGTAGTGTAGAGAAAGTATGGCATCATCAAGAATTAAGCAATGGCAATGATGAACGGAATATCAAGCATGATAACTAGTGTATATGGATTTGTGGAAATCTATTACTTGGTTTGTTACCTTATCATTCACTTGGGGTGAACAAGCTAATGCAAGCTCAATGTAAGGATATAATTGAGGTGGACTGTTGTAGGTCCAAGGACATGGTATTGTGAAGTATATGAGATTATGGAGTAGTTAATGTGGGATGCACATATCTCAGTTAATGTAGGCTCAATGTAAGGATATAATTCAGGTGGAGTGTTGAAGATCTATATGAGATTATGGAGTAGCTAACGTGGGATGCTCATAATTAGTTTAAGTAGCTTTATTAATGGATAAATTGGTTACCTTGTGTAAGTGGTGATATCTAGTACACTAGGGATCA
>VDFB02000017.1:509271528-509324783 GCA_007258455.2 Sequoia sempervirens | reverse complement strand
TAGATGTTTCAGTTAAACTGAGGGTAGTTGCCCAGTTAACTGCATAGTTTACTTAATTAGGGTTTGGCGCATAGCTTGCATGCATTGCAGGAACTATAGATAACACAAGGTGATTTTAGGGTTCCCTACACCTTGATGTATATAAATAAGAGCTTATGCTCATTTGTAAATAACTTTTGCTTGAGAGAGAAATATATGCTGCGCCTACCTTGCCCTCAATATTGCTCTTTTTGCTATTTGTTCATGTGTCTTCACTATTGCAATTGATTGTTATGCCACATAGGGTTTCGAAAGATTGTAATGCTGAATTCTTTCCATAGTTTAGAAATATCTGTTTGAACATCTTTATCATTGAAGTCAATTGTTATGCCACATAGGGTTCCAAGAGATTGAGGTGATAAATCTGTTTTGTGTTAATTTACCATTGTGATCAATCGTTATGCCACATAGGGTTTCGAGAAATTACAGTGATAAATCTGTTTCGTGAATCTTTATCATTATAATTAAAGGTTATGCCACATAGGGTTTCGTGAGATTGTGGTGATAAAGGCTGTTTTGTGAAGACTTTACTTTTTCAATCGAGTGTTATGCCACATAGGGTTCCATAAAATTGTCTTGGTAAAGTCTTAAATCTGTTTTGTGCCCAATAAGTTTGTTTAGATTGAGATGATAGTTGTGCCACCTTGCCTTCAAGTAGAGAGTCTAAACACGCTTATCGTCCGATAGTCAAACCTTGCTCTGTTTCCTCTTGCTCTGTTTTCCTGAGGAGATTGGATAGATATAAGTTGTAGTTAGTAGATCTGCAAAACCAGAGAAAACTCAGCTGCAACGTATAGGTTCTTTCAAGAAAGCCTTGTGCCTCTAGCAGCTGAAACAAAAAGACAGGACATAGTTTTAGCTTATTTTCCTTTGCAAGTATATTTGTCAAAGCACAACGAGGGAGCTTCCCCTCCATAATTTGAAGAGCACTCATTGCGTAGTGTACATAGGCTGTTCATAACAACTTCTACTCCAGAGGTGTTAGTTGTTACGCCAACACTATTCCAGTCTTGACATTTACCAGAGCATGGGTTAACAGGCGTGTGAGCAGGTTGAAGAGTAGGTCGATTGCTTTGACTTATAACTTGATGGGAGATCACAGGATACCCACCACCGGTAGGAAGAAACAAATCACACGAGGTCCAGAATTCAAAAGGAAAGAGCCAGTTCGGCAGGAGCCCATTCAGCCGGAGCCTCCACAAGTTGCAGTTGAATCACCCACGCCATTGGAGACACGTTCTCCAAGCATACAAGAGGTTTCTTCGTTTGCTGATCAAAGGAATGCATTGAATCAGGTGCAAGCAGTACAGGAGAATAATCAACCACCACGGAGAGAGTCGGTTGGCCAGAGCGTCAACGCACCTGTTAGAGATGATCAGCAGGATGATGAGGGGACTACTACTGACCCTCAGTTTCAGCAAGAGTTAGAGGCGGCTATGGAGGATGATGATGATATAGTTTCAAGAGATACTCAGCGACTTGAGGATGATGAACCTCACCAGAATGATGTAGAAGTTGAACAAGTTTGAGAAGTAGAGGCGCAAGAGCAATAGCCATTTGATATATAGTATACAGTGCCTGATTGGCTCAGGGATAGGATGAGGAGAAGCCCCATTGAGGAGATTGATCCAGCAGTTCAAATGGAAGAGTTCTTGAACAGGATCAGTGCACCTCCACAGAAGAAGAGAGCATGGAAGTTTTCAAAGATATCAACTGATGAGGATGGCTCTCGCACCCTTCACGTAGCCGTGCCACAGGTTGATTATGACCAAGATGAAGCAGTGCCAGAAAACTACGTGGTCACAACTTTGGAGTTAGGACACCCCACAGGTGCACAAATTGTGGAAGAATGTGATAACTCCTATCACGCCCTCAAGGGCAGGTTATTCAAGAAGGAAAGTACAAGAAGTTGAAACGAGAGCATAAGGCTTTAATAGGATATGTAGCAGTTGTCTCGTTCTCGTGGGCAGGAGATTCCAGTGATAGAGCCTCCAGCAGAGATACCTAGAGAGTCAATCAGTGGCTTGTTGGAGTTAGGGAAGATGGCACAGGAGGCAGACAAGTCGTTCACAGGAGTTCGTGTTGAGACAGAAAAGTTCATGGAGGACCTTGCTCTTGATTTTCAGCAAGCTTCCAATATTTTGGCACGAATGGAGGCAGTTGATCAGGCTTGGGGAGATGCTTTCGTTTATCAAAGCAAAGTAATTCAGCGTCTTGAGGCATTGAGGCATGTTCCTTCGCGGTTGCTGATTGATGGAGGGGTCATTCAGGAGAATGACAGGTACGACTTTTCTAGATGGTATTCTTCGGCAATCACGGGACGTGGTTTCTTCGACGCAGCACAGGCAGATTCAACCATGGTACGGAAGGCTATGGCCAATATCATTGATGGAGTTCAAAATACTTTCGAGGCCATATTTGCTAGGCGGTTGAATCCAGATGAGGTAAATGTTGATAATTTGAGGGGTAGGCTGGTGCCTTTCTTTTCAGAGGTGAAGACCTTCGTACAAGATGATTTCGAAAACACTTCTACTTTCTCCACCTTGATCCAGAGCACACAGGATTCCTTAGTTGCTTGGAGAAAATATTGTGCAAGGCATGAGCAGTCTGTTACAGTATTGGAGTTCCAGCTTGAGTGCATTCCACGCATTTCAGTTCAGGAGGTTGAGGCTGTGCTTGGCAGGTTCGTTGAGTCTGCAGCCAGAGAGAAGGAGAACGAGAATGCACTACTGGACGATGATCTTCTAGAAGACTGATTGTGGGCATTAATTGCCATTACTATTTTGGGAGTGAGTGGGAATCTTTGCTCATTTATTGCACTACTCCCCATTCTGGCATTTTTTAGGGTTAGGGCTGAGGTGGCTTAATCTTAGCCACTCTTTTAATTGTAATCTTAGCCGTCCATTGGATTGGGCTACCTATAAAAGGGGGAGTCCCCCTCATTTGTAATTCATTAGATTAGAATCAGAATTGAGTTAGAGATTGGAGATTAGAGAGTAGAGCATAGTAGGCATTTTGTTTGATAGCTTAGCATAGTGTGGAGAAGAAAGAAAGTTTTCCCTTTGAAAACTTTTGTGGAGATTGTTGTGTAAAACTTTCAAGATAATAGATCTTTTCATTGATGGTGGAATTCGTCTTTGTCATGGATAGCTAGCAAGGTCTCTTCTTCCTTTCGGATCCAAGTAGCATAAAGTAGCATAATTTTTTTTTTTTATCTCATGCAAGTAGTTTACTTTGATGTGTGGTGTTTTATTGAGGTAGCTTCATTTCATTCCATACCACTAGCGACTTCTTGATGATAAGTTCGCCTTGCGTGGTCCACTGGAGATTATCTTGAGTTTAACTTCGATTGTGATTTGTATACTTATGTGTCGTCCTGATGGTATATGTATGCTAAATTATAATTTGAATATCTTCTGCTATCCCTTTGAAGATTGCACTAATTTTGCTGAAGCTATCCGACGTGAGGCTAAGCGAAATTCGGTCGAAGTCTGTTGAAATCGAGCTCCACATATCCTGCATTTAGAATAGAATATAAGTTCCTTAGGCCCTACACTCATTTACTTTCCACATATTTCTCTTTAGCTTTAGGAAAACGTACTTATTGCTAAATCATCCGCATTGTACAAATCCCTTCGAAACATCAATCTACCGTTAACTGCAAGAATCCTGAACAATTGTGTAAGTCCCCTCGTGAAAACAGCAATTCACATCAAACCAACTGAGGGTATTCCAAGTATTTCGGAACCTTGGAGTTGAACGTGCGAACTTTTTTGCAATCTTAGCGCACGGAATACTTTGATCAAGAGAGAACAGAGTAGCCTTCGGACTATTTTGTTCTTCTGATTGGTGCAGTCATAAAAATCACATCAACAACTAGCAAACCTATTTGTTAGGGTTTTTAATTTCATTTTCTTTTTCATTAAAAAAGTTTTTTTTTGGTCCCTGGCAGGTTCACCCTGGGTCCTACCCTAGGCCCAGGCCCATTGAACCAAACCCACAGGCTGGATTCTGGACCATCGGTGAACCTCAACCAGTATTAGTACCCAGTCCAGGTTAAGCCAGGGTTCTTCCAGAACCTGATAACAGAGTTATAGAAAATGGTTCTAAGATACGATAAATCCAATTATTTTTTAGCTCTATTTATATAAAACTACTGTTATGATACAATTCCAGAGCTAAACCATCTTGAAATACCTTTTGAGATGATCCAAACAGCATATCCAAAGAAGTTTACTCAGCACCATAGTGCCACCTCTCCTTTAATAGCTTAAAGTTTAAACATCAGAACATTTTTTGATTGGTACTGGCATCAGTATTGTAGCGATATCCATAAATTTAAAATTAGAGAACCCACAAGATGAAAATTTTAATATTGCATTGCTATCCATAAAAAAGTTATTAGTTCCGAAGAAATTTTTCACTCAATGAATTTAAATGCCATAAGCCAAGAAGAATTACAGTTTTTGAAGAAACTATTCCTGCAAATTATTTAGCTCACAAAAACCCATATAAATTAGTCTTGGCAATCTCATTATTTAATTTCAGTCTAAATTATTTCCTCATTCAATAAGGATTTTTTAAAAGAATTGCACATATCCCATCCTATGGATGATTCTAATTCCTCTTTCGACTCTCAAATGGACAGAAAAATATTTCTGTTCAAAAGATGTTTAATGTCCAAAACTGCATGACATAAAAGAAAAAAGAATAACCTTGGCATGGGAAGTAAATCTTCTATGAGCATACTTCTAGGCAAATTATCTATCCATGACAAACATCTATTTGTTCATGACTGCCTCTATAGACATTGAAAGATAGATTCTCAAACACCTAAGGACAGTTTCAAAACATATCTAGGTTAAACTATGCATCTAAAAGAAGTGAACAATATAGACATGTTTTTATGAGGTCAGTCATTCTTTGAAAGCTGACGTTCAGGAATTTCTGACAAAATAAAATTGTCATTTTATTGCAATTATTGCAACAATGAGAAGTTCAGGAATAAATAAGATTCAACAATATCTAATCAAGCACTCTTGGCCACAGAACTAGAAATAAATAATCTAACTGAAAACATTAACTGGTAGAAATGAACTTTAAATTACCTTGGCCTGTGAGGGAGGAGCTCTTTTGTAGCGTTTATGTCATTTATGGGGCAAACAAGTAACTCAGAGTTGAAAGCCTCATGAGTTCTCCTTCTAATAAAAAAATGACCTCCTCGATGAGTTGCATCTATATCAACTCCCTCAGCACGCTGTGTTAGGTTCTTCAGCTCATAACATGAGTGTACATCTTGAAGATATAGAAATAACACAAATTTTGTAGTTCTATTTCCTGACTGAACAAAAATGTAAAACTTGCTTTCTGATAAGCTAAGAGATAAAGAGAACTCCTTATCATTTTCATGATACAGGCAGGTATCATCAGACTGATCTGAATCCAAATTATGCCTCCATACCTGAGAAAAAACAACTTGCATCATTTAACCTCTTTCCTCTCCATAGAAGCAACCATACAAATAACAGACGCAAAAACCAAATTTGAATCAAATAGCATCTAGTATATCAAATCTACCACTTATCTGAAAATAAAAGAATATCAGACAATTTTTTCTTTGCTATTACATCTCGAGTGGCATGGGTTTTGTGCAGCTTTTTCAGATATATAAATGCAATTCACAAAAAAAAGTACAAAAAACTAATATTTGAAAAATTAATTACAAAAAATTGTAAAAAATTTTACAATTTATTATATATGTAAACAATATCAATAAAAGAAACTAAAATTTATACAAAAGATATGAGTATTTTGCAAGCAATTGATCAAAAAATTTATATTATTCATCAAATTTAAGATACAAAGTAAATGGCTAATCTAACTCATTGCCTGATGCAATGTCATGGCATACTCATCACTACAACTGCTAGACTCATATAGCTCCAACTATTGGACCCCAACCAACCATGTGTGCATAACTTAATCCTTGTTAATCTATGTCAACTCTGACCTCCACCCATTATGCTGCTAGACTCTCGTTGTTCCCAATTGTCCTATGATCCATGAGACATACGGAACTACATCCCAACCAACCATGTATACTAGACTCTCCTTGTGCTCAATCGTCTTATGATCCATGAGATGTAAACACTGTGTAAAACCACAAGCTTCTCTACTTGGCTAACCAGAAGTCTAATTATCTTGATAGATGTTGGGTGAAAATTATGTAATCTACTTTCAATAGATTACGCAACCTTGATTTCAACCACAGCTATGTGAGATGTAATCTCTCCTCTCAGAAAGAGGAGGCGCCCTTCTTACTACTTAATGAAACTAAGTAAAACTAATTAAGTATTTACAAAATGTACACTACAATTACGAGATGGGGGTGTGTCACATTCATACTTCTCTTTTCTCAGAGAATATGTTTTACAATGCTTCACGGTTGGTAGTTCTGATTCGGTACAACTTCAAACTAAAAACAAAGCAGTAATTCCAATATCTCTATCTTGTCAAAGCAAAGCGTAGAGATACCGGCATGATAATAATAAACAATAAAATGAGAAAGAAAGGCTCACAAAGGCACAAAGTCGTTTCGTAGCTTTTCACCAATGGATCTTTGAGATACGTAACGAGTGTAGTATTAGAAGCACAAAGTCTTCTAGATACAGCACAACAATTCCACGAACAGCATGAACAATTACAAGCATAAAGTCTTGTAGAGAATTCACCAATAGTTACTCAAACATAATCACAAATTCAAATAAAGAGTGCAACACAAAGTTTATACAAATTTATTCAAAGCCCTTAGATCTCACTCACTAATCACTACCAACCTCAATCAAATCCAAAAGAGAATCGATCCAACACAAAGTCTGGTATGCAACTTTCTTCTTTATTTATCAAAATAGATACACAATGATAAACACAAAGTTTCATGTATTGCTTCTCAAAAATGGGCAACACTTCATTGCAAAAGATAAAAGATCCTTATCACAAAGAATTCCCTCTTATTTATAAAAGAGAGGGAAGAGCAAATCTAGGAAAAGTAGATGAGCAAAATTAGGAAAGTTAGGTGAGCTAAATTAAGAAAATCTCACCTAACGAGTCAACCTAGTCAAAAATGTTGTCCATCTTTTTGGGAAAACATCTATGTTTTTTCAAGTAATTACATATGCTAAAATGACATATAAGATGTCGAAAACTATTTACAAAATGCGTAAATGAAAACAAAAACTATCTAACACTAGAGATGAAAAGAAATCTTCATGGCTCTTTGCATTGGGCGCGGAAGTCTTCAAATCTCTTCTTTGTCTCCAAGATGAATGCCTCATTTGGACCAACAGTGTAATCCACAAGGGCGTGAACTCTAGTGATTGAATTTCTAGCAAACGAGTGAATCTTCTTGCATTTGTCAAGATGCATCTTGATATTATCAAGAGCAAGTCGTATGTCACAAATTGCATGCATGGAGGTCTCTGAAAAGTTGGCATCCTCCACTTGCTGCATGAGGGCTTCCTTGTAGATCTATGAAAGTTCACTGGGAGGGAGGAACATATGTTCTTCATCAAGGAGCTTACCCGGTAACTCCTTAACTCCATTTTCTAGGATAGAACGATGTCCTTCAACATTCTCTTATACTTGGTGGATATCTTAAATAAGAGACTTGATCACTTGAATGCGGTGCTTGAAGGATTCTCTTACCTCCACATATTTCTCTTTGTCAAGAATTACCCCAAACTTCCACCAACTTACTAAGCTTTGCCTCTTTCATTCATGACCAAAATGAGAGGCATTTCTCCATTTCTTTTTGCTCTTGGGAAAGTACACTTCCCTCCTTATCAAGCTCTTATTTTAGCTTGGCTATCTGAGTGGCCTTCTCATCCACAGCAACTATGATTTGTGAACCATGTTCTATCAATTTATTTATGAAATCATACAACACCTTACCCTTGGAGGCAAACTTTTCCACCTTTACTGTTGGGTCTTCAATGCTTACCATAGCTGAAGGTTGTAGACTTCCTGAAGAACCTGCAAGTCTTCTCAAAACAGCTGCATATTTCTCAGCCTTCTCCTTATACATATCTCGGGCTTGTTCCATCTTGTCAAACCTTCCTGCTAATTCATCCAGGGTCACTTGTGCATCTTCCTTTGCACTTTCATTTGTCACTTTGCCGCGCTGGACTCTTGTGACAATGTAATCCCCCATGTTTACATCGCCTTCCTCTTGTGGGGGTAGACCAATCTCTACAAACTTATGACCAGTTTTGTCAACATGAAGCCTTGAATGTACCTTCGCCTTTTTCTTCCCCTTGGCCTTTGGAGGAGTTATTTCTTCAAGATCAAGCTCTTCTAGGGAGATCATTTGTTTCTTTCACTTCGATACTTGAGAGACCAACCAAGGAGGAAGGGAGGAAGTATATGCTTCTTGACTCATTGTCAATTATCATGTTGCAGCCACTTCTGTAGAAATGGGTGGTATGGTAACAATCGGAGTAGTATCCATCATGATTGCTCCTGTGGACTACGTACAAAGTTGACTCTACAAAGACTCATTCATAAATCTGTTAAATTCAGCTTCTGAAATAACATCAAAAGATGGAGAAGACAAACTAGGTATGGATGAGGGAGAGCTTGACAAGACATCAACAATTTGTACATTGGAAAGTGTAGGAGGAGTGGCAAGAACAGTTGATGCTGCAAGGGGAATAGAAGCATCCACTGTATGCATGGTAGATGTGGGAAGAGGTGAAGTAGGAAGAGGAGGTGGAGGAGTGGTAGGATTAGGAGGAGTATGAGGAACATTTGAAGCAATGGGCGATGACGTTTGGGGAAGATCTTCAATAACATTCTCATGTGGAGATAGAGTTTGTTCTTCGTCATTCCTATGTTCCTCCTTATCACCTTCTTGTTCACCTTCGTCTTCTTTGGACTCTTGCTCTTCTGTAGAATCTTCTTCTTCAACAGACTCTTCTTCCTCAGAAGCCAATTCCTTGCTTTCATTTCCTTATGATTCTTTGGAATCTTGTTCCTCAGAAGCATGCCCTTTTCCTTTCACCTGAGATGGTTCAGATTTTGTGGCCTCTTCTCTCCAGCTGGACATGTATCCTTTTTTCCAATAGTGAACTTAATTCTAGGGCCTCTTTGGGAAGAAGAGGGAGTAGCTGCATGTTTGTCTTTTGTGCAGAGTTCCTGTTGTTGGCTGGCTTTTGCTCCAGGTACTTCTCCTTCCGACTCTATCCTGAAATCTTTAATCTGGAAACCCTGTTTGTGCAACCATTTTGTTGTGTTGGACAATATGGGGGCAAGCCTTTCCCTGATGGAGACACTTTCCTTCTTAGACCATTGTACTGCAGGCAAAGGTCTCCTAGAAATTTCATTTTCTTCGTAGGCAGAGTTTAGGATGTCACCAGAATCTTCGAAATCCTCTGGTAGATCGACCACACCCAGATCCCTGATCTGCTCTACGATTAGCCTACAAAGTCCATCTTGCGGACATCCTCTTCACCTCTTCATTCAGCCCATATGTCTTCGAAGTGGTATTTGTGTCTGTAATCCTTCTTCAATTTCCTATTCACATCCCGATAGTCAAAGTCATGTCTGTATTTGTATGTCCTTATGGTCATGATCTGCATTTCTGCAGCAACTTACTTTTCCTTTTGCACACTGTGAATGGTATATCTACCAATCGTCAGTAGAAATTTGAAACCTGGTTTGTGAATTCTCATTCGTTCCTTGTAAACTGACAATAGCTGTCTGCATAACTCCATGAGTATCCACTTATCTTAGGGATATCTAGGCAACATGTAAGGGCACCCAATGTAACAACCTACCCTGATGTAGGTAAAAGTTGGAAATTGCAAGAATATACACCCAACCTTACCACTTTGTAGGCCTCGTCTGACACTCTCTTCTTTTTGAGAGTTGGATCAAAATTGTACAACAAAGGTGCAAAGAAGTCATCTGGGACCCTCCTAAAATGATGACGACATTCCTTCAACTCCAACTAGTAAAAATACTTATACACAAGTATGGAGTGTCGGTTCCCCTTTGTAGATAATCCTGGAAATTGCGTCATCACGGCTGCGGCATCCTCCTCATGGGGTGACCTACCTATTGACACTGGCGCCTGCTGCTGACTTACTATTTATAGCCTATTTCAGAAGTGGCTTACTATAAATAGTAAGTGTTCCAATTGCCTTCAAATTTTACCAGCGAACTCCTTGAAAGATGTTGATCACAATGGGATACTTCGGTTTTTTGGAAATTTTGGGGTTTGACCCCTCGTTTTGAGTCCCGAAGCTCAAAACCGTAGTCAGTCTTGCATGTGCCTTGAATGACCTCAATTTAACTCCGTTTCTATTGCATGTCACTATGTTCGTGATTTTGAAGTGTCGGGCAGCTACCAAAGTGCACCTGCTAAAATCAGTAAGTAGCTAAAAAGGTGATCAACCGGTTGTCAGATGATTTTGCATGTCACACTGCTCGAGAGATCTTGAAAAACCCAAAAAGACCCAAAAAAATCATCAACATGCAAGCACTGGCTAAAAATAGTAAGTTCCCGAAAAATGACCGGTTTCGTTTCAATGTTACCTTGTTACGAAGCTCTCGGAAAACCCAGAAAGATTATGCCAACATGCGCTGAGAAATCCTGCATGTAAACCCTAAAAATAGCCTCTGAAGGCTAAATACTGAAAGTCATCGTCTCATTTTGCATGTTATATCACTGCGTAGGTCTCGAAAAACCCAAAAACAATCTCCAGACATGCATTGAAGAACTCTGCATATAAACCCTAAAATTTGCTCCTGAAGCTAAACTTGTTAAAAATAGACATTTGTCCATTCTGGCTCAAATTTTGCAGGCGGATAGCTTGACATGTCCTGGATGCAGTGTAACGATCGAAGCTTCAAAAGTGCTAAGAGAACACCCTGAATTGTACACTTACTAAAAATAGTAAGTTGTCGGAATTCGATGAAATTTAGCTGGGAACCTGCTGGAAGCATATTAACTGCAATGCCAAGGTTAGATTCCAACTTATTCACTCCATTTGACTTCAATTTGACCAGAAAAATACAAACTCTAATTCTACAGACTTGGCTAAAATCTCACATCAGATGGGCACATCCCCGGAAAAACAGACAAAACAAGAGAGAGACAACAGGAAAACTAACCAAAAACCAAGTCAAAAGACCAGAATGGAACAAAAATTAGGGGGTCCCCATTTTGAATGGGCCGATGTGTGAAAAGGTCACAACAAGACCCCTCTCAGAATCTTCTCAACTCTGCAATGAGTCCAGCCAGTAGTCTATTTAAGCTTCGGATCATTTGAAATGGCAGGATCATCAGAAAGAGAAGAGATAAGCTTGAAACCAGAAAAACGTAAAAAAATTGGTTAAGTCTGGTTGAGATGGGCGCCCCTGGAGAGAATAGGCACCCATGATTTTGAAGCATCAAACAAATGGTTAAGTCTGGTTGAGATGGGCACCCCTGGAGAGAATAGGTGCCCATGATTTTGAAGCATCAAACAAAGTTTTTAGCTGAAGGTGCCTCAAGGATAATCTTCTCAGATTCAACCAGCCTTCGCGATGAAATATTCAGCTTGTCTGTCGAATCAACCCGGAAGCCGGAGATCGAAGATCAAGCAGGGTTCAAAATTGAGGGAAAGTTGAAAAACTCAGAAAAATGAGAAAAACTCAGAAAAATGACTAAGTCTGGAGAAAATTGGCGCCTCTAGCAAAGAAGGGTGCCCAAGTTGTCATGCCTTAGCCAATTTTTTAAAAATTCAAAGTTGGAAGATGAAAAAAAAGCCAATTTTTCAAAAATTCAAAGTTGGAAGATGAAGAAAAACGTCCATGTTCAATGCACAGGAAGATTTTAGGGTTTGCATGGATAAAAGCAAAAGAAAGCAAGGTTTTCTCAAGCCTAAAGCTTATTTAAGAGGCTTTTATCATTCAATTTTCATCATTCTTTGCAGGTGGCGTCCAAGGGAGAAGAGGAGCAGCAACTTTGAAGTTTTTCCTTTCAAGATTCAAGACATCAACTTGCTGTTTTTTCATAAATTCTTCATCAAATTTCAGACCAGCAACATAAGACCTTGCTTTTTCATGCTTTTTTCATCCAAAACATTAAATTTTCAAAGAAGGTCAAGGATTTCAATTTTCTATCATCTGGGTCTTTTCATCTCACCATTCTGAAGAATTTTTGAAGATAATTTTCAAGTTGCAGCAGCTGCTTTTTCCTTGCATGTCAGAGAAATTAACAGAGTTTTCAAATTTTGATCATCTGGGTCCTCTTAGAACATCCTTCTGAAGAAAACCTAGATCACAGATTTTTTTAAGAAAATTTTAGAATCTAGGGTGTTGCTGCTTTTTCAATCAGCCCTCAGTATTTTTCAAATCTGATCAACTGGGTTCATTCCAAATTTTATTCTGAATAAAACCCAGATGCCAGGCTTTTTTGTGAAAAATTGAAGAAATTAGGGTTTGTTGTTTTTTTAGCATACACTCAAAATTTTCAAAAACGGATGATCTGGGGTGTCTTGCAACAAAATTCTGAGCAAAACCCATATCTCAGAATATTTTTTTTTAAAATTGTCTATTTGAAAAAGAAAAACCAGCATTCTAAAAATAGAAAGTTGCTCAAAACTTGTCTAAACATAGGCAAGTTTACAGTCATTCTTCAAGGTTTTCAGAATGGAATACACTCCCAATTATTTCAAGACCAAGTCAGCTCTATACCACGACTTCATCAAAACAGCTAAGACTGACTTGCATCACATCAAACCGGTGTTCAATCTAAATGCTTTCGAGAACGCAGGTAACACTGCAATCAGAAACCTAGAGCACTCTGAACTTCTTACAGCAGCCTCCATTCCTATTTCAGTTCAAAGTCTGGAGTTTCTAATCACTTCCATAAAGCATTACAATCCAGCAACACGGGAGATTCAATCAGTAGATGGCAGATTGATTTGCAGTTTGAAACCTGACATGATTGAGAAATGCTTCTCAGTTCCACCTTGGCCTGAGAGCGTGACTATTTCTAAAGGAGAATGTGAAAGGATATGGGAGATGCACAAGGACAAGTACAGTAAAAAGATTGCACAAAAGTGGATGAAAGAAAAACATAAGACTGCCAAAAAAATCAGGCGAGGGGAGTTCAAAGATGAGATTGCTATCATGATCACCTTGCTCAACAAGGTCACTAGACAAGAAGATGCCACGAAATTTCAACCCTGGATGTTCTACGTCATACCTCACATCATGAAAAAGACTAAGTTCTATGATTGGGCAACCTTAATCAATGACAGCCTCCATCAGCAAATAACAGAATACTTCCAGATTCATGAGTTCCATATGGTTTTCTACCTAGTCTACCTAGTGGCCTTCCAGGGCCAATTCAGAGGGTTGAACACCGAGGGGTCTTTGAGTGTACAGCATATCTACAACTACTACTCTCAGCTAGAATTCACGAAGTCATTGCACCATTACAAGAGGGTGAACAAGGCTTTCCTAATGCACACCATGCGAGACTTGGACAATGAGTTGCACGTCCATATCTCATCCACCGCCAAGGCAGCAATAGTAGAGTGGGCAGATTGGTTTATACAATTTCCTACATTCACCTACCTTAGAGTCTATGGCTACTCCAACGCTCCACTTATGTTACCAAGGTACTGTTGTGACCTTTTCACACATCACCCCATTCAAAATGGGGACCCCCTAATTTTTGCTCCATTCCTCGTCTTTTGGCTTTGGTTTTGTCTCTCTCTCTCTCTCTATCTCTTTTTGTTGTCTGCCTTTCTGAGGGTATGCCTGCCTTTGAGCTTAAACGTGAAATTTTGGCTAGTCAGTTTGAAGTCAAATAGAGTGAATAAATTGAAATCTGACCGGTACACTGCAGTCGATAAGCTTCCAACAGGTTCCTAGCAAGTTTCCACTGAATTTTCACCAAGTTCTGGCAACTTACTATTTTTAGTAAGTACTTGATTTGGGACATTTTTCTCAACATAGTTGAAATTCTGACCAGTACACTGCATCCTGAACACATCAAGCTATTTGTCTGCAAGTTTTGAGCTAAAACAGACAACTTCCTATTTTTAGCAAGTTCACCTTCAGAAGCTGATTTTAGGGTTTACATGCAAAGTTTATCAATGCATGTTTGGAGATTATTTCTAGGTTTTATGAGACCTACGCGATGATATAACATGCAAGATGAGATGACGACTTTCAGAACTTAGCCTTCAAAGACTATTTTTAAGGTTTGCATGTTGGAATTTTCTATGCATGTCTAGACATCCTTTGTGGGTTATTCGAAAGCTTCACAGTGGTACAACATGCAAACCAGGATCAGGACCTTTTTCAAGTGCTGTCTTCAGAGGCTATTTTTAGGGTTTGCATGCAGGACTTTTTAGCGCATGTCAGGTTATTCTTTATGGGTTTTTCAAGAGCTATGCAGCAATGTGACATGCAAGGCAAGATGATCACTTTTCAGAAACTTACTATTTTTATCAGGACCATTCCGATAGCTGTCCAGCACATCAATATCACGAACAGGGCGAAGTGCAACAGAAACGAGGTCAAACGGAGGTCATTTGATCGACATGCAAAGCAAATTCGGGTTTTTAGCTTCAAGGCCTAAAATGAGGGGTCAAACGCCAAAATTTTCGAAAACCAGTGTATCCCACTACTATCAGTATCTTTCAAGCTATCCACTGGTAAAATTTAAAGGCAATCGGAGAACTTACTATTTATAGTAAGCCACTTCTGAAACAAGCTATAAATAGTAAGTCAGCAGCAGGCGCCAGTGTGAACAAGCAAGTCATCCCATGAGGATCATGTCATTCAGATTTCAAGTCAAACAGAGTTGTGGAGGTCATGAAATCAAGTAGTTACTATAAATAGTAAAACACCTCCAAAAACATGTTATAAATAGCAAGTCAGCTTGAGATGGCAATGTGAACAGATCAACTAGATCATGAGGATCCTGTGGTTAAAATTTCAAATCAATCCAAGCTTCAAAAGAGGGAAAACCAGAAACTTACTAAATATAGTAAACAGGGACGAGCAAGCTAGAGAAATTTCCTAAGTTTGAAGAAATTCTTGTAGGGCCCCCTAAATGCGCCCTATCATGAGTGAGGTTTGGAAAAATATCAAAGGCAAGTCAAAGTTCCTGCTTGACCCCCTAAATGCGCCCTCATCTCATGAAGATGGATGAAAAATAAGCTAAGGCATGAAAACTTCCTCCTCAGCATGCCAAATGCGCCCTCATCTCAAGGTGGTGATGCAAAAAGTTTCTAAGTCAACAGAATTCCTATAGACCCCACCAAATGCGCCCAAACATGTTGAAGGTGTTGGCTTTTTGAAAAATATTCTAAGTGTCAAAAACTTCCTGCTCCTACCCCCAAATGCGCCCATCTCCAAGTTGCTAGGTGGATAAAAGTTTCTAAGTGTTGGCTTATTCCTATAGACCCCACCAAATGCGCCCAAACATGTTGAAGGTGTTGGCTTTTTGAAAAATATTCTAAGTGTCAAAAACTTCCTGCTCCTACCCCCAAATGCGCCCATCTCCAAGTTGCTAGGTGGATAAAAGTTTCTAAGTGTTGGCTTATTCCTTCACCACCCCCAAAATGCGCCCAAGGTAAAAGTGGGTGGAATAAAAGTTGTCAAGTGGCGTTAATTCCTCCATGACATGCCAAACGCACCCAAGTGAAGTTAAGAAAAAGTTGCTAAGTGTTAAATCCTCCTTGACCCTCAAAATGCGCCCAAGTGCAAGGTGCAGTAAAAACATAAGCTAAGGCGTTAATTCCTCCTTGATGCATCAAATGTGCCCAAGTCCAAGATGAAGCTAAGACGTATGCTAAGTGAAAATTCCACCTTGACATGCTATATGCACCATGACTGGAGAAAGATGAATGGAGAGAAATATTTAAAGCAAAATTCAAAATTTCCTCCTTGACCCCCTATATGCGCCCATGCTGGTGATGAGACTTAAAAAGTGTTGAAATTTATTCCACCCCTAGAGAAATACGCCTAAGCTTGACAAGGGATGATGTAATTTGTTAAGGCATGGATAAAATTGGCAAGGATGATTAAGAATACTCCAACTTCATGAGATTGAAAAAGATTTTTAGGGCTAAGCAAGAAAATACACCCAGAGATGAAGAATGAAGATAAATTTGATGGAAAAATATTTTTCTAAGGTTAAAATTCAAAAATTAAATGAACCCCTTCGTTCGTAGACACATGAATTTGATGCTTTCTGAAGGGAATTTTCTTTTGGGTACTAGATATCTTCATCAAGGAGATGATTTTGAAATTCTTCACGCCCTGCCGGAGACTTTATGATGGAGATTTTCCTCGAGTGCCTGGTTGATGAAATTTCCTAGAGGAAATAAATTATTTCTAAGGAAAAAGGGGGCGAGGGGGGGGGAGGGGTATCATGTTAGTTGGGAAATTTTCAAAGGCGGAGAGAAATCAAGCAACACCATCTAAACACGTCGTCAAGTTGGATAAAAGTTTCTAAGGCACAACTTCAAGGTACACAGGAAGCACAATACAAGATGGGTTGGAAATTTGGTTGAGGCATGAAGAATTTGAGGAAGAAGTTTGTTGGAGGAAAAGTGATGAACCCTATCAGATCCGGAGATCAAAACGTGGAGATCAGGTATGTAAAGAGAGTTTATATATTAAGTGCTCTAATGCTCTTCTCTTTATCTGTTTTGCAGGATGAACGTTGAGGCCAAAGCACGATGACTTGAAGTGATGAAGCAAATAGTCTAAGATGATAAAATCATGAAGGGAGATGTTGGAAAAAATGGCTAAATGTTGGAATTTCTCCTCAAAGACCCAATATGCACCCAACGCAGTCAGGCAAATGGCAAGCCGGAATGATTGAATCCAAGACAAGAGAATCTTTCAAGTTTATAATGAGGGAAAAGATGAAGGCTCGGGCGCTGAAGAGTTGAAGAGTGACAGCCAAGGAGGAAGATCATCATCAAACAGTTGAACGTAAATGCCATATTAGTTCAAGAAATGGAGGCCATGATAATCAAACTCATCCAGTTTGCAGCCAAGAAGAGGAACAAGAACAATGTGAACATGTCTATGGACAGGAATCTTCTAGAGGATGGTGGACATTAATTGTTCATTTATTACTCCACTCCTCTTTTTAGGGTTAAGGCTGAGGTGGCACAATTTGGGTCATCCATCGGATTGTAATCTAAGCCATCCACTAGATTTGGCCATCTATAAAGGGGCATCCTCCTCCCTCATTTGTACTTCAGTTAGAATAGCAGATAAGGAATAGAGAGAGATTGATAGAATAGAAGGTAGCATAGTTTGATAGTTTAGCTTAGATTGAAAAGGAAGGAAAGTCTTCCATTTGAATACTTTGTAAGAAGTTGTTGTGAACACTTTCATAATAAAAGAGTTTCCATTGATGGTGATCTCTTCTTTGTTATGAGTAGTTAGCAAGGCTTCTTCGTCCTTCCAATTCACGTAGAATCTTGAAGTAGCTTAAAGTAAAGTAGATTTCATTTCATGCAAGTACTTAGTAATTGTGGAATGCAGTGCTCAATTTGAACAAAACTTCACTTATCCATACCACTAGCGGGCTTGCTAACAATGGGTTCGCCTTGCATGGTCGACTGGAACATTGTGAACTTAACTTCGATTAGGGTTTGTATGTCGGCATGCATCGTTGTGATGGTGTCTTCATGCTGAATCGTGATTTGAATACCTTTAATTACTCCTCTGAAGATTGCACCGGCTTTGTGGAAGTTGTCCAAAGCGAGGCAGAGCAAAGCTCGGTTGAAGTCTGCGAGAATTAATCACCATATCCCACACCTTAGAGTAGAATTATAGCATCTTTATCCCTACACTCATTTAAATTCAGTTCATTTCTGGTTAGTGTTAGGAAACTTGCACTTACCTGCCAAATCATTCAAACCACGTGAAACCCTTTAATCTGCTGTTTGTTGTCTGCTGCTGAACAATTGCGTAAGTCCCCTTGAAATACTAGCAAATCACATCGAGCCAACTTGTAATGTCCCCTTTCTATCAAAAGCACTCAAATCCAAATCTTGCATTCAACGTGTTTCTCAAAGTGACATTAGAGCGTCAGAGTTCCATAAATTTCATTGATAATGTCTAATAAGGTCGGAAGATGATATAGATATTTCATTCTTGAAAAAGGTTTATGCACTTCCTTTATTGCTTTCTTATTCTCCTAATCCATAATTCATATTTAGCACTAATTGATAATTCAGAAACATATTGCTTATTACCAACTAATAAATATTGGACTTTCTATACACACACTGTATATACAATAATTTAAGGCCTAAACTGTTCACCTACAGATTCAAGTACATTTACCAAATATTAAACACAGACATACCTAAATATATAGATACAAGCTGTTCATGTTTATACTAAGAAAGATCATAATTACTTATATGGCTCAATAAACACTATAAGCATCATTATTGCATATTTGTATATGATTCTCATAGACACACATACCTATACACATACACACACACATATATATATATATAATTATTCTTTATTTATATATATATACATATATATATTCTAGTTTATATATTTATTTTTTAATTATATTAGTATTCATATATATATTTATATAATTTACTTACTAATCAATAGATATAAATCTGTGTTGGATATTATTTATTCCTTATTTTCATTTTATCTGAGTGTGTAAAACACTTGTAAATCAAACACTCATCCAATGCATACGTCTATTTTAGACAGCCATTGTTCAAATCTGAATTACCGACAGGAAACTCTACTTACCCAAACTTACCTTATATTCATAGACATACCTTGCTTTCTGCCTTGTGTCAGATTTAGGAGAAAGTTTCCGACAGAATATATCCCTCTTTATTCGTCAACCCCGATGGTGATCATTTGTTCTTCACAGCCATGATTCCCTTTTTCTCTTGAAATGGTTCCCATTAAATATCGAACCCTTGCTTGATGAAAAGTCATGTCTTTACTCGAGCAACCCTTGAGTGAAACGTTACTTTATGATCGCTAATTGCTGGGTATTTAACTTTGTTTGTGTATGATAAAGTGAAGCGATGCTTTAAAGGGTCATGCAACAATAATTTATTTTATCTTTATGTAGGATCCACAACAATTATGAATAATGGTCTATATTATAGAATTCTGACCTTATTCCGTTTTGTCTTCATTATATGTTATTTTTTTATTATTTTATTTTAATTTGATTTTTACGTGCATTTAAATATTTGATATTTGAACATTAAAACATAAATATTAATTTTCCAATAATATTAGATTATGTTCTTTTTGTTGTTCCATTTTATTTGTGTTTGAATACTTTATATTTATAAAATAATCTTATTGTTATTTTATTCTATTGTATGGCAATTTAATTAATTGTTCTATTATTATCTTGACAATTATAATTATAATAATATTTCGAATGTAATTTCTTGTATTTGTATTTTGATATTTATTGGATTCTATATGTTTCATATTACGATTTCAAAGGACATGACAGTCCACCCTGCCCAAGATTGCTTGTCCTCAAGCAATCATCAAAACATCTTATCACTACAATAGTTACAACTCCTTCATTTTTGACGACAAAACTAATCTTGTTTGGAGTCATGACTATATGAGTCAGAATATATGTGGATTACAAAGTGTCTTCAGAAATACACACAAATTGCATAGGGAAATGCTCACAAGTTGCAAAACATGCACATGAATACAAGCCCAAAGTATACATATGATTATACACATAAATTATAAAGTATTCGCCTGAAGGCACTTGAATAAACATAAATCACGCAATATATTTGAACACATCAGTTACACTTGAGTACACTTGAATTCATAAGTCATATAATATACCAAGTAATGTACGCATAAGACATGAGGCATTCACTCAAGGCATGGATCATATACAAAGGCAAGTGTCATGCACATCTATACACGCAGATACTGAATTGCATTTGAACACACATGAGGTAGGAATCAGACACCAACATACATGAGAAGAGCAATTATGTTGAAAACATCTAAGGCATAAGCAAACATCTGAATATACAAAAGGAGTGAAGCATATCATAAACTTATGAAATATATACATGGAGCATACGCACAGAGTATTCGTAAGATATCTGTTGTAAGCAGTAGTACATGACTTCACAGAGTCATGAAGAGGCATGAATCATTCACATGAGAACAGATGATTACTTATAAGTCATAGAAATACATGTAGGGATATGCAAGGAATTGGAATACATGTTAGCAAGATCATATACATGAATATGCATGAGATATGTAGATCATAACACAAAGTACATACCGACATTCAAACACGAGGACACATATCAATTAAGAAGTAGATGAAGCATGAAGTATTCGTATTAGCATGTGTGAATACATATACAGTCATACATCTATACAAGGCAAGTATCATACACATACAAGCATTCGCATGGATCACACATGCTAAATACACGTCAAATATCGAAAAAATATTTCAACGGCATACAACAGGTACGCATATAATCACTCATGTTGAATACACACCCTACCAGGAGCAATTTATCATACATGAAAAAATCACAAAGTATGCTCATAAGATATTGTAACCCACAATCACATCGGTAATGAAGCCAGTAACATACGAAGCATGAGAAGACATAAGTCACGTTACGAAGCACATTCAAAGCATTAAGAGGGAACTCCCGTGTGAAGAATCTTGACAAACATGAATTGATCACACATAAGCTTTCATGAAATAATCATACCGAAGGCACATCAAGCATATAACAAACACATAATTAGTCACAAGATATAATAAACACACTTAGGAAATATAAGTAAGGAATGTTATTACACTCAAGGTATGCAAATACACTCAAAGAAGTATACATGTTGAATTCAGAAATGTACACTCAAGAAATAGAACATACATAACAGGAATATACCCATGCAGTTGATATGCTAAAGCACATTAGGCATAAAGAAAGCATGTAAGACATGAGGCATGCTAATAAGATATGAGTCATACATTTGCATACACGTAAGCAGTAAAGCATGAAGTACCAACATGAATAAATACATAGAGCATACACCAACATTCGAATACATGAGGCATGAATTTCACAAACACAAGCATATACTTAAGAATGGAGTAGTCATGTATAAGAGTACATCAGTCATGGAATGAACAAGTAAGATGTTAACAAAAACACCATAAGTTTGGTAAAACATGGAGTACATGAAGTCGCAAAGCATAAATATGGATGCATGTAAGTCATAGAGCACACACTTGAATACAAGTCACAACAAGTACAATGCCATAGAGTATACACTTGAATACATCATCATGAAGTATACACTTGAATTTAAAGTTGTAAAGCATACAAGTACAAAGTCAAAGGGTATACACTTGAATGAAGTATGCTGTCAGACAATTGAGAAGGTTGATTCAATGTATCCCATACTACACCGTGGACCCATCCTCCTTCCCAAGGTCATCGAGTATACACATAAACATGAAGCAAACACACAAATACACGTAATGCACAAACATCCACATGAACATATGTTATGAAGCATTCAATTTGTAAATTTCTGAGCAAACTAAATAGATATTAAAACACCCCAAGTTATCATCCCTTGTTCATCAACATCAAAGGCGAGGCAAGAGAGGTCACACACAAGGATGCCCTTAGTGATTCCCTTCTCAGCCCAAGAGCGGCCAACCAACGCCCGTGGAAATGACCCCCTCGGCCCTCAATGGAAGACCGCCGTCAACCAAGGAGGGTGGCCTACCTCGAAGGGACCCTAGTCTCTGCTCTCCTTCATGTGCTTCCAACTCCCCTCCTTAATGATTTAATTGAAAAAGAATGATAATTTGGTAATGGGCAGACATGCAGTCCATGCGATAGTTTGGAGGAAGGATTCCCATAGGAGGCCCTTAGAGCACTCCCTTCTCAGCCCGAGAGCAGCCAACCAACACCCGTGGAAATGACCCCCTCGGCCCTCATTGGCAGACCTGCAGTCATCCAATGAGGGTGGTCTACCATGAAGGGACTCTAGTGTCTGCTCAACCCATCGGTTCCATCCCTCAACCAACTACATGATTGTTTGATGATACAAACAATTGCATATAATGCTTATCTTATTACAAGTTACCCACAATTACAACATGTTATGAGGATTCATGAATTCATCAAGATATTAATAATCTATTTATCATATGAATGTATATGCGATAGTCCTTTAATGTCTATATTTATATACTTGTCAATCATTTATAACATGCTTAACAACTATCATTTTCTAATTATATAAAGATATTTATGATTGCTGATGAGAGCACTCACCTGATGCTTACCACTTTGCTCTACAGAAACCTCCAACCAACGATGTTGCCTTCTTATACTATGTTTTAATAAAATGATAGACCATCATGGCAATGTTAGTTGTCCAATTCAAGATGACATATTAGCAACACTATAATAATGGCTTGATGATAATAACATTGATTAGACAAATATTACCATGCATAAATTGTATTTATCAATCGCCTATTATATATTTATCAGTTATCATGTATTTAAGTATATTTATCAATCATATTTAGATATGTCTATTAATCACCAATGATATCACTGTTTCTATTCAAATCTCACAATTTTAGGAAGGATATGGCCCATGGATATAATAATACAAACAAATGACTAGATATGCAGATTAGTAGTATATATAAATATACTTTCATAATTATTTTACACTTACATGTAGTAACTATGATAAGGATAATGTATGTCATCAACAAGGAAATTACACTCAATGGTTACCGGACATACCTGATCTACATAAATCAGAATGCATTACTATATGTTATAGAATATACCTTTGTCCTTGGAGAGTTTGCATACACCCTTTTCACAGGATTGCAGGAAAGTTGCTCTGATACCACTTGTAATTTCCCCTTTCTATCAAAAGCACTCAAATCCAAATCTTGCATTCAACGTGTTTCTCAAAGTGACATTAGAGCATCAGAGTTCCATAAATTTCATTGGTAATGTCTAATAAGGTCAAAGATGATATAGATATTTCATTCTTGAAAAAGGTTTATGCACTTCCTTTATTGCTTTCTTATTCTCCTAATCCATAATTCATAGTTAGCACTAATTGATAATTCAGAAACATATTGCTTATTACCAACTAATAAATATTGGACTTTCTATACACACACTGTATATACAATAATTTAAGGCCTAAACTGTTCACCTACAGATTCAAGTACATTACCAAATATTAAACACAGACATACCTAAATATATAGATACAAACTGTTCATGTTTATACTAAGAAAGATCATAATTACTTATATGGCTCAATAAACACTATAAGCATCATTATTGCATATTTGTATATGATTCTCATAGACACACATACCTATACACATACACACACACATATATATATAATTATTCTTTATTTATATATATATACATATATATATTCTAGTTTATATATTTATTTTTTAATTATATTAGTATTCATATATATATTTATATAATTTACTTACTAATCAATAGATATAAATCTGTGTTGGATATTATTTATTCCTTATTTTCATTTTATTTGAGTGTGTAAAACACTTGTAAATCAAACATTCATCCAATGCATACGTCTATTTTAGACAGCCATTGTTCAAATCTGAATTACCGACAGGAAACTCTACTTACCCAAACTTACCTTATATTCATAGACATACCTTGCTTTCTGCCTTGTGTCAGATTTAGGAGAAAGTTTCCAACAGAGTATATCCCTCTTTATTCGTCAACCCCGATGGTGATCATTTGTTCTTCACAGCCATGATTCCCTTTTTCTCTTGAAATGGTTCCCATTAAATATCGAACCCTTGCTTGATGAAAAGTCATGTCTTTACTCGAGCAACCCTTGAGTGAAACGTTACTTACTTTATGATCGCTAATTGCTGGGTATTTAACTTTGTTTGTGTATGATAAAGTGAAGCGATGCTTTAAAGGGTCATGCAACAATAATTTATTTTATCTTTATGTAGGATCCACAACAATTATGAATAATGGTCTATATTATAGAATTCTGACCTTATTTCGTTTTGTCTTCATTATATGTTATTTTTTTATTATTTTATTTTAATTTGATTTTTACTTGCATTTAAATATTTGATATTTGAACATTAAAACATAAATATTAATTTTCCAATAATATTAGATTATGTTCTTTTGTTGTTCCATTTTATTTGTGTTTGAATACTTTATATTTATAAAATAATCTTATTGTTATTTTATTCTATTGTATGGCAATTTAATTAATTGTTCTATTATTATCTTGACAATTATAATTATAATAATATTTCGAATGTAATTTCTTGTATTTGTATTTTGATATTTATTGGATTCTATATGATTCATATTACGATTTCAGAGGACATGACACAACTGAGACTATCCAACACCTAGAAGGAACCTTGGAATTGAACGCACGAACTTTCTCACAATCTTAGCGTGCTAGATACTTTGGTCAAGAGAGAATAGGGTAGCTGTTGGAGAGAATAGGGTAGCCGTTGGCTACTTTATTCTATGTTGGTGCGGTCACGAAAATCACATCAACAGGTACCCATTAGATGAAGTTGTCTTCATGGAATTCCTAAGGCAAGCACATGATGTCCACACAGTCTTGAGGAATAGAAAGAAACCCACCCTCAGTTTTGCATTGGGATTGGGAATCTATACATGCAAATCAGCAGCAGATGCTAAATCCATGGGTGATGAGTTATCTAAACTCGGTCTCAAGCCTTACAGCGAGATACAATCATATGACCCTCATGGTGTTTTCGCTTCTAGACTTGAGAAGAACTATGCTCACTTGCCCGCTCTTGAAGATTTTTGGGCCTCTTTTTCCTTGATATAATGTCTCATATTTCTGTTTATTGTGTTATGCTTATGTGATCTTAATTTCAACTTGCATTGAAAGTAAGTAGGTGTATTTTGAGAAAGAGTTTATATAAGCATTTTGTCAAAGAATCAAACTTTGTTCATTTATATTTCTCTTGCTTTGCGTTTACATGAGAAAATATAAACGTCTTTAGCGTAGGTTAGTCGTAGTTGAAATTCCTTAATCAGAAAATCTCAGTTGTGGCGCTTGAGTTTTATAAACATTGTGCTCTTAACTGATCAAAAAGATAGGCAACTTAGTTTTAGTTTACTTTCTTGAACACCATCAGCAAAGAGGGAGCTTCCCCTCCTAATTTGAAGAGCAGTTTTACTGTGCATAGTTGTCTATTTCTAATTCGCATTCCAGAGGTGCGAATTAAAACGCCAACAAGCAGCAAGGTCAATACATAGACAAAATATTAATATGTTCTTGACCTTTTATGTGACCCACAACCAAGTAGAAATTAAGCAAACATTGAAGAGATGATGCACAAAAGTTTCGATGGTTGTAGAATGTCTTTGACAACAGCAAATAACTTATACAGTTTGCAGCCCCAAACTCTTGCCAAAGTGGCATCCAACATTATGAAGAAATTCTAACTTATTGCAATAACAAACTTCCCAAACTCAACTATAGACCCAATGATATTCCCACGCCCAACATCAAATATGATGAATATACTCCATAGACTTCTCAATATTGGTGTCCCCTTCTTGCCTACAAATATCTTCAATAATTTGTCTTGCCTTCAAGACTTCACAAATTGATCTTCAATCGTACCTACAATTCCTTTCGGTAAATCACAACAATGAAGCACCAGCATAGACTCAAGATGAATCTATCAACAATCAACCAGAGAAGACCTTCCACCACCGCGGATGATATTCTTCAAGAGGGTTTTTGTTCACAAGAAGTATTGAGATGAACTGAGTTCAATCCCAAACACAAGGGTTTCACCAAAGAAAATGTAATAATTTGCATAATGCAAATGAGTTCACAAAACCTCCTTATATACTTTCCCCCCAAACTTTTCGGAAGATGCAATTTAAATTCACTTTTTAATTAAAAGCTCCTTTTTGCTCCAAAAGACCCTTTTATCAAAATAATAATAATATTTGATACTCAAGGTCCCAATAATACGTGTCCATGACTTAAAACTTTTCATCCTCTTTCCGATGAGCTATTATACTAAGGTTCCCATTAAAGTATTTTAATTAAATTAAGCAACCTTAGTAAAATAATTAAATTAAAGTCAATAATACATCTAGGTTGCAAAAACCATCGAAAAGCATCAGAATCAAAAATTGACTGCACTAGAATAATATTGATGATGAATAATGAAAATTGGGTTCAATCGAGTGACTTACTATAAATAGATACACTCCAAGAATCTTGGAGAACCCACCAAAAGTCAGAATTCACTTTGGAAAGTGGCATAGTAGTCCTCTAGACCAACTGAGCTCATTGCCAACATCAAACACCCTCTCAAACAAGATTGATGGTCATCAAGAAAGCTGAAGCAAACTACAATACTCGAAGTGAACGAAAACAGGGACATTACATTGGGTACATTGCCCCTCAACCCTATTAGGGGCATTGCCCATAGACCCCCATGAGGGGCATTGCCGCTCAACCCCACCAAACTCATTTGATACATTTTATACCTATATTTTGCATAAAATTTATGTTCTTTTCAAAAAAATAAGTATTTTTTAAGTTAATGAGTTTGGTTGAGGTTTTGCCAAGTTTTCGCCTACTTGAAATATTTTGGTTTACCGAGTCAAAGTTTGCAAACATACTTCCAGCAACACTATTTTTGTATGCAGTTGTGAATTCTTCTCTAAATTATTTGTGATTACTAACATAGCATCACAACATCTAAACCAACATGTATATTGTACCACAACATCTAAAACTCGCTGCATCTTACCACATTGCATTTTATTGATAAACTATTACTTCAATAACTCTCTACAAGCGAATATCACCCAAGTCCCAATATTAATTGTGATGATTTCAAATTGTTATTCTCAAGCCAACTTCAGGTTTTTGGTTAACATCCAACAATGTATGTTCAGTGATCCACTATCTACTTTCTCATTTGTTAGGGGGTGGTGTAGAGATTGTGATCTTTCCTTGAAAATCAATATGTGCCTATGAACCTCTATCATAGGTACGCCTATAATTGTTATTCCATCTGGCTTTTGATTAAAGGCATTCTGGGTCTTACTGTAGCATTGTGGATTATCAGTTGTTTAGCTGTAAATAAACTTCTAGTATTAAAAGGATGGATGTGCAGACTCACCAATGAGAACCTAGATGTAGGAAATAGAGGGGACATCAAATCTACCAAGGCAAGACAATGGACACGTTCAGCTAGAACACCAACATTAGGTTTTATAACAGGCAATTATACTACTGAAATTTGAAACAATAAGAAACATGTCTAGTTTCTTTCTGATTGCTAGCAAAATCCCGAACCCATTTGGCTTCTCTTGGAGAGTAGAGATGAAGAAAAATCAGGGTTTCACAACCTTTCCTCTATGTGGTTTTGTAAATCTTACTGCAAGTATTTTTTAAACTGACTTTTAACATAGGCATCCTCTATAGCTTTCATGCATCATATATTCAAATAAAACTCAAATGTAAATGGTGCAGAGATACAAACCTTATCATTACGATGTATACCATCCATGGTAATGTACACAAGTGTCTCATTATCAGCCCATTCCAGGTAGTCAGTAGTTCTTGTTAATGGTTTGCCAATGAACTCTTTGGTTGCTGCATTAATGACATATACAGTATATATTTCATCCCCTTTGGTGTCCTCTGCATATGCAATCAACTCATCATTGGGGCTTACCTACAAACAGATCAGAATTGGGGTGAACATCAACATACCTTCCTTATATGAAAAGAACAGATAATCATGCACACAAAATGTACCTTCAATGCTCCAACATAATAATATTCATGTTTCTCAGCCATCACATTTTCATCAAATAGAATCTCCTCCTTTGGCTTATCAGATCTCATCTCCCTTGTTTCATCAACAATGTGCCTCCTACAGTGTTGTGTATATTGCTGTCCCTCCAATGTCTTTTGATAGTAATCGTAAGATCCTTTGCGAATAGGAACAGTCATATCAGCTGCACTTGGAGCAATGTGCCTCCTACAGTTTTGTGTATATTGCTTTCCCTTCAGTGTTTTTTTATGGTAATAGTGAGATTCTTTGTGGCGAGGAACAGTAATATCAAATTCTTGGATTCGGTCTTGTAATTCTTTGTAAAGCTCCTCTTGCAATTGTGTTGTATCTGCAGCAGTCCAAAAAGCAAGAACATGTCTTGAATTGCAGCACTATTTACATCAAATAAAGTAGGTTTATAAACAAAGAACTTCCTGTAACAGTTGGAAAATCACAAGTATGAAGCCAAATTTCAGGCAGTATAAAACATCACCAGTGTCATGTTTGTTTTACTTTTTCTATTTATTTGCAAACTTTTGTGTTCACTTTCACAAATCTCCCAGCCAGATCATACAGAAAGATTCTGTATGGGGAGTAAATGCAAGAAAAGATAGATCAAACTTATCTCAAATATTTGTTTTAAAGATCTCTCCAAATGGGTGAGATACAGTCTCCTATATTGTTAATGATTCTATAGCTCAAGAAATTAAAGCATTCTTTTAGATGATAATTTTGAATAGACAATGGCATGAGTCGGTATTGAAAGCCATGATGAATGGAGACTAAAAATTCTGAGTTAAATACATCAAGTATCTGATATGTACAAAGCACTTCAACTCTCCTGTTAGAATCTCCCATCATGTGCAGTGGAACATGGTAACACCCATGGATGTGTAGTATAAGATCAGCAAAATTTAACATAAGTTCTATAAAGTATCAGGACCCTATCAATTTGTCATGCCCCCAAAATTTGAAATGTAAATAAATTAATAAATAAAATAAATATTAACAATAAATTAAATTGATAAATATAATAGTAAATAATAAATATTAAAATAAAATATGTAAACATAAAATAAGGAGATACAATGTCCTGCACCCAGCATTCAGATCGCAGCAATAACACATTAGTATTTATCTAGTATTAAAACCTTGGGCTGACTCCTTTTGCCATATAAGAAAATCGCTGACCAAGGGACTTAGGACAGGATTGATGGGAATCTCATCTACAGCAGCGATTCAATGTTTGAAGGCAGCAATGAATTAATGAAGGCAATAAACTCTATTTAAAGGGGTATATAATGGCATTTGAAGATAAATAAAAATATTTAAAAGGTAATCAGCATAGAGAAATTGTTAACAAAAGGTGATGTCTTTTCAAAGAGTTATCTATATTCAATGAGGTGCCTCTTTTCATGAAAGAGATAAGGATACAAAAAGAAGAACATTTCAAAGGAAGGGAAGATAGAGAGATATAGAAGGAAATTAATAAAAGTCTGATAAGAAATAGCATTCAAAAATAAATAATGATCTGCACTCAGAAAGGCACAGAATGGAATATAATCAGATCTAAACACAGATATATATAAACAGCAAATAAGGACAGAATTAGGAGTATTTCCTGAGCATAGCAGCAGATACATTAATATGATATACTCAGATGTGGGAAGAAGAATATGTGAGAAGAAGAAGTTGGTTCAAGGAGAGATAAATGAAGAGGATCAGATTTAATATAATAATTGCAGGCATACAATCTGGTACAGACTATAGAAATAGTGTACAGTAAAATTTATAAATAAGTTTGATTTCTCTCATATGCATATTTCATAGCACTGCTGTAATGGACCAATACTTAGATTATAAGAAATATGTTGTACACAAAATAAATTTTTGGTATTTTGCTTAAATTGAGCTAAATCATGTAAAATTATTGTCAAAAGTATGTTTTAGGTCAAACAAAACACAAGGTTTTTGTGGGTTTGTGTCAAGGAAGATACTTGCAAATTTCTGAAAATTTGAGAATTAGGGTTTCAAACCCCTGTTTTTAGGAAAACCCCTAAAAATAGGACCTTCCCAGAAATAGTTGAAAATGATTTTAATAGGATTAATCAACTTCACAATCACACTGGCCAAGTCAAAATCATCAAAAAGTATGTTTTACTCTGGTGAGTCTATTTTTATTTTTCAGGAAGAAAGCTAGGACCTCCACAACCATTAATGGCAGACTGGCTAGTACCAAGTGCTGAAAGCTAAGCTTCAACGAGAAATCCATGGCAAAAATGCTCAGAAATATGCTCTGCAACAAAGGGGATTTTCAAAAGTGAAAAATGTTGAAAATTGGCTAAGTCTAGAGAATGCACGCCTTGCTACCAAGAAGAGGCTAGGCAGTCAAATGCCTTAGTCATTTTTCCAATGTCTGTATACGTAGAACGATGAAGGTGATTGCCAAGAAGCACATATCTGTGTCGTCAACGACAATGCTCAAGTCAGTCACGATACACGGCAAGCGCAAAGCGTGGAGATATGAAGATTTTCAAAGGAAATGATGAAGTTGCGGTCAAAAGAGCCCCTGCTGACCAAGGCACCCATGAGTTCAAGAGGTCAAAGGCAGTCATCAAGTCTTTCCTAGACAGTTATCTCCTTCATAATTCTATCGGCCTTACAAGATCGTCAAGCAAATCCAACAGATCCATCAAACGCCGTCAAACGAAGGTAGAGACAAAAGGTGCTGAAAGCAAAGGTCATCAAAATGGTAGTCAAAACATTAAAAAAGAGCCCCTACTAACCAGGGGCTCCCAAGCATAAGACTATCCAGATGTCAGTTTTTGAGCAAACTTATCTTCAAGTGATCTCTCTAACGTCAACTCAGCTTTGCAACGAACCTGTTCACTAGTCTACGAGACGCATCAAATGACAGCAGATGTTAATCATCCAAGCATGTGAAACGGAGGGTGAATCAATGAACATCAAAGCAAAAGAGCCCTTGCTAGCCAGGGGCGTCCTTCAATCTGAGCCACCTAATGAAGTTTTTGACAACTGCTATCTACAAGGTATTTGTCCAGATCTCTCTCAGCTTTGCGATCAATCCAACTGCACGTCCACGAGACCTGTCAAAAAATCAGAGGCAGAGATCAAGCAAAAAGCATCAAAGATGAAGGAAAGGTGAAGAACATCAAAGAAATGAAAAAGTGTCAAGGAAAAGAGCCCTTGCGAAAGAAAGGCGACCATCTTTTTGGGATGTCAGATGTTGTCTACAAGCTTGATGACCTCCAAGATGATCTTCTCTGGTGTGATCAATCTTGACAACGACACCGTCAGCAAAGACATCAAACAAATCAAACGTCAATTGGCAGAGATCAAACGAGGACAATTCATGAGAGTTTACCACATGAAAATCGTGAGTCAAAAAGTCAAAGGTGCCCCTGCTGGTCAGGGGCGCCCATGCTTTTGAAGGACTTAAACAAACTTTTAGAAGTTGTGAAACCAGTCATCCTTTCTAGGACTAAGCTGGTTATCCATCCCACATTTCAACGAGATCATCAAACTTATCAGTCAACAATGATCTCAGATTAGAACATGAAGGGTCAAAATAATGAAATTGAAGAACAGTCAAGAAATTGACTAAGTCTAAGGCTAAAATCACCCCTGTTGAGAAAAGGCACCCTTGATTTGAAGACATCAGATTCAGTTTTTAAGCTTTTTAGCTCCCAGGCACACTTGATCAAGGTTGTTCCATCTCACTAGTGAATCTATCAACAACATCCCAGGAGCAGCTGAGCAACCAAGATTGAAGATTGAACAGAGACACTTCAGCATAAAAATGTGTTCACCTTCTCAAAAGGACGCCTAAAAATTCAAAGCAAGATCTGTTAACTTGAGTTAGAGATTTTGGAGGCAAACTTGGCTAAAACGTCCCACAATCAGTGGAAATCAATATTTAGAACTCCAGATCAAGCCAAATGACTCCTCAATCATGTGTTGGCACCTAAACTTGATTGATTCAATGAAATATTCCGAGCCAAATTTTTTCGTTTTTCAAGTTACAAGTTACAAGCAGTGCACCCGTTAAGGTTAGATAGATAAACCGAAACGTGCAAGAAAGCAACCCTAACCAGAATGGCACCGCTGAGGGTGAGCATTGGTCAGAGGGTCTTCTAATCTATTTGCAGAAAGGAACTCAACGTCAAGTATGTGCTACCCAATCCGATGCGGAGTGAGGGGCGACCATATGACGGAGTAAGTACAGAACTACTGCTTGAAAGAAAATGCTGAAAGCTAAAGACTCTCAACACCCAGGATGTGCTTTCTAACCCAGAATGGGATAGTAGCGACCATAGGGCGGAGATAGATTACATTCAATTATCAAAACGCTGAAAGAGAAAACATTACAATCTGACTGAGCAAGAATCTAAGACCGACAGTACTACTGCCAGTATACAATTTGGAAGAAGGCAACTTGCTATCAAATTTCAACCAGCAATTATGAAGTTTACAATAACATTTAATAAGTTCCTTTGCTGAGAAATGAAGCTGAGAATTGAAGTTAGAAATGAAGATATTAATTAAAGATCCAACCTCGTTTCGCTCTTGATCATCCACTATGCAATGTGCCACAAGATTTAAGATTCCTTCACACTTGTCCAAGGACAAATACAGATTCCTTCAATCTGGTCGACAGGCCTGTGTTTCTTCATAAACCAGCACTTAGAAATCCTTGAAAAACTCGAATCACCTTCAAAACTCAATCAGATCACTCTAATATTGAATGCAAAGCTAAATAGGATGATGGCACATAGATTAGGAACAAGAAACAGTACCAAACACCAGATTATTTTTAAAGACACGAATTCCAAGAACAGCAGATGGTACGGCCCAGGTACAGGGGCGATTTCAATTATAAAATCTGACAGTGCTCAATAAAATCTGAACTCTTGCATAAATGGACGCCTAGCCTATATAACAATGATTTATGCAACACCCACAATGTATATTTTTGTCTTTTTGGAAATATGAATGAAAGACTTGATCTGCTGTAGCTTAAATGCCAAAAATCAGAAAACATCTAACATGCAAGATCGAAAGCTAACAATACTAATGCAGATTACAATGCAATAATTTCAAGAACTCACACTAGACTAACAATCATCACTAGTCGTTGTCTTACAAACGAGAAGAGATGCCCAATGGTTAGGAGGTCTTCATCCCTCGAAGTGATCCAGATTCAATCCGGCAGCATAACGGTGTATTTTCCAAGATGATCCAAATGATGCACAAGACTCCCTTTTTATAATTTCTGCTTGACTTCACGAAACCCTAGAAACAGCTTTTAGGTCAAAACTTTCATCTTCTCAAGAAGGCGTACCTTCTCTTCAAAGCATTAATAAATGATATTTTAATTAAAAGCCCATCTTGAAAAGTGCGCCCCACATCATCTTGCTTAACTTAGGCAATAATTAAAATAAACATCTAATGAGGGCGCCACCCTCAATGGCCCCTTTTTAAAACATCTTTAAGTCATTACTTCTAAGCCCAAGGTCAACATTAAAATATAATATTTAAATGTGCCTTTAATGAAATAACTTAACTTATCCCTCCGGAGGTGCACTGAAGCCAAAACTGATCCAAACATCTGACCATAGAAACAGGAAGTCAACCGAGCTGAACATCATCTGCCAAACTGCCAAAAATAGAATTTACTAAAAATAGTAAATTCCAAAAAGTACCCAGAATGCCGGAATGATCATACCACTGCGAAGCCCTCTGAAAACCCAGAAGGAATCCGCCATTAAAACTGACATCTCCGAACACTGACCTCCTCAAAATTAGGAAACCCTAATTTTAACTTCCGACTAGCCTCCGGGTTCCCAACGAAAGGCCAACGGTCACTGAAACTGTCAAGCTTAGAAAGGGGACATTACAGTCCGCCCTCCCCAAGATTGCTTGTCCTCAAGCAATTGCAAACTAGGGTGCTGCATTATCTCATCACTTTCCCAAGTTGCATCCTCCATCGGCAGGTTCTTCCACTTGACCAAACATTCTCTGATAGTTCTATTCCTCAAGGAACGTTCTCTGAAGTCGAGTATCGACTCGGGAACCAGAACCAACTGTCCTTCTTCGTCCAACGGTGGCAACTGTGAAGAAGCAACCACATTGTGTCCAAGTGCCTTCTTGAGGCGAGACACGTGGAAGACGTTATGCACTCTGCTATCTGAAGGTAGCTCCAACTCATAAGCAACAGCCCCAACCTTTCTGATGACCCTAAATGGTCCATAGAAGCGAGGTTTGAGCTTCTCAGCTCCACTCTTCTTGAGAGTTGACTGTCTGTAAGGTTGTAACCGGAGATAGACCATATCCCCAACCTCAAAAGAACGCTCAATACGCTTCTGATCAGCATACAACTTCTGCTGATTTTGTGCAATCTGCAAATTATCCTTCAAGGATCTCATTATGTCCTGACTATGCTGCAACAAATCCTTGGCTAATGGTGCTTTGCTGTCACCAAACACCAAATCTGCAAAGCTGGGTGCTTCATATCCATAAAGTGCCAAGAAAGGAGACATTTTGATTGACATATGGAAGGTAGAGTTGTAGCAGTACTCGCCTATATGCAGCCACTTAACCCAAGCCTTCTGCTGTTCGGACACATAATTCCTCAAGTAGCCTTCCAACCACTTGTTCACCACTTCTGTTTGCCCATCAGTTTGAGGGTGATAACTCGTGCTTGGAGTAAGCACAGTACCACTCATTCTGAAAACTTCCTGCCAAAAGGTACTTAGGAACTTGCTGTCCCTATCACTGACAATATTCTTTGGCAACCCATGAAGCCTAAATACTTCTCGAAAAAACAAATCTGCAACTTGAGCTGCAGAAAAAGTACTGGTAATGGCAAAGAAATGAGCAAACTTGGTTAATCTGTCAACTACCACGTAAATGCAATCCTTCCCTTGAGCCTTGGGCAACCCAGTGATGAAATCCATTGAGATGCTCTCCCATTTTTGATTGGGAATTGGAAGTGGTTGCAGCAAACCGGCTGGCAATGTGTGCTCATTTTTATTTGCTTGACAAACAGGACATTCCTGAATGTAACGTTGAACCTCCCTCTTCAAACCTTTCCAAGAAAACCTTTCTCGGATCTGCCTATAGGTCTTGAAAAACCCTTGGTGACCAGCAACTGGAATGTCATGAAAATTCAAGAGAATCTTCTTCTTGAGCTTAGAATCGGCTACCAGAAAGATTCTACCCTTATACTGAATCAAACCCTCAACCACTTGGTACTTTTCATCATGGAAAGTACCTTCCAGAATGCTGGTTGCAAACTGATTTTTTGCATAATCAGCCAGCAACATGTCTCTCCAGTCTGCAGTAAGCTCACACAATGAGCTAAGATGAGGCCTTCTGGATAGAGCATCGGCCACTACATTATTTTTTCCTTTGACGTATTCAATGTCAAAGTCGTAAGCTTGAAGCTTACTTGCCCATTTCTGTTGCCTCTCATTTAAATCCTTCTGGTGCATAAAATGCTTGAGGCTATTGTGGTCTGTTTTAACCACGAACTTATTCCCCACCAAGTACTGTCGGAACTTGGCTAATGCATGCATAATGGCAAGCATTTCTTTGTCATAAATGGAATATGACCTTTCCACACCCCTTAATTTCCGGCTTTCAAACACAATAGGGTGTTTGTCTTGCATCAGGACAGCACCAACTCCTTCACCCGATGCATCACACTGCAGCTCGAATGGCTTAGAGAAATCAGGGATAGCCAAAACTGGGCACGAGCTCATGATCTTCTTAAATTTGTCAAAAACAACTTGAGCCTTTTCTGACCAAACAAAGGCTCCCTTTTTGGTGAGATCAGTAAGGGGAGCGCATTCTGAGAATACCCCTTAACAAACCTCCGATAGAAACCACAAAGGCCCAAAAAACCTTTCAACTGTGTCAAACTTTCAGGTGGTGGCCAATCAACCACGGCTTTGATCTTCTCCGGATCCACCTTTACTCCCTCAGCACTGATTATGTGGCCAAGGTATAATAACTCCACCATTCCAAATTCACATTTGGAAGCCTTTGCGAACAAACTCTCAGATTCCATGATACTAAGCACTTCCTCCAAGTGCTTGAGGTGATCTTCCCAAGTCTTGCTGTAGATCAGAATGTCGTCAAAAAATATCAGCACAAACCGCCTTAACTGATTCTGAAACACACGGTTCATGCAAGACTGAAAGGTGGCCGGTGCATTAGTCAAACCAAATGGCATGACTAAGAATTCGAAGTGGCCATAGTGACATCTGAAAGCTGTCTTTTCCACATCTGATCCCCTCATCCTTATCTGATGGTAACCTTGATCTTAGATCAATCTTTGAGAAGAACTTAGCCCCATGTAGCTCATCAATGAGCTCATCTATTCTGGGAATGGGGTATCTATTCTTGATAGTGCTTTGGTTCAAAGCACGATAGTCCACGCACATGCGCATGGTACCATCCTTCTTCTTTACAAGAACCACTGCAGAAGCAAAGGGGCTCTTGCTTGGGTCGTATGAAACCCATCTCCAAAAGTTCTCGGATATTCTTCTCGATCTCATCCTTTTGCCTCTTCGGATACCGGTATGGAGTTGTGATCACCGGTTTAGCTCCTTCCTTGAGCTCTATGATGTGTTCTGAACCTCGATCAGGAGGAGGTCCAGGAGGTAAATCAGCAAACACTTTACTCCTTTTTGTGAGTAAAGATTGGATATCAGGAGGATGCTCTACTTTAATTTCAGCTGGACTTGCTGGGAGAATCATGCACTCAGCAGCCCATTCCACTTGATCATGGCGGATCAACTTCGCCATCCTCTTGAATGATACAATCCGAGGGCCACCATTTGACATCCCTCTCAACACCACATTCTTCCCATCGGATTGAAACTTCAACTCCATAGTTTGCAGATTTAGCGAGATCTCTCCAAGAGATCGCAGCCATTGAATGCCAAGGACAGCATCCGTATCTCCAATATTGACCACATAGAAGTCATCCTTGACTTCGTAATTGCCCAATTGCATTGACATGTTCGAAATCCTCTTGGTGCATGAGATGTGAAACCCATCCGCAACCATAACTCTGAACCCTTCAAAGTCTTCTGTTTGCAATCCTTTCTTTGCCACCACAACTTCGTCTATGAAGTTATGTGTTGCACCAGTGTCAATCAAAGCAACAATACGTTGCCCTTTGATCATTCCCCGAACTTTAAAGGACTCATTCTTTTGGAAGCTCGAAAGCTGAGCCAATGTACCACCACTTTCTTTTTCACCTTCAGACTCTTCTGGAGTATTTTCTTCATCGCTGTCCTCAAAGTCAGCTTGCTGATCAGAAAAATCAGAATTGCTTTCATCAGCTGTGTAGAACTCAATTTGATGAATTTTAGCCCCCTTTGGGCACACATGGTCTTGTGACCATTTTTCCCAACAACGGAAACATAAACCTTTCCTACGGAGTTCATTGATAGTCTCTGGATCCAATCTTGAGCCATGAGGTTTCTGTGGTTTAAACTCCTTATGATGAGGCTTCTGATGAAACTTTTTCCCTCTATCTCCTTTGTGAAAAGCTGGTTTGGAATGGAACTTAGCTTTGGGAGCAGCCCACTCCATGTTTCTAGCTTTTTTCATTGCTTCTTGTAGGGACGGTGGATCAAAAGCTTTGATCCAACCCTTGATTGGCTCCATCAATCCTTCAGTGAATAGGATTACTAACCTTCTCTCTGTGATTCCAGTGACCATAACTGAAAGTCTTTGAAACTCAGCTATGTAGGCATCCACAGTGCCATATTGTCTCAACTGTGCCAACTCCCTAAAGTGCACTTCTGGGTCCTTCTTCTCGAACCTTTCAATGAATCTATTGGAGAATTCATCGTATCTAGTGATAGACCCATGACCTAAGGTGACTAGGCCATGGTACCACCATTCATGCGCCACCCCATCTAGGTGTAGCGTAGCGAATCTAATCGCTTCTTCTTCAGCCATTGGCCTAAGTGCCAAATAGTTGTCTAGTTTTTGTAACCAGGCTCGAGCAGAATTATTATCGCTTCCATCAAAATGGGCAAGCGTAACCTTGTTGAGAGCTTGATTCCAATCTCCTTGTGCTGGGGTTCTTCTTTGATCATAGTTTCTCCCTTGGCCTCTATCCTTCCTTCTATACTCCATGTAATCATTGAAGGACATGTCAATTTTTACTTCATCAGGAAGAGTGTCATACTCTGTTCGGCCTATCCTCACCCTCTCCAAGGATGAAACATTTTCTTCAGGATCAGGCTGTGGGATTGCTGGTGTCAGAAACGTGGGTTTGAATGGTCTAGCAGAAATGTAAGTGTTGCTCACTGCAGGTTGGGCAACATGACCATTGTGTGGATTGGAAGCACTGTGCTCCCCGGTATGCCCTGTATTGTGTTGTGGTATATTGGGACCCAATCTCCCCAACAGGAGAGAAAACATATCCATCATGGCATCCATCTTCTTATCGAGTCCTTGACCCAAATTGGCTGAATTGTCTATACCCTTTCCATTGTCACCTCTGTTGCCAGAACTTCTTTCATTATCCCCCATTTCTGTTTCTTGCGAAGGCTCCCAATTAGCCCTCAAAACCTCGGAAGCTGTGTGACCTTCTGGGGCTTGATGCAACTGTGTCTGAACTGTACCTCTCTTGTATACTCTTGCCAAATACCTCTGTTCTCTGTCACTCATAGAAGGTTGATTTCACAGGATGGCAGGATGATGGCTCTGATACCACTGAAATATTCCGAGCCAAATTTTTTCGTTTTTCAAGTTACAAGTTACAAGCAGTGCACCCGTTAAGGTTAGATAGATAAACCGAAACGTGCAAGAAAGCAACCCTAACCAGAATGGCACCGCTGAGGGTGAGCATTGGTCAGAGGGTCTTCTAATCTATTTGCAGAAAGGAACTCAACGTCAAGTATGTGCTACCCAATCCGATGCGGAGTGAGGGGCGACCATATGACGGAGTAAGTACAGAACTACTGCTTGAAAGAAAATGCTGAAAGCTAAAGACTCTCAACACCCAGGATGTGCTTTCTAACCCAGAATGGGATAGTAGCGACCATAGGGCGGAGATAGATTACATTCAATTATCAAAACGCTGAAAGAGAAAACATTACAATCTGACTGAGCAAGAATCTAAGACCGACAGTACTACTGCCAGTATACAATTTGGAAGAAGGCAACTTGCTATCAAATTTCAACCAGCAATTATGAAGTTTACAATAACATTTAATAAGTTCCTTTGCTGAGAAATGAAGCTGAGAATTGAAGTTAGAAATGAAGATATTAATTAAAGATCCAACCTCGTTTCGCTCTTGATCATCCACTATGCAATGTGCCACAAGATTTAAGATTCCTTCACACTTGTCCAAGGACAAATACAGATTTCTTCAATCTGGTCGACAGGCCTGTGTTTCTTCATAAACCAGCACTTAGAAATCCCTTGAAAAACTCGAATCACCTTCAAAACTCAATCAGATCACTCTAATATTGAATGCAAAGCTAAATAGGATGATGGCACATAGATTAGGAACAAGAAACAGTACCAAACACCAGCTTATTTTTAAAGACACGAATTCCAAGAAACAGCAGATGGTACGGCCCAGGTACAGGGGCGATTTCAATTATAAAATCTGACAGTGCTCAATAAAATCTGAACTCTTGCATAAATGGACGCCTAGCCTATAACAATGGATTTATGCAACACCCACAATGTATATTTTTGTCTTTTTGGAAATATGAATGAAACACTTGATCTGCTGTAGCTTAAATGCCAAAAATCAGAAAACATCTAACATGCAAGATCGAAAGCTAACAATACTAATGCAGATTACAATGCAATAATTTCAAGAACTCACACTAGACTAACAATCATCACTAGTCGTTGTCTTACAAACGAGAAGAGATGCCCAATGGTTAGGAGGTCTTCATCCCTCGAAGAGATCCAGATTCAATCCGGCAGCATAACGGTGTATTTTCCAAGATGATCCAAATGATGCACAAGACTCCCTTTTTATAATTTCTGCTTGACTTCACGAAACCCTAGAAACAGCTTTTAGGTCAAAACTTTCATCTTCTCAAGAAGGCGTACCTTCTCTTCAAAGCATTAATAAATGATATTTTAATTAAAAGCCCATCTTGAAAAGTGCGCCCCACATCATCTTGCTTGACTTAGGCAATAATTAAAATAAACATTTAATGAGGGCGCCACCCTCAATGGCCCCTTTTTAAAACATCTTTAAGTCATTACTTCTAAGCCCAAGGTCAACATTAAAATATAATATTTAAATGTGCCTTTAATGAAATAACTTAACTTATCCCTCCGGAGGTGCACTGAAGCCAAAACTGATCCAAACATCTGACCATAGAAACAGGAAGTCAACTGAGCTGAACATCATCTGCCAAACTGCCAAAAATAGAATTTACTAAAAATAGTAAATGCCAAAAAGTACCCAGAATGCCGGAATGATCATACCACTGCGAAGCCCTCTGAAAACCCAGAAGGAATCCGCCATTAAAACTGACATCTCCGAACACTGACCTCCTCAAAATTAGGAAACCCTAATTTTAACTTCCGACTAGCCTCCGGGTTCCCAACGAAAGGCCAACGGTCACTGAAACTGTCAAGCTTAGAAAGGGGACATTACAGTCCGCCCTCCCCAAGATTGCTTGTCCTCAAGCAATTGCAAACTAGGGTGCTGCAATATCTCATCACTTTCCCACGTTGCATCCTCCATAGGCAGGTTCTTCCACTTCACCAAACATTCTTTGATAGTTCTATTCCTCAAGGAACGTTCTCTGACATCAAGTATCTCCTCGGGAACTAGAACCAACTGTCCTTCTTCGTCCAACGGTGGCAACTGTGAAGAAGCAACCACATTGTGTCCAAGTGCCTTCTTGAGGCGAGACACGTGGAAGACGTTATGCACTCTGCTATCTGAAGGTAGCTCCAACTCATAAGCAACAGCCCCAACCTTTCTGATGACCCTAAACGGTCCATAGAAGCGAGGTTTGAGCTTCTCAGCTCCACTCTTCTTGAGAGTTGACTGTCTGTAAGGTTGTAACCGGAGATAGACCATATCCCCAACCTCAAAAGAACGCTCAATACGCTTCTGATCAGCATACAACTTCTGCTGATTTTGTGCAATCTGCAAATTATCCTTCAAGGATCTCATTATGTCCTGACTATGCTGCAACACATCCTTGGCTAATGGTGCTTTGCTGTCACCAAACACCAAATCTGCAAAGCTGGGTGCTTCATATCCATAAAGTGCCAAGAAAGGAGACATTTTGATTGACATATGGAAGGTAGAGTTGTAGCAGTACTCGCCTATATGCAGCCACTTAACCCAAGCCTTCTGCTGTTCGGACACATAATTCCTCAAGTAGCCTTCCAACCACTTATTCACCACTTCTGTTTGCCCATCAGTTTGAGGGTGATAACTCGTGCTTGGAGTAAGCACAGTACCACTCATTCTGAAAACTTCCTGCCAAAAGGTACTTAGGAACTTGCTGTCCCTATCACTGACAATATTCTTTGGCAACCCATGAAGCCTAAACACTTCTCGAAAAAACAAATCTGCAACTTGAGCTGCAGAAAAAGTACTGGTAATGGCAAAGAAATGAGCAAACTTGGTTAATCTGTCAACTACCACGTAAATGCAATCCTTCCCTTGAGCCTTGGGCAACCCAGTGATGAAATCCATTGAGATGCTTTCCCATTTTTGATTGGGAATTGGAAGTGGTTGCAACAAACCGGCTGGCAATGTGTGCTCATTTTTATTTGCTTGACAAACAGGACATTCCTGTATGTAACGTTGAACCTCCCTCTTCAAACCTTTCCAAGAAAACCTTTCTCGGATCTGCCTATAGGTCTTGAAAAACCCTTGGTGACCAGCAACTGGAATGTCATGAAAATTCAAGAGAATCTTCTTCTTGAGCTTAGAATCGGCTACCAGAAAGATTCTACCCTTATACTGAATCAAACCCTCAACCACTTGGTACTTTTCATCATGGAAAGTACCTTCTAGAATGCTGGTTGCAAACTGATTTTTTGCATAATCAGCCAGCAACATGTCTCTCCAGTCTGCAGTAAGCTCACACAATGAGCTAAGATGAGGCCTTCTGGATAGAGCATCGGCCACTACATTATTTTTTCCTTTGACGTATTCAATGTCAAAGTCGTAAGCTTGAAGCTTAGTCACCCATTTCTGTTGCCTCTCATTTAAATCCTTCTGGTGCATAAAATGCTTGAGGCTATTGTGGTCTGTTTTAACCACGAACTTATTCCCCACCAAGTACTGTCGGAACTTGGCTAATGCATGCATAATGGCAAACATTTCTTTGTCATAAATTGAATATGACCTTTCCACACCCCTTAATTTCCGGCTTTCAAACACAATAGGGTGTTTGTCTTGCATCAGGACAGCACCAACTCCTTCACCCGATGCATCACACTGCAGCTCGAATGGCTTAGAGAAATCAGGGATAGCCAAAACTGGGCACGAGCTCATGATCTTCTTAAATTTGTCAAAAACAACTTGAGCCTTTTCTGACCAAACAAAGGCTCCCTTTTTGGTGAGATCAGTAAGGGGAGCTGCATTCTGAGAATACCCCTTAACAAACCTCCGATAGAAACCACAAAGGCCCAAAAAACCTTTCAACTGAGTCAAACTTTCAGGTGGTGGCCAATCAACCACTGCTTTGATCTTCTCCGGATCCACCTTTACTCCCTCAGCACTGATTATGTGGCCAAGGTATAATAACTCCACCATTCCAAATTCACATTTGGAAGCCTTGGCGAACAAACTCTCAGATTCCATGATACTAAGCACTTCCTCCAAGTGCTTGAGGTGATCTTCCCAAGTCTTGCTGTAGATCAGAATGTCGTCAAAAAATATCAGCACACACCGCCTTAACTGATTCTGAAACACACGGTTCATGCAAGACTGAAAGGTGGCCGGTGCATTAGTCAAACCAAATGGCATGACTAAGAATTCGAAGTGGCCATAGTGACATCTGAAAGCTGTCTTTTCCACATCTGATCCCCTCATCCTTATCTGATGGTAACCGGATCTTAGATCAATCTTTGAGAAGAACTTAGCCCCATGTAGCCCATCAATGAGCTCATCTATTCTGGGAATGGGGTATCTATTCTTGATAGTGCTTTGGTTCAAAGCACGATAGTCCACGCACATGCGCATGGTACCATCCTTCTTCTTTACAAGAACCACTGCAGAAGCAAAAGGGCTCTTGCTTGGGCTTATGAAACCCATCTCCAAAAGTTCTCGGATATTCTTCTCAATCTCATCCTTTTGCCTCTTCGGATACCGGTATGGAGTTGTGATCACCGGTTTAGCTCCTTCCTTGGGCTCTATGATGTGTTCTGAACCTCGATCAGGAGGAGGTCCAGGAGGTAAATCAGCAAACACTTTACTCCTTTTTGTGAGTAAAGATTGGATATCAGGAGGATGCTCTACTTTAATTTCAGCTGGACTTGCCGGGAGAATCATGCACTCAGCAGCCCATTCCACTTGATCATGGCGGATCAACTTCGCCATCCTCTTGAATGATACAATCCGAGGGCCACCATTTGACATCCCTCTCAACACCACATTCTTCCCATCGGATTGAAACTTCAACTCCATAGTTTGCAGATTTAGCGAGATCTCTCCAAGAGATCGCAGCCATTGAATGCCAAGGACAGCATCCGTATCTCCAATATTGACCACATAGAAGTCATCCTTGACTTCGTAATTGCCCAATTGCCTTGACATGTTCGGAATCCTCTTGGTGCATGAGATGTGAAACCCATCCGCAACCATAACTCTGAACCCTTCAAAGTCTTCTGTTTGCAATCCTTTCTTTGCAACCACAACTTCGTCTATGAAGTTATGTGTTGCACCAGTGTCAATTAAAGCAACAATACGTTGCCCTTTGATCATCCCACAAACTTTAAAGGACTCATTCTTTTGGAAGCTCGAAAGTTGAGCTAATGTACCACCACTTTCTTTTTCACCTTCAGACTCTTCTGGAGTATTTTCTTCATCGCTGTCCTCAAAATCAGCTTGCTGATCAGAAAAATCAGAATTGCTTTCATCAGCTGTATAGAACTCAATTTGATGAATCTTAGCTCCCTTGGGACACACATGATCTTGTGACCATTTTTCCCAACAACGGAAACATAAACCTTTCCTACGGAGTTCATTGATAGTCTCTGGATCCAATCTTGAGCCATGAGGTTTCTGTGGTTTAAACTCCTTATGGTGAGGCTTCTGATGAAACTTTTTCCCTCTATCTCCTTTGTGAAAAGCTGGTTTGGAATGGAACTTAGCTTTGGGAGCAGCCCACTCCATGTTTCTAGCTTTTTTCATTGCTTCTTGTAGGGACGGTGGATCAAAAGCTTTGATCCAACCCTTGATTGGCTCCATCAATCCTTCAGTGAATAGGATTACTAATCTTCCCTCTGTGATTCCAGTGACCATAACTGAAAGTCTTTGAAACTCAGCTATGTAGGCATCCACAGTGCCATATTGTCTCAACTGTGCCAACTCCCTAAAGTGCACTTCTGGGTCCTTCTTCTCGAACCTTTCAATGAATCTATTGGAGAAGTCATCGTATCTAGTGATAGACCCATGACCTAAGGTGACTAGGCCATGGTACCACCATTCATGCGCCACCCCATCTAAGTGTAGCGTAGCGAATCTAATCGCTTCTTCTTCAGCCATTGGCCTAAGTGCCAAATAGTTGTCTAGTTTTTGTAACGAGGCTCGAGCAGAATTATTATCGCTTCCATCAAAATGGGCAAGCGTAACCTTGTTGAGAGCTTGATTCCAATCTCCTTGTGCTGGGTTTCTTCTTTGATCATAGTTTCTCCCTTGGCCTCTATCCTTCCTCCTATACTCCATGTAATCATTGAAAGACATGTCAATTTTTACTTCATCAGGAAGGGTGTCATACTCTGTTCGGCCTATCCTCACCCTCTCCAAGGATGAAACATTTTCTTCAGGATCAGGCTGTGGGATTGCTGGTGTCAAAAACGTGGGTTTGAATGGTCTAGAAGAAATGTAAGTGTTGCTCACTGCAGGTTGGGCAACATGACCATTGTGCGGGTTGGAAGCACTGTGCTCCCCGGTATGCCCTGTGTTGTGTTGTGGAATATTGGGACCCAATCTCCCCAACAGGAGAGAAAACATATCCATCATGGCATCCATCTTCTTATCGAGTCCTTGACCCAAATTGGCTGAATTGTCTATACCCTTCCCATTGTCACCTCTGTTGCCAAGAACTTCTTTCATTATCCCCCATTTCTGTTTCTTGTGAAGGCTCCCAATTAGACCTCAAAACCTCGGAAGCTGTGTGACCTTCTGGGGCTTGATGCAACTGTGTCTGAACTGTACCTCTCTTGTATACTCTTGCCAAATACCTCTGTTCTCTGTCACTCATAGAAGGCTGATTTCACAGGATGGCAGGATACGTGGCTCTGATACCACTGAAATATACCGAGCCAATTTTTTCCGTTTTTTTTTTTAAACAACAGATTACAACATTCAAGCAAGTGCACCCGTTAAGGTTAGGTGGATAAACCGAAACGTGCAAGGAAGTAAATTCAAGATACAGAAGGGAACTCGACGTCAAGTATGTGCTACCCAATCCAAGCGGAGTGAGGGGCGACCATATGACGGAGTGATTACAGAAAGCAAAACTTGAAATGAAATGCTGAATAATGAAACTACTCAACACCCAGAATGTGCTTGCTCACCCCGAAGGGAAAGTAGCTACCATAGGGCGGAGCTCTACAATTTCCAACTAAGACTGAAAGCAAACGTAATGGAATTGCTGAATACTGAATCTACTCTACACCCAGAATGTGCTTGCTGACCCAAGACGGGAAAGTAGCGACCATAGGGCGGATATGGATTACATACAATATCAAAATGCTGAAAGAGAGAACATTACAATCTGACAGAGCAAGAATCTAAGACCGACAGTACTACTGCCAGTATACAATTTGAAAGATGATTACTTGCTACCAATTACAAATCAGCCTTTAAGAATATTGCAATAATATTGAAGCATTCAATGATTGCCAAGAATAAGCTTAACTTGCATGAAAGGAACGGATCCAACCTCTTTAATCTGTGCAATCTTCAATGATGTCACCGTGAAGCCTTTAAGAGTTCCCAGCACCCATCCAAGAGCAATAGTGCAGATCCCTGTTTGCTGTTATAACAATACTGTATTTTTCTTCATAAACCAGCAACACAGATTTATATAAATGATCAGATCTTCCTAGAAACTGATCCAAAAGACTAGATACTGAAGGAAAGCACCTTTAACAAGGAGGCGATCAGATTAGAATCACAAACTGACTTGAAATGCTTCTATTTAATTTTTCACGAATCCCAATGCATTGCAAGAGGTACGACCCAGCTGAAATGGTACGGCCTCCTTTAAAAAATCAATTCTCAATAATAAAATCTGGAAATTTAGGAACTTAGGCGCCTACCCTAAACAATGAGATTTATGAAATACCCAGAATGATATTTTTGTCTTTTTTTGAAATATGAATGAAATACTGAGTCTGCTGTAGCTAATTGCTAAAATCAGGAACCCTCTAACATGCAAGATCTGAAACTAACACTACTAATGCAGATTACAATGCACGGAATACAATGAATTCACAACTAGACTAAATTCATCACTAGTCGTTGTCTTACAAACGAGAAGAGATGCCCAATGGTTAGGAGGTCTTCATCCCTCGAAGTGATCCAGATTCAATCCGGCAGCATAACGGTGTATTTTCCAAGATAACCCAAATGATCCACCAAGACTCCTCTTTATAACTTTCAATTGACTCTGCACAACCCTAAAATCAGCTTTTAGGTCAAACTTATCCTTCTCAAGTTTTGGCGTACTTTCTCCTTCAATACTTTAATAAATGATATTTTAATTAAAACACCATTCTTTGATAAATGCGCCCATCATACCCTGTTTTGACTTTGCAATAAATATAATATTCTTTTAATGAGGGCGCTACCCTCAATGACCACTTTTAATCACAACGTTAAGTCATTAACTCTAGTGCCAAGGTCAACGTTGAAATATAATAATTAAAACGTGACTTAAATTGGAATGACTTAGCTTATTTCTCCGAGAATGCCCTGAAGCCAAAACTGATGAAGTCAACTGATCAAATCTGAAACCGGAAGTCAACCAACCTGAGCACATCTGGAAACTGCCAAAAATAGAATTTACTAAAAATAGTAAATTCCAAAAAGTACTAATGTCGAGATTCAGCATATCAATCGCGGGTTCCTCTAAACCCGCATGAACTGGCCATTAAACTATCATCTTCCCATCAATTTTGACCTCCCTCAAAATTAGGGGAAAACCCTAATTTTAACTTCTCCGACTAGCCTCCCAAGTTCCCAATCTAAAGGCCAACGGTCAACGAACCGGGCCGCTTGTGAAAGGGGACATTACGCATAACCCATCAAATTTTGATAAAAATTTGAAGATTTTCTTCTGCTGCACGCTTATGGTGCAAAGGTTAGAAAATTTCAGTTTTGGGTCTATAGTCCTTTTACAACATTTTCACTCTCACTTTGTCCATTGCGGAAATTTCAGTCATTTTAGTGTGTTTTTAACACTTCGGCTTCAGGCAACTCGCCAATAGGGAATTTAAGCCTAAGAGCAAAATTGCTGAATGTCCAAAAAATCCCGAAAATTGCTGAATGTCCAAAAAATCCCGAAAATTGCTGAATGTCCAAAAAATCCCGAAAATTGCTAAATGTCCAAAAAATCCCGAAAATTGCTAAATGTCCAAAAAATCCCAAAAATTGTTGAATGTCCAAAAAATCCCGAAAATTGCTGAATGTCTAAAAAATCCCGAAAATTGCTAAATGTCCAAAAAATCCCGACTGCCTTATGCAAAATTGCTAAAACTTCCAAAAGTTCCGATTTTGCTTAAGTTGTTTAAAAATACCTATTTTTATTAAAATGAAATTGTCAAATGAGCTAAAAGGTCCGATTTCTTCAATTTCACAAAATGTAAAATTGCAATGAGTCTCTAAAAACCCGAAATGCAAGTAAAAGGCATTTTTGAAGTTATTTGTTATATTTTTCACTTGCAATGAGCATCAAAAAAACCCGAAATGAATTTTACAAGTGTTTTTGTGAATTTTGTAGCTTGCTCTTGCTCATATGTACCCCGATTGAAGAGATTTTGGTATGAAGAACACTTGGCAAGGTCTGCAACTTTATTAAATTCCCCATTTTTGCTCTACCATTGCCCCATTTTTGCAGATTTGAGTTTGTTCAAGGCGCTTTTTATTTTTTATTTTTTTGTTCCTTTAAATCTTTTGTTCTTGGGTTGCCTTTCTATGGAGATTGAGATTGCATATTATAAAAAATATATGGCTGAAAATGCGTTTTTTCACTTCATAGGCCCTTCATTCATAAAAACGTTTTTTCTCTTTCTTTCATTCGCCATATCCATTGAAAACGTCTTGTATTAAAATGCTTTTTTTCATTATTGGAAATGCATTTTCTTCATTTTAATAAAAAGGATGTTTTTCCTCCATTTCTGCCCTTCATTTCATCTGTCATACATTTTCATTCTCCTTTTGTTCATTACATTCACATTTTATTCCATCTCATTACCATTTTCTAGAAAAGAAGAAAAGAATAAAAATGCCCTAGAAAGCAAATCGGGATTTTTCCAATCAATTGCAAGTAGGGCATTTTTGTCTAAAATGCAACTACAAGTTAGCACAAGGAAATAAACTTGCAATGGTTTCCTATTTTTCCCACTTTGCACTTAAACTTGCAATGGCTTCCCAAAATCCCGATTATACCTTACTTGCTGTCAGCATCAAAAAAACCCAAAATTCACTTGTGAGCCCATTTTTGTATCAAATTATCCCTTCCCTTGTTAGTCTTGTTTACACACATGATCTATCAAACCAATAAATCAAGGCATGGGCATTGTTTTATAACAATTTCATCTTGAATAAGGTATTACGGGTTCTTCATCAGTGAACAAAAGAAGAAGAGATACAACAGTAATTCATGGAGCAGCTCGAAGGTCAATAATCCTCATGAAACCATCTAGGGACAAAGTAAATCAAGCATGGAAAAAGGATGCAACGAAGAGAAGAACTTCCTAAAGAAATGGTACTACTCCAAGCCTGTGATAAGGTTGAAGTTCGCCAAAGACACAAAGATCATTAAGAATGCAAATTCTCGTTCCAAGTTCGAGATCTCTTCACCAATACTGAATACTTCAAGTTCTAAAATCCTGAAGCAGCATGAAGATCATCGTAGATGAAGGATGATGTAGTTAAAGTCGTGACTTGGGTGGTAGTGGGTTTGATTATCAAACTACATCTGTGGAGAAAGTTATAGATGAAGATTTCAGTTCAAGTGGGTTGAGGAGTGACAAATTCAAAGAGTCAATAGTTCAAGAGGAGCATGATGATCTCTTTCCTATTGATCATTACAATCAAACCTTTCACATTTGGGATCCGGGTGCGATGTCACCAAGGTATGATAAAGAACCAGAGTGGGATAAATTCCCCTTTGATCTTGATGAAGTTCAAAAATCAGTTTGCAATGCAAGTAATGAAGTGATCTTTGGAGGAGAAGTTGCAGCAATGGCTAATGAGAACGTGATTTCTTATGTTGAAGAGAAGAATGTTTTAAAATTAGCAAATGGTTTGGATGCCTTTCAGAATTACGCACAAGAAGAGTATGAGAACTTGAAAGGTCAAGATAGAGGAACTAATTTGTTTGAAGAAGCTTGCTTGGCAAAGCTCCATAAAAATTCCTTCGAGGTGGTTGTAGCCACTAAAGCAGAGTATGTTGCTACCAAGACTTTAAGAGCATCAATCAATAATGATTCATTGCTTGAAGATATTGTTGACAAGCCTTCTATTCAAGAATTATGCAGTGAAAAAAGAAGGGAGGAAGCTGATTTTGAAAATCATGACAATGAAAACAAATCAGAAAAATTGATGTTTGATGAGCGTAGTCTCTTTGCTGATTGGGATCAAGGGCCTAAAGAGCTGCAAGTTTTGAAGGATAACTTATTGGTTTCAGAAGAGAAAATTGTTAAGGTGTTATCAAGATTTGATAGCACACACAATTGTATTGAAGAACTTTACTAGGAGCTGCAATTTGAAGAGAGACAAAATGGCGTTAAGGGTGGAGACACTCTTTCCATGGTGCGAACCATCAAAGAAGCATTGGAATCAATAAAAACAGATTATTTGCATTTGCTCTCAGATAGAGATGATGCCATTAAGTTTGCTGAGGAAACCTATGATGCCTATCAAGAGAAGGAGAAAGAGGTTGATAGTCTTTGCCTTGATCTTACCTTAGCTCATCACTCTTTTTACAAAACAGAAAATCAATCATCTATGTCAGCCACACTTATGGAACAAGAAGCTAATACAAGGCTAATGGAGATCAAGCAAATAGTTGAAGGAATAAATGAACTCCATAATGTTGAAACAATGCATAATGCCATAGAGATTCATTATGTTGATAGTGATTGGAAGGTAAATCAAGAGTGTGAACTCTTGAGTTGGGAAGAGAATTTGCCTCAAGAAGGGATAGCTTGCAGCCATGAGCTAGATGTGATGACTGGTAATGTGTGTGATATTCATCACACTAAATTCTATGGATCAGCAACTAATGATGGGCATCTTCAAGTTGAAGAAAATGTGCATGAATTTTATGAAGACACCAACGAAAAGGATGAAGGAAATATTGTTTCTATGATTCTGTACAACAATCCACCATCTTCACATGATTTGTTAAATGAGTTGATTGACAATTTCTATGTGGATGGCATTGGTAAGAAGTTTTATGTTTTTGACATGCATAATTTTATAGTCAAGCATAAGATAATGTTGGTGGATCCATTCTATATGTCAAGCAACACTCTCTTGGGATGGATAGTAAATGAGCATTTAATGGTGTTCAAACTTGAACTAGCTGGTTTTCACTCAGCATTAACCAATGGAAGAGTACCGCCTATCTTAAAATGGTTGATGAGATCAGATCTTGGAGAGATGCATCAAATTGTGGGAGAACTTTCAGACTTGCCCCTTTGGTTTCTAGATTGTGCATTGTTGATGAGGGATTATTCTAAAATGCTGGTCATGAAAGGTTCAAACTTTGCTTTGATGGTTGCAATTGACTACATGGATTTGTGTGCTCGAGACTTTCACTATGGCTCTTGGAGATATGTTGGGAATTCTTCCCAATGTGTTGGAGATTATTTGCAGTTGGGAATTCACGCTTGGAATTCTCAACATGGCTTGATGGAGATTGTTGCAAGTAGAAAAAAGGATACTTGGAGAAATAAGGATTCAATTCTTAGAATCTTTGATGCGGCCCCCATCTTTACCAACCATTTGATGGTTCTTTCTGCTCATCAACTGGTGAATTGGAGAGATATTTTGAACAAAGGAAGGTTTAATGTTGGGTTGGAGTTTCTTGAGAGGATGTTTCCAGCCTTGAGCCTGAGCAGTTGTGCTATTATGGACACTAATTTTCAGTGTTGCAGCAATTGTTCAATTCTTTGCACACTGATTTTCCTCAAATCAGACTTTAAGTGGTTCATTTCAAATTTCATGGGCAGCTGGTACACTCATTTTTTCTTTTCACAATCTTTTATCAATGATGATTTTTGGCTTCAAAAGTGGGTAATGGTGTTTCATAGTGATTCAGATCAGTATTGGATGGTGTTCAAGTTATGTTCTAGTGGCTTTCTTTGTACAATCTCTTGCACTAGTATTTGGGGCAGCGAACCTTTGCTTGATTTGGTTCAACTTTTTGAGACTTTGGGGGAGAGATTGGTGGAAGTTTTCAGAGTTTTTCTTGAATATGTCAGAATTACTCAGACGAGGCATTATACATCCTTAAGGAGCTTTGAGGATGCAGTTGCTATGACTTTGCAAAGAGCTGTTTTTTCCTTTGCAAACAGCTATGATGGAATCACATTTGTGTTGATGTGGTTTTTGTGACCATACCAAACAGCAGAACAAAATAGTTTTGGGGCTACTCCGTTCTCTCTTGATCAAAGCACCATACGCTTAAGATTGGCAAAACCGTGATGTTCAACCTGCTGCCCCAAGTGCTAACAGACCCTGTTGATGTGCATTGCCGTGTTCTGCATCGCAGGGACTTTACACAATTGTCCGCATTTTTGCGCTAGTTTACTAGAGGATTTTGAAGGGGAATTCTCACGTGTATTATTTGACAATGTGGTTCCTTTCCTAAAACTAATCAGAAATATGCGGAAAGTAAAAAGGGGAAAGGGCCTAAGAAATTTATATTCTATTCTAAATGCAAGATGTGTGGGGCTTCGTTTCAATAGACTTCAACCGGATTTCAACCTAGCCTCCGTCGGACAGCCTCAGCAAAATCGGTGCAATCTTCAAAGGGGATAGCAAAAGGTATTCAAGTTATAGTTTAACACACATACACCATCAGAACAACGCATATAAGTATGTAAACCACAACCGAAGTTAAACACAAGATAATGTCCAGTTGACCACGCAAGGCGGACTTATCATCAACAAGCCGCTAGTGGTATGGAATAAAACGAAGCTATCTCAATAAAACACCACACACCGAAGTAAGCTATTTGCATGAATTAAGCTACTTGGATACGAAAGGAAGAAGAAACCTTGCTAGCATTTCATGACAAGACGAATTCCATCATCAATAAAAAGATCTATTATCATAAAATGTGTTACACAACAATCTCTTCAAAAGTTTTCAAAGGGAAAACTTTCTCTCTTCTCCAAATTATGCAAAATGCTCTACAATACTACACTATCTAGCTCTAACTCTATCTCAATTCTGGCTCTGATCTAATCTCTTGTTCTAATTTCTAATTCTAATGCATTACAAATGAGGGGACTCCCCTTTATATAGCTAGCCAAGTCCCAAAAGACGCTAGGTTTCTGCTAATTAATAGAGTGGCCGAATCGTGCCACCCTAACCCTAAAAACTGTCAGAATAGGGAGTGGTACATTAAATGAATCAAAGATTCCCACTCACTCACAAAAATAGCAAATGCAATAAATGCTCCATATTCAGTCTTCTAGAAGATCTTCGTCCAGTAGTGTGTTCCCATTGGCCTTCTCTCTGACTGCCAACTCAACAAATCTGCTAAGTACGGCCTCAACCTCATGAACTG
>VDFB02000017.1:509173270-509271428 GCA_007258455.2 Sequoia sempervirens | reverse complement strand
TCACCAAACACCAAATCTGCAAAGCTGGGTGCTTCATCCCCATAAAGTGCCAAGAAAGGAGACATTTTGATTGACATATGGAAGGTAGAGTTGTAGCAGTACTCGCCTATATGCAGCCACTTAACCCAAGCCTTCTGCTGTTCGGACACATAATTCCTCAAGTAGCCTTCCAACCACTTATTCACCACTTCTGTTTGCCCATCAGTTTGAGGGTGATAACTCGTGCTTGGAGTAAGCACAGTACCACTCATTCTGAAAACTTCCTGCCAAAAGGTACTTAGGAACTTGCTGTCCCTATCACTGACAATATTCTTTGGCAACCCATGAAGCCTAAACACTTCTCGAAAAAACAAATCTGCAACTTGAGCTGCAGAAAAAGTACTGGTAATGGCAAAGAAATGAGCAAACTTGGTTAATCTGTCAACTACCACGTAAATGCAATCCTTCCCTTGAGCCTTGGGCAACCCAGTGATGAAATCCATTGAGATGCTTTCCCATTTTTGATTGGGAATTGGAAGTGGTTGCAACAAACCGGCTGGCAATGTGTGCTCATTTTTATTTGCTTGACAAACAGGACATTCTTGAATGTAACGTTGAACCTCCCTCTTCAAACCTTTCCAAGAAAACCTTTCTCGGATCTGCCTATAGGTCTTGAAAAACCCTTGGTGACCAGCAACTGGAATGTCATGAAAATTCAAAAGAATCTTCTTCTTGAGCTTAGAATCAGCCACCAGAAAGATTCTTCCCTTATCCTGAATCAAACCCTCAACCACCTGGTACTTTTCATCATGGAAAGTACCTTCCAGAATGCTGGTTGCAAACTGATTTTTTGCATAATCAGCAAGCAACATGTCTCTCCAATCTGCAGTAAGCTCACACAATGAGCTAAGATGAGGCCTTCTGGAGAGAGCATCGGCCACGACATTATTTTTCCCTTTGGCATATTCAATGTCAAAGTCGTAAGCTTGAAGCTTACTCACCCATTTCTGTTGCCTCTCATTTAAATCCTTCTGGTGCATAAAATGCTTGAGGCTATTGTGGTCTGTTTTAACCACGAACTTATTCCCCACCAAGTACTGTCGGAACTTGGCTAATGCATGCATAATGGCAAGCATTTCTTTGTCATAAATTGAATATGACCTTTCCACTCCCCTTAATTTTCGGCTTTCAAACACAATAGGGTGTTTGTCTTGCATCAGGACAGCACCAACTCCTTCACCCGATGCATCACACTGCAGCTCGAATGGCTTGGAGAAATCAGGGATAGCCAAAACTGGGCACGAGCTCATGAGCTTCTTAAATTTGTCAAAAACAACTTGAGCCTTTTCTGACCAAACAAAGGCTCCCTTTTTGGTGAGATCAGTAAGGGGAGCTGCATTCTGAGAATACCCCTTAACAAACCTCCGATAGAAACCACAAAGGCCCAAAAAACCTTTCAACTGTGTCAAACTATCAGGTGGTGGCCAATCAACCACGGCTTTGATCTTCTCCAGATCCACCTTTACTCCCTCCGCACTGATTATGTGGCCAAGGTATAATAACTCCACCATTCCAAATTCACATTTGGAAGCCTTTGCGAACAAACTCTCGGATTCCATGATACTAAGCACTTCCTCCAAGTGCTTGAGGTGATCTTCCCAAGTCTTGCTGTAGATCAGAATGTCGTCAAAAAATATCAGCACAAACCGCCTTAACTGATTCTGAAACACACGGTTCATGCAAGACTGAAAGGTGGCCGGTGCATTAGTCAAACCAAATGGCATGACTAAGAATTCGAAGTGGCCATAGTGACATCTGAAAGCTGTCTTTTCCACATCTGATCCCCTCATCCTTATCTGATGGTAACCTGATCTTAGATCAATCTTTGAGAAGAACTTAGCCCCATGTAGCTCATCAATGAGCTCATCTATTCTGGGAATGGGGTATCTATTCTTGATAGTGCTTTGGTTCAAAGCACGATAGTCCACGCACATGCGCATGGTACCATCCTTCTTCTTTACAAGAACCGCTGCAGAAGCAAAGGGGCTCTTGCTTGGGCGTATGAAACCCATCTCCAAAAGTTCTCGGATATTCTTCTCAATCTCATCCTTTTGCCTCTTCGGATACCGGTATGGAGTTGTGATCACCGGTTTAGCCCCTTCCTTGAGCTCTATGATGTGTTCTGAACCTCGATCAGGAGGAGGTCCAGGAGGTAAATCAGCAAACACTTTACTCCTTTTTGTGAGTAAAGATTGGATATCAGGAGGATGCTCTACTTTAATTTCAGCTGGACTTGCTGGGAGAATCATGCACTCAGCAGCCCATTCCACTTGATCATGGCGGATCAACTTCGCCATCCTCTTGAATGATACAATCCGAGGGCCACCATTTGACATCCCTCTCAACACCACATTCTTCCCATCGGATTGAAACTTCAACTCCATAGTTTGCAGATTTAGCGAGATCTCTCCAAGAGATCGCAGCCATTGAATGCCAAGGACAGCATCCGTATCTCCAATATTGACCACATAGAAGTCATCCTTGACTTCGTAATTGCCCAATTGCATTGACATGTTCGAAATCCTCTTGGTGCATGAGATGTGAAACCCATCCGCAACCATAACTCTGAACCCTTCAAAGTCTTCTGTTTGCAATCCTTTCTTTGCCACCACAACTTCGTCTATGAAGTTATGTGTTGCACCAGTGTCAATCAAAGCAACAATACGTTGCCCTTTGATCATTCCCCGAACTTTAAAGGACTCATTCTTTTGGAAGCTCGAAAGCTGAGCCAATGTACCACCACTTTCTTTTTCACCTTCAGACTCTTCTGGAGTATTTTCTTCATCGCTGTCCTCAAAGTCAGCTTGCTGATCAGAAAAATCAGAATTGCTTTCATCAGCTGTGTAGAACTCAATTTGATGAATTTTAGCCCCCTTTGGGCACACATGGTCTTGTGACCATTTTTCCCAACAACGGAAACATAAACCTTTCCTACGGAGTTCATTGATAGTCTCTGGATCCAATCTTGAGCCATGAGGTTTCTGTGGTTTAAACTCCTTATGATGAGGCTTCTGATGAAACTTTTTCCCTCTATCTCCTTTGTGAAAAGCTGGTTTGGAATGGAACTTAGCTTTGGGAGCAGCCCACTCCATGTTTCTAGCTTTTTTCATTGCTTCTTGTAGGGACGGTGGATCAAAAGCTTTGATCCAACCCTTGATTGGCTCCATCAATCCTTCAGTGAATAGGATTACTAACCTTCTCTCTGTGATTCCAGTGACCATAACTGAAAGTCTTTGAAACTCAGCTATGTAGGCATCCACAGTGCCATATTGTCTCAACTGTGCCAACTCCCTAAAGTGCACTTCTGGGTCCTTCTTCTCGAACCTTTCAATGAATCTATTGGAGAATTCATCGTATCTAGTGATAGACCCATGACCTAAGGTGACTAGGCCATGGTACCACCATTCATGCGCCACCCCATCTAGGTGTAGCGTAGCGAATCTAATCGCTTCTTCTTCAGCCATTGGCCTAAGTGCCAAATAGTTGTCTAGTTTTTGTAACCATGCTCGAGCAGAATTATTATCGCTTCCATCAAAATGGGCAAGCGTAACCTTGTTGAGAGCTTGATTCCAATCTCCTTGTGCTGGGGTTCTTCTTTGATCATAGTTTCTCCCTTGGCCTCTATCCTTCCTTCTATACTCCATGTAATCATTGAAGGACATGTCAATTTTTACTTCATCAGGAAGAGTGTCATACTCTGTTCTGCCTATCCTCACCCTCTCCAAGGATGAAACATTTTCTTCAGGATCAGGCTGTGGGATTGCTGGTGTCAGAAACGTGGGTTTGAATGGTCTAGCAGAAATGTAAGTGTTGCTCACTGCCGGTTGGGCAACATGACCATTGTGTGGATTGGAAGCACTGTGCTCCCCGGTATGCCCTGTATTGTGTTGTGGTATATTGGGACCCAATCTCCCCAACAGGAGAGAAAACATATCCATCATGGCATCCATCTTCTTATCGAGTCCTTGACCCAAATTGGCTGAATTGTCTATACCCTTTCCATTGTCACCTCTGTTGCCAGAACTTCTTTCATTATCCCCCATTTCTGTTTCTTGCGAAGGCTCCCAATTAGCCCTCAAAACCTCGGAAGCTGTGTGACCTTCTGGGGCTTGATGCAACTGTGTCTGAACTGTACCTCTCTTGTATACTCTTGCCAAATACCTCTGTTCTCTGTCACTCATAGAAGGTTGATTTCACAGGATGGCAGGATGATGGCTCTGATACCACTGAAATATTCCGAGCCAAATTTTTTCGTTTTTCAAGTTACAAGTTACAAGCAGTGCACCCGTTAAGGTTAGATAGATAAACCGAAACGTGCAAGAAAGCAACCCTAACCAGAATGGCACCGCTGAGGGTGAGCATTGGTCAGAGGGTCTTCTAATCTATTTGCAGAAAGGAACTCAACGTCAAGTATGTGCTACCCAATCCGATGCGGAGTGAGGGGCGACCATATGACGGAGTAAGTACAGAACTACTGCTTGAAAGAAAATGCTGAAAGCTAAAGACTCTCAACACCCAGGATGTGCTTTCTAACCCAGAATGGGATAGTAGCGACCATAGGGCGGAGATAGATTACATTCAATTATCAAAACGCTGAAAGAGAAAACATTACAATCTGACTGAGCAAGAATCTAAGACCGACAGTACTACTGCCAGTATACAATTTGGAAGAAGGCAACTTGCTATCAAATTTCAACCAGCAATTATGAAGTTTACAATAACATTTAATAAGTTCCTTTGCTGAGAAATGAAGCTGAGAATTGAAGTTAGAAATGAAGATATTAATTAAAGATCCAACCTCGTTTCGCTCTTGATCATCCACTATGCATTGTGCCACAAGATTTAAGATTCCTTCACACTTGTCCAAGGACAAATACAGATTTCTTCAATCTGGTCGACAGGCCTGTGTTTCTTCATAAACCAGCACTTAGAAATCCCTTGAAAAACTCGAATCACCTTCAAAACTCAATCAGATCACTCTAATATTGAATGCAAAGCTAAATAGGATGATGGCACATAGATTAGGAACAAGAAACAGTACCAAACACCAGCTTATTTTTAAAGACACGAATTCCAAGAAACAGCAGATGGTACGGCCCAGGTACAGGGGCGATTTCAATTATAAAATCTGACAGTGCTCAATAAAATCTGAACTCTTGCATAAATGGACGCCTAGCCTATAACAATGGATTTATGCAACACCCACAATGTATATTTTTGTCTTTTTGGAAATATGAATGAAACACTTGATCTGCTGTAGCTTAAATGCCAAAAATCAGAAAACATCTAACATGCAAGATCGAAAGCTAACAATACTAATGCAGATTACAATGCAATAATTTCAAGAACTCACACTAGACTAACAATCATCACTAGTCGTTGTCTTACAAACGAGAAGAGATGCCCAATGGTTAGGAGGTCTTCATCCCTCGAAGTGATCCAGATTCAATCCGGCAGCATAACGGTGTATTTTCCAAGATGATCCAAATGATGCACAAGACTCCCTTTTTATAATTTCTGCTTGACTTCACGAAACCCTAGAAACAGCTTTTAGGTCAAAACTTTCATCTTCTCAAGAAGGCGTACCTTCTCTTCAAAGCATTAATAAATGATATTTTAATTAAAAGCCCATCTTGAAAAGTGCGCCCCACATCATCTTGCTTAACTTAGGCAATAATTAAAATAAACATCTAATGAGGGCGCCACCCTCAATGGCCCCTTTTTAAAACATCTTTAAGTCATTACTTCTAAGCCCAAGGTCAACATTAAAATATAATATTTAAATGTGCCTTTAATGAAATAACTTAACTTATCCCTCCGGAGGTGCACTGAAGCCAAAACTGATCCAAACATCTGACCATAGAAACAGGAAGTCAACTGAGCTGAACATCATCTGCCAAACTGCCAAAAATAGAATTTACTAAAAATAGTAAATTCCAAAAAGTACCCAGAATGCCGGAATGATCATACCACTGCGAAGCCCTCTGAAAACCCAGAAGGAATCCGCCATTAAAACTGACATCTCCGAACACTGACCTCCTCAAAATTAGGAAACCCTAATTTTAACTTCCGACTAGCCTCCGGGTTCCCAACGAAAGGCCAACGGTCACTGAAACTGTCAAGCTTAGAAAGGGGACATTACATTCAACATCAAACACTATGTATCAAGTCTAGGCTTCATTATTCATTGATTTTCTTTACAGGTTGGAGCCAAGAACAAGTATTTTTCTCTCCAAGATGTCTTTTCCAGATCTGACAGAGGGGTTTTGACCGTTCATATTTTTGAAGATCAGTTGCACAGAAGGACGATTTATCAGAGGTTGCATCTTCAAGCATAATTTTCCTAAAGATCCAGAGAGGCAGTCTATAACTGCCAAAAATTTTCTTATCTTTTTTCCTCTATTCTTGTCCTAAATCTTCTTGCATGTCTAAGAAAACAGAGGTTATTCACAAATCTGGTCTTCTGGGTATGATTAGCATAGCATATTCAATAAAACCCATGTGCCAGATTTTGCTAGAAAAAATTGCTCTGTTGTCCCTATTTTTTAGGGTTTCCGAAAAAAGTCACAATTTCAAAAATCAGACAAATTGGGTTTATTCAGCTTTGAAGCACCAAAAATACCCATGTGTCATGTTTTTCTAAGAAAAATAAGCCTCTGCTACCTCTAAAACCTCTGCCCCAAAGGGCTCTTGCATGTACAAGAAAAAGTGATTTTTTGGGATTTCTGACATTCTGGGTCCATTTAGAAAATTATTCTAAGTAAAACCCACGTCTCATTTTTTTCATAAAAGTTACCCCTCCGCAGACTATTTTTAGCAGTTGCAAAAACAATTGTCTGAACATATCCGTGTTTACAGTCAACAGTCGAGTTTCTCATAATACAATACTCTCAAGTTGAAATCAAGACCAAAATGGTCCTACTTCACGACTTTCTAAAAACACTCGACACTGACATGCATCAAGTGAAGCCTGTAATCAAGATGGACACCTTGGAAGGCATAAATAACATCATCGTTCAATGGATGTGTAATGTCCCTTCCTTAGACAGCTCAGTTTGTAGCAAAGGTTAGCCTACTATTAGGGTTCCCATAGGTCAGTAGAATGGTTAGGGGACCCAACCGAGGGTTGTAGAGTTTAGCTGGGAGCCTTATGAGCCTTTCAGTTTGGAGTTCAATTGATCAATCCAGGGCTAAATTGGAAATATTAAAGTTTGCTTCAATGGAATAGTGAAAAGTGAATAGTAACAGAAAATTATAAAGGGAATAGTGAAAAGTGCCCCCCATCCTAGTAACTCAAGTTGTTTTTAAAAGGTGGTCATTTCTTTTGATGAGGAAAGACCCTTGAAGAGGATTGTTTCAGCAATTTGTAGGTTGAGCTCTAGAGAAGGGTTTCAGCATTGTTTCAGCCTTCTGGGAACGAAAACTCTCAAAGGCTATCGTGAATTGGACAAGAACCCAGTTCACCTTTAGGGAGGACCTACCTCGGGTCTTCATTTGGGCTTTATTGGATGAATTTCAAGTATATATTTCTCAGATCTAAGTTTGCAGCAGTATAATATCAGCATATTGCAATAGATCAGGGGCAGCCATAAGCATTATAGGCCTTCTCAAGGCCTTGGCAACTCATTTTATACCATACCTCAGCTTGCTGCATCATTTCAAGATCACAAGCTTCAAACCCTAGGTGCTACAAAGGGTTTCGTACCAATTATTGGATCTGATTTGCATATTCAATTAGTTGGAAATTCATATCAGACCTTGGGGCAAATTTGTGAAGCTGGGAAGAAGCTGAAAAGGGTTTGTCTTTGTTGTTCAAGTTTATATCAGATTGTTATATGCAGATTTGTGCTATGTACAATAACATTTGAGTCAATAAATTCATCATTATTGCACTCTATTTAAATTGTATGATGTATTTAAGTTTTAGAAGCAATTTCCTTCCTTCTAGTTTGCAATATTGTTGCATAAATCAACATTTAGCAAAAACACACAAAAGATCAGAAAAACAAAAAAACAAAACAAAAACCTTCCTATTCACTGGTCAAAGATTTTGAAAAGACAACTCAGAAAATCAGATCAGATTTGGGTTGGGGATCTTTCAGTGGTATCAGAGCTTGGATCTTGCTAGCCTGTTGGGTGCATTCAAGGTTGTGTGTACTTCTGTTTGGTTTAGTTTTCAGTTGGGCAATGTGACAAGTCATCATGGATAAGTTTCTTAAAGATACACAGGTGTGGGAAGAGTTAGAACAGTCACAACATAAGATCAACTATCAATTGCAGTGATTGAATGATACAATTTCAAAGAAATTTGATTGCTCTAGTGGATCATCTCCATCTATTAGAACAAAAGTCCTCATGTTTCACCAACAAATAAAGCAATTATGGCCAATTATGACAAGTATCACTCTCTTCCTCAAAAGATACAAGACATGCTTTCTTTCACACAATTCTTGGGTATACCGGATGAGGATGAAGATGACTTGATGTTTTCAAGTCCATATCAGCAGCGAAAAAGGAAAGAAATATCAAAAGTTAGGAGAGAAACCATTGGGAAAAGTCAAGAGCTTAATGTGCAAGAACAAGGAATGGCAGAAGAATCACTTGTTTGTAGTTTGCAGCCTACAAGTGACCACAATGAATGCGAAAATCTATCATCAGGTGGGAGTCCTAAAGAATAAATAACTTTGGATCAAGTGGAGATTCATATCACACCATTGAGTCAACATGTTGATCACAAAGTGGAAAGGTTACAATCATGGACCAGCCCATTGAAGATGTTGAAAACATGACTCCAGGTATGACACCTATTCTGATTTTTTCAACAACAATTCTAATCATGAGGTAGCATCCATTTCACATGAAGGTAATGATGTTGTTGAGTCTTCCTATGATGGTACTCAAGTTGAGAGTGTTACACATGAGATATATATTGTGGATTCAAGCCACAAAGGTCCCAATTTTTTTCACCCTACTATGAAAGATGTTAAAAGGACACAAGGGTTGTGTGATGGGTGGTCACTAAGAGCCAAAAAAGCCAAGATGCTTGCTACCCAAGCAAGACAACACTTGCAAGAGGTCAAGGAAAGATGCAATCAGCTTGATAACACAAGAAGACAAAGAGAGTCATACATTAGATCCTCATTTCTTCCAAGGGAAGAATGTGTAGATGATGAGCATACAAGGGAAGAGCTTCGTGAGGTAAGTCCACAAGAAGAGCATGTTGAGTTGTGTGAAGAAAGGAGGAATGATTTAGGATATGTTGTACCCCAAAATTAAAATTTTTGTTACACTTAGACATTTTGAAGAAATGAGTAAAAGTCTTGTCAAATCAGTCAAAAAGGTCATAATTTGGGTGTGCATGTCTTGCATGGAGGGTTAAAACGCAAAATTTTCAATTTCTGACAATTTGGGTTTGCTAAGAGCAGCTTAACCTACAAAACCCAGATCTCAGTTTTTCATCCCTAAATTTTAGGAAAACTGCTATTTTTAGAAATTTTCTAAAATTAGTAACGTTTTCTGGGTTTTTCTGGGTTTCTTTCAAAACAGATACTGGCAAAATTTTCTAAAAATAGAAAGTTGGTCCGACAGGGTCCAAACTGATTTTGATTGGCTCAAAATACATCTACACCAGGCTGGTGCAGTCAGAATCTTAAAATAATCAGTTTTGCCCTACTGGGTCTATTCTACTTTTTCAGAAGCATATCTGGAGCTCCGAGGTCATCAATGGAGGTCATCTGACTGCCAGGCATCAATTTTAGCACTTAAACTTCCAGCAGAAGGTGAAACAATAAACATGCACGAAGAACGAGAAAGAAAGTTGAAAAGTCTTGAAAATTTTCTAACACTGCTGAGTTTGGGCGCCCCTGTTGAAGAAAGGCGCCCACCTTTTTAGGGCACCAGATGAGTGAATTAGGGTTAGGACCTCCAATGGAAGTTGCTCAGTTTTCAGTCAGCTTCACGATGGATATCCCAGACAGAGCATCCGACAATCCAATCTCCAGCAAATTCGAGTCAAAGTGGAAGGTACAGGATGAAGATCTGAAACTTGAAGAAGAGTAAAGTTAAAAAATTTCTAAGTCTGTAGAAACTGGGCACCCTAGTTGAAGAAAGACGCCCAACTTTTCAAAGGTTAAAACAGGTGAATTTGTAGTCAATGTTATAACGAGATGTCTTCAGAATGCAACAGGCTTTCCAGTGAGCCATCCAGCACGACAATCGGAGCTCGCAGTCATCAGATTCAAAGGGCTGAACAGAGGGTCCGGTGAGAGTTGAAAAGAAAAATCCGAAAGCAAAGGTAAAAAATGCAAAAAAATAAACTAACTCTGGTGAAGTTGGGCGCCCCAACTTGCCAGGGGCGCCCAAGCTTTTGAGGACCTAAAATCTACTTTTGGGCAAAAGTATCTCCAGAAGACCCCTCCTGAAATCTTCTCAGCTTCGCAACGAATCCAAACATTCATCAATCCGACGCCCGGAGCTCAAGATTCAACAAGATCGCCCGTAGAAGTGAAAGACATGAATAAATTGAAAAATTTTCTAAGTCTGGTAGAACTGGGCGCCCCAGTTGAGGAAAGGCGCCCAAACTTTAAAGCCTTCAAATGATGGAATTTGCAGAAGTAGCATCCAAGAAGACCTCACCAAAATCAGTCTGGCTATCCAACGAAACATTCAGATAGTCAGTCAGATCAGTGTTGCTCCCGGAATCGAGGATTCATCAGAAAATCAAAAGGAGAAGGAAGAACTTGGAAATCATAAAAGTGGCTAACACTGAAGAAATTGAGCGCCCCTAGAAGGAAAAGCCTCCCATGGATTCGAGGGTCAAAATCAAGTTTTTAGCCGGAGGTGCCTCCAGAACATCTTTCTCAATTTCAGTCAGGCTCCGCCGTGAACCACTCAGCTCGCCTGTCGGGTTGGTCTGTCAACGAGAAATCAGAGGCGAAGTAGCATGTCAAAGTGAAGAAAAGTTGAAAAAGTTAAAATTTTGACTAACACTGGTGGAAATAAGCGCCCCTCTTGGAGAAAGGCGCCCAAAGTTTCATGCCTTAGAAAATTTTTGAAGTTTTTCAAAATTTCAAAGTTTGCAAGAGGAGAAGGATGGCGTCCAAGTTCAAGGGACTGGAGATTTAGGGTTTTGAAAATAAAAGCAAAAAAAGCGAAACCTAAAACCCGGACCTAAGTCTATTTGTACTTCTTTTCAATGTATTTTTTCATTATTTTTGCAAGTGGTATCCGAGGAGGAGAAAGTTGGGTAGCCTTAAGTTTGAAGAATTTTGTGATTCAAGAATCCATGGTTGCTGGTTTTACATCAGATTTTTTCAGACCAGCAAGCATAAACCTTTGATTTTTCATTCTTCTTGTTCCAGAAGATCAAATTTTTCAAGCAGAAGGCCAAGGCTTTCAATTTTTCAGTCATCTGGGTCTTTTGCCTCTATCTTCTGAAGAATTTTTTCAGGAACTTCATCAAGTTGCAGCAAGTGCTTTTATTTTGCATGTCAGTGAAAACCTCGGTGCATTCAAATTTCAACCATCTGGGTCCTTTCCAATCAGTCTTTTGAAGAAAACCCATATCGCAGCTTTTTTTTTTCAAGAAAGTTCAAAATCCAGGGTTGGCTGCTTTTGATTAAGCGTCGGGGGTTTTACCATTCCAATCAACTGTGTCCATTTCTAATCATATTCTGAACAAAACCCAGATGCCAGCTTTTTTCGGGGAAAATTGAAGAAATTAGGGTTTGCTGCTTTTTCAGGCTAAATTCAAGATTTTCAAAAACGGACGATCTGGGTTGTCTTGCATCGATATTCTGAACAAAACCCATATCTCAGAAAATTTTCTCAAAAATTCGTCCGTTGGAGCACAAAAATCAGCATTCTAAAATAGAAATTGCACAAGACTTGTTTTGAACCAAAGGCCCGAATTCTGATCATTCTTGAGTTTTCTAGAGAGAAATGGAGTACACTCTAATGTTTTCAAGTCAGAATAAGTTCTCTTCCACAATTACATCAAAACAATTTGAGAGCGGACTTACATCATGTATCAAGCCGGTGTTAGATCTACATACCTGGAAGCGAGCCAACACTTCAATCAGAACACAGGACGATACTGGACTCCTGTATTTATTCCTATATCAATTCAAGCCTTGAGTTAAATGTCGTACATTAAGCATTACAACCCGGCTACTAGGAGATCCAGTCCCGTGAGCCGGTAGATTGATTCTGTTAAACTGATATATGGTGAAAGGTGTTTTCCATTCCCAGAAGTGGCACGGCGTAGCTGCTGGGGGTGAATGTGAAAAAGATGTGGAATATCATAAAGATAATGTAGCAAGAAGATTGCACATAGATGGATGAAGAAAACATAGGAGCATTGCCCAGAATGTGAGCTTGAGGAGGTGCAAAATCGGTTCGAATGTTGTTCATAGTTGCGATCCAGGTTGGCTGAAGGATAGAGCCATATTTGATGTAAATAAAGTTGATAAGCGGTAATGAGGTTAGCAGAAGATTTCACGAGGATCCATTCACGAGATGCACAAAGATATTCTTGAAAAGCGGTGTTTTGTTGTTGATGGCATAGATGCACCGAACCAGGACACAATCTCTAACTTCCTAGCGGATGTGATCGAGTTTTAAAGCAGCTTTCTTCTAGAAGCTTTCTTTCCCGCTTTCTTTCTATTCTTGGAATAATCCTTATCCATTCTTTGAGGATAGAAAAAAGATAAGATGTAATAGTTGGCGTTTCCCGCTTTTTCTGCTTTTTAGGGTTTTATCTTTCTAGATTTAGTAATAAAGCTTGCTTGCTGAGCAAGCCCTAGATTGTGAAAGCAAGGAGATTTTAGGGTTCCCTACTCCTCTGCTTCTCTATAAATAAGAGCCTTTGCTCATTTATTTTCTTTAACCGTGCTTATGAGAACAAAACGCTGAGCCTATTGTGTCTTCTATTTGTTGCTCAAGTATTGTTCATTTGTGTTGTGATAAGCAAATTGTTGAGCCTCTTTAGCCAACAAGGAGTTAGTAAGATTGTTGTTTTCTATTGTGTTAAGAATAAGTTTGCAAGCCTCCTTAGCTGCAATTTCTTGTTCAAGGCATGTTAGAAGTGAGCTTTTGTTTTGAAGATTTGAGTAATAAAATCTGAGCCTCTTTGCCTTAGTCTAAAATCGATTTCCGTTATTTCTACTTTATGATCTTTATTTCAGCTTACAGTGAAGTGTGGAGTTGTTTGTTGGGAGAGAGATTGTCAAAGTATTTTTGTCAGAAAATCTGCCTTGTTAATTTCTAACTTCTCTTGCTCTGCTATTACTTGAGAGGTTAGGAACGTCTTTAGTCTAGGTTAGTCGTAGTTGAACTTCTTATCAGAAAATCTCAGCTGCGGCGTTTGTGTTTAAAAAACCTTGTGCTCTAAGTTGATCAAAAAGATAGGCAACTTAGTTTTAGTTTACTTTCTTTCAAACACCATCAGCAAGAGGGAGCTTCCCCTCCTAATTTGAAGAGCAGTTTATCTGTGCATAGCTGTCCGTTTTCAAATCCGCATTCCAGAGGTGCGAATTTAAACGCCAACAGGATATTCAATTTGGTTTAGTTTGCATCTTGGAGTTTATGATTGTCCTCTTTTAGAGAGCTCCTTGAAGGCTCAAAACAATGATGATAATAGTTACATACTTGATGGACCAACCACAAGTGATATATCCATTTGTGTGGAATGGAACATATTTCATTTCAATTTGGCTAGTCATGCATCACCTACAATGAAAAAACAATTGTTAAGATCGTATGAAGCATTTGGTCTTAAAGAGCTGATTATGGAGACTAAGAGGTTGTCTACTAAGAAGATCTTGCATTTTGATAATATTTGGTTTGTTTTGCATAGTACATCTTGGGTTTGGTTACTAATGGAAAATATATCAGCTTATGATGATGATACTTTGACTGAATATGTTGAAGACAAAGCTTCAAAACATGAAATGCTACGAATTGGGGTTGCAAAGTGTATGCAAGTGCACTCTAACCTTGAAGATTACAAATGCATGGAACATGCTAGTGATATGGACAGCAATTGTATGGATTTTGTGGGTGATCTTAATGCTTCTTCTAGAATGATAATTGATTCTACTTCCCGTACACATGATGGAAAATCAGTCTATGGCAGCCAAGGACAGTTGGAACAAAAGCCTTTGGTTTTGGAAGACTTGCATGATCAATTGGTGGTGAAGGATGATAAAATTGTTCAAGCATTGTCAAGAATGGATAGCACCCACAAACACATAGAAGGCTTTACTTGGACAGCCCAAAGAGAGGAAAGACAAAAAGGAATGGGACATGGTATCTCTCATTCACATTCGCACTCTTTCAAGGAGGCTTTGGAGTTGATGAAAGAGGATTACTTGCAATTGCTTAGAGGCAAGGACGTGGCGGTCAAATCGGTAAAAGATAAGGACAAAGAGATAGTTGAACTTTGTCTTCTTTTGTATATGCATAATTTAGAAAATCAGTCACTAATAACAGCTGCTTCTATAAAGAAAAATTCTAATACAAGAAGTTTAGAAATTGAACAAATTGATGAAGAACATTCAACTTGTGTTGAGGATCGTGAAATTACTTCAATGGAGCTAGACAAAGGTTCTATTTTCAGTATGGAGACAACCACTATCTATTCCCACTTGAGAATGAAATGATAAGTTTAGAATGCAAGCAATCTGATTTTGAATATCATAGCATCCAAGATGAAGATTTCTTTGAGCCACTTCCATCTCTAATCACTTGGAAAAGCTTGAGACGAATCAAGACTCGATGTTCTTTGGTGACTACAATGCATGCATAGAAGAGGATCCCAAAGGTCTTATTTGGGATAGTGATATTCTTCTTCCTCATTCTTATGAGATTGCTACCTTTACACATGGAAAAATTTGTGAAGAAGAGTCAATAAGTGTTGGTACACAAGATGCATGCATTGGTCATGGTAATTTATATGATGCATCTTATTATAAGACTGATTTCATACGCTTTGGAGCAGCTGATATAGAGCAGTCCCAAAAGTTGAATGAAGGATGGTTAGAAAAGGCAAAGCAAGCTAAGATGTTGGCTCAACAAGCTAAACTTCATCTTCAACAAATTCATGACATTCACCACTCCATAGATGATGATTAGCAAAAGTTGGCCAATTCAAAAAATTCAATTGTTGTTGATCATTTTCACAATTATGATGAAGATTCTTTTGATGACACTCATAGTGGATGGCATCCATAGCTCCTCTTTGGTTATGTCACCAATATCTTATGATATGGCAGTGTTGGCGTAACAACTAACACCTCTGGAGTAAGAGTTGGTACGGACAGCTATGCACACTACGCAATGAGTGCTCTTCAAATTAGGAGGGGAAGCTCCCTCGTTGTGCTTGACAAAAGTACTTGCAAATGGAAATAAACTAAACTAAATCCTGTCTTTTTGTTTCAGCTGTAGAGGTACAAGGCTTTCTCGAAAACTATACGTTGCACCTAAGTATTTTCTGGTTTTGCAGACTACTAACTACAACTAAACTTAATTACTTAAATTCTATCCAGTTTCCTCAAAAAAAACAGAGCATGAGGAAACGGAGCAAGGTTTGACTATCAGACGATAAACGAGTGTAGATTCTCAACTTGAAGGCAAGGTGGCACATCTATCAGCTCAATCTAAACACACTTATTGGTAACAACAACACATGATAAACTGTATACGGATTCTCAACTTGAAGGCAAGGTGGCACGACTATCAGCTCAATCCGAATAAGTTTATTATTCACAACAATACATGATAACCAAGTGCAGATTCTCTACTTGAAGGCAAGGCGGCACAACTATCATCTCAATTTGAACAAGCTTATTGAATACAATACAGATTTGATCTAACTATGGAAAGAATTCACCATTACGATTGCATGAAACCCTATGTGGCATAACAATTTATCATAATAGTAAAGACGCATGAACGAATACCAAAAGAGCAATATTGAGGGCAAGGTAGGCATAGCATATATTTCTCTCTCGTGCAAAAGTTAATTACAAATGAGCAAAAGCTCTTATTTATATACATCAAGGTGTAGGGAACCCTAAAATCACCTTGAGTTAACTACAGTCTTGCAATGCATGCAAGATTTATTACTAAACCCTAATGAAATAAACTATACAGTTAACTGGAAAGCTACCATCAGTTAACCGAAACATTTAACCTAAATGGACCATGTGCAAGCATGCACGTCCTTATTTAAAGCAAAGTTAACTGGACACTACCCTCAGTTAATTGGAAACCCTAACCCTAACTCCTGTGTAGATAATTCCAAGGAAGAGATAAGCATGTGTAAAGTCAGCAAGTGAACTCAAGACTGAAAGTCGAGTTAACTGCTGCTCATGACTCAACCCTCGAAATTAACTGCAAGTTCCAACTGGCAGATCACTCCATGTCATCTCGGTCTAACACTTCAACCAAGAACTCATCAATCTCTTTGTCTTCAGGCACTTTGATGCTATCCAAAAGAAGAGTCTGCTTCTTCAGTTCTCTGCCACTTTCTTTGACCGTATGCATGCCTTCTCTAACATCTTCAGTCGCCTTTCTAAAACTAGCTGAAATAACTGAAATATTCTCCAACTTAGGCGCCATAGGATCTCCTTCCAGGTTATCACGAATCAGCTTCTCGAATTCAGCTTGCACTTCGTCCAATTCAACATACGTGCCATCTTCAAGAAGATAATGACACGGAATCTGAACAACAAAACCACTGAAAAGTGCAAGTACTCCAATTACATCATCTTTCAATGAAAACAACTTGGCAGAGATCTTTTCACATGTCTCCATTTTGAAAAGGTGCTGCTCTCTCCAAGTAAAAACCTTCTCTTGATCTTCATCAATCTCCAGGGCATCGTATGCAACAGACAACTGAGACACAAGAACACGATCCTTGGCTAAACTCTTTGAAACTGAAATCTCTAGCAACTGAACACCTTGACGAAGCTTATGTGCATCACTCCTCAACTGATACAAATCTGCAAGAAGACGTCGACCTGTAGCAACTAAACTTTCAATCCAGTTGTCCAAAAGTTTGCCATGACTGACTAACTGATCAAGCTTTTGTTGTTCTGTAGGTGTATTCTGAAGAAGAGCAGGTGCTCTATTCGAATTTCCATGAACAAGATCAGAAATATATTGACGAAGTTGACCATTTTCAGCCTTAAGCAGTGCCTTATCCTCTCCATCCTTCGTGATACGTTCTTCAAGATTATTGGTAACAATCTTAAGAAGAGTCACATCTGTCTCTCGTGTAGTCCTGCCTAGATTTGCCTTAGTGAAAGTAAAGTCACCAACTTCAACTTCATCTATGCTCTTACCCTCTGGAGGAACAGCAACCTCTATAACAATCTCTGATTCTGGAGTTTTCTCAATATGCACCTATTTCTTGATTTTCTTGTTCGACCTTTTCTGATAAGGCTCACCGAACTCTGATAAATCAAGGTTATACGAAGGTTCTCGCCTCTGCCTCCCCAAAGACCTCTCGAGCCAACAAGACTGAACAATATCATCAATCCGAGGAGAAACTGTCCCTGATGTATCCACCTGTGGCAGTTCAGTTGTCTCTGATCCAACTCGAATTGGTATCTCAGGCTCCGAATCTATGTCAATAGGCTGTACATGTGGCGAACTAGGAGGTGAAACGTGAGGTTCAGCCTAAATGACTGTCTCCACTGGAACCTTAGGTGCATTCTCAACTTGTTTCTGCTTCCTCTTTCCAGTAGCTCTCTTCCCCGTGTTTCCGCTAAGTCTAACTCCTTCAGGAGGAATCACAACATCCTTGACCCGAGGTCTTGACCTAGGAGTAGAAGGCAATGAAGCAAACTTCTCTGGCAGCTCTGTCACAGGAACTGACTTACGCTTCCGCTTACTCTCCAAGAACTGCCTACTGATCTTAATAACCGATTTAGAAACCTCCTCAATAGAAGTATTTTCCTTAGCATACCAATCTGGTGAACGAAGTGGCTGCCGAGCAATTTGATCTCTGTAAAATGAATTAAGAACTTCTCCATCATCATCTGACAGGCCATCAACATCTTCTGATAGGTAATCAGAGAGCTGACCAATAGTGAGTCTACAATAGTGACGACGACGAACCTCGAATTCATCTTCACAATTTGCCCAGAAATCTTCAAGTGTTGGCTTATGTGCAATCCCTCGCTCTAACCTATTTGCATAATGACCCAAAGGATCATAGGAACGCCTCTCAGTATGAGTTTTGAGCTTGAATCTTTCTAACTCGGTTGACATAAGTTTGGCGTCTGTTGCTGCATTGCATGTGAAAATCCCCAATGCAAATGGAAAAGTAGCTGCAGACTTATGACGATTGCGAAGAAAGAAATAAACATGTTGCATCTGCCTGAGAAACTCCGTGAAGATGATCTTGTCTGAAGGATACCTCAACAACATCAGGGGCTCTCCAACATATCCATAAACCCCGGATGTATGTGAAAGTACGGAATTGGATAAACCAATCCGCCCAAGTCTCCATCGCTGATTTTGCCTCGACAGAAATACGAATGTGCATTTCATTGTCAAGATCTCTAACTGTCCTCATAGAAAAGTGATCATTCACTGCTCGGAAATTTTGTTCAGACTGAGAGAACTCCAACTGAGGATAATAATCGTGAATACGTTGAACATCGAGAGTGCCATTAGTCTTTAGATGCTTGTAGCTGCCTTGGAATGCGACTAAGTAGACCAAGTAAAATATCATATGAAACTCATGAAACTTGAGAAAATTAGTAATCTGCTGATGTAAGCAATCACTAATCAATAGCCCAGTCAAAATGTTCTGTACCATCAAGAATTCTGGAAATAAGGTAAAACATCCATGAACGGAAAGTACTAGCATCCTCTTGGCCTGTAACTCAATTGAGCAAAGTTATCAAAACAGCAACCTTGTCCTTGAATTCACCACGGCCAACCTTCTTAGGCATGTTAGTCTTCTGAACCTTCAGCCATTTCTTAGCTACCTTTCTCTGTGAACGTTGTTGATCTCCATCCCATATCTTCTCACAGGCTTCAATAACCACAGTAAAGTTATCTGAACATGGAAGAATAGCAAAACATTTTTCTATATCTTTCGGTTTGAGACTGCAAACAACCCTCCCATCAACTGATCTGATTTGTCGTGACGATGAGTCATAATGCTTGATACAAGCAAGAACAAACTCGAGATCAAAAGTGGTAACAGGAATAGATGCTGCTGCTAACAATCCGGAACGCTCAAGATTCCTCAACGCATTGCTGCTAACACCCTCCAGACTGCTCAGATTAACCACTGGATAAACATGATTCAGGTCTGTATCTGAAGTTTTGACAAAATTATGCGTAAGAGCAGATTTTGCCTTATAATCAATGAGATTGAGCTGCATTTTGAAAATGAGAATTTTTGACTGTAAAGTCGAATATACTTGAAGAACTTTCTGGAAAAACTGAAAACCTCTGGACAAGGCTAAAAATAGCCTAAGACAGGAAAAAATTTTGAAGTTTTTTTTTGAAACGTGGGTTTTGTGCACAACGGAATTCTGAACAAACCCAGATGATTTGATTTTCAAAAAGATGTGATTTTGGCCCACATGCAAAAAAATTCTCAGAAAAATGCACAGAGCTTCAGAATGAAGACTACGGGGCAATTTTCTCGAAAAAATCTAAAACGTGGGTTTTGCTGCAAATACTGAAGTATGCGAACCCAAATGATCAAACTCTGAAAATATGTTGAATTTCTTTGACATGCGAAGAAAGTACCTAAGATGAGAAATAGAAGAAATAAGACAGAAGATAGAAAGTTTTGCTTGTTCTGCTTCTGAAAAATTCGCCAATCTCTTTCTGAAACTTGATAAAACCTGCATGCAAAGTGAAAATAAAGTCTTGAATCTTCTTCCTCTGAACAATCTGAATCCGTTGCTATGAAGAATGTTGATTTCTGACACCTGTAGCACCTTTAGCTTGCTGGTCGCTCAAGAAGAATATAGACTTTGAAGTTTAAGATGATGAAATAATGGACGCCAATGCTTGAATAAATAGACTTTCATCTAAGAAATTCACACAAAGGATCAAATCTTGAAAAATGGCGCTTGGCTTGTGATTGGACCTCATTTTAGTTAACTGAAACTAAAATAGCTAAATAAAGCGCCATGCTTTAGGGTTTTCCTTTCAAGACTTTAGTTACAAACTAATTTAAAACAATCATGCGATTTTGACTTCAGTTAACATTCTTTATTGAGTTCGCCATCTTCAAAATTCATGCAATTCACACACTTAAGAATTAAAGCGTCCCTTTTAGAACTGAAGTTGACAATGATGAATTCGCCATCTTCACACTTCATGCTTTAAATCTTAACAATTCCAATTATGGCATCCCTTTTGAGAACTGAAGTTAACGATCAAAGGTAAATGCGTCAACTTAACTTCACACTTCATGCTTCATCTAAATATGTTGTCCCTTTTCAGAACTCCAGTTGACATTCAATGTATTTGCCAACTTCACAAAAAAAACTTCATAATTTCAACCAAATTCGCCATGCATGCAAACTCAAGTTGATTTTGAAGCATAATCTTCAGTTAAGTGGACATGCAAAGTTGTTAACTCAACATACGAACTTGTTAACTCAACATGCAAAGTTGTTAACTCAACATGCAAACTAGTTAACTTGACATGCGAACTGAAAGATCACTCAACATGCCAATATATGAACTGGAGATGACAACCCAGAAAACATTTAGTCTAACTGCAGTCAAAACTCAAGTTAAGGCGCGCTAGTCAACTTATTTCGAAAACTCAACTTTGACCTCTTAAGGCGAATTCCAGACTTAGCCAATTTTCATGAAAATTTGGATTTGAACGTCTCCCGAGACGTCTGTTCATCCTCTGACACTGACTGACTGACTCCACCGATTGGCTGGCTGACAGGTGCATCGCAGAGAAGGATAAAAATTGATCAAAAGATACCTTGAGACTGAACATCATAAAACGAACATTTGAAGGCTCAAAAATCCAAGCGCCCTTTTGAAAAGCTGTGCTTTTCTCAGTGTTACCAAATTTTGACATCTGCATCTCGAACGAAGGGAAAAATAAATTCTTCATAACTTCTGACTGACCAAGTTTCAGGACTGGATCACAGGTTCACTACGGAGCTGACCTCATTCTGCAAGACAGCTGCAAAGGCACATTTTCCCAGAAAACATCATCTGAAGGGTGAAAATCAAGGGCGCCTTTTTGAAAAGTTGCTCTTTTTCCACCAGACTTAAAGTCATTTCTAGAACTGACCAAAATAACATTAAAACTCTGACAGCAAGCTGCTGAGTCATCCTTTGATCTGACGGAGACAGGCAACGGAAAGCTGAACGTAACACGGACAAATTGAATATCTAAGATTATCAAAAAGAAGACATTAAAGGCTTGAAAAGCTCAGGCGCCTTTCTAAAAAGGTGCTCTTTTGCTTTTCCTTTGATATTTTGACTAAGATTTGACCCCATGTTTGACCTCAGGTTCAAGCACTTCTGCAACTCAGATTCACCCACTGACGGATGCGTCGCGAAGTTCGAACAAATGTGAGATAAACATCTTGGGTGGCATTTAACCAAAAACCTTCATTTGACACCTCAAAAAGATGGGCGCCTTTTTCAAAAGCTGCTCCTTTTTCCAGTGTTAGCCAATTCTGGCTCTCCTCTCGTTTTGCACTATATCTCCCGTAACTTGCACGAAACAGGTCCTTTTGACAAGCTTGATAGCTCGTTGCGAAGCTGACGTGATGCCGGACAAAAGCCTGCTGGAAGTGACAAACCCTAAAAACAGGATCTGAGCCCCTAAAAGGTAGGGCGCCCATTTTAAAATGTGCTTCCTTCTTCAGAGATAGAAAATTTTGATGATTTTCGTTCAAATTTTCACTTTTCCTGAAACTCTTCAGTAATAGACTGACATGACACTGACACCAACTCCATATGTAAAAACCCCAAAAACGACCTTCTGACATCACTTTAACAAGATTAAGACTCAATTAAGCAAAATGCCTTAGTGAAGCAAAAATTTTGGTTTTGGGTACAACAGGCAGCAATATATTCGTTGGAAGGTAACTTCATTTTATTTGGTGCTTCACAGATTAGTGGCTGTCCTACTTGGGTTTCCATTGCACTTCCAAATTTAGCATGGTCTACATCAGCTTTTGAGTTGCTTGGGACTGTGTGGCATGAAGTATATTGCAGGGATGTAAGGTATGAGATGGGTAATTTTGATTTGCTTTGGTTAGATGACAGCACATATGTTGTTGGTCTGAGTTATGACAACAAGGTTTGGTGGCCATTTGTGTTGGTTTCTTGGCATGTGGGAGTTCATTTTCACATTGTCTTGATGTTCTACATCTCATACAACAAGTTTTATATTTTGATTTGGGAATCGGTTATTGATTTGCTTGGTACATTATTTCACATGGATTTCAATATGTTGCTTCACCGTTTTTGGTGTTTGGGTATTTTAATCGGAGTGGAGCAACAGGTTGTTTGGTGTTTGCTTGAGGGTTATCTATGTAACTATGTTTCGGGTCAACAGAAGGCATGGGTGATAAGGTTGTATATGGTTGAGCATTGTTATAATACTACTTACCGCATGTCTATTGGTATGACTCCCTTCCGAGTATTGTATGGTTATGATGCCTTATCTTTTGTGGACTTGGCGTTGGATGATAGTAGAGCACCTAGAGCTCAGGATTGGTTACAGGATGGACAAGATATCTTTAAGGCACTTAAGGATAATATTTGGCACGCCCAAAATCAGCAGAAGATGTATGCAAATCGGCATCAGATTGAGAGGACATGTGAGGTTGGAGACATGGTTTTCTTGCGCCTACAGCCTTATAGATAGAGTACACTTAAGAAGAGAGGGGTGAAGAAGCTCAAGCCTCGTTTTTATGGTCCATACAGAGTATTGAGGAGGGTTAGTGAGGTCGCATATGAGTTTGAGCTACCTCCCGAGAGTAAGATACATAATGTCTTTCATGTATCTTTTTTGAAGAAAGTTTTGGGACATGTTGCCTCTTCACCTGTTCTACCCCCATTGGATGAGGAGGGCCAATTAGTTTTGATACCTGCAGAGATTGTTGACATGAGGGAGAGGAGGTTGCGTAGCTGAGTGATCAAAAAGTATCTGGTATGATGGAGGGACTTGTCATTGGAGGATGCCACATGGGAAGTAGAGATGATACTTCAGCATCCAACTTTGTAGTTGCTTGGGGGCAAGCAATCCCAGGAAGGGAGGACTGTAATGTCCCTTCCTTAGACAGCTCAGTCCATAGCAGAGGTTGGTCTACTATTAGGGTTTCCATAGGTCAGTAGAATGGTTACAAGACCCAACCGAGGGTTGTGGAGTTTAGTTGGGAGCCTTATGAGCCTTTTAGTTTGGAGTTCAATTGATGAATCCAAGGCTTAATAGGAAATATTAAAGTTTGCTTCAATGGAATAGTGAAAAGTGAATAGTGACAGAAAATTATAAAGGGAATAGTGAAAAGTGCCCCCCATCCTAGTAACTCAAGTTGTTTTTAAAAGGTGGCCATTTCTTTTGATGAGGAAAGACTCTTGAAGAGGATTGTTTCAGCAATTTGTAGGTTGAGCTCCGGAGAAGGGTTTCAGCATTGTTTCAGCCTTTTGGGAACGAAAACTCTCAAAGACTATCGTGAATTGGACGAGAACCCAGTTCACCTTTAGGGAGGACCTACCTTGGGTCTTCATTTGGGCTTTATTGGATGAATTTCAAGTATATATTTCTCAGATCTGAGTTTGCAGCAATATAATATCAGCATATTGCAATAGATCAGGGGCAGCCATAAGCATTATAGGCCTTCTCAAGGCCTTGGCAACTCATTTTATACCATACCTCAGCTTGTTGCATCATTTCAAGATCACAAGCTTCAAACCCTAGGTGCTATGAAAGGTTTCATACCAATTATTGGATCTGATTTGCATATTCAATTAGTTGGAAATTCATATCAGACCTTGGGGCAGATTTGTGAAGCTGGGAAGAAGTTGAAAAGGGTTCGTCTTTGTTGTTCAAGTTTATATCATATTGTTCTATGCAGATTTGTGGTATGTACAATAACATTTGAGCCAATAAATTCATCATTACTGCTCTCTGTTTAAATTGTATGATGTATTTAAGTTTTAGAAACAATTTCCTTCCTTCTAGTTTGCAATATTGTTGCATAAATCAACATTTAGCAAAAACACACAAAAGATCATAAAAACACAAATAAAACAAAAACAAAAACCTTCCTATTCACTGGTCAAAAACTTTGAAAAGATAAAACTCAGAAAATCATATCAAATTTGGGTTGGGGATCTTTCAGGATGGCCAAATGTGAAAGGTAGTCATTCCAAACACAGAGCGGCCACTAGTTACTACCACACTACCTTCCATATTCCATGTTAGCAAGGTTAGATGATGCAGCTACAAAGCAGATTGCAAGAGGCAGAAGAAGTCGACGCTTGGTTAGAAAATCTGTTGACTGGAGGTGGTGAGGTGTCAAACACTCACCTAGGACGTCCTACCCTTCAAAATGGCATTAATGGTGACAAGGAGTTTACTTGATGCCTTATTCCAAGTTAACTCCATGTCCCACTGATCATGCATGTCAAATCCCACCAATTATGGATGTTTATCTCTGATTTCACTAATTGTGGATGTGTATTTGACTTCCATAAATTATAGATCTCAAATATCCACTAATTGTGGATCTCTATTTTGAAGGCACATTTTGTAATTAAGAGTTAACTTTTAGTTTAGTTTCAGTCAACTAAGGTAGACTTCCAATTTAATGTTTGTTTAGTTTCAGTTAACTAAAGTAGTTTTCCAATTAACTGCCTGTTCCCCCTTTTTAGGAATAAATCTTGCTTGATTGATTGGCAAGAGCTCTGTGTTAACTCAAGTAGATTTTAGGGTTGCCTACTCCTTTGAGTTCTATAAATAAGAGCCTTTGGCTCATTATTTGTTAACCTTTATTTACTAGGCAAATTGTTGCGCCATTGTTTCCAAAAGCTTGTTAGTGCATATTTGTTCACTCTTGGATGAGAGTTAAATTGGTTGATGAGCAATTGTGTATGATTTCGTACTATTGCATGTCCCAATTCTTTGTAAATTCGTTGGAGAAGCTTGAAGAAGAAAATCAGAAGGCGCATGCATTTTGATCCAAATATTTGAGTTGTTTCAACGTCTTGTTCTTAATAGCTTGTTGTTTCAATCTCCTCCTTAGACAGGGGTTCCTCCTCCTTGGATATTTTGTTGTTAACAGTTATCGTGTGATGTTGTTTAATGAATTGTCTTTCAACCTACACTTCGAACAGGGTTTCCTCCTCCTTAGCAAGTTTGTCAACCAAATCATCGTAATTTGTTGTTTCTAGTAAGTTGTTTCCTAGCCTATACCTTGGACAGGGGTTCCTCCTCTTTGGCAAGTCTTAAATCCATCTTACCGTAAAGAATGATTACTTGCATAAAACCTTATTCCAATATTAGATCTAAGAGTTTAGAGCCTCGAACTCATTCTGGTGAGACGGTTAATTCAAGTAATCCAACCATTCATTCCCGCTCCTATGCCCTCATGCTCTATTTATCTTGAGGAAATGGGATAGATTAAAAACTAGTTAGTCGTAGTTAAAGATCTGCAAAAACTAGAGCTAACCTTAGCTACGATGCATTGTGTTTATGCACCCTTGTGTCCTGCCGCTGAGTAAAAAAGATAGGAACCTTAGTCTACTGTACCCTTTGTTACATATCACATCAATAAAGAGAGATCTTCCTCTCTATAATCCAAAGAGCAGTACTAATACATTTGCAATAGCTATCCGTTTCCAATAAGCACTCCAAAGGTGCTAATTGAAACGCCAACAAAATAGATTATATATTTATGTATGTTTTTATCCTATGATCAACCAAATGTAAGGTTGAAAGAAGCAAGTTTAAGTAGGCCACTTCGAGGGTGGAATTGTCTTAGTCTGGACATTTTGTAATGTCCCCATTTTAGCCATACGCTCTTCTATGTCTAATAGCCTATCTCCGGAAGCTTGTAGGCTGATCAAACACGCAAATTAGGGTTTCCTATTTTGTAGTAGGTTTCTGATGCATTTTTTAAGGTTTGCATGTGAGAATTTTTGATGCATGTCTGGTGGAGATTTTTGGGTTTTTGGAGAGCTTCAAAATGGTGTAACATGCATCTCCATTTGGCAACCTTTCCCAGCACTTGCTATTTTTAGCTTGCACATTGGGGTTTCGAGATTTGGATTGCGGATTCCTTCTGGGTTTTCAGAGAGCTTCGTAGTGATATGACATGCAAATGTAGTGGGCAACTTTCCTCAATTTACTATTTTTAGTAAGTGCTATTTTTGGCAACAGTTCAGTGTGCTCTTCTATTTCTAACAAGGTTGTGAGTATATTTGGTTTTGGCTTTTTGAGGTGCTTTTTGGAGAAAATATTATTTTAAGTCGTAATGTTATATTTTCAATTTTGGCCCCCTTGGCCTAGTGATACAACTTGAAGTAGTTTTAATGTGAGGCCTTAAAGGGTGGACGCCTCATCATGAGGAAATTTAATATTTTAAAGGTTTTTTGTGGCCCCCTTGCCTTGGACACCTAGGAGAAGGTAATTAAAGATTGTTTTGAAAATTAAAATATTGGAAGGTGAATTGGGCGTCCCTCTTGGAGGGAAATGTTGGAAGCTGAAAGGTCATCTCAAACTCATTAAAAGCAGGCCTTTGTTCATTCTTTGATCATCCATTGTTTATCTTATTGAATTGCTGTCAGAATGGCTTCAAGTTTATGGTTTCGAGGAATGCATACCTCCTAGCAAGAATTCAAGAATCCAATTTCGTGTTTGAAAAATAACACCTAGTTGGAATTGAGGCTGCTTCTCACACAGACAAGCAGATTGAGCATCAATGTTGAAGTTTTTTGGTGATTTTTATCAGTTTTGTATTTGCTGGTTTTGTATGGCTGAAGCGAGATTTTTTTTATTTTTTTTTTTTTAGACTGCAGGAATCGGGTAGCACGACCCCCTATAAACTACAGTGCGCCTGGTAAACTTTTTAACGTGACCGGTGGCGCTGGCGCGACACGCCCTCCAGTACCACGGGACGGGGGAGACTAGAACTCGTGATCAGCAGAGCCGCAACGGAATTACTTAGCCAACCGAGCTAGGGCCCCCGCCCATGGCTGAAGCGAGATTTCAATTACAGCTCTTTGTGCGATTTTAATTTCATTGTGGGTATTTTGCCATTCCATCTTAATGCTCTAGGCGCCTCTCTTGCTGCATTTCCAGATTTTATTGTGAAGTTTATGATTTTATCTAGGTTGCCCTCTTTCTAGGCTGTACCTTTCACCCTAGCTTGGCATTGGAGTTTGTGCTTTAATTTAGAGGCAGTTTTGCATTGTATAACCCATGTTTATTGGTCGCCTTGCATTAAGAAAGTGTTGATTACAGTTTGGGGGTGTTTTGGTGGTGTCTTGTGGGAGAAATAAGCATTTTGGAGTTTGTATTGCTTGCTGGTTTGTACTTTGGTTCACTAGAATTTCATATCAAACTTAGCTTTTTCCACTTTAATGCTATATTTCTTGGGTGTTCTTATCCTAAGTTGTAATCAAAGATATAGTGAAAACATTGCAGAAATTTGGAGCAGATTTCTATTGCTAATTCATTGTAATAAGCTCATTGTAAACGCTAGTTACAGTAGTACTGTATCAGCCTTTCTTATTTCACCCACTAAATAAGTGGAGAATCCCCACTGCTTTGTGGATGCCTACTGATAAGTGGATGCTTGTTGTTAGCAGATGAATTGTTCTTTCATTGTAATTATTTCCCCCCACTGAATAAGTGGTAGTGTGGAATTCTCATGGTTGGATCACTGCCTGCTCTTACATTTCCAGGATTGTAATTCAATCCAATTATTGCTAACGATCCCATCACCATATGCTATCACCTCGCCTTCAATAGGACCTTGGTGAACATTCTTGGTGCAGTTTCCTTTAAAGTTGATTATCTTTTGGGAGTTAACACTAATCATTGGTGTTGTGTTTGATTTACATGTTATTGTGACTTCCTCAACATTCAGTATCTTTAATGTTTGAAGTGTTTTCAATGGGTTGCTTTACATAAGACAAGTAAGGTAAGTATTGAAATTTGATTTGTGATTAGACCATTGATTCACCCCCCCTCTCAGTGGTCCTATACTCCAATAGCTTATGTGATCAATGATGTAGTGTAGATATTGGATTTGAATAATGTTGAAAGTACACTTGTGTGAAGTTGACTTGCAACTTGTGTTGGTGCAAAGTGTTGAGGATGTGTGAGTGCTCTACATGCTCCTGCTATGTCTCGTTGAAGATGAATGTTAGTCAAGACTCCATGTGGACAATGATGAAGATGTTGGTGAAGGGTTGCTTGATGTCGCTCATTAGGTGCATGAATGTTGCCAAGGCACTAGCTGGGCTAAAGGGTATAACCATACAAGTTGTGTGCCTCAATAGCTAAACAACAAGCCTCACTGGCTAAAACCTTACAGGTTACAAGTTGTGTGCCTCAGTAGCTAACAACAAGCCTCACTGGCTATAATATGCCTCACTGGCAAGCAACAAAAGAGAATGAATAAAAACACTTGAGGGGTGCTCTATTTCAATCCAAATCACTGCACTATCAAAGCTTTACCATAGTTTTATATCTGATTTGTCATCATCTACTCTGTTATCATCTTTTCAAACAAAACATCACATCTGCTCTTTCATCATCTTTCTAACCAACACATTACATCTGCTTTGTCAAAAAACCTATCCAACTTTATCACAACACATCTCAATAATCTGAAGATGCAATTCAGAATAATTCATTTGCTCTTTCTGAAAACATCATGCTCTGTTCATGAAAGATACATACTCACCTCTGTTTTTCATACTTCAATACCTTTTTTTTTCATATTTCAATCACCTCTATTTGTCATATTTCAATCACCTCTGTTTGTCATATTTCAATCAAGAACTTTTCATGAAAGGTTACAGTCATATTTCTGCAGTCACCATGCTCATTCCATTCTCAAACTATGGCACATCTTACATTGAATGCAAAAGAACCTCTCAAAAACTCAGAGTATTACACACACACTTCATTAACATTCCATCTTCAAAAATCAAAAACCCTAATCAAAAAATTGACCGTTTATCTTCAAAATCATACATATCGAAAACTACATCTTTAATGTTTGGCACCAACCAACAAAACAATTTACCTGTTCATCTTCAAGCAACTCTAATGCAAAGCTGAAAAATACATGACTATTGGACTCCCATCAAATGAAGAACTTCAGGGAATAGTCGTTGGAAGATTCAAATCTACACCTTTGATCTTTAATTACCGCCACTTTTATCTTTAAATGACAACCATTGATCTTCATTTGAATGAATTAAATAAAACCTTCAACCTGCTCAACCGGTTAACACAGAAAAGAGGGGCCAGTTTATGAATGGCTTAAAACCCCTAAGCTCATAACTTAAAGTATCTTTAACTTGCTATAGCAAGTCACCAAGCTTTTAGACCAAAAAGCAATATTGCTAAACTCTTTACATAAAGACCTAGATATTAGGGTTTTAGACTCTTTAAATCCAATGAAAAACCCTAAACAAGATCAACACTCCAAAAGTCTTGAATGCTTGTGATTAATCTTCAACCTCTGCAAAACAATTATATATTACTCTCTAATGCAGAATACTATATCACTGACATTTGCCAAGAAAAAAAAGCTTTGAAGCTTTTAGGGTTTTGAACCTTTGTCTATGAGCTTTGTATGAATCCTATGATCAACTCATGACAAATACCTATCAACATTGAACTGTATGAGCTTTGTATGAGCTTTGTATGAATACCATTGAACTATCAACACAATCATCAACATTATCAAACACCATCAATAATGCAATACCTTGAAGCACCATCAATAATGCAATGCCTTGAAGCAAGCATGAAATGGCATCACAACAAGAGCAACTGAACTTCAACTTATGACATCAATGACAAAACAATGCCAATACAACATAAACATCCATGTAAACCCAAAGAAAGTCACAATGATCTAAGATTGGTCAAATCCATGCAATGTCATCAAATTGCATAGCTTTTTGAGACTTTCAAAATTTTAGATTAGATTTGATCTTGAATTATCACAAATTTCCTAATCTAATCATGAGTGCTAAAGCAGCATTCTTGTGCGCATTTTCACAACAATATGCCTTCAGGGAGCTCAAGTAGCACCTCTACACAACAGATGTTCTAGCAATGTCTGACATTGCACACCCCTTTGAGATTCAAACTGATGCATCTAACAATGTACTCAGCATAGTACTCACTTAGCATGGACATCCAATCACATTTCACTTGAAGACTTTTAGCAACCTGATTCAATGCTACTCCACCTACAAGAATGAATTATATGGCATTGTTCAAGTTGTCGAGCAATGGTGCCACTACATAAGCCATTTAGCTTCTAGACACTGAGATAAAGTTGGAGAACATGCACCACATGAAGTGGATGATCATGACATATTTGCAGCAAATTCCATCTAGTGATCAAGCATAAGGGAAAGGGCAATAAGATGGTACATTGCCTTAGCTGACCGCCAATTCATGTTCTTATCATAGTGTTGCACTCACACAACCACACTTCTCCAAGAGAGACCCTCCTCAATCGATCTAGACTTCACATAAGCCTATTCCATGTTTGAGTAGGGAAAACAAGCTAGCAAATTCCATTTGTTCAATGGGCTTCCCTACAAGTTCAAGCATTTTTGTGTTTCGAGTGGCATACCTCACCAAAGACTCATCCAAGAGGTGCACTACACCAAGACAACTAGACACTTTGGCATTACCAAGTCACTAGAAGTGCTACAGCAATAGTTTTACTAGGTTTGTATGTGCCAAAAATTGAGAACCATATCAAGTCCTACTTTCTATGTTACATTAAAAAGCCTAGGAACAAGAAGTTAGGGTTCTACACACCTTTGGCAATACTACAACTATCCAAAGAATCCATCAACATGGATTTCATGAGCAAATTACCTATGACAAAGCATCATAGTGACACTATGTTGTGATAGACAAATTTTCAAAGATAGTCATCACGGTTGCATGCAAGAAAAGCATCACTACACAAGACCCATGCCCCTTTTCTTCAATAATGTTTGAGTTAATTTCAAGATACCAGCATCCATTATGTGTTATCACGGAATCTAGCAGCGCTCGTTCCACGGATAACCCCCTTACGAAACTTGTCTGTTTCCTAGGATTCGTGAAGTTCAAGTACGCATAACGAAGTGATTTTCAAGCCACCTCGAAATGCATTCCAAAGTCTCGAATAGTCAATTTGAGCATCCCCCTATGTTCACCTCGTGAAGACCTTCAAAACGAGCCCCTTCGCAAAGTCTCACTGTTCGTACTTAGCGAATTGCGAAAAATGCAATTGCACTGAAAAAGTGCGCTCTTGCTCTGAAGCCAAAATTTGGCTAAGTATGAAAAGTGCAGGGGCGCTAATTTTTAGCGCCCCTGCATGAAAGTGAAATTTCCAAAAATGTAATAGCGCTGAATTTTAGCGCTATTACACTTTTTCCTGACACTTAAACTTTTTTCTGGCCCTAGCGCGTTTCTTCATGTTTTTCGCATTTTTTGTCAATCGTGCCACTTTTCGTGCCTAAATTTATTGCTCGACTTGAGTTAGGTTTTTGAGTTACAATTTACTTAAAAGTGTTTTATTTCGCCATTTTTATTGTTTATGATCTTTTGTCTTCTTTCCTTCTTGCTGGGCGAGTTCTCTTCAAACTGCAATCACGTGTTTTGGAAATTCGAAGTTCTTCTCTAGCGTTTTCACATTTCATCTTTGTAAGTTATTACCCTTGCTTTCTCTTTGTTCTCCATTCGTTTTTGTATATTTCTAAGATTTATGTACGCGTTTCTCTTTGTTTTCTTCCCACGCATTTTTGTTTTCTCCATCACACGTTTTCTCCTCTTGCCCTCGCGTTTTTCCATTCGCCCTTATGCAATGGAACTCTTGCGTTTTGTTTTCAAATGCATTTTTCTTGCATTCAACCCAACGTTTTTGTGTGAGCGTCTTTTCTTGTCGCCCTTTCAAACACGTCTTGGCTCGAACCTTCAAGGAACTCATGTTTTGCGAGTAAATTCCTTGGCTCTTATACACTTTTACAATGGTGATGAAACGAATTTCAATAGCTACTCCATGCAGACAAACAATTTGCAAACCCCAAGCGCCGTTTTCATGCACCATTACCTCTGTTTTACAAAATCATGTCTCAGATACAGAAGCGCTAAAATTTAGCGCCATGACATGTTGCACATGTTGAAATAAATTCTAACTCTGAGAGATGCAGAAGCGCTATTTTTTAGCACCCTTGCATCAAAAAACTGAAATCTCCAAAAATGTAAGGGCACCGAATTTTAGCGCCCTTACACTTTTTACAATCTTTTTCCAGATGAACTTCATTTATGTCCATTTCACTCCTAAACCTTGTTCCTTCCTTTTTGTGCATCGTTTTGCGTGCCTTGTCATCCGCTCCACGCTTTCCCATCATCGTTGTTCGTTTCACGCATCCCCATGCTACCTAACGACTAATGTTTGTTCTGACTCAACACCTTGCAGACTCATTTCAAAGATTTTCAAAGTCTAAATTATCAAAGTTCCAGTTGTTTCTGATGACTGCCAGTAAACCTCCGTCTTCTTCAAGAGCAAAAAGCAAAATGAAGTACAAATATCAAGGTGTCTATCCGCTGACCGTAGTGGTCTCCAAGGTGGAAGAGATAAAAGATACAGAGGTTGGCCATCAAGACTTGGTTGACTTTGCGAAGCAAACAGAGACAAAGCCTCTTCCTGACCCAATGAGAGCAATTGTACACAGTAACTTGCATTTGGTAGCTATGTTTCCTATAGCTGCACATAATACGGAGTTTGTTCTTCAGGTGGCATCTCACTGTACATTAGAGAAAGTAGAAGTGTGATCGATTCTTCCGGGCACAAGATTCTGAGACTCGATCCCGATTTCTTTGACATTGTTTTTAAGGTTCCTCATATGGAGAAATACATTGATATTTCTATACAAAAAGCACAAGAGGTTTTTGACGCTGATCCCAATAAAACTAAGAACCTAATAAATACTCAATGGTTAAAGAAGCCTAGATCATCTGTTTCCAGATGGCCAAAAGGACTCCTGCGAAGTGATTTCAAAGATGACGTCAAAGATATGATCATATTTTTAAGCAGAGTGAAAGGCTTGCCGGAATCATCCACTTTTCATAATTGGATGTATGAATACATCAAGATCATAAGAAGACAGAAGGTGCATATTGACTGGGGCAAATAGATCAGTGATGAAATACATGAGTAGTTGATCAATGCTCCTTCTACATTGAAATTCTACATGACTTCTTACCTAGTGTACACGGCGGCTGTAATGAGGCAATTCCCGGGTCTATCTACAAAAGGGAATCGGATGATAGTACCTGTGTACAGATTTTTCTATAAATTAGAACTGAAGGAAAGCTTTCATCACTTCAGACGGGTCACAGATGCTTTCTTCACACCTTTGCTTTTCAATTTTGATCCAGCTCTTGAAAGGAGGGTATCTGATGAGGCGTATAAGGTGGTAAGTAAAGTTGGATGCCTATTTCTTCAATTCCCAACGTTTACTTACTTGAGAGTAGGGTGCTACACTGGTTGTCCCTACATGCTACCACATTATCCTTCGGATAAGTGGGTTCTTATGGAAACATGTAGACAGTTGATTTCAGTGCAAAAGGAACGAAGAAGCAACCACAAGCGTGGATTCAAGTTCCCACTGACCATTGGCCGATATACTATCCCAACTGCACAAAAGGCTAAGTCTGTTTATGCTGAAATGCAGATCATGACAATCAAGACCTACAGGTATAGGTTTGATTTTGATTACCGAGATGTCAAAAAATATTACAAAAGGGTCATCATCACAAGTACCGTTTTGAAGACATCTGGGCTGATTGCAGAGATGAAGAAGCCATTCGCAAAATGGACTATTGCAGGTTGACTGTTCAGCAGATCAAAGATCTTGATATTGCTGACCTACCAAAGGATTTTGCAGATCCTGGTGATATCATGAATGTTGTCTATGATGAGCAAGGAATTGCTAAAAGGCCGTTGCCTGCAATTCAATGGTCTAGGAAAGAAATTACCAGCATGAGAGAGAGATTGAAGCCAATCCTAGCCAACACTGCAGAATGGTTACATAAGCATGGTTATGAAATGAAAAGTTTCAACAGACTCGGAAGGAGAAGAATCTGAAGCAGAAGCTCGCCAACAGCAAGAACTTTTCAAAAAATAAATCAGCAGCTGTTCCCACTTCTTCACGAAGAGGTCCCAGGATCAAGTTTACCGTTGGCAAGAAAGATACCCAGTCCGTCCTAGAGACAAAAATCACGGAATCCAATCCATCTCGCTCTAAAGGTAAAAAATCTATTCTAGCAGAGGTAGATTCCGATGAAGAAGGAACTTCAAGTGATCAATCCGCTAAAGATGAAGATTCAGCAGAAACAGACTCTGATGCAGAAGAGGTTTCTGAAAGCGGGCAAGAGTCTGAACAAGATTCTGAAGAAGGATCTGATGTTGATCTTGAAGGTGAACCAGGAACGGAGAGACAAGAGGGTGATCAACAGGAACCCCGGCATGATCAAGAAAGAACTACTTCTCCTCCTGAGAATGAAGTTGAGGAAATTCCTAGAACGTCATCGCCTGTGATTTCCAATGTTCCTCATACCCCTCCAAATTCAAGAACTCCTCCACCTCCTGTTCCTTCGTCACCTATTCCTACCACATGCATTCCTGTAGTTGAGATATCCACCATTCCTGCAGCATCAACCCCGCTTGATACTCCCTCAGTGACAAGCATTCATACGGTTGATATACTGTCAAGCCCTCCATCGTCCATTCGTAGCCTATCTTCACCAACATATGATATCACTTCTGAAAATGAATTCAATCGTTTCATGAATGAGTCAATGCATGATCAGCTCAATGTGCAAACTACAGGAGCAATGATGACAGACACTTCTCCTATTGTCACGATACCCATGGTAACCTCAGATGTGACAATAACTTCAGAAGTAGCAATGGCAACTGAATTGACAGTGAATCCAGAAGCTCACACCTCCTTCCTTCCCCCTTGGCTAATATCTCAAGTGTCGAAGCAGAAGAAGCAAATGATCTCTTCGGAGGAGCTCGACCTCAAAGAGATAGTCTTTCCAAAGGCTAAAGGGAAGAAAAAGGCAAAGGTATACTCAAGGCTGAACGTTGATAAGTCTGGCCACAAGTATGCGGAAATTGGCATACCACCACATACAGAAGGTGATGTCAATATGGAAGACTACACGGTGACAAAGGTCCAGCCTGGCAAGGTTACCAATGAAAGTGCAAAGGCCGATGCGCAAGTGACATTGGATATCTTGGCTGGAAGACTAGATAAAGTAGAGCAAGCTCGCAATATCTACAAACAGAGGGCAGAGCATTATGCCACTATTGTAAAGAGACTTGCAGGTTCTCCAAACAATGCACAACCGCTGACAGTGGTAAGTATTGAAGACCCAGCTGTCAAGAAAGCTGAGAAGTTTGCCTCCAAAGGCAGAGTGTTGTATGATTTTGTTGAGACGATCATTGAACACGGATCTCAGATTATAATTGCTGCGGACGAGAAAAATACCTTATTAGCCAAGCTCACCACAGAGCTTGATAAAGAGAAAAGTGTACTTTCCCAGGAGCGCAAAGACATGGAGAAATGCCTGTTGTCATGGTCGGAGATGAAACAGGTAAAGCTCAGTAAATTGGTGGAAGTTGGGGTAATTCCTGACAATGAAAAGTTTGTTGAGGTAAGAGAATCCTTGAAACATTGAATTCAAGTAATTCAATCTCTTACGGAAGATCTCCACCAAGTACAGGAAGATGTCGAAGGACATCGTGTTATTCTTGAGAAAGGTATTAAAGAGTTGCCCAGTCAACTTCTTGAGGAAAATCGTATCTTCCTGCCGGCCACAGAAATATCTCAGATCTACAAAGAAGCCATCATGAAATTGATTGACAGTTCAAACTTTTCATAAGCCCCACTGAACGTCATTTGTCATACAAGGCTCACATTGGATAACCTGAAAACGCATCTTGACAGGTGCAAGAAGGTTCACTCATCTGCCATGAGATCAATCACGAGAATTCACACCATTGTGGATTACACCGTTGGTCCAACTGAGAGGTTCGTGCAAGAGACCAGGAAGAAGTATGAAGACTTCCGCGCCCAAAGCAAAGAAACATGAAGAAGCTTCCTAATTTCCAATATTAGACATTTCCGGTGCATCCCTTTATGCATCTTGTAAATATTTCCTGACATCTTAAATGTCTTTTTGTAAATTGTAATTACACCAAGTTCGAAGATGTAATCTTTTGAAAACAAATTACACTTTGACTTTGGTCAAAGTTAGGTGAGATCTCCTTAAATCGCTCAACTAACTTTCCTTAATTTTCTCAATTAGTTTTCTAATTTTGCTCATCCCTCTTTCTATATAATGTGAGGGATTTTCATTGTAAATTCATCCTTTAGTATTTTGCAACGAAGTGCTACCCTTTTTGAAGCAAATTTGTGAAACTTTGCGTTCATACTTTGTGAATGGAATTCAATCAATAAAAAAGAAGATTGCAAGCCAAACTTTGCCTTGGATTCGATAATCTTACAAATTGATCTTATTTGGTGGTGATTAATTGATGGAATCTGAAGGACACTAAGTGATTTATGTAAACTTTGTGTTACATCTATTATTTAGATTTGCATTTGTGTTTTTGTTTATCTTTCGGTTGAATAATCTACAAGACTTTGTGCTTGTAATTATTCACGCTCTTTGGATACTATTGTTGAATGATCTACAAGACTTTGTGCTTGTAATTATTCATGCTCTTTAGATACTTTGGTTGGATAATCTACAAGACTTTGTGCTTGTAATTGTTCATGTTGTTCGAAGAATTGCTGCATCTAAGAAGACTTTGTGCTTCTAACGTAACAAACGACACACTTTTCACAGATCCACCATTGATAAAGCTACAGAACGACTTTGTGCCTTCGTGAGCTTTCCTTTTTATTTTACTAGTTTACTGTTAATCACTTCTGGTACCTCTACGCTTTGCTTTGACAAGATAGAGGTATTGGCATTACTGCTCATTGTTAGTTTAGAGTTATTAAGAATTAAGAACTTCCAACAGTGAAGCATTGTAAACATCTTCTCTGAAAAAAGAGAGAAGGATGAATGTAACACACCCCCCCCACTTCGTAAGTATTGTGTACATTTTGTAATTACTTGTTTGTTTTACTATCGCTTCTATCAGTAGTAAGAAGGGCGCCTCCCCTTTTCGAGAGGAGAGATTTACATCTCACATAGCTGTGGCTGAAGTCCTAGTTGTGTAATCTATCGAAAAGCTGATTACATAATTTTCACCCAACATTATGTTAGATTGTCACCCTAGATTTTTTAGCCACTTATGAAAGACTTGAGAGAAAGATTGGATTCACAACTAGATTGGTCCACGACCATCCATCCACAAACAAACAACCAAATGAAGGTGGTCAATCACACACTCTTGCATCTTTTGCAGATCTACAATTGCTTGCACCAATGCATGTCAAATGACAACATGATATACATCTAGCATGCCTACAATAGAGTTTTCAACATGTTGTACCCCAAATTTAAATTTTTTCTTGCACTTATACATTTTGAAGAAATGAGTAAAAGTCTTGTCAAATCTGTCAAAAAGGTCAAAATTTGGGTGTGCATGTCTTGCATGAGGGGTCGAAATGTGAAATTTCCAAAATATGACGATCTGGGTGTGCTCAGAGCGACTTAATCTACAAAACCCAGATCTCAGTTTTTCATCCCAACTTTTTAGGAAAATTGCTATTTTTAGAAATTTTCTAAAAATAGTAAACTTTTTTTGGGTTTCTTTTGAAATGGATATTGACAAAACTTTCTATTTTTAGAAAGTTTGTCTGCCAAGGTCCAAACTGATTTTGATTGGCTCAAAATACTTCCCCATCAGGCTGATGTAATCTGATGTAATCAGAATCTCAAAAAGATCAGTTTTGCCCTAATGGGTCTATTCTGCTTTTTCAGAAGCATATCAGGAGCTCCGAGGTCATCTATGGAGGTCAGTCAACTGTCAGGCGTCAGATTCAACACTCAAGCATTGAGCAGAAGGTGAGTTGGTGAGCAAGCACGAAGAACAAGGAAAGAAGGTGAAAACTGTGAAAATTTGACTAAGTCTACTTGACATGGGCGCCCCAGGAGAGAACAAGCACCCATCTTTTTAGGGCCCAAATGATGAAATTAGGTTTTGAGATTCTAGGCAAAGTTGTTCAACTTCCTCCCACCTCTGCAACGAGTCCGACTGCGCAGTAATCGAATCATCGAGTCGCTCGAGATTCGAGATCAAACAGTGAAGTTTCAAACAGAATGTAGAATGAAAATCTTGAAAATGTTTGAAAATTGTCTAAGTTTGGGAACTTTGGGCGCCCCAGGTGCCCAAGGCCCCCATCTTTTTGAGGGACCTAATCCAGCAATTAGGGTTTGCTAAAGTGCTCAATCTCTCCGGAACTCAAATAGCTTCGCAACGGGTGTCTTTGTCGAAGCATCAGACTGGTCAATCTCCAACAAATCCAAATCAAAGTGGAAGGTACAAAATGAAGGTTTGAATTTGAAAATAAAAATCTAATGAAAAATATTATAAGTCTAGAGCAAATGGGTGCCCCTAGAAGAGAAAGGCACTGATGATTTCAAAGGCTCAAATAGATGAATTTGCCTATAAAGCTTCCAGCATGACTTCTCCAAAATAGATCAAGCTTTCCAACGAGATCACCTGCACATCAATCGGAGTTGGCAGTCGTCAGAGGCAGAAGGCTGAACAGAGGGTTTAACAAGAGTGAAATTTCAAAATTCAAAAGCAAGGTGAAAATACAAGAAAATATTCTAAGTCTGCTTAAGTTGGGCACCCCTGGAGAGAAAGGGCACCCAAGGTTTTGAAGCTTGAGATGATAAAATTTGCAGTTGCAATGCCCAAGATCACTACATTAGATTCAGCCAAGCTATCCAATGAATCTATCAGCCAGTCAATCAGATCAGCGTAGCTCCCGGAATCAGGATTTCATCAGAAGATCAAAGGGGAAAAGGAAGAACTTGAAAATCAGAAAATTGGCTAACACTGGTTGAGATGGGCACCCCTGGAGAGAAAGGGCTCCCATGATTTTGAAAGCCTAAACGAAGTTCCAAGTTAAAGATGCCTCCAGAACAATTTTTCCAGATTCAGTCGAGCTTCGCGATGAATCATTCAGCTCGTCCGCCGAATCAACTGAACATCCAGAAATCAGGATCAAATCAAGCGTCAAAATGGAAGAAAAGTTGAAAATTTCCAAAAAATGTCTAACTCTTGAGAAAGTTGGCGCCCCTAGCCAAGAAGGGTGCCCAACTTGCCATGCCTTAGTCAAAATTTTCACATGTTCAAAATTGCAAGTTGAAAGATGAATGTCTAAATTCCTTGAACAAGTTGAGTTTAGGGTTTGAACATTAAAGCAAAAGAAAGCAAATCTATTTCAAGCCCTAAAACTATTTAAGACATCTCTTCCTTTCAATTCTCATCATTTTTACAACTAGCGTCCCAAGGAGAAGAGTGGAGCAGCAAATTTGAAGTTTTATTTCAAGATCCAAGAACTCAAGGTTGTTGATTTTCATGAATAATTTTTAGACCAGCAACATAAGACCTTGCTTTTTCATGCTTTTTCATCCAGAAGATCAAACTTTTGAAGGAGAAGGTCAAAGATTTTAATTTTCAGCCATTTGGCTCTCTTCATCTCATTCTTCTGAAGAATTTTTGAGGAAATTTATCAAGTTGCAACAGCTGCCTTTTCCTTGCATGTCAGTGAAATCTTCAGAGTTTGCAAATTTTGATCATCTGGGTCCACTTGAAACAGTCTTCTGAAGAAAACCCAAATCTTAGCTTTTTTCAAGAAAATTTCAGATTCTAGGGTTTACTGCTTTTTCAATCAACCTTCAATATTTTTCACATCTAATCAACTGGATTCATTCCAAATGTGCTTCTAAACAAAACCCAAGTGCCATCTTTTTTCAAGAAAATTTGAAGAAATTAGGGTTTGCTGCTTTTCCGGTCAAAACTCAAAATTTTCAAAAACGGATGATCTGGGTCTTTTTGTGACGAAATTCTGAACAAAACCCATATCTCAGAAAAATTTCAAAAAAATCGTCCGTTTGAAGACAAAAAACAAGCTGAATTTAGAAAGTTGTGCAAAACTTGTCTGAATATAGTCGAGTTTACTATCAAAATTCAAGTTTCTCAACATGCAGTACTCTCCCATGGGATTCAGAACCAAGCCAGTATTGTATCTCGCAGTCGCAGGCCCGATGACGTTGAGAAGTGCTTTTCAAACGACACCACGGACAAAAAACTTCATCATCTCAGTTGAAGAGTGAGAGAAGGTGTGATATGAGCAAAAAGGGAAGGTATTCGAAAAGGGTTGTGCAATACTCTTCCATTGGAAATCAAAAGTATCAGAAGCATAAAATTGCAGAGCCACCAAGTTATCAATTAGGGAGTCATCTTTTCGGGCAACGATACTTTTCAAGAATAGAACTCATAAAGCAGCTAAAGAAGTGACTGATTCTCTAAGTTTGATCACAGAAGGTGAAGAGATCTTGGAGGATTGGAATATTGCCTTAGATAGTATCAATGCACCTAACCAGGATCCAGTTTCCTGCATTTTAATGGATATGATTGAGATTTAAAGCGGCTTTCATCTAGAAGCTTTCTTTCCGCTTTCTTTCTATTCTTGGAACAATTCTTATCCATTCTTTGAAGAAGAGAAAGAAGATAAATATAATAATTGGCGTTTCTCGCTTTTCCTGCTTCCTTAGTTGTTAGATGTTATCTTCTCTCTAGATTTAAAAATAAAGTTTGCTTGCTGAGCAAGCCCTGAATTGTAAAAACAAGGAGATTTTAGGGTTCCCTACTCCTCTACTTGCCTATAAATAAGAGCCTTTGCTCATTAGTTTTCTTTAACAGTTATTGTGATAGCAAATTGTTGAGTCTCTTTAAGCCAGCAAGTTGTTATTCGGTGTCAGTTCGCTTTGTGTTAGAACCATGCTAGTGATAACAAAATGGTGAGCCTAAGTGCCTTCTATTTGTTATTAAGTGTTGTTCAATCGTTTTATGATAGCGAATTGTTGAGTCTCTTTTAGCCAACAAGTAGTTATTGTAATTGTTGTTCCTTTTGTGTAAGAACAAGTTTTGCAAGCCTCTTTAGCTGCAAGCTCTTCTTCCAGGCATGTGTTTAGTAATTTTTGTTCCAGAAGTTTGAGAAATAAAATCATGAGCCTCCTTTGCCTTCGTATAACATCTCAGAGTTTTGTTATTTGTGTTATGCTTTTGTGATCTTAATTTCAGCTTACATTTAAGTGTGTAGATGTATGTTGAGAAAGAGTTTATTGAAGCACTTTGTCAAAGAATCTACCTTGTTCATTTCTAATTTCTCTCGCTTTGCGTATTACTTGAGAAGTTAGAAACATCTTTAGCTTAAGTTAGTCGTAGTTGAAGTTCTTAATTGGAAAATCTCAGCTACAACATTTGTGTTTTAGTTGAAGTTCTTAAGCCTTGTGCTCTAGCTGATCAAAAAGATAGGCAACTTAGTTTTTAGTTTACTTTCTTTCAACACCATCAGCAAGAGGGAGCTTCCCCTCCTAATTTGAAGAGCAGTTTATCTATGCATAGCTGTCTGTTTCAAATCCGCATTCCAGAGGTGCAAATTTAAACGCCAATAGTTTTCTAGCACCCACCGTGGGGCACGAGGCATAAAACAACAAAGAAAGCTTAGGCTTTATGTCACAGGTATGACTATCTGGCGCCCTATTGCTTGATCCAGCAAAAGCAATGGGTGATAACAACAACAATGCTGGAATAAATCAATGACGTCCACCCCCATTACCTTGGGGTAACATCATTGGACCTTTGGCTTTACAGGAACATCATGAATTGCCAAAGGGGTCGAGGAAGCACTTTCCACAGTTTCACGGCGATGGGACTCAACACCCTAATGATCATCTTTCAACCTTCTCAACGGCTTGCGCCATCTTACACGTGGAACATGAAGACATCGCAGTACATCTCTTTGTGGAGACTCTTGTTGGGAATGCTGCCGATAGGTTCAATCACCTGGAGCCGGGCATTATCACAAGCTGGGCGACTATGAACGAGAAATTATTGGCGAGATTCAAGTCCGCTGAAGACGGTCATTAGTTGTTTGCTCAACTTGCAAATTCAAAGATGGAGTGCAACGAGCCCATGAGGGAGTTTGTAGCAAGATTTAATCATCTTGTTACACGAGTTTTTTTTTACACTTAATCCATCACCGGAGATTCTGATGAGCTGCTTCATAAATGCTCTTCCATCAGAGATAGCCTTCTTCTTGAAGATGGCAAAAGAAACAGAATTGACAGATGCACAAAGACATGCCATTGAGTTGGAAGATAATATGATCACTTCCAGCATAATGAAGAAGGATTCAATCAGGCCTCTGGTTCAGAGTTCTGTTGATCCACTGCTACAAAAGGTAGCCAATGAGATGCTCGCACTACCAACACTACAATATCAACCTCAACAACAATATCAACCTCAGCAGTCATATCAACCAAGGAGAAATGATTTTCAGCCTTACGACAATTACAGGCCACAATTGCCAACACTTCCACCAAGACAAACCGTTGAAGTTGCACCACATGCAGTATTTTGTTCCTTTCATGACACCGATGAACATACCGGTTCTACATGTCCTGAGAACTTAAGAATGAATCAAATTATGGGATATGCTAATGCTGCACCTAGTTCCAGTTTCGTCCCAACACCAAGTTCGAATGTTGTCTCACCACAGACAGACAACTTCGATGGGGACTCCGCAACGGGATATTTTGAACCCGTTATTGAAGAAAAAGAATACCTTCGCCACTACTCTCTTGTAGCAAATCACGGAAGACACTCTTTTCCTGTGTTCACAAGTGCTCTGCACTTGCAAGCACAAAAAGAAGAGAAGCAAAGATCTAAAGAACAAGTTAAAGAAGTGGTTGCTCAAGACCCATCTCCAACCAAGTTTGACATTGTAGATGCCTTGATGAAGAACAAAGTGCAGATTTCTCAATTGGAATATCTTCTTGATCATTCTGAGCAGCTGGACAAAATAATACATGTGAAGAAAGAAGCTTCAATTCAGCCTACATTGCTCGAGGCATCTATTCCAATAAAAGAGAAGCCCAAGCCTTTCTATATCTCTTTGTATATAGGAGGATTTAAATTGAGCAATTGTATCATTAATTCAGGAGTTTTAGACAACGTGATGCCTCTACAAGTGATGAAAGCATTGGGACTCTCTTGCACAAAAACCCAACACAAATGTTACTCACTTCAGTCTGAGTCGGTGTCGTTGGTCGGACAAATGAAGAACACTCAAGTAAGGTTGGCGGCTTGTCCAGAGAAGAAGACAAAGATGAATATCCTAGTGGTTGACATTCCACCCAGCTACGAGATGTTGTTGAGTTAGAGCTTCTGCAAAGATCTTGGTGGTGCAATGCAGTTAGATTGGTCGTCTGCAACTATTCCTGTGGAGGAAGGCCGAATCAAGATAGAACTCGAACCCAAATCCCAGTTCATGGTGCTGAAAATCCCAAACCCCCCAGCCCAAATTTTATGTCAAGGAATAGGTCTCGGTAATTATGTGACGCTGTCAGAGATAGAAACTGAAGACCAAAACATGGCTTGTCCAGAAAAGAGACCGATAGAGGATACAAATTTATGGACAATACAATTCGATGGAGGTGGTTCTAATACAGAATCAGAAGCAAGGGAAGTGATCATCTCCCCTAAAGAACAATTGTACCCATTGTCATATGGCCTGCAATTGGAGTTCACTGAAGTTGAAAAAGAGGCGCTTCTATCAGGCCTCAAAAATGCCGAAGACATGTGAATTGAACTCCTATGTGTTAAAGGGGATGTGGATTGATTGATGAGCCAATCAAAGGATACTTCCAGGTCAGAAAGGATCATCTACGGTATTATAGAAATCGGGTGTGGAACGCGATCAATTGGTTTGAAGAGTTCGATAGCAGAAACATCCCAGAGATCGACAGTAGAGACATCCCAAAGATTGACAACAGAGACATCCCAAAGATTGACAACAAAGACATCCCAAAGATGAACGTGTAATGAGCCGAACCAATTTTTTTTTGTTTTTTCACAAATGATTACAATGCAACACGCACCCGTTAAGATTAGCATAAACCAGAACGATGCAGAAAGTAACTCTAACCAGAATGTACACCAGGATCCCGATGCGGGCAAGGTGTGAGCATTGGTCAGAGGATCTCAAAAGTAAATGCTGAACCAGAACTCTAACCAGAGATGCGCCGGTGAACGACGAGCATACGGTCAGAAGATCCCTATCTATTGCAATACTGAAAATGTAGCTCAACACCAAGTATGTGCTACTCAATCCGTGATGGATAAGAGGCGACCATATGGTGGAGACTTAGGAAATTACAATGCAAGAAAGTAAAAGGCGGCAAGCCAGCCTCTTCCACTTATTCAGTGGGCAGTACAACATAAAGAAATTGCGGAAATGTTAAAGATGCTGACAGTACTACTGTACAGCTTACAATATCAGAAAATGCATCAGTTAAGCACAATACAAGAGAGTTTTCAACATTACATCAATATAAATTGATAGCTTCAAGTCTTCTCAATAGCGTCCCTTCCAAGTAACACAAAAGATTAATTCAAGCTCGCTGTTATGACAGAGTAAGGACTGTTTTCCTGTTATCAGCAACACTGTAACACCAAAATATGCTCACAAACCTCACACCACTCATTCAAAATGCAAGTAAATAGATGCAAATGGCAACTAAGATGATGGCGCCCAAGTTAAAGACACAAAACAACCCCAAAGTACTGATATTTAATTTTCTGCTCAATTCCCAATGAAGGTACAATGGTACGGCCCCTAGAGGAGGGCGATTTCTTCCTAAAATTCCAACACTTGATTAAAAATCACAAAACTTTGCAATAATTGGCGCCCAAGCAAGACTAATGGAAATATGCAATACCCACAATGAAATCTTTTTGTATTTTTGAATTATGAGCAAAACATGCCTACAGCCATGCAACATCAGCAACACTAAAACACTACGAAATGCTTGAACATCATCACTAAATGAAATAGAACTCAACTATAATGCAAACTACCAATAACAAGCTAACCTCTCAACTAGTTGCTATCTTTCAAGCAAGAAGATGAGCCAATGCTAGGAGGTGTGCTTTCCTCGAAGCGAGTGCCTGAAGTCAATCCAGCAGCATAACGGTGTAGTAGACAAAGGATCCCAAATGAAGAGCTGAGGCCTGATTATATAGACAAGAGAGAAAACATCTAGAAGCTTCCAGAGGGCGCCCTAACCCTAATTTCAAATTCACCTTTTCCCTCCAAAAGATGGCGTCCATTTTCATCAATAAAACATTTCACCTTTTTAAAATAAAAACAATCTTCTCAAAAGGGCGTCCCAATTCACTTGTCTTAATATTTGATATTTAAAAATTATAATATCTCCTTATGACGCCATGACCCTCAAAGTCCCCCTTTTTAAAAACAACTTAAAGTTGCACTGCTAGGCAAGGGGTATAATATTAAAATAATAATATTATAATGAAAATACTTATCTCTCCAAGAAAAATGCGCTCAAGGCCAAGAACTGAAGTGCCAGCTGAAACAACTGAAGAAGTGATCCAACTAAACTGAACCCAAACTGTCCACTGCCAAAAATAGAATTTACTAAAAATAGTAAATTCGCGAAGTTGCCCGGAATGCCAAACTGAACACACCACTGCGAAGCTCTCTGAAAACCCAGAAAGAATCCGCAATCAGAAATCCAAACTCCAAGCAACAACCACCTCAAAACTAGGAAACCCTAATTTCACCATCCGCACAGCCTACGGGTCTCCGGAATAGGCCAACGGTCAACAGAAACGATCACTGCTGAAAAGGGGACATTACAGAACGACAGTAAAATTGATGACTCAGTGGTACCTGCTTCCTTCTTTGCACCATATTTCGACTTTTGTCAAGGTGCCTCTGGCTGGACGTATGAAGATATGAGAATCTTCATCCTAGAAGATTTGTCTCCTGCGATACCTAGGAGAAGAGAAGTAAAGCCCTTCAAGCAGAAACGACATCCTTCAAAGGTGGAGTAAATTTTATGTGAATATTTTTCTTTTATGTTTTCGTGATGTGTTTCCCCTTTCAATGATGTGATCGTTATGTTGTGTTTCCCCTTTCTGTAACAGTCCTGTCGTGTTTTAGGTGATTAGGCGTCTTGTTTTAGGTGATTTTTTAGGAAAGTCTAACTATTAGGTGATTCTAAGAAGTCTTGTTTTAGGTAACTTAGGGAAAGTCTTGCAAATAGGTGATTAGGAAATGATGCTAACTCCGATACCCAATGGATAAGGCACTAGTCTATACTTAAAACTCCAGAGATTCTATGGTTCTCCTATGCCGCAAGTATCCGCCATGGTCCCCAAACAAAACCAATGTTGTACCCCAAATTTAAAAATTTTGTTACACTTATACATTTTGAAGAAATGAGAAAGTCTTGTCAAATCTGTCAAAAAGGTCAAAATTTGGGTGTGCATGTCTTGCATGAGGGGTCGAAATGTGAAATTTCCAAAATCTAACTATCTGGGTTTGCTCAAAGAGACCTAATCTACAAACCCCAGATCTCAAATTTTCATCCCTACTTTTTATAACTTTTTTTGGGTTTCTTTCGAAACGAATATTGACAAAACTTTCTAAAAATAGAAAGTTTGTTTGTTAGGGTCCAAACTGATTTTGATTGGCTCAAAATACTTCCCTATCAGGCTGGTGCAGTCAAAATCTCCAAAAGATCAGTTTTGCCCTAGTGGGTCTATTCTGTTTTTTTAGAAGCATATTAGGAGCTTTGAAGTCATCAATGGAGGTCAGTCAGCTGCCAGGTGTCAGATTCAACACTCAAGCATTGAGCAGCAAGTGAGTTGGTGAGCAAGCACAAAGAACGAGGAAAGAAGGTGAAAACTGTGAAAATTTGACTAAGTCTACTTGACATGGGCACCCCAAGAGAGAATAGGCACCCATCTTTTTAGGGCACCAGATGATGAAATTAGGGTTTGAGATTCTAGGCAAAGTTGCTCAGTTTCCTCCCAGCTCTGCAACGAGTCCGACTTATGAATGTATCTAATTGATAATAAAAAGACGTATTTAGAGGCATATTGTTTAACAAAATGGCTTTGGCATCCACATCATATACCATAGCATTGACTTCTGTCAATTGTCTAATGAGAGACCTCAAGTTGCTTCTATGGCCATCATCCATCTTGAATCTAGATCATTGGAACTTTTGAGAAAACTTTGTATTAACTGTTTTTGCTCTAAACAATATATTTAGACTATCCAAGATGCACATGATGTAAATCAAAATTGAAGAGAGCATGATGCAACAACTTACTCACACATGTAGGTGATTTCCATTTACTACTCCTCCAAAGCCACGACAATGATTTCCTTCTCTACATTCCACACAATTCGGCTAAAAACCCTACTCTAGACCATATTATAAAATGGGCAATAAGCACAAACAAACAATAACATAATATAATAAAATATTGAAGTGAAAATTACAAAGGAGTTCTCTTTGTAAATAGAGTTTGAAAGATCTAACCCACAATGTCCGAGATTATAAATACTAATCATAGCTAACATTATTACACACCACTAAAAACATCAAATTTAAACAGAACCGCATGTTTTTACCAGACATGACTGCACTTGCGTAGGCATTCTCCTGCTCCAGATGGGCAAGGACCTTGCGATCCGATTGGAATCATCTCTAAACCAATAACAGTCATCATCTCGAACATCTCCAAACAACTCCATGGTGTATTTTACTTTCTCTGCTAGAGGAGCTGAAATTCTTCCCATGCTTAAACCTCCTCGTCCACGACTCCTGTGCAAAGTTATGTACGCTTCGTTGCGTACGCGTACGTAATAGCTTTTAAGTTAAATAAGGTACGACGATTCCCATCATCCATCTTGCTCTAGATCATCGGAACTTTTGAGAAAACTTTGTATTAACTGTTTTTGCTCTAAACAATATATTTAGCCTATCCAAGATGCACATGATGTAAATCAAAATTGAAGAGAGCAAGATGCAATAACATGTAGGTGATTTCCATTTACTATTCCTCCAAAGCCACGACATGATTTCCTTCTCTACATTCCACACAATTCGGCTAAAAACCCTACTCTAGACCATATTATAAAATGGGCAATAAGCACAAACAACAATAACATAATATAATAAAATATTGAAGTGAAAATTACAGAGTTCTTCTCTTTAAATATAGTTTGAAAGATCTAACGCACAATGTCCGAGATTATAAATACTAATCATAGCTAACATTATTACACACCACTAAAAACATCAACTTTAAACAGAACCGTATATTTTTACCAGACATGACTGCACTTGTGTAGGCATTCTCCTGCTCCAGATGGGCAAGGACCTTGGGATCCGATCTGGAATCATTTCTAAGCCAATAATAGTCATCCTCTCGAACATCTCCAAACAACTTGTCGGTGTGTTTTACTTTCTGTGCTACTGGAGCTGAAATTGTCCCCATGCTTAAACCTCCTCGACACTCGTGTGCAAAGTTATACACGCTTCGTTGCGTACGCGTACGTAATAGCTTTAAGTTAAATAAGTTATTTCAGAAAATGCAATTACTTTTACAGGCCGAAAACGAAAATGTTTACTTGTAACGTAAGTTTTGTTAATTATAGTATAATTAAATTTAGTAATTATTCTTAAAATTATTTTAATATAAAAAAATTAATTTTCAAATAAAAATATAAATTTTAATCAAATGTTTTCAAAATCTAATTATAATTAAAATTAATATATTTATAATCAATATATATATTTAAAATATATATCAAAAAAATAAGAATTAGATAAGAAAAAGGAAAGAAAATAATTAGATATCTAAATCTTATTTTCTTAGCTTCTTATCTTTATACCTTATTTATATAAAGATTTATAAAAATTATTTATAATAGATGTCTTAATATCTTTTGTAAACAATCTCTCAAAGGGAATAAATTTGCTTATGCATATTTGCAATTGATTGAGAAACAAATTTGTAGTGAGACATGGAAATACAACTAGGGTCATTTACCCAAGTCAAATAGTTTGTAATTTACAAAGATAGTTAAAATACCAACCATTGAATATTTTATTTAGAAATAAAATCAACCATCTCATAGAGTGTATAATGTTGAAGCAAGTATTATAATGACTAATTTTATATATGTGTGTGTGTGTGTGTGTACACACACACATATGTATATGTATGCATATGTATATACACCCATACATATATATATAGTATGGATGTGTATTACATATATAGATATATATATATATATATACACATATATATACATATACATATATATACACATGTATACACATACATACATATGTACATACATACATATATTGAAAATAATAAAGAAGAAACATTGCTAGATTTGAAACAAACAAGTTGCAAAATACACATCCTACAAGAGATAGTTGGGCACATTAGTGGCAATACAAAATATCATGAATATCCAAATCAAAATTTGAATGGAAAACCAAGGAGTGCAATAAGGCACATAAGTGAATGTACCATGGTGCTAGTAATAAGATGTTCATTATCACTTTGTCCGTAAGATAATCACACATAAGTTTTGTTGGTGTAGATCTAGGCCATGCATGTTTCATCTTCTGGCAGTTGATTCATCCTTTTAAATTTTCTTATTATGTATTTGAGACATGGAAATACAACTAGACTCATTTACCCAAGTCAAATAGTCTTTAATTAATAACTGAGATTGAGCAAGACATTGAAATACAATTAGAGTTATTTACCCAAGTGAAATAGTCTTGAATTAACCATTGATGGGGCGAACTTGTGCCTACACACTTAGTTAAAATATGAACCAGCAAATAAATAAACACATCAAAATATTTTATAAATAATATATATATACACCCATACATAAGTATATATATATATATATATATATATATATATATATATATATATATATATACATACATATACATACATACACATGCATACATACATACATACATACATACATACATATGTGTGTGTGTGTGTCTATATATATATATTGAAAATAGTAAAGAAGAAACATTATTAGATTTCAAACAAATAAGTTACAACATACACATACAAAATATCATCAATATCTAAATCAAAACTTGAATGCAAAACAAAGGAGCATAATAGGGCATTTAACCTAATGTACCATGGTGGTAGGAATAAGATGTAAATTATCACTTTGTCCATAAGATGGTTGTAGGTGGTAGAGTCACAGTATAGAAGAATGACACTTTCATTAATATTGTGGATTTCTTCACTAAGCCAATAATCATATATAAGTTTTGTTGGTGTAGATTTAGGCCATGCATCTTTCGTCTTCTAGCACTTTATTCATCATTTTTAATTTTATTATTGTGTCTTTGCAATGTGAATGTTAAGTGGGAGAATGTTAGGATTAGGCATACAATTCATATTGTAAGTTTTATGTCTTGATTACCCATATTTAAGCATGTAGATGATAAACAACTTATGATCTTCAAATATCATGAAATGTGCATATTATTTATTCTTTGACATAGTTGGAATACTGTGTGAGAAGGTATCGAATAGGGGTGTTACATTGAAAATATCAAAAGTAGTAGTTATAGAACATCCTTCCAATTAAATACTCTCATGGAGTTCATAGATTTGAGAAACTATTCATTTTGATTGCTATGACACAATCTATGCTATATAAAGACATGTGAGAGGAGTTACTTTCTAATCTAGGATGTTGATCATGACTATGTGACTTTGGATTTTTTCTATGATTTATGTTTTTGACTCATAGTGTTGGGGCCATTTATTTGTAATGTTTCTAGATAATGGATACATAAGGTAGAAGTTTTTTGGGTTCTTTTGTGGATACCCTTATAGCTCTAGATTAGTATTAGACAAAGTGATAAGCATATTATATTGATATACTTTTTTACTTTGATTGATACAAGCTTGAGTCTTTTTGGTGGCGTTTTTTGTTGCAAGGTTTTCTCCACACATATTTGGTGTTCATATGTTTTGAATAGTTATGTTCACTTCACCGTGTCATTGATCTTTATGGTTTAATTACATGTTTAATTAGATTGTAAAACTTGATTGTTAATATTTTCTTTGCATCATTAACCATATATTCAACAAGTATCTTAGGTAGAATACGAAGATGCACAAGACACATGAATAGTGAGAGAAAGGGAGAAATATGATCATTAGGACATATAGGAAGAGTGCTCAAGTTAGAAGATCAGATAAATGAGTAATGGGTGTAACATAATGCTATTGTTTGAAGGATTACTTAAGGTATTTAGCAATAGAAGAATAAAGCAATGAAGCACTAATGTACATTAATTAAGGTCATATGCAAATATACAAATAACAGTAACCATGAAATAATATATCATAGCATGATATAGCAGGAAATTATAAAAATTTCTCAAGTGTCTATATGGAAACTGTAGACAGGCAAAATATGCATGCATGTCAATCCAGTGGTTCAATCAAATAACCTTCATTTAATGAAATCTAACATTTCATCCTTCAAATTAAATAAATCCACTTCATCATTACATCATTTAAATAAATCAATTAAATCTTAACACTTCATTAATTAACCTTTATCTTGCATCATCCCTTTAATTAAATAAATCAAACATTAATTAAATTAAATCCTATATTCATATTTCTCCCCTTTTTTATTTAAATAAATCCAAATATTCAAGTCAAAGGGGTCAAACTCACCTAATCATCATTAAGCTAATCTAACAATGATTAAATGCTAATCCTAATCACTTGGATTCTCTAGATTTTGCCACTTGCACAAATAAATCAATTTATTGATTTATTAAAATCCTTATTTTCTTTCAACATGGCATCTATGAGGAATATTCCCTCAAATTTGAATTCAAAAGCAAGTTGAAATGTACATCCAACAAGGCATTTAATATGTCTTACATGTCTCTTACATGTCCCTTGTACAACTCAAACTCAACATTTACTCCAAATTCAAATTTGAAATATCCCTCTTGCACATCCCTCAACCTATGGCAAGTTGACGAGTGGCCTCTTTTCATTGGTTTACATTTATTCCTGCATTCATCCATTTGGTCATTCTCTCATCAAAATAATCTATAAATAGAGGGCTTAATCTTCATCAAATCATCTACATCTTCATGCAAAGTTACTCTCTTGGTTTGAGAACTAATTTTTCTCTTCATCACCATTGCATCTCATCATTTCAATTTTTGAGCAAGGATTGGGAAAGGGTCATTTGCACATTTGACACCAATCCAATATGGAATAGGTATATGTTATGCTTTTGAAATGTCTCTAGATTGATCATGTTATTTGTTGCATTTTGAAGCATTTACATGGTATTTCATAGGAGTATTTTTGAGGAATTTGTAGGTACTAACCCATGCTTGAAGTTTAGTGTTTGTAGATTTTAATGGATGCTCACATATGGCGCTAGAAGGAGGGAAAAAAGTGATTTTTTTAGAATTTTTAAACCTGATCTTATGCTTTATAATGCCTTTTGACATATATTAGATAAAGCTTCTTATCCAGCTTCAGTCCAACATTGATTTTGTCTTGATCTTAAAATGCTTAGTTTCAAAAGAATTTATTTTTTTACTCACTCATGCATTTTCATATAGAAAGATTTAAAGATATTTGGAATTGAATAAAATCATATTTACTAATTGTTCTATATAACACTCATAATCATTTGTGCCTTGCATTATCTATCAATGTATTAGTTTAGTTTGCAGGACTTTTTCAAGAGGAAGACACTCATATAGTACTCCTATTTAAATCATCATACGTGTTGTCTTTTAAAATTCCCTTGAGCTATATGTAGAGGCGCTAGTAATGGTCTCTAATCTGTAATTAAATGCTCACCCAATGGGAATGAAGTTGCTAGACCAAGAATTGGTCTTCACTGATATGTCTTTATGTCTTATATTATCTGTTTTGTTGCATGAATGATAATCCCTTTCTTCCCTCAGCATACGAGCCTCTAAGTTGATTTAAATGCAGGGAATCACAAGTGTAGGGTCAAGCTTTCACGAGTCAACACAAATTCTGTTTAAATGGCAAGTCTACTAAAGCACACGACAAACAGTTTGTATCATTTTCTCACGTTTTGTTTTGCATAAAGCAGGGTATAACAGTTCACGTGTCAGATACGCATGATTAATATAGAGGCTCAATGGTCATCTTGTCTCCAAAATCTGCTCACATTTCTTAGCTTTACGCATGGTAGGTTCTGTACACTTATGCATTGCAATAAAGGCGTTGTTTTCTTAAGACTAACGTGCTTTCTGGAAATAGGTACAAGGAAAGTGAGGAAAGCGAAGGTACAAGGAAAACAACGAAAGTAAAGAAGGAAGGAAAGCGAAGGTACAAGGAAAACAATGAAAGGGGAAGAAGCATGAAGATAACATTTTGAAAGATCAAAGTGTTTTTTTAACACTTTAGTGTTTGTTTAAAACACTTTTTCACGAAAATGTTATCTCTTCTTTTTTAGGGCATTAATTTTCGTTTGGGTTTAAAAAGAATCTTTCAATTTCTTCTTGCAAAAGCTAAAATGAACATTAGGAATGCAACTTACTAGATTTTGTTCCTTGGATTAACAATTGAACAAAGTATCTCTCACTCGTCTTTTGGTGCTTAAAAAGAACTCACATTTTGCTTTGAGGATTTAAAAAGAACAAATGCAACTTTGTTTGTTGTGAAAGCTTACTTAAACTAAAGGAATTGAAAAAGGACGTATGCGCTTCTCTCGCGCTTTATAGCGATCTTGAGAATCGAAAGGCCTTTTTCATGACTTTAGGGTGAGATAAAGCAATTACCTCCACACTTTGATTTGGGTTTAAAATTGAACAAGATCTTGTGTGAGTGTGAGTGGGGGAATTATCACGTATATTCTCTCTTTGTTGCCATCAAAGATTGATCGAGTTACGGATTTTGTCTTTACTCACTTTTTTTTATCCTAGAGGGCTTGCCTTGGGAAAAAAGTACTCACCCAAGGGAACGACTCAACCGGTAACACTCTAAAGCCAAGTGTATTTCCAACCGGTATATAAATGTGGGTATTCGAGTAAACGCCAATATCACGCGGTTGATTCCGACAAGATTGATCCAAAAGGGGACTCTTGTCGTATGGGTCAATCTCCACGAACGGAAAGTCCTTACTAGAACCCATGTGCTAGAATTTTCCAAAATCCTTTAATCTATTTGTTGGTGCAAGAATGGACATTCTGAAGCCGCCCCACACTTTTACGGTCTTTAAGTAGAAATAGAAAATATGCTATGGGAGTTTCATGGGTGTTGATGCTTGGCTGCCCCGTATAAGTGAGTGTCGTGAAGGGGAGCCAATGGGGTCAAGCATCTAACCATTCGCTAAAGATATTCATATCTAGACTTGTCCAAGTGGAAATCCAAAAAATATTGTCTTACACATCCATAGGATTGTACTTATTCTTGGGTTACAAAATGCATTGCTTGATCGAAAAAATCTTGAAAACAAACACTTAACATTTTCATCCAAATTTCAAACCCTTTGGGAGACAAATAGAATTGACTCAATCCATATGTTATTGCTTACCCTTGGGATTTACATCCTTAGAGGTTTCTAAACATTGGATTACATCTCAATTTGTCAACTAAAGTAAACAATAGGAAAACCTTTGCCTTAAGTTCATCAAATTTCCACATAACATATCAAGTGTGGGGTTTGAAGAAATTTAGACATTGGACATCTTAGTTTGAAAACTTAATCAAAGAAAGTGTTTTTGGTAAAATAAATCCATTAAGCAAAGCTAATAAAAATGAACTTTCATGTGTGATTGAAGCCTCACGATTCTAAAAAAATCCAAATCCCAAAGTCATTGGTTCAAAATCCAAAAATGGGTGTTCAAAAGAAATCATTCTTTGGTTATTAAGGTCTCTAGGAAGCATTTGCATGTTCTTCAATACCTAGGTCTAGGCAAACAAAGTGTCTTTTTTAGGTTCATCTTAGGATCAAAGCAAATCAAAATCTTTTTCATCCATCCTTCATCCATCAAAACGAACATCATCTCACAATCACCTTTTGGAAAATCTTGAAATCACCCTTACTACTAGGTTTTTTGGCAAAATCAAAATCATCAAAATCATTGAGACTAAATCCTTGAAAACTTTATCAAAATCACCTTTGGCTAGGTATGTGTAGATACATCATTTTGCATATGCTTAGTCAAAGTTATCAAAATCATTTTGTTTAACTTAGTATATGTAGATGAATCCTTCTTCATATGCTCCGTGAGACTATCATCTTGTTTGAATAGGTGTGGGTAGATGCATCCTTCTCCCCACACATATTCAAATTATCATCTTTTGATCAAATCTATCCCTTAGATAATCATCCAAACATCTTAAGGTATTTTTGTTCAAAATCAAAAGCAATCAAAATCAGAATCAAGGACAAAATCCCAAATCCAAAAACAAATCAAAATCAAAATCCGTAACATATCCGAAAGTCCTAAAAGCCTAGTATCTCCTTTAAGATTTATCAAAAGATCATAACATCCACATCATCCATCCCTTACATCATCATCATATCACTTTTTGATCCTCAAGATATCCCAAAATTTTCTACTTTGGGCATAAATTAAAGATCAATCCAAAGAATCAAGAGATTCATCTCCCATTTTTAAAAAAATTGATCCTTGTTTTATGGTTCAAACTAGATCTCAATACAAGAAGAACTTGGAAGCCAACAAAGAAACACCCGCTTCAAGTGATTTAAGTCAAAACACTCCTGAAATGAATCTCGTTGGGTCTGGAAATCTCACAGTTAACCTTTCAACATCATCACAAAACCCACAAGAAGAAGCCCATGGAGAGGACCTCCCCTTTGGGATGTCTCATGATGAAATAACTGAAATGCTTCAAAATCAATTGTTAGTAAAAATGCAACCTGGTCAACCTAGGAACAAAGGAGATTCCACATATCACATTCTATGCAGAATCACTACTATTAGAAGAGCAAGAGCTCCTAGCAGCTTTCTTAAAGGAAAGACAAATAAAATTCGCATGGATTTATGCTGACATGCCAGGACTTGATCCAAAGACCATGGTTCACCACTTAGCAGTGTATCCAAAAGCAAAGCCTGTCAGACAAAAGCTTCAAAAAATGCACCCTCAGATTGCCTTATTGGTCAAAATGGAGCTCAAAAAGCTATTAGATGCAGGATTCATACGACCAATAGATTATCCAGAGTGGGTATCAAACTTGGTACCTGTTTCAAATCCTGACGGGGCCATTAGAATTTGTACAGACTTCAGATATTTGAACAAGGTATGTCCAAAAGATGACTTCCTGCTTCCTAACATCGACATGATAGTGGACATGACAGTGGGACATGAGATGTTATCACTAATGGATGGATTTTTAGGATACAATCAAATCATGATAGCAAAAGAGGATCAACATAAGACATCCTTCACTTGTCCATGGGGGACTTACTGCTGGAACATGATGCCATTTGGCCTAAAGAATGCAGGAGAAACATATCAAAGGGCTATGACATTGATCTTCCATGATATGATCCATAAAATAGTTGAGGACTATGTTGATGACATCCTAGCTAAGTCCAAAAAGAGACAAGATCACATAGTGACCCTAAGTGCCATCTTTGACAGTCTGGAGGAATACAAAGTCAGACTAAACCCAAAGAAGTGCGTCTTCGACGTACAATCATGTAAACTTCTAAGATATATAGTATCAATGAGGGGTATTGAGGTGGATCCAGCAAAAGTGAAAGCAATCCTCAAAATGGAAGCACTGAAGACATTAAAACAATTGAGAGGTCTCCGAGACAGACTTCAATCCATTCGAAGATTTATAGCCCAATTGGCGGATAAACATAATCCATATTCTCACCTACTCCACAAGGGAGTAGCATACAAATGGGATGCCAAGTGTGAAGAGGCATTTAACAAAATCAAGGAATACCTACTAACACCACTGATCTTAATGCCACCTATCCCAAAGAAACCATTGATCTTATACGTATCAGCAACAACAACAGCCCTTGGAGCTCTCCTAGCTCAATATGATGAAAATGGAATGGAAAGGGCTATCTACTATATCAGTAGAATAATGGTTGGACATGAACTAAACTACTCATTCATCGAGAAAGCATGCCTCGCAGTAGTATTTTCCTCTCAAAAATTTAGACATTACATGTTGGCACACAAGATAAAGCTCATCACCAAAATTGATCCCCTCAAATATCTACTATCAAAGGCAATGCTCATGGAAAGAATGGCCAAATGGGTGATGATATTATCAGAGTACGACATTGAGTATGTTGAGCAGAAAGTAATCAAGGGTCAGGTTATTGCAAATCAACTAGTAGAGTCACCAATCTATTCAGAGAACCCTCTGGTCTCAGAATTTCCTAATGAATCCATTTTTAATCTCAATGTAGCTGACCATTGGAAACTATACTTTGATGGTTCATACACACAACATGGATCAGGAGTTGGTGTCTTCTTCATCACCCCACAAGGGGATTGCATACCAAGGTCATACAAACTAGCATTTCACTACACTAATAACATTGCAAAATACAAGGCTTTGACCATACATCTCAGAATAGCAGTACAGTGGAACATCATTGCTCTCAAAGTATACGAGGATTCTCAATTGATCATAAATCAAGTAAACAATGAATACCAGACCAAGGACAACAAGCTTCCTCCATACAAGAAATTGGTGGAGACCCTTAAGGAGTCCTTTGTCGAAATAACATTTGAGTAGATTCCTAGAGCCAACAACAGAGTCGTAGATGCCATGGCAACAATTGGGTCCCTACTAGACATCCCCAACAATGTTCCAAAATATGAATGCCTGATAAAGAAGCTTCTTGTGCCTGCATTCGAGGTACCAGAATCAGAATACGTGTGAAATCATTGGTCCCAGTGATCCTTGGTATCACGACATCTATACATATCTTCGCATAGGAATCATACCCGCTGATCTACCCTCAAACTTAAAGCGAACCTTTGTAAAAAAGGCATCTAGATTTTTCAGCAGCCTAGGAGATAATTTATACCATAAGAGCATAGAAGGAACCCTACTACACTACCTAAATGCTGAGGAGGCATTAACCGCTCTAACAGAAGTAAATAACGGTATTTGTGGTTCGCACTCAAGCAAAATGACCATAGCTAAGAAACTGTTGAGGATGGGGTATTATTGGCCCACAATGGAAAGGGAAGCACATGATTATACCAGAAAGTGTCTATAATGTCAACAGCATGGGGACCTCATTCATGCTCCAGTGCAAGAGCTTCATCCTATCGTCACACCATGGTCCTTTTCACAGTGGGGCCTCGATCTCATTGGGAAAATCACACCCACCTCATCTAACGGCCATAAGTTCATCATAACTGCAACAGAGTACTTTACTAAGTGGGTGGAAGCTATACCCATGATGTACATAACTAGGAAGCAGATCTCAAAATTCATCCTGAACTATCTCATCTGTCGTTACGGTGTCCCACAAGCCATTATCTTAGATAATGGGAAACCATTCAAGAATCAGGAGGTTCGTGACTTATGCGAGAAATTCAAAATCCAACATCGCTTCTCCACCTCGTACTATCCCCAAGGCAATAACCAAGCAAAAGCTACAAACAAAACCATTCTGAAAATCCTCAAGAAAATAGTCAATGACGCAGGTCATGACTGGCACCTACAGCTTAATCCCGCCCTTTGGGCCTATCAAACCAGCATCTGCACACCCACCGGCACCACCCCCTTCTCCTTGGTCTATGGATCAGAAGTCATACTCCCCATTCAGATTGAGCTCCCATCCCTTAGGATATCACTGCAAAACCTCATCACAAATGAAGAATACAGAGTATCAAGACTAAATGAGCTGGAGCTACTAGATGAGCGACATATAGCTTTTTTAAATTACTTGCAAATCTATCAGAATAGACTCAAAAGGAGCTACAATAAAAAAATCAGAAGCAGGACGTTCCAAGTCGGAGAACTGGTCTTAAAAGAAAATCAAAAGAATGTCCCAAACCCAAGCAACAAAGGCAAGTTTGAACCCAATTGGTTGGGACCGTTCATCACAAGTTACAAGTCAGGGGCATATCAGCTATCAACACCCAAAGGGGAACCTCTGCAGGAGCCTATGAATAGCTCCCATCTCAAAAAGTTTTATGCCAAAATCTTTTGAGGTATAGAAGCAAGAAAATCCAAAAAATTAGAAAAATGTCTTGAAAAAATGGTTACTTCGGCGAAAACCTGGCAAACAGGCATCTTGGTGACAACAAAAAAATCAAAAAAGCAAAAAATCCAAAAAAAAAAATCAGAAAAAGGATAAAAAATAGTAAAGAGAAAAATTGTCCTCTAGTGAAAACCACTTCCATGGCACTTTGGGCAAGTACCTTGGTGAAAACCTGGAAAATAGAAACCTTGTATAAATAAGCACTTTCAATCCACCAAGATCTTTACAGCCTGTTTTGCATCTCGCTTCCATCATCCATCGCATTCAGATCTCCATCACTCATCCACTCGCATCTGCACCATAGCTTGGTCCTGTGTTCATATCACGATCCCTCTTAGTACTACTCGACCCACCCTTAAGGTCAGTTTGTCCTACCTTTATTGGAGTATTCTATTGCATCACACTGGGGGCATGTTCTTATCATATTCGATTCATGTATATTCTTAAAATCCTCAAATCAGAAAATCCAAAAACATCGAAAAAGCACAAAATCCAAAAACATCAAAAAATCATCAAAATCCCAAAAACAGGGTCGTCTTATCGAACTACATTGTCTCTTAGCTTGAACGTAGGCAAGGTTGATCTTTGATCATCTGTTAAGACACTTAGGTCAGTCCTTTAGGAGTCTGTCATAATAGGCTGACATTTCATCATGTATATCGTCATCTGTAAATCAGTCAATTCATCAATCGAACTACGTGGTTTCTACGTGTATAACGTAGGCAAGGATAATCTGTTGATTAGCCCCTGAGGCCCCTAGGATAGGTCTTTAGGTTAGTCTCTTGGTCAAAATCTCAAGAAAACCCCAAAAACATTAGAAAATCAAAAATCAAAACATTTGTAAAATCTTGAAAATACCAAAAACAGCCTCAACATTGCAAAACATCAAAAACATCCAAATATGTGAAAAAATCCATCCATCTCATCTCGCTTGCACTCGCAATAAACACCATCCATAATAAACTAATCGTCACCCTCAACCTTTGGTGAAACAGTTAGAAACAAGTCTAGCAGGTTAAAAGTTAAACTCAAAAATGTCAAGTCTCAGGTCTAAGTCAGTACATAAACAAGTTGGTCAATTCTTTGTGTCGATAGTCCATCCAATCAGTCCCATATCAATCATATGATAACATCATGTCCTGGGATGTATCCTTCCTACAAGGGGCATTATTTATCAGAAAAAAAACTTTGGATAAACGAAATGACGTGTTGCCATCCACTAACATGTTCTAGGATGTATCCTTCCTACAATGGGCATTATCTTTTGGCAATAGTTTCGATTCTTATCCTTAAAAGCACATTCCCTTTTGGTTAGCAAGTATTGAAGAACATCAACTTGTTTGTGTGCTTTATCTTTGTCTTTTGATTTATCTTATTGCACTCATTCCAAGGACCTCTCGATGATATCTGAATGAAGGATTTAGAGAGATAGGAATGGGGCAACGATCATTATCCTTTTGTCTACTATGCTTGGTGGACATTCTTGTAAAATAACTTGGCAAATACTTTCTTTGTTAAATATGTATAGAGGATGTTTTGGATAGCTTGTTGACCATTGCATTGACTGGTTATACCTTTCCGTGTTTTGGTCTAAGATGTTTGAAACTTCTAAAGTGCAACCTAGCAAGGTTTCTATATGTCAAGTGTGAAAAAGAATACTCCTACCTATTTGTCAAGTCAAAGTCCATCACACTAAGTACAATGCCATCCTTGTCCTTTATACCTTGATGCATTGTGCTTATGCATGTTATCAAACATAAGGTAAGTGACCCTTTTAAAATCGCAATCCTTGATAAGCATATCATTATTTCTCATCATCATTTCTCATCATCATCTCTCATAAAGTTGGCTTGTTGGATCCTCTTGTCATCATCTAATGTCTTCTTTTCTGCACTAACATCGCTTCATGAACAATTAATCATCATCATCAATGCATTCATCATGCATCCATCATGCATCCACAAACCATCAATATTCTGCATAATTATCATCATAATATAGATCTGTTAGTCTAAGTATCTCATAAATCATCACATTTCTCATAAATCATCCATTGCATAATCACAACATATCACATCATCCATTTTCATCCATCTCATACATCATATCATTATTTAAGTTGTTTAAGATGATATAGATTTGTTATTCTAAGCATCTTAAAATCATCTCATTTGCATCATCATCCATAACCATCCATTTTGAACCTCTTTATCGTGAGATCAACCCTTAAAATCAAATCTTTTCACTCGATCTCTCGAGGGGGAAATGTACTTGTGTACTTCTTTCCACTGGGGCAACCGAAAAAAGTCATAATTTTTTTCATTTTTGATTGCAGCAAGTTTATTCTTTGAACCAACGTAGCAAGTACATTGCTTCAAAGAGGGGAAAAATGTAGACACACAAAATATGCATGCATGTCAATCCAGTGGTTTAATCAAATAACCTTCATTTAATCAAATCTAACATTTCATCCTTCAAATTAAATAAATCCACTTCATCATTACATCATTTAAATAAATCAATTAAATCCTAACACTTCATTAATTAACCTTTATCTTGCATCATCCCTTTAATTAAATAAATCAAACATTCATTAAATTAAATCCCATATTCATATTTCTCCCTTTTTTGATTTAAATAAATCCAAATATTCTAGTCAAAGGGGTCAAACTCACCTAATCATCATTAAGCTAATCTAATAATGATTAAATGCTAATCCTAATCACTTGGATTCTCTAGATTTTGCCACTTGCACAAATAAATCAATTTATTGATTTATTAAAATCCTTATTTTATTTCAACATGGAATCTATAAAGAATATTCCCTCAAATTTAAATTCAAAAGCAAGTTGAAATGTACATCCAACAAGGCATTTAATATGTCTTACATGTCTCTTACATGTTCCTTGTACAACTCAAACTCAATATTTACTCTCAAATTCAAATTTGAAATCTCCCTCTATCACATCCCTCAACCTATGGCAAGTTGACAAGTAGCCTATTTTCATTGGTTTACATTTAGTCCCACATTCATCCATTTGGTCATTCTCTCATCAAAATAATCTATAAATAGAGGGCTTAATCTTCATCAAATCATCTACATCTTCATGCAACGTTACTCTCTTGGTTTGAGAACTAATTTTGCTCTTATCACCATTGCATGTCATCATTTCAGTTTTTGAGCAAGGATTGGGAAAGGGTCATTTGCACATTTGACACCAATCCAATATGGAATAGGTATATGTTATGCTTTTGAAATGTCTCTGGATTTTTCATGTTATTTGTTGCATTTTGAAGTATTTACATGGTATTTCATAGGAGTATTTTTGAGGAATTTGTAGGTACTAACCCATGCTTGAAGTTTAGTGTTTGCATATTTTCATGGATGCTCACAGAAACATCAAAGGATGGTATAATGCAATAAGGTGAAATCAAACAAACATGTCCTATGAATGTCCATATTAAAAAATATTTGAGCATAAATCTGATGAAAACTTTTGTTCGAAAAGTTTCATCAAGATGAGGATAAATATCCTTCAATGATTCACCTAAATCAAAAATATGATGTTTGACAGATGACAATGAATTATGAAATATGTAATTTATAGAATATCAAATAGTTTTATGTACATTGAATCAGTAAAATTGATGTATGTGAAAATAATAATTTCATTCCAATCATAGCAACATAAATATGTGATGTGTATAACATGATAAGAAGCAATAGGGGATATTGCACAGTAATACCCACTGGCAAACCACATTTATGATTTTGGAAGGTGGTACTATAATTTCAACGAGCACCAACTAAGTTTCCTTTTCAAATTTCATTGGTTTAGATAGTTGCATCGAGAAACTAAAAGTAGGAATTAGGTGAGGGAAAAATAGTTAAAAGGAAAAACCATGAAAATGTTAGAAAAATAAATCCTTTAATATGAAAGAGAGGCAAGATGGAATAAATCTTACAAATGTCATTTTAAGTGCTTTTGAGAGGCCAACAAGGTCAGGAACTTGTTGTGTAGCTACATCTAAGAGATCAATACCTATAGAAGAAGATCCTGAATTAAAGTTGTATAATTTTAAGGCTAATCCGTGAAATGAAGAGAAAAGATAGAAAATTATGAATTTAATCTCATTGACGAACTGGGTGTCCCCAACAAAAAAATATTGTGTATTGACAAAATATTATAGATTTTACATCGATAGATTTTGCACTTATCTAGGTCTATTTTTTATTTAATACATTGAAGTGTGGTTGGCATGAATGTGTGGCAGACAAAAAAATAGTTGCATTGTTAATGGTGGTCAGTAGAGAACTTGACATTTATGAATTATGGTATTAAGTCTTTAACTGAACAAGAGACATTAACCCATAAAAGCAGGCGATAGATATAGACCCTCTCAACAAACACAAATTTCATCGTTATCAAACAATTTGAGCAAATGAATAAACAATGCAAGAAAGACAATGTAAAAGATATAGGGAATTACAAATGCCTCCTTTTTTGATAGATTTCATCACCATCAAATAATATGTGCAAATGAATAAACAACACAAAATATCCTTTGGTTAAGAGTCTTAAAAACTTGACACCAGAATGCATTAAGGACAACTATAAATCAATGCATTGACAATAAAAAAAATACCAATTGTGACCCATAAGAGCACTCAAAGATAATATACATTAACTCATAAAATGTAAAGAACATTAAACAATAAACATCAACCCATAAAACATAGAGATGTGAAAAACTATACAATGATGAATTGTTAAAGATATAGGAACTTACAATCTCCTCATTTTTCACCTCCAATACGATAGAGATAAACCTTGTCAATGAACACATATTCCATCCTCATCAAACAATTTCAACAAATGAATAAACAATGCAAATATGACAATGTAAAAGATATAGGAACTTACAAATACCTCATTTTTTGCTTCCTAACGATAGATATAAATGTATACACCTAAAAATGGTCTAATTACTTAAATACATTTATTTGATTAATTAATCTGTTATTCCTCTACTATTAAATAAATAAAAATTATTTATTTATATAGTTCATATTTATTTCTTCTAAATTCTTCTTTTATTCTAATTTTAATTAAATAAGCAAAATTAATACCTTTGTTTTATTTAATTATTATTATAATCAAATTCTCCTATTTATAAAGATCATATTACACTACTTTAATTAATTAAATAAAGTTCACATACTTTGTTTAAATTAATTAATCACTCTTCTTTCACATTTAATTTAATAAATAAAACTCCTATACTTTGTTTATTTAAATTAATATTCTATTCTCTTCCAATTTTGGGAATAAATCAAATAAAATATTCCTAAAATCTTCTAATCTCCACCTCATCAAATCTCAACAATAAAATAAAACTATTCAGTTTTATTAAATTTTTCAACAACCAACTCCTGTGCATTTACAGGAATGGCCGTGAAGGGCTGTCACAGGAAAATCTTCTCCTATCCTCTTGCCTGGTGTTTTCATGGGCAGAAACAATCCTTCATGATCAGCTCCACCTTCTCATTTCATACCATTCAATTCTCTAGATTGAATCTCAACCTCTGCTGTGTTTTCCCTCCACAAATGAGTGTCGTGGAAGCTATAAATACAGGTTACTGGCTACAGGAAAAGGATCCTAACTTGTGCAATCTTACTCTGCAGGTTTTCCAAGCATTCAAGCATTCAAGCAATCCAGTTTTAGGATCAATCCATCAAGCATTCATCTAGCATTCATCAAGCATTCAACATTTACAGTCATGGCTACCATTACAGTAGATTTGCATATTTAAATCATATAGAAATAGAATTAGTTTGAATTCTCATTCTTTAAGTGTCATTTTAGCAATCAATTAGCTTCTAAAATCTAAGAGCAAAGTAGATTAGAGAGATCTTTAGAGTTAGAGAGCAATAAGACAGCTTCAGAGGTTCCTGCATTTAAATTGATTTAAATTCTCTTGAATCTTTGCTATTATGTCTTATTTAGAGGTGTAGAAGCATGCTTAAATTGTTTAACTCATTCTTACACTTACATTTTGGCACCCATCGTGGGGCCTAACCCCATATTCTGCATAATTTTTGTGAAAAGTGTCTTACAGGTATTGGCGTGTTTGTTTTCGCAGAACCGTGGTTTTTTATAGCGCACCGGCTGGATTTTGTAGCACTCCGATTTTCTGTTTTAGCACTCCGGTCGTCTGTTTTAGCGCGCCGCTCAAATTTTTTAGTACATCGGTCGTCTGTTTTAGCGTGCCGCTCAAATGTTTTAGCGCATCGCGCCACTGTTTTAGTGCGCCGATCCACTGTTTCAACGCCTCGACTCTTTGTTCTTTAAATATTTTTTTTTATCTGGATCTGACGCATCCACAGCTAGATTTTGCTCTTTTGTCTCTTTTTGGTTAAAATTTATCAATCCTAGGACATAAAACGGGTTAAAATTTATCAATCCTAGGATAGCAAATGGATAAAAATTGATCAATCCTAGGATAGAAACTTCATCATTTCTTGTGGGATTAAAATTGAACATCATGCTTTTTATGGAGCAATATCTCCATATAGATTAGCTAATTTGTCTTTTGGGTTTTAAAAAGTAAACAACTTCTTTGCTATGATTGGGTGATAGGTTTATGCTCTCCCCTTAACTGGGTGCATTAGAATACCAGACTCACTTTTACTTTACGCATTTTCAAGCTTTTATTAAAACCTTTAGACAGGCCTACCATAGTGGGAAAAAGTACTCACCCTATAGGAACGATCTGAGTGGGGACAGCCAAAAGCCATGGCATTCCAACCCACTTAAAAATTTATGTGAATTTGGGGAAACCCTCTTTCAACGGAAGTGTGCAAAATAACCATCCCCAAAATCTTTGTTCTAAAGATTGGGAGGTCTCTCAAGGGAGTTTATCCATTTTCCGCTCTAAACGGAAACCTTATCTAAGAACCTAGAAATAGAAGCATGCTTGTCAATTCTCGAACATTGTAATACTTGGCAGTTCAGGGGCAAGGAAGAATCTACCCTCAAGCACTCACCATATAATTGCCAAGGACTGTTTGCTCAGGGGATCCGGTATCCACTTTCGTCACTCTGAGTACACACCTAGAAAAGACAAAAACACGGGCACCCTCTAGGGGGTGACATGGCTGTGTGAGTCGACGCAATTCCAAGCTATGGGTCGTTCGAGTATATAATGATGACCTTTTGTCTCTAGGAGTGTCTGTTTGAACTATCTTATCTTGTTATCAAACTAGTGAAAATCAAGAAGAATCATGCTTGATTCTTAGAAAATACATTATATGTTTAGATTCTAGGATTTTAAATCAACTATTCTATTCTTGCTTGCTGTGTTTTCTTTCATTAAATTTAGATAAGATCATCACAAGAATCTTCAAAATCAAACACTTGTGAAATTCTCATGATTTGAGATTGGGTATCCACCAAATTTGTCAAGAAATCTCTTGTCAAATGAATCAGAAAGCCAAAGAAAACACTTACATACAAACAACTCCTGAGAAAGCAACGATTTTATATCAAAGCAAAAAATTTCTACTTCAACATAGGACTTTTATTCATAGATATCACGATTTCTCTAGAGGTTATACAGACGACTATGATGTAGCTCCCTTAGATTCACAAGCATTTTATCAAAGAAGGGCTCTTAGGCAACACCACAATCATAGTCAACGAATTCATCCAGAATACATCCCACAACCTGCCATACAATACGACACAAGACCAAGTGAATTACATAGAGTGAGATAGTTTCCTTTGGCACCCCAAAAACATTCTGTAGCGCGTCAGAACTCTGTTTTAGCGCTTTAGAACTCTGTTTTAGCGCATCAAAACTCTATTTTAGTGCGTCAAAACTCTGTTTTAACACTTCCATGCTCTGTTTTAGCGTGTTAGAACACTGTTTTAGCACGTCAGAACTCTGTTTTAGCGCTTCACATCTTTGTTTCAGCGCAACCAGGATCTGTTTTAGCACCTAACGTCTCTGTTTTAGCGCGTCGTGGCTCTGTTTTAGCACGTCGTGGCTCTATTTTAGCGCTCCAGAAGGTCATAAAAACAGAGAGTTAGTAAGACAGTTTGTCAGTTTACCCACATCGAAAACAAGGTTTTCATCAATCTAGAACATTTTTTTTTTCATAATCCAAAAAACTTGAATCATACAAAAAGGAAACTTTACTATTACGCCTAGGTCTTAAAACATCTTGCAAAGTGTCCTTATTGCTAAATCTGAGATTTTTGTGTCAAAATTTCCCTATCAAGGATTTTTATCATCCTTCCATCACGAAACTAGACACAGCTAAATCAGATTTTAAATCAAAATCTTTGACACTTATCAAATCAAAAATCCAAGATCAAAGTCTAGAGTAAAACTTTAAACGTTTGTATGCCTATTTTCACACGATCAACATATCAAAGATAACAACAAGAAGAAAATGAAAGAATAGCAGCCATGGCTAAAGAAAACCCTTGGGGACGATACAACAACATTGATCCTCTCACTAATTCACAAGAGAAAGAAATAAATGCAGAAGAAATCGAGAAAGTTCAACAAGACCTTCATTTCCATAAATTTATGAAAAAGATGTTGGAGCAAGATATGGAAAAGTATCTTTTATTATTAGCTGACAAAGGTGCTAAGCTTCCTAAAGACTTTGATGTCAACCAACTCAAGGAAATGACCAAACCTCAGACAACTAGTATGGAAAATCCAAATCAAATAGATGCTTTGACAAGACAAATCCAACAATTACAGCTGCAGTTCCAAAATATCCAACAAGGGCCAACAAAAAGATATTCCTTACAAGACATTTTCCCTTATCCATTTGACCCAAGCATTAACATGATACCATTTCCATGGTATTGTGAATACCCGACGTACAACAAATACAATGGGAGAACCGATCCATTTGAACATGTACGAGAATTTAGAGCCATGAGCATAGAGTTCGCACACAAGGACTCTTACTAGGATTATTTCCAAGAAGCTTAGGAAACACTTGCATGGAGTGGTTTTCTAAAATGGAACCTGGGATCTAATCTTTTGAAGAACTGATCAATAGGTTCATAATGCACTTCTCATTCAACATCCAACATGGGGTGACCTTAAAAGAACTCTACAACACCAAACAAGCAAAGGGTGAAAAGTTTCTTTCCTTTCTCCAATGATGGAGAAGGATATTTGCTAAATACCCTAGATCTATTCCTGAAGAAGAGAAGATAGAAATGTTCATTGATAACCTAGTAGATGAAATGAATTATAGATTGGACTTGCAATGTCCATCTACATTTGAGCAAGTTATCGAAAAGGGACTCAAAATCGAAGAGGCTCTAATCAAGAGAGGAACAATCAAACACTTCATTGAAGGTTCAAACAATAACAATTCCTTTAACAACAACAGTGAAAAGCCAAGATTTTGGCAAAAGAATAAAAATACCGATACCATGATCGATACACATATATCCAAACCAGTATTCACCTTGACGCCAACAACTACAAACAAATAAAACAATGGTCTTAATGTCAAACAAAGTAGTGATCAAGTAAATAATCAAAACAATGGAGAAACAAAAACCCAATCATTCCAACGACCATCCAATAAATGAAAATTCACACCATTAGGGCAATCATTGGAATCAGTCCTCAAAGAACTTTTAGATGAAAAACTTATTCAAGTACAAGAGGCTAGAAATTGGGACCCTCAAGTCAAACCATCATGGTGGAATGACTCACATTACTGTCACTACCATCAAAATAAAGGCCACATGACTGAAAATTGTTGGCAGTTAAAACATGCGGTACAAGACCTTATAGATCAAAAGAAAGTATTTGTAGAGGGGCACCAAACAAACAAAGATCATACAAAATTCAAAAATCCTCTACCCAATTATCAGAAGGGAGAATCCTCTTCCGCAAACAACAAAGGTAAGAATGTTGGTTATGTTTATGATACAACAATCCTTTGTCTTTCGGCTACCAAGGAGGATGAGGAGTTATGCAATCAAATCAATCGGAACAATGACATTACACCTACTAATTTGGTACAACATATGGACAAATCTGAAAACCAAATGAATGTAATCACACTCAAAGGGAAATGAGAGCACCAACCGGTTAATGCCACAACAAGGGCACAATCCAAAGTTATATTGAAAGAAGCATAAGTATCATCTGAATCTGTAGATCCTCCCTCCAATCAATATAATCTCATCGATCAATTATAGAAAATACCAACACAAATATCTATCTTGGAACTTTTAAAGATCTCCCCATCACACAAAGAGGTTCTTGAGCAAGCTCTTGTATCAACCACGGTACCTAACAATTTGGATGTATGTCAATTTCAAGCTATGGTGGGACATCTATCTACACCTCATTGCCTTTCATTTTCTGAACATGATGATGTATCCCTCACCCATCCACATAATTCATCCCTTCACATTGAGGTCCTCATCCATAAACACCATGTAAAGTGTGTCCTGATAGATGGAGGGGCTGGTTTAAATATTTATACCTTAAAGCTGATTCGTGCACTAGGATACTCAGATGAAGCCATTGATACAAGAAGAAAAATCACAATCAAAGCATATGATGAGGAAGAAAGATCCTCTAAAGGATTGATCATATTACCCATTCAAGTGGGACCTATTGTCCAAAATGTGGTTTTTCAAGTCTTAGATAGGGAATTGACATACAACATACTGTTGGGACGTCCTTGGATCCATGATATGCAAGCAGTACCTTCCACCTATCATCAATGCCTAAAATTTCCCGTCAATGGATAGGAGGTAACAATCACAACAGACTATAATGACACCCAAGCTTGTCATACATTGAAAATATCGCAAGATACATTAATACCTCACAATAGAGAAGTTAGCACATCAGATTCATCTAATGGTGAGAAACAACAAAGCTTCATATCAAAATGGCTTCCAAAACAACAAAAATCACAAGAGATCAAGGTGGCACAATCTAACCCTTCAAATGTTGAAAAACAATTGGCTTCACTCTCACACCAATTCACCAACAAAGTATAGATAAGTGACAAAGGAATAAGTGAATATGGTGTCGGACACTCTTTTCATCTATCACAGATGTTACCCTCCTTACAAACGTATGGACATCCATCTACAACCACCCAAAAATCAGCACAATCTACAACGGCATTAGATGGCAGATTTGTAAAAGCTGGAAACTTAGATGAAGAATCAGAAGATAAGGCTATAATAAATTGGCTTTATAGAGATGAGGAAGCTTCCACTTCCACGAGTAATATCATAGAGACAAATCAATATGGAAAGGGAAAAACTATTCTAGAGAAGATGGGATATTTAGGACAGGGACCTCTTGGGTTAAGGAAACAAGGCATAACAGAACCAATCCAACCTCTCACGCTCCAACATAAGGATAAAACTGGACTAGGATATACAGCAAAACAAGGACCTCTTGAACGAGGGGAACAAAATGTAACGGAACCAATCCAAGTTCTCACAATTCAGCAAAATGGCAGAACTGGACTGGGATACACAGAAGAAGCAAGAGCAGATCTCACCAATAAAATTGTGGAGCATATTCTTCAAATGAGAGATAACTCTGAAATAGATTCAAATGAATATGAGTGGGACAACTTATCAAATGTTTCCTATGAAGATATCTAGATTGATGTTATCAAAAAGTATACCCCCAAACGTAAGGAGGGTCAAAGCTCAAGTTTTAATCCTATTGTCTTTGAAACACAAAATTTTGATGACTCAAGTGAAGACGAATAGACATCAAGTGAGATAAATGATGTAGAAGAAAATACCTTCGTAGGCCTCGACATAACCACTAACAACTTTGACGACATTTTTGTCCGAGCTTTCACAATTGCTGACCTCAACCCATCTAATGATTCATTTCCTTTAATGCATCCCGAGCTTATCGAGTGGGAACCCCAACACCCCATCAATCTCCCTATTTTGACAATGACTCCACTATTATTAACTACCTTTGCTGTGAAGAATCTGATACTTGTTCTACCAATGCTTCTTTTAATGATGCTTTTAGGCAGGAGGATGCCAAGCCTTCCAATTGCAAAAATATGGAAATAAAAAATGGATCTAATGGTGAAAACCATTCTATGGCAGTATTTGATCCTAAACTAGTAAAAACAAAGAATGCATCCAATGGTGAAAACCTCATTGAGGCACCAAAGGATGGAAGGTTTGACATCGTCCCACAACATTATCATGAAAGATCATCAGTGTTGGTAGAACCCACATAGTCTATTGATATTGGCACAATAGAGAAAGTAAGAATACTACACTTGGCAGCATCCATGACAGATACAGAAAAGCCAGATTTTATCAAATTCTTTGAAGAAAGATGCATCAATTTCGCTTGGTCCTACTCTGACATGCCAGGCTTAGACATAGATCTTATTATGCATCACTTATCTTTACCAGCTGGCACTAAACCAGTAAAACAGAAACTGAGAAAGATGCATCCACATGTTGCATTATTGGTAAAAAATGATTTGAAGAAACTACTAGATGCTCGATTTATCAGATCTATTGATTATGCTGAATGGATATCCAACATTGTACCTATTTCAAAACTAGATCACACCATCAGAATATGTACTGATTTCTGGGATTTAAATAGAGCATGTCCAAAGTATGATTTTCCTTTACCGAACATAGACATGATTGTAGATTTAACAACTGGCCATCAAATGCTATCACTCATGGATGGATTTTCAGGATACAATCAAATCAAAATAGCTCCTGAAGACCAAAAAAAGACAGCATTTACATGTCCATGGGGCACCTTTTGCTGGAATGTCATGCCTTTTGGGTTAAAGAATGCAGGAGCTACATACCAGCGAGCTATGACAACAATCTTCCATGACATGATGCACACCTTCATGGAGGACTATGTGGATGATATCTTAGCCAAATCTCACACCAGAGAAGGACATCTAGAGATACTTGCCAAAATATTTGACAAGTTGGAGAAATTTAAAGTCAGATTAAATCCCAAGAAATGTGCCTTTGGAGTAACATTAGCAAAACTCCTCCTTGGATACATAGTTTCTACAAAAGGAATTGAAGTAGATCCAACAAAAGTTAAATCCATCATGGAAATGCCACCTCTAAAGAATATCAGTACATTAAGATCTCTACAAGGCCGACTACAGTCCATCAGAAGATTTATCTCTCAACTAGCAGATCGGTGTCATCCATTCAACCATCTTTTGCATTAAAATGTGTCTTTTAAATGGGATGAACAGTGTGAGAATACTTTCAATCAAATCAAGCATTATTTAATGACACCACCAATCTTGGTGCCACCCGGTAAAGACAAGCCATTGTTGCTATATATCGCAACAACAAATATCTCTTTAGGATCCTTGCTGGCACAAGAGGATAGGGAAGGAAAGGAACAAGAAATATACTATATCAGTAGGAAACCTAATGAACATGAAGTAAACTACACCTTCATTGAAAAATCATGCTTAGCAGTAGTATTTGCAACACAAAAATTGTGGCACTATATGCTCACTCACATTGTCAAGCTCGTTGCAAAAATCGATCCCCTCAAGTATTTATTGAGCAAAGCAGATTTAATAGGAAGGTTGGCAAAGTGGGTCATGCTCCTCAGTGAGTTTGACATTCAGTATGTTGAAAGGTGAGCTATCAAAGGAAAAGTCATTTCCGATCAATTAGTAGAAGCTCCATTATTAGATAGTCATCCTATGACCATGGAATTTCCTGATGCAGATATCCTCAATGTTACAACACAACCATGGCAAATCTACTTCGATGGATCCTACAGACAACATGGATCAGGGGAAGAAATTTTATTTGTCACACCTCTTGGGCACACAATCCCACGATCTTACAGGCTTACCTTCCATTGCACTAACAATGTGGCATAATATGAAGCTTTAATCCTTGGAATTAAAGTGGCTATTGACTAGAGAATCACAGAACTACAGGGATATGGAGACTCTCAGTTAATCATCTATCAAGTCAACAATGATTACCAAACTAAGGATGACACACTGATTTTATACAAGAGACTGGTAGATGATCTAAAGAAATACTTCATAGATATCAAATTTGAGCAGATACCAAGATCAGAGAATAAAGCAGTAGATGCCATGGCCACAATAGCATCTCTTCTACAAATGCCTGAAACACAAGATTGTTATCAATTTATTGTGGAACAAGTGTCAAATCCTGCATATGCAAATCCCAAATCCCAAACCATAAGCCTTTTGGATAGTGCCCAATCTTCCATTTATGGAGACATTTATACTTACCTAAAAGATAATATCTTACCGCCAGATCTTTCTCGCAACCAAAAGCACAACTTCATACGTCAATCTGCCAAACATACCGTTATTGCTAACACTCTTTACCATCGAGGCCTGGATGGTACTCTTTTGCGTTGTTTAGAACACAACGAATCTACTTCTGCTTTACATGAGGTCCATGAAGGAATTTGTGGCACACATTCAAGCGGATTATCTTTAGCCAAGAAACTCCTTCATTTGGGGTATTACTAGCTGCACATGGAGCAAGAATCTTATAGGTTTGTCAAGAAATGTCAAAAATGTCAGATTCATGGCAATCTTATACATGCACCAGCACAGGAGCTCCATCCATTCACAACTACATGGCCTTTCTGTCAGTGGGGATTGGACTTGGTAGGGAAAATTAACCCATCTTCATCTAATGGACATAAGTTCATTATCATTGCAACAGAATATTTTACAAAATGGGTAGAGGCAGTTCCCTTAACCACAATCACTGGGAAGCAGATATCATCTTTCCTACTTAATTATCTCATTTGTAGATATGGGATACCCCAGTCAATCATCATAGATAATGGTAGGCCTTTCAAGAACCAAGACATCCAAGAGCTATGTGAAGAGTTCCACATCCAACATCGCTTTTCAACCCCTTATTACCCTCAAGGTAATGGACAGGTAGAAGCTTCAAACAAAACAATCCTAAAGATTCTCAAGAAGACTATAAATGAGGTAGGGCGTGATTGGCACGTTCATCTTAACCCTGCTCTTTGGGCTTACAGGACTAGCATCAAAACACCAACATGAGCTACACCATATGCTCTTGTCTATGGATCAGAGGAAATATTACCTATCGAGGTAGAAATTCCATCCCTTCTAGTTTCACTAAAGGGACTCATTTCAGATGAGGATTATAGGATCTCTAGACTTCAAGAATTAGAGCTACTTGATGAATGCCAACAAGCTATCAATCATTTGACAGCCTGTCAACAAAGAATGTCTAGGAACTATAATCATAGGGTTAAGCTTAGAGTCTTCTATATCGGGGACTTGGTCCTACGGGAAAACCCTAGAAATCAAGCAGATAGAGAAAAGAAGTTTGAACCTAAGATAGGGCCTTATGTCATTATATCAATCTATGGATCAGGAGCATACCAACTGTCTACACTAGAAGGAGATATGTTGGAGGAGGCCATGAACAACATCCATCTTAGACGATTCTATACTTGAGGATACCTAGTGCATGGTCGGTAAAGTTGTCTTGATGAAAACCTGGCAAACAGGCATCATGATGACAAAAAAAGAAAAAGAAAAAAAATAAAAATAAAAATACACAAAAAAAGAGGACACAATAAAAACAAGTGATGAAAACCTGGCAAACAGGCGCTACTTGTGCTTTTCACCAGCTCTTCTATCTATTGGGTACAATTTTGTTACGATTGTTTCCTTTCATATCATTTCCATCTATCATTTGAGATAATTATTATCACTATCCATATCATAGCAAGGATATCATGTCTTACCCTAGCTTGGGGGCAATGTCCTAGAGTTATTTGGTACAATGGACTTTCGGCTTAAATGGGGAGACAATCAAACATGACAACACCAAGTGGCGATACTTGAAAAGCATCCAAAAACATCAGAAAAATGCATCAAAATCCAAAAACATCAGAAAAATGCATCAAAGACCAAAAACATCAGAAAATCAAACTTCAAAATCCCAAAAAAACATCAGAAAAATGCATCAAAATCCAAAAACATCAGAAAAATGCATCAAAGTCCAAAAACATCATAAAATCAAACTTCAAAATCCCAAAAAAACATCAGAAAATCCATCAAAGTCCAAAAACATCAGAAAATCAAACTTCAAAATCCCAAAAAAAAAACATCAGAAAATCCATCAAAGTCCAAAAACATCAGAAAATCAAAAACATCAGAAAATCCATCAAAATCCAAAAACATCAAAAAATCAGAAAATCCATGCAAAAACATTCAAAAATCGCAAAACGAAAAAATAGAGTCTATATTAGTCGAATTACGTGGTCTCTACGTGTATAACGTAGGTAAGACTAATCTTTGATCAGTCCCCGAGACCCCTAGGATAGGTCCTTAGGTTACATCATTTGGTCAAATGTCTAAGAATATCATGCAAACATCAACACACACATTTCAACATCGATGATCTAATCTGAGTAATGATTTGAAAATACATTAAGTAGAATTTGAATTGTTGTACTTTTCTTTTTATCATTTTCTTATCATTTCTTTGGAGCTACTTGAGGATGTATTAAACTAGAGAAGCAAGGAAGGAGAATGATACCTTTTCTTTGTTTGTTGTTTGTGAGTTAGTCATTATTATTTTGTGAATTGTCATGGAAAGTGTTCTACCAAGTATCATGGATGACATTCTGATTCACTTAAGAAAATGATTAATTCTTGTCTGTTTACGCAAGAAATGCTCAAGTCATCTCGGTTTAATTATACCTTGATGCTTGTGTTCGCTTGCAATATCAAATATCATGAAAGTAATACTCAGGTCATCATTGGTCTATCTCATATCATTGATGCTTGTATTCGCTTTCAACATTTTAAAAGCTTAGTGATGATACAAAGCAAAATAAAAAGATTGTTGAAATGACACTTAGGTTTGCATTGATAAAATAGGTTTGCATGGTAAAAATAGATTGCATTCATAATAATACACCTGCAGAGTATTGATTACACAAGTTACAAAGATTCATTTGCAAATGATGTTATCTTTTCTTATTAAATATTGAGTATACTTGACACATACAATTTTCATAATGGCATGCATATAAAATAATTTCTTCACCTCATCATAAATTTCACAATAAACATCTCATTTCGTGATATCATATACATGTTATGTTTCATCATTCATTACATTTATCATTCATTTACATCTCATCATATATATCATACATTGCATTTCATCCATACATCATTCATTTACATCTCATTTTATATATCATACATTGCATTTCATCCATACATCATTCATTTACATCTCATTTTATATATCATACATTGCATTTCATCCATACATCATTCATTTATATCTTATTTTATATATCATACATTGCATTTCATCCATACATCATTCATTTACATCTCATTTTATATATCATACATTGCATTTCATCATCTCATTTTATATATCATACATTGTATTTTATCCATACATCATTCATTTACATCTTATCATATATATCATACATTGCATTTCATCCATACATCATTCATTTACATCTCATTTTATATATCATACATTGCACTTCATCCATACATCATTCATTTACATCTCATTTTATATATCATACATTGCATTTCATTCATACATCATTCATTTACATCTCATTTTATCTATCATACATTGCATTTCATCCATACATCATTCATTTACATCTCATTTTATCTATCATACATTGCATTTCATTAAGAAAATACACACATCATCAATATCATTTCACATCATCATCAATGCATCTAACCAATCTAGTATAATAAAATCATCATAAAACATAAAGATTAAAATACATCCATCACATAAATCATGTAGAACACATCATAGATCAAATCAAACCCGCTGCACATATATATCTCATCAAGTGTCAAGTATACAATGAAGTCTGAAACATATAAAGATAACATCATATCAAAAAAGAAATGGCTGTATACATCTCATCAAAAGGTACACATATGAGCTCAAGTAGTGCTCACACCAGAAGGAACAGGTCTCGCACCAGTATCACCACCACCACCAGTTGTCCTAGGATCTCTCAGATCTCTCGAGAGAGGCTGTGTCATGCCTTTGCTCACTGTCCTTGAATGAGTCCTCTCTGAGCGAGACTGGGCATAACTGACTCTCTGCTCTGGGGGGTACAACTCATGATAATGGCTCTTGTAGAACTCAATCTCAGCACCTGCCCGCATGGCCTCTCACATGTAATCTACCACAGAGGTCCCATCTGCCACTCTCTGCAATCTCTCTGTAGTAGCCTGTGTTGTCTCTACTGCCTGTCTGACAGTATCTCGCATTGTAGTCAGGGCTGTAATCTGTGCCTGCGCAGTGGTCAACTGTGCTCATACACCTACTAACTGAGCCTGTGCTGTCGCTACTGCCTATCTAGCCTCATCTTTCTCACCAATCAGAGAGGTAATTTGTGTCTGTGCAGTAGCTAGCTATGCCTACATCTGGGCCTGAGTCTGTGCCACTAATCCTTGCGCCTGTGCTAGCTGTCCCTGTAATGTCAAAATCTCAACATGCAAACTAGCAACCTCTGATCGCTCTGCTAGAGAGGGAGCAACTGCCTGCCTCTTACGAGGTGCACTAGTCGATGGCTCTGAGGTACCTACTATGCTTGGTCTCCCCTCATCTCCGCCATCATCATCACTGCTATCATCACTGTCATCATCACTGTCATCACTGTCACTCTCATCACTACCCTCCACATCAGCATCTACATCCTCCTCTCTCCTCCGTCTCTAACCACCGTGACCACCCCTTGCAACTGCTGGTGCTGGTGCTGTCTCATCTGGAATGGTAATACGAGGAGGAGGGTGTAGAGCCAAATACTGTCCATAATCGGGAGTAATGGGTGCCTCAACAATGTATTGCCGCATATCCCATGCCGATGGCTGAAGAACACGATAACCCTCAACAAGTGCCCCATAAGGCAAGCATGGACCCCAATCACTGCCCTCTATCTGTCGTCGTCCATAGTGCGCTACTCCCTGTGGCATACACTGAACAATACCATACTGCTTGTAGATGCGACGAAACAGGAATCGCTCCAAAACCTTAGAGCTCTTCCCGATCAAATACATCGAGTCAGCCAAATATCCCAACTCGATATCATCCTCATCCCAATCATCACAATCTAAATAGGGTCGCCAGGTCATTGTCTCCACATCATCAAGAACCCGTCTCCAATAATCTAGCTTACCCATCATATGCTGGGTAGGCCTGCCTCTGTAACAGAACACATAGGGTCTCGTCGTTGGTCTCAATAACACCAGCATATGACGCATGACAGCAATATGCTCCCATGCCCATACCTGAAGAAGTGTAGCTCTTGCTGATAAACTGCTACCTCTGAGGTACACAATCCAGTGTAAATCATGATATAACTGAGCAAGCATACACATGCCCCAAGCATATCTCATCCTATGTGCCACCATACCCTCTAGTACCCGACACCATCCAAGAGATAGATCCTTTGACCTCTTATCAGGACAAAAGAATCCACCAATAAAGCTTACCAAAACTGATGGAAGTGGAGCATAAGAATTATACATCTCTACCCATGGGATCCAAACTCCCACAATATGAGGATCCTGAAAAACTCTCCAAATAGACTCTATCCCACCCCGCTCCTCTGAATCATGCACGACAATCTCCCCAACAAAAGGAATGTGAAGGATACGCCATACATCCTCTGGCATCACAGTCATCTCGCCAGTAGGTAAATGGAAGGTGTTGTGGTCACTATGCCACCGCTCTGCTAAAGTTGTCAGTAGACCCCTATTAAGTCTAATATGGGGCATATCCAGTAATGATGCTAAACCACAATCAGTAATATGCTGCCTCTCATCCGGTGAAAGTCATGGTATCATATCAAAAGGCCAGGGGAACTGCTCTCGCACCTGGATAACATCTAAACGCTCCTGTTATCATAAAAACATTTTACAAATCAATACGTTATCAATCAAAATATCAAATATCATGAGGTCATCAATTTCTAAAAATTGTGCTTTACCTATCAAACAATCAATTTATCAAGAATGAACCCTCATCTATCAATCAGGTTCATTCCTTCAAAATTTTAATTATTCCTCGCCTATCATGAGGGTAATTATTATCAATCAATGGATCTCGCTCATCATGAGATCATTTACCATTTATTTAGTCAGATCAAACTAAAATGGATGGAGTCAACAACAAATCAACGAAATAAAAATCAAAGTGCACATTTTTTTTCATCAATCTATTCGCGCACTACACTATCCTACTGGCGCGCTACAAAATCTACCTAAAGCGCTAAAACTCTCGCGCGCTACACTATCCTACTGGTGCGCTAAAAAATCTACATAAAGCGCTAAAACTCTTGCGCGCTACACTATCCTACTGGCGCACTACAAAATCTACCTAAATTGCTAAAACTCTTGCGCGCTACACTATCCTACTGGCATGCTACAAAATCTACCTAAAGCGCTAAAACTGTGTCATGCTAAAATAGATGACAGACACGCTATTCCGCGCCGATCGGGCGCTAAAAAAGAAGTGAAAAACAATAAACTAAAAGGTACAAGCACAAATTACGAGGAGGATTTGGGGTACATACCAGAGGTCCATAGTCGGCTAGACACTGGTGACGTCGCACGTGCTTGAGTCGGTGGGTGTGGCAAGGGATCGGCATCCTGATGCTCTAGCACTCTAAGGGTCTCTATCACAAGTTTCTCAAAGTCAAATGCACAAATGACTTTTGAAAGTGACCTTTTTCACTTTTATAGATTATTTTTGTGAAATTTTTTTTGGGATTTACTTAATTTCTTCCTACGAAATTAATTATTATATATCAGTGGGGCATCTTTGCATAATTTTATCGGGAGATAAATTGTTTCATCATTGCTTGTTCATCAAATCATCATCAAATCATCAAATCATCACAAAAATTCAAAAAAAAAAAAATTTAAAAAAAAAATCAAAATTCATCAATTTATTTCCCGTGGGGGCATATATCATTATCATTTCGAAATTCATTTTCTGGGGCAAGTCTGGGGCATATTTTAAACTTTTCGTCAATACTGGCAGCTGAGGCAAAATCATTCTTTGAAGCAATGCGTAAACACATCACTTCAAAGAGGGGCAAAATGTATACACCTAAAAATGGTCTAATTAATTAAATACATTTATTTGATTAATTAATCTGTTATTCCTCTACTATTAAATAAATAAAAATTATTTATTTATATAGTTCATATTTATTTCTTCTAAATTCTTCTTTTATTCTAATTTTAATTAAATAAGCAAAATTAATACCTTTGTTTTATTTAATTATTATTATAATCAAATTCTCCTATTTATAAAGATCATATTACTCTACTTTAATTAATTAAATAAAGTTCACATACTTTGTTTAAATTAATTAATCACTCTTCTTTCACATTTAATTTAATAAATAAAACTCCTATACTTTGTTTATTTAAATTAATATTCTATTCTCTTCCAATTTTGGGAATAAATCAAATAGAATATTCCTAAAATCTTCTAACCTCCACCTCATCAAATCTCAACAATAAAATAAAACTATTCAGTTTTATTAAATTTTTCAACAACCAACTCCTGTGCATTTACGGGAATGGTCGTGAAGGGCTGTCACAGGAAAATCTTCTCCTATCCTCTTGCCTAGTGTTTTCATGGGCATAAACAATCCTTCATGATCAGCTCCACCTTCTCATCTCATACCATTCAATTCTCCAGATTGAATCTCAACCTCTACTGTGTTTTCCCTCCAAAAATGAGTGTCGTGGAAGCTATAAATATAGGTTGCTGGCTACAGGAAAAGGATCCTAACTTGTGCAATCTTACTCTGAAGGTTTTCCAAGCATTCAAGAATTCAAGCAATCCAGTTTTAGGATCAATCCATCAAGCATTCATCCATCATTCATCAAGCATTCAACATTTACAGTCATGGCTGCTATTACAGTAGATTTGCATATTTAAATCATATAGAAATAGAATTAGTTTGAATTCTCATTCTCTAAGTGTCATTTAATGAAAATTAGGGATTAATAAATGCAAAGAACAACAAACAATAGACATTAATCCATAAAATCCAAAGGTTTAAAGAACTATAAAACGATATTGTAAAAGATATAGGAACTTACAACCGCTTTATTTTTTTTCCAACATGAGAGACATAAACCCTGCCAACAGACACATATATCACTGTCATCAAATAGTATGAGCAAGTGAATAAACAACGCAAAAATGACAGTGTAAAAGATATAGGAACTTACAAACGCCTCCTTTTTCGCTTCCAATATGATAGGTATAAACTCTCTCAATAGACACAAATTCCACCCTCATCAAACAATCTAAGCAAATGAATAAACAACGCAAATGAAAATCAGGAACTAGATATGTACAATGTTCTCATTAAAACGCCACGTGTGGATTGAGACACAAGGTGCAAAGACACGACTACATCAAAGAACATTAGAAAGCCATGAAATATTTCCAAAAGCAAAAAAACATTAGGGATTGATTAAATTTGTCCTTTTTCTCGTGCCAAAAATGATTTGCAACAAAATAGGGCCCATTATAAATGCAAAGATTTAAGAAACTATAAAATGACACTATAAAAGATGTAGGAACTTACAAACGCCTCATTTTTCACTTCCACGATGATGGACATAAACCCTGTCAAGAGACACAAATTTCACCCCCATCAAACAATCTAAGCAAATGGATAAGCAACATAAAAAATGACAGTGTAAAAGATATGGGAACTTACAAATGACTCCTTTTTCACTTGTAATACGATAGATATAAACCCTCTCAATAGATAGAGATTTCACTGTCATGAAACAATCCATTGACCCTCTCAATAGGCCATATTAGCCATATAATAGATATAAATCCTCTCAATAGACCATATTACGCAACAAATGATTTTGAGAATCCATAGGACTTGTCAGGTCAACCATGCTAGGGAAATGGGAGTTGATAAGATACAAATGTACCTATTGCAGCTTCCATGCATTTGGATACCTCATGCTACTTGAAAACTGATGGATATGATTAAAATTCAAATGCAAATCTACCAAATTGATGGTTGCAAGTATTGGAAAATACAAATTTTTCTTTTTGAAAACAAAATTTATAAAGCAACACTAATCTGCCTATCTATTATTTTATTATTGTCTTCCAAAATCAATCAAAACCCATGAATGGTAGTAGAGAGCAATTAAAACAAATACAAATAAAAATAGCTAGCAAGATTTTCCCACTCTTTCTTTTGAATAGAAAATAAACAAAAAGGCAATTACATAGCCCACAATGTTTAATATGCAAGGGAATATGGAGCTTTCAAAGCTCTCTATCTAATTTTTTTCCACCAAATATTCCATTTCCTACACAACAAACTACCAACACCCATGGTCATGACGGGTATGTGCAGGATCATCATGGAAAAAACAAGCCCTTAAGTGGCAAAAAATTAAAAAAAAATCAGAGTTAGGCAACTTGACGTAAAAATTTGAATAAGTTATCTATATTATTTCAAAAATATGTAAGAATAGAATCTTTAGAAAATTGAATGTAGTTTATAAACTACTAGGTTTATTTTTATTTTTTAAAATCTATTTGGTGAAAATTTGAAATTTCAATGCAATAGTACTTAAATTTCAGGGAAAAATTAAGAAGTAGGTGTTTGTCTGACCACCCTATCCATAATAAAATTATAATATTTTTTATAATATTTTAGATATAAGTATAGGACTCATTTCTTGACGTGATGCATTTTTTTTGTAATTTGTTTCCAAGTAAATAATTAATTATGAATTTTTTATTACAACTTTTAGAGAATATTAAAACTTGTATGTCTAACCACCTTAAATTGGTCAAAACTTTGTGAAATTTAATTTTCTTCTTTATAATCCTATAGTATGCAAAGCATAGAATGTGACACATGTTTTGGATTCAAAAAATGTGATACTCTTTGAAAGGTATAGATGTTTTTCAATCAGCCTATCAATCAAGACTTTAGCCATAATTCAAATAGAAAATGAATAATAATTATTTAATAAATTCAAAGTAAAGCATAATTTATATTGGTGGAAAGCTAATAATCTCTTTTAAAAACCCTTTTCATCTCATTAATTTTGGATAGTAAAAAAATCGTCAGCCAAATGGGCCATCATATCACTTACATATTGCCACTTTTTGGCCCATCATGATCCTGCACATACCTCCCATTTTCTTTGATTAAGGTAGCAAGACAAAAAGAAAACAACAAGGTATTAACAACTCCATCCATTATCTATTTTGCACTTTTAAAGTTCATCACTATAGCTGCAATCCACACATTTATAATAGCTCCATTTCCCATGCCATGCCTCTTTCTTGATGTTTCCTCCTTTTTTTTAAATTGCTTCCTTTCCCACCTATCTTGGCAACTAATAACTAACACTAAAAATTGTTTCTTGATTTACTCTCTCATAACTAACTTAAATATGATTTTATCCTCCTTTCTACACAAGTATGCAAACCAAAATTTAGCACCACAAAACAACAAATAAAAATCAAACCAAAATTTTAAAAGTTCCTATGTCAAAAACCTGCTTGAGAAGTTTGGTAAACCAGATCAACTTCTTTCCAATTCCCCCCATTCTGAATTTGAAGGAAATTGGTCTTTTACTCTGTAATTTCATTTCCAAGATGCTAGACATAAACCCTGTCAACATACACGAATTTCAACCTCATGAAACAACTGAGCAAGTGAATAAACTTACAAATGCCTCATTTTTCAATTTGAATACGATGGATATAAAATTTTTCAATAGACACATATTTGACGCTCATCAAACAATCTCAACAAATGAATAAACAATGCAAATAATCCTTTGCTCAACACACTCAAAACTTTACACCGTAAGCCATTAATGACACCTGCACTTTAGTGTATTCATAATAAATGAAAATTAGGGACTATATATGCAGAATGTCCTCGTTAAAATGTCACGCATGGTGTAATGCCCCACCACGCAACCCCAAAGGAAACTAATACATCTAACATTTATGGCATAATTTTTTTTTAAACATATAATACAACTAAATGAATACAAATTAATCACCTAAGTCCTTTGGGGTGCACGAGGTAACATTACGTATTCTAACCCACAACAAAAAAGATAATAAATGAAATTCTGAATTCTATTAATATAAACCATCATAATGCTAACATTAAAAACATTCACAAGAGATAAACTAGTATGACAAGATTAAATCAATATAATAACCATGCACACATATATTATAATCATGGGAATGCAATAAACATATTTCTACATATACAACATGTTTCAAATGGTGATAACCACTATCATTGATAAAAAGAAATACAAAGGACAAATATACATTACATCAGCTTTTGGTACATCACATTGAATAAATACATGAGTTTCAATCATCACATTTCCCAACACATGTGGGAGTAATATATCAATACAAAAGTACAACTAAAGTAAAAAGTATACATCTGGAAACAAAGAGAACTCTGAATCATGTTGCATCTGGATAACACTGCACTAAACTAAACAACTACTAACAGGGGACCCAACGGGGTGGGTAGCACGTTCCACCCAACCACCCCTGTGCTAGGAGTAAATAAGGAAGGATCCCTGACCAAGCTCATCCAAACACAAGACTAACACCAAACAAGAGAGACACGAAAACATAAAGGAAATCACAACAACAACAAAACACTTCTAGAGGCTTGCAAAATAACAAATCAAGGGAATGCTAGGGAAGAGTGTCATCACACAATCCTAACATGGGTTATCCTGGCTTCCTTCCTCTAGGTGTCGAACCCTATTTATGGTTATCCTGGCTACCTTTCTAGGCGCTATCCCCATAGGGTGACACGTGCAGAATGGTTAACCTCGCATGAAGACGATGCAATGACCTTGTCGACTATGACCTTCTCAGCTCATCCTTAATTTGCGAAAGCCCTAGCAGGTGGACGAGGCATCCTTAATTATCTTGTTAATGTTATTTCTACCCATTCCCCTTAATTCATTTAATTAAGTTATCACTTATTACACTAACTCTTACATGGGTTAGCCTAGCCACCCCTTTGTGCATCGACACCCAGAAAGAGCCACTCTCCCTAGAAACCCATACTGCAAAACCAAAACTCTAAGGGTTGTAACAACACAAAGAAGTAATGAATCTTAAACTGAAACACACACGAGGTACAATCATCTTGCTAACATCCATATACATAGATATTCATGAAAAAAATTACAACCCAAGCATAAAATCATAAGCGCAAGTAAAATCCAAAGTATTATCAAATGTCAAATCGAACGACATCCCAATAAACAACAAGCATACTCTCGCCTCTGGAAGCCTAAAATGCCAAGTAACCAAAAACTCCTACAAAGGATAAAATGACCTTGAGGGTTCCCATATGTCCATATACCGACTCAGGCAATTCACAAATGACCCAAGGGAAATTAAAGAATAAAAAAAAATTACACAACCTCAAGATTCAGTTATAAACAATAAATTCTATTAATTCAACAATCACAATTTCAAAATATCAAAAACAACAACCTACCTCCATTTTAAAATAAACTTATTACAACTACAAACACAGGATTCCATCCATGAAATATAAACTAATTTACCCAATATATTTAATTTAATAAAAATCTCTCAATACAATCTATTAAAAACACTTGCTTCTTTTTAAATTTGCCTATCAGACAATACCATTAAACAATAAGTATATATACATATATATATATATAATACACATATATTTATTTTTAATCTTAAATTTGCATACTAAATTAATATCACAACAGATATATATATATATATACATATATACGTATATTATTATATATATATATATTAATAAAATTATAAATAAATAATTTAAAAAAAAGATATTAAAAAAATTAAATAAAAGAAAAACATTAAAAGGTTTTGGGGAGAACCTCCCATACGGAGGCCACAACCCCAAGGGTCAGCAAGACAACAACCCAAAAGACTGTTGTGCACAACCATGGGTAGGCTACATGTAGCCCCCACACACAACAAGGGGTACGAGGGGGAAATGGGTACAACGGAAGTTGACCCTTCCCAATTCAATGCTCTTAGAAAAAATATTAAACATAGACCCCCTATTTAATACGGATGTTTTTTAAATGAAAAAAATATAATATGCACAAACATATATATATATATTACTAAAATCTAATTTTCTTCCAGACATAAAAATAGAATATATATATTTTTTAATAACATCCTATCCTTTTGAGAAGTAAAATTCAAACAAGTACTTTAACAGAATATTATTTCCCCAATTGACAACTTTCTTGAACAAGAACAAAAAAATTTCTACAGAAGGATTTGCAATTTCTCCAGCCAAAATTATAACAACCAAAATGGCTTGAAGAAGAACAAGATGGTTTCCATTCAACAAACACAACTTTGTAAAGAAAATACAAGCTTCTTTTCATTTGTTTGAAATAAAGATTTAGATCAGCCAAACTATGAAATCAAAGCATTTCAAATAGACTCACTACACTCTCAGTTTTAAACAACATAATTTTTCCAAGAAAGTATAACCTATTTAAACTACAACACCAAAATAATTACTGATCTAAACACTAAATTTTTGAACAAAATTTAAAATAGATAAAGATGAAAAACCCTGGAGTCCTACGCTTTGCAACGAAGTAACGAGCGCTACAAACTCCTCCTTCCTCTTTTGAAACAACCTTCACAAATTTCTTTCTCCTTCCTCAACAATTTTCCCAATTTCTTCTTTGAAACTCAATTTTGAATATCCTTTTACAGAGAAAGATGTAAAACCAGAATAATTTTGTAGACCAGTTTCTTCACCAAAATTTTCAAGTTAAGACCACTTCTCATATTTTTCAATTAATTAAAAAGAACACTCTTTTCTTTTCGAAAACAAAAATCCATTAAAGAAGCAAGTTTCTACTATTTTTCTAATTTTTGAAAATAAACTAAACATACATTCGTCCTTTTTCTTCTTTTTCTCCATTTTGAATGGAATCTTTTGTTTTTATTTTTATTTGATTTTAAAGCTCATAATTATCACAGAAAATTAATTAAAAATCACTTTATTTAATATTTATCCACAACTTGATAATTATCAAGCAAATCATTAAATTATTTTATTTCATTTTACCAAATGATAATTTATAATTATTAACAATGTTATTTATTTAATTTATTTATCCTTTTAATTAAATAATCAACATTTAATCTAGCAACCTTTAAAACTTAAAAAATCTAAATTTAACAATTAACATAACTACATTCACCTAGCTATTTAATTATATAAATTAAATAACATTAATAATCTACCAAGAAATACCATTAACATAAACATTAATAAAATGACACATAACACAAATTTAAATAAATGAACAACACAAAACCATACAAAATGAAGATGGGGTCGTGGACAATGACACCATTAAACACAACAATGGGGGTGACAAACTTGGGACAGGGACACTTCCTTATCCACTCATTTTTTCAACTTCATACCCATTGGGTTTATGGGACACACTCAGACTTGACACACAGGTGGAGTCGGTGTCTAGTACCTGCATCTTGCATGAAACCAACGGCAAGTACATATAAATCTGTAGTACAAACACATCGTGAAAGGTAGTCACGGCGTAGCAAGGCACTCGCGAGTGAGTGATGCTACTTCGTCCTTTCACCAAGACCCACTAGAATACACATCATAATCCATATCCATAAACAAGCATTAAACCATAACATCACCACATAATATTAATGAAAGACATAACATATCCAGATAGTACGAACACCACAAATCATATGTCATAAATCATCATAAGCAGTATCAAGTGCATCCAACCAACTAAACTATAAATCCACACAAATCAAACCGATGAAATAATCACCATCACAAACCCAAGTACAAAACTCAACACAAAAGAGTATCTAGAAAGTAACAACAACACTAGGGGTATTACACATGGACAAAAACATTGGGTGCAAAGAAACGACTAGATCAAAGAAGATTAGAAAGCCATGAAATATTTCCAATAGCAACAAAACATAAGGAATTGATTAATTTTTAAAAAAAAAACTAAAAATGATTACAAAAAAAACATTACATAATGATGAAATGTTTGTCATAGAAAATTGAAGCATAAAATGCAGATATGCAAAAAAATATAAAATGGCACTGTAAAAGATATAAGAACTTATAGCCGCCTCAGTTTTTTGCTTCCAACATAATACGGTGTCTGTAAGGAAAGTTAAGGTGCGAAACTAACTCTCCTAACGTCAAAACATCAGGGAAGAATGCAAAGGTGATTTTAAATTTTCAATTATAGTCCAATTAAGATACACTTGAAAGAAATAACTCAAACAGAGAAATTAACATACACAGATGAACACCAGATTTACGTTGGAAAACCCTTACGGCAGAAAAACCCACCACACCAAGAAAATCTTCTTTGTATTACAGTAATGGAAATTGCATATAGAGATCAGACTTATCTTTCTGATGTAAATTTACAACAGCAGATTCAATGATCAACCTTGTACAGAGCATCTCATTTACAATGCACTCTCAATTGAATTCACATACACTGATCACACCCCGACCTTTCCATCGAACCAATCATCATCTTCAATTTTTGAGTATATCCATGTCATTCACAGTTTGTTGATCTTCCTCACAAGAACGGCTGCAACAGTCCAACTGCTAGCGGTTCCCATTCTGCTTCTCTGATTGGTCAAAGACATACCACATAGGATAGTCTTTCAGTCAAGACATTCAAACTGTGTCGCATGTTGGTGAGACACTAACTGTGTCTCCCCAATGCCACATGACTGATTACACATCCATCACTATCAGCAAGAGTCACTACTATCGGCAGGAGATCAAAACGAGTTCAAAAGTCACATTGACACCAGCACTCCCATCGGTGAGACTTACTCTATTAGTAAGACCTTTCACCGATATCCTCAACAAACCCATCGCTCAGACAATCGCTAGTCGCTATGAGTCATAACGAGCCCTCAAATCATACTGATATGAACATCCATTGACAAGACTTAGGCTGTCACTAAGAGTCACCCCGCACGTTCCAAGTCACCTCGAGTCCATCCTTCGCCAGGAGTCATACTGACAACAAACCATACCATCAGCAAGACAACCATCTATCGGCAAGAGTTCTTACCGAGCCTTCATGTCACCCCAATGACTTCGAGTGTATAACCATCAGCGAGACGTATCTTGTCGGGATGAGTTATATCAAACATTAAGTCACACCGATAATATCCTTCACCAAGAGTCTCTCCGACCAAACACCATCGGCTAGAGTCACAACGGCTATTAATAGGACAGTTCCATCGGCAAGACTTCTCCCAACGGAATGAGTTAGAAACTTCACAACGATAAGAAATGTCACAACGATAACTCCAGTTGGTAAGACAACAACAAGGTCTTGATGACCTAAGCATTCCACAAGATTACAGAGCTGCTAGTCGGCCATACAGAAAGAATGTCACACCAACTTTTCTTTTTCAGAGGTTTCATGCGAGTAAGATTGAGGCTTGTTTTCCAATAGTGTCAGCAGACATAGATTTCATGCCCATGACACAATCTAATCAACAAATTTCCCTTTCTTGTGCTGAAAATAATACGCAATTAGGAAAATACAAAAGCATGAGAAAAATAACAACCAATGAGAAAATACTTATAATTTTTTTAAAATCTAAAAATGATTACAAAGAAATATTATGTATTGATGAAATGTTTCTCATAGCAAATTGATCCATAAAATGTAGAGATGTAAAAAACTATAAAACAACATTGTAAAGGATATAGGAACTTACAACTGCCTCATTTTTTGCTTCCAACACGATAGGCATAAACCCTGTCAGCAGACACAAATTTCACCTTCGTCAAACAAGTTGAGCAAGTGAATAAACAATGCAAAAATGACAATGTAAAAGATATAGGAACTTACAAATGCCTCCTTTTTTGATTTGAAAACAATAGATATAAAATCTGTCAGCGTCCCCATTAAAGAATTTGAGCAAATGAATAAACAACACAAATAATCCTTTGCTCAATAGACTCAAAAATTCAGACCATAAGCCATTAATGATATGTGCACTTCAATATATTTGCAATAGATGAAAATTAGGGACTATATATGCAAAATGTACTTGTTAAAATGGCACATGTGGACAAAAAAATTTGGTGCAAAGATACAACTATATCAAAGAACATTACAAAGCCATGAAATATTTGTAGCAGCAACAAAACATTAGGAATTGATTACATTTTTCCTTTTCTTACATTGAAGGTAATTTGCAACAAAACGAGACCCATTAACGTGTTCTTTAGATGTAGGGACTTACAAACGCCTCATTTTTTGCTTCCAATATGATAGACACAAACCTTGTCATCAAGCACAGGTTTCACTCTCATCAAAAAAATTGAGCAAATGAATAAACAACACAAAAAATGATAGTGTAAAAGATATAGGAACTTAAAAATGCCTCCTTTTTCGCTTCCAATATGATAGTTATAAGTCTTTTTAACAAACAGATTTTATCCTCGTCGAGCAATTTGAGCAAATGAACAAGTAATGCAAGTAATTATTTGTTTGACAGACTTAAAACTTTACACCGTAAGCCATTAATGAATTGGAAAGGCATATAAAATATAAAAATTACATTGTAGAAGATATAGAAAGTTACAGATGCAAATAAATGCATAATGCCCTTGCACACAAAAAACATGTCAACTACCATAATCCACTATAGTTTATGGTGCATAAACAATGACTCATCTAAGATACATGTAATAATGAGCATAGTGAATATGAAATTATTACACTCAATAAATGTCAAAATATTAAATTTATTGGCATGTCCCACCATGTTATGTCTTGGAAAAGTGAAATCATATTTGATCAAAGTAAGAAATACAAAAATAAAGGATAATCTAATCACCTAAGAAAACAAAAAAGGAAAAAAAATCTAATCATTATTGACATTATATTTTTTTTATTTGATTGAAACAAAGAAACCAAAAACACTTCACTCACTAAAATATTAAATTAATAAAAATGAAGTATTTTTTTCATATATTTGAATGAACTATGGAAAAATAAAAACAAAGAATCTAAATTTTTGTACCTACTTTATTAAAGCCAATGCACTAAATTAAAATATTAAATTAAAATTAAAATATTGAATACAACACACTCACCTAAATATAATAGACAATCTAATTAATCTAGTCTAATCAATGCACTCAGTGTAAAGTGAATGTCCAACATTCCAAACAAGATGTCATTGTTTGAGAGACTTGGTTTCATGATTTTTGAGTTGTTGCAACATTTTGCAATGAAATTGATAAACTAATATGTTGATCACCTATTGTCTATTATTCATCCATTTTTAAAGCCACAAACCAAGTTCTTCAAAATACTACTACAAACAAGGCCATAATGATTTACTCAGTATCGAATCCTTGGAAGAATGCAACATTGTACATAAAAGAATTAGGCATCTTAGCACACATATTTTCTATTTCACACACAAGCAACATTGGTTTGCTACAATTTTTTCGTTTCATCATAAACATGTATTAGTATGATATGCACATAATAGAAAACATAATCCATGAAACACTACTAATAACTGTTTCTAGAATGACAAGCAAAGTCATTTATATCCATAACATATATGTTTGAAACAAACCAATAGTCAATTGTGAAATTATATGGTTCACATAAGAAGTTAAAATAAGTCATCAGATTAGTCTTCATTAAAGCATTAATAAAATTGTCTTGTTATTGAAATTGTCAACAAGAGCCATGTTATGCAGCTTCTTTAACGTCTTGGTTGTTGATATTATTCTGTGATGTTATGTTATGCTACTTGTTTCTTGCATCACAAACAATTATCATTATGATTCTCACAATGTAGTTATAATATGTTATGAAGGAATGAAAATTAGAATTGCAATACTGTAGGGTAAGCACCTATGTGAAGCTGCAATTTTTTTTTTCAGTTTGGTGGAGATGGCATGTTGCTTCCTTCTGTGACAATTCGTATAATGCAATTATCCATTGCAAGTGTGAATGTTCCTTGTAATTGAAACTTTTGTAACAAGAACATTACTACAAACATGTCTTTTTTTGTAATTTTCAAATGGTATTGCAACTTGCTAGGGGAATATATTTCGTAGCTATTGTTTGTGCAAATAACAGTCCATGACTCCATTTGCTATTTGAACAGTGCATTGGAGAAAATGCATGTATTCAAATTTTGTGTTAGTTGCACATGTTGTGCATCATGCATGATCATTTTTTGATGTTTGTGTTAAAAAAACCCATTGTTTACATGATTTGGAAACTGATTCGTATGGGGGAAAGTGGACATTTTTAGGCCTTAATTTTCCAGTCACTTGGAATGATAATGTAGATGTAATTAGCGACAAATTACAAGAATGCAATTTTAGAAGTTTTTTACAAAACTTGTAAACAACATCACAATAGGAGGGCACACATGACAAGTGCTTTGAATCAAAATCCTATACTATTATGTGAAACGTAAATGTTTTAGGTGTTTACTTCATGCTTGAGGACTTAAGTGGTTCTAGGGAGGATTTTTTAGATGCATCATTGAGCTCGTCAATGAAGCTTGACTATGTTGTTTTCATTACACTTGTTCCTTTTGTCCCAAAATGAACAATATTCTTGAACAATATGAAGGGGGATTTTGTTGATGCTAGGATCAGTTGAAGTGTGGCATAGAGCTTTGCATGGTTGGTGGGGATTATAACTTGTAAAATATAGAAATTTTCATATGGAAAATTCTAAGGAAAATCAGTTTAAGAATTCTATGGCACTAAACTAGATTAGAAATTATATGTTCTAAAATATGTACATTAATTTAATCAAAAGGACACTATTGAAATGTAAATGTTGTTAATGCATAAAAGCATCTTATAAGCAAGTACATTAATTGTGCAAAACATATTATAGTAGCCAAATCATCTTGAGACTCTCCATCTTTAACTTGCAGCTCATAATGCATTGGTGCTTGATGGTGACTAGTAGCAATAGCACCAATTGTTCCAATAGAGTAGTTGCCATCTAATTGGATGAGCTACAAGATGGTTGTGTTAGCAATCATTTTGTGTTTGTGTAGTGTAGTAAAATGCATACCCATGCATTTTCACACTTGTTTGGGCCCGCCTTGCTTTATTTATCCCTATTTATGTCTTAATTGGTCCTATTTTGCATCCACAAGCCTAATAAATTATATCTTTTTATGGCTAATCCTGAAAAACATTAATCGATAAATGTTAATTTAATGATTTTGGCTGTGTGTCCCTAATTTTTTGGGTTGGGACTAAGGTGCCACCTAGGGTGTCTTTGTCCCCCAAAGGTCTTGGGACCCTAATTTCAAAAGCACCTTAATGTGGCCCCTTTTTGGAGTCTGTGTCCCAAGTTTTGAGCCTTGGGACTAAGATGCCACCTAGGGAATCTTAGTCCTGAGCTTATTTTTTGGATTTAATTTCAAATCTTGGTGAGATTTAGCCTCCTTTAATTGATGAATTCATATGTTGTCTTGTTGTGGTGTATTTTCAGGATATTAAGCATAGATAAGTATAAATACAAGGTTCCTTCTCTCACTTTTATATACCAAGAAAGATAGTTATTAGCATCCAAGCACTCAAGCATTCAAGAGAAATTTATCAAGCATTTAGAGCCATCATCAAGATTCAAGCATCATATCAAGGATTTTTTTGCATCATGTTTGTTATTGTGCTAACATTTATGATGTAGGGTTTATGATTCAAGCAAGTATTTCATTCAAGATCAACATCATTCAAGCAAGAGTCAAGAACCACATCCATTGCAACCATTTCAACCATATTTGCAACACCTTATTACAAGGGTTTGGTGAGTTGTAACATTGCATATTGTTCATTCATCATTTCCCTTCATTATTCTATTTAATTTCAAGGTTTAATTACCAACCAGGGGTTTGACCAAGGAAAACCCCCATTTACTAACAATCAACAAGTTTTTCCTCTATTGTGTGTTTGTGATTGTAGATTTAGGTTGAAGACTTGAAGATCATTTGGAGTACAAAGTTGTAAAAGTTGAAAAGTTGCATTGCAAAGTTGTCATCTTCATGGAAACTCACTTACAGGCCAAATCCGAAAGTTTCAAAACCTGAGATCTGAGAAGAGGGAAGTGCAAACCTTGAACTTCAGGACCACATTCAGAGACTTCAAAAATTCAAGGTGGGACTAAGTCACCACCTAGGGCATCTTAGTCCTCCCAAGGGTATTTTTTAGAAATTCTTTCAAATTCGGTTCTGACATTTGAAGATTTTGCATATGCCCCAAAGAATAGCAATGAGACTAAGACAATAGTAAGGGTGTCTTAGTCCTCCATAACACTTTTTGACAACATTTTTGAATATCCAAAATGCTCACAACATTTCTAGACTTCCTAGGTACACATACCCTAACTTCCTAGTGCATAATTTTATCATTTGCATCCATCATTTAGCTTGCATTATTAGGTTTTGTAAGTTGAATGTTAAAGTGTCTTTTCCAAGCCTTTGCTTGGTGGTGAAGCCCTTAAAGCTTAAAGAACCCCTTTCTAGTTCTTCCTTGTCAAGAATTGACTCACCCTTTGGGTTGATAGTCAATCTAATTTGGTTTCCTAGGAAATTATTGAGCGGCCAAGGTAAAATAGGAGTGGGTATTTTCCACCCATTTCCCATTTTTCCCCCTTGGTTCATTTTGGTGAACCTAACATTTTAAGAGCATTCATTTTCTAATTTAGAGTCCATTAAAAGTCCTAGATCTAGGTTGCATTCATTCTTGCATTGCATATTGCATTAGTGAAAGTGCATCTAGGGTTTTTCATATTTAGTGAAAAGTGCATTTAGGGTTTCTCATATTTGCATTATTGAAAGCGCATATAGGATGCATTTTTGCTTTCTTGTATCATCTTATCTCATTGAAAAACTAAAAATTGTATTATTCATCATCCTAATTGCATTTGGAAACATTATTGTCACATTAAAAATTGAAAAAAAATTGCACACTTTTGCATACAATTGCTTGTCACTAGTTACTTTTTCTTGCATTTATTTGCACATTTTTCTATTTCTAAACATCAGCTCCCTGAATAGGTAGCCTATGAACACTGTAAACAATCTAGATTCTGCTATTTTTACGAGAAAAAACCCTTAATGGGACTAAAATGCCCTTCCTGGCATCTTAGTCCTCTGGGTTTCTTGCTTAGATCCCTTTCTTTGTTGTTTGTTGTTTGTTCCAGTCTCTAGGATCTCAAAATTTCATCAATAGGACCAAGATACCCTTACTGTCATCTTAGTCCCTATTGACTCCGACTTTCCAAATTTCAAGATTTGAAATTTCTTTTCTCTGCTTCTGTGTGTTGCTTTCAATTTTCTATTACACTTTGCAAAATTGTTGTTATTTGAATTTCTTTCATTTCAAGTGTCTTTGTTCAATCTTGCATCATGGATATGTGTTTTGGAAAGCTTTGGATGTTTTTGAAATCTTTGGTAGATGTGTCAAACTGTGCCTTCAAAAATGGCACTAATGGAATTGAACTTACTCATGCTCACACAACTCCTAATGCATGTCCTCCTTGTGATGTTGACATCATTGGAGAAGATGATGATAGCATGAATAAGTTCCTAAATGATTATCTTAATGACCTTGAAGATAATGCATCCTTTTATCCATCCGTGAAACAACCAAATCCCCCTACAATACCACCTCTTGAGATGTTTGGGTACCTTCATCCTGAAATCGAGACAAATGTTGAACCTAAGTTCCCTACAATAGGTGAACCTAGTTCCTCTAAACAAGCAAACACTCAACCATTTTATGATAACAGAGTAACAAACACTCCAATCAATCTAGAAGAAACATATGGAAAATGATTCAAAATATTGAGTAAACAAGGATGTGATACAACAAGTGAACATAACATTCATAAAGTCCTAGAGCAAATGCCCACTCATGAAAATACAAAAGGGTTAGGATATCAAGATCCCCCTCACAACATAATGCCTAAAGAATACCTAAGGCTTTGTAGTGATGGCACAGTGATCTTAGATTCTCCTCTCGATATGAATGTCCTTCTTAAAGAATAACCAATAACTCAAAAAAATGACAAGGATGATGGGATCACCTTAGGTCCTCCTCAACCATCAACTCGAGAAATTGGTGAATCTAACAAACGAAAAGACCATACAAATTACAAAAGCTACAACCCCCTCATCTGCCACCTGAAATTGAAAGAAAATTACAAATCCTTCTCAACCAAGGACTTATACTATTGCCACTGAAGAAAGATAGACTAGTGCTATATCCTAAAGATACAAGAGTTCCACTTTGTTGATACCACAAAACTCTTGGACATAGTACTGACATGTGTTGTGCATTCAAGATCATATTGAGAAAATATCACTTCGATAAATATAATTGTTATCTAGTGATCAAATAGCATCTCCTTCGGCATTCTTGTCATGTAATAGTTGCAGAATATTCTCTTCTCACTATTACATGATCTTTCACATCACCTACCTCGGCTCATTATTGTCTCGCACTCAGTGGGGGCAAGAAGTAGATAGCCTTGTCCTAGTAATGCATTTTTCATTGTCCCTTAGGCTCGTTGTCTACCTTCCACTTATATACACTGAGATTGGGAGGCAGATGACCTGCTTTAGGTTGAATAGCCTATGCCTTACTAGTCCTTTTCTGTTTTCATTTTCTTTTTTTTGATGGCATGTGTGTAATGCAATCCCCCGTGATGTTATGTTTGATGTTTCCTCTCTATGTGCATTCCTTTATTTGTACCTTTATTATTTTATATATCATAACCTTTTCACCTTTTCATTGGTCTTTACCACTAATTTTCATTTATCTTTTCATTTTTTTCTTGTGTTTTCCTTTTGGGGATGATGCAAGGTGTCAAGACACCCTATGTCTCTTTAATGTTGAACTAAAATATTTTTCATTATCTTTTCTTTTTTTTCATCTTTTGTCTTGTGTTTTCCTTTTGGGGATGATGCAAGGCATCGAGACATTCATGTCTCTTCCATGTTGACCCAAAAGGTTTTTCATTTTGTTTCCACTCTCTTTGTGTCATTCTTCCAGTTCTATGTGTATTTGGGGAATGATGACAATTCTGAGCTCTCTAATATCGTTGCAGCAAAGAAAAATACTAACCCCAAATTCATAGTTCCCTTATGTGTTTC
>VDFB02000017.1:509154693-509173170 GCA_007258455.2 Sequoia sempervirens | reverse complement strand
ATATCTTTTACACTATGATTTCATAGTTTTTTACATTTTACAATGGTTTAATCTCTGTTGTTCCTTATTGATGAGTGTTTTTATGGGTTAATCTCTATTTTTACAATTTCCTCATTGGATTTTCGTATCTCAGTTGTGGTTTTGTATTTTTTCAATCCAAATTAATTTTGTTCATGAAACAGTGATAGATATTGAAAGATGTCTATCTATCCAAGACATGTCTAATCTACTATAGATGTTTTGATGCATGTGCATCATGCATGTCTTGAATGGCTAAGACTTCTATTGAAGATATGTATTTGGAACTGTTAAAATGAAGTTTGTGCTAAATTTTTGCAATTTTCTCATTCACAATTGATATTTTGTTCCTGGTTTTGAATTTACCCAATTGTAAATGATATGTTGTTGTAGCATCTTCATTATTGATATGGATTTTGAGCTATATTCTTGCAATTTCCTAATTGGATTTTGACATTTTGGTTGTGGTTTTCTATTTTTCAATCCAAATTAATTGTGTGTTCATGAAACAATGATAGACATTGAAAGATGTTTATCTGTTCAAGATATATCTTATGTATTGTGGATGTTTTGATGCATGCACATCATGGATATCTTGAACAGATAAGACTTATATTGAAGATGTGTATTTGGAATTGTTAAAATGTACATTGTGCTATTTTTTTACAATTTTCTCATTGGCAATTGATATTTTGTTCTTGGTTTCATGTGGCTTGTGTGTATGACCACATTTTGCTTTTTTTTAGATCTAATTTTCACTTATTGTAAATATAGTCAAGTGCAGTTGTCATTAATGGATTATGGTGTTAAGTTTTATGATTGTCAAGCAAAAGGTTCTTGTGTACAACCGTATTTTGCATTTATTGTGAATAGATTCAAGTGCAATTTCCATTAATGGATTATGGTGTTCAATTTTGAGTCTATATATATGTGTGTGTGTGTGTATATATATATATATATAGGTATGTATATATATCTATATGTATGTGTATATATATATGTGTGTGTATATATATATATATTCAAGTGCAGTCATTGTTAATGGGTTATGGTGTTAAGTTTTATGGCTATCAAGCAAAAGGTTCTTGTGTGTGCAATCACATTTTGCATTTATTTAGATCTTATTTTCATTTATTGTGAATAGATTCAAGTGCAATCGCCATTAATGGATTATGGCATGTTGAGTTTTGAGTTTTTCAAACAAATGATTAGTTGTGTTGTTTAATCATTTGCTCAGAATATTGAATCAGGGTAAAATTTGTCTCTTGAGAGGGTTTATAGCTATTGTGTTGGAACCAAAAAAGGAGACTTTTGTAGGTTCCTGTAGCTATTGTTCCCTATCATCGAGTGCTTTTATGGGTTAATTTTTGTTGTTCAATTAAAGACTTAACATCATAATTCATTAATGTCAACTTTTGTGTTAGCCACCATTAACAATGCAATATGTGTATGTATACATGTATATATATATACACATGTATACATACACATATATGTATGTATATACATACATGAATGTATATATATAAGTATATATGCATACATATATATATGTATGTATACATATGTATAAGTATATATAGATGCATATATATATTTATGTGTATGTGTATATATAAGTATATATACATACATATGTATGTGTGTGTATGTATATATATCTATATGTACGTATATATATGTATGCATGTATATATATGTATGTGTTTATATATCTATGCATGTATATGCGTGTGTGTAGATATATATATATATATGTGTGTGTGTATATATGTATATATGCATACATATATGTATACATATGTATATATATGTATACATATATGTATATGTATATATATATGTATGCATATATGTATTTATACATATATGTATATATATGTATATATATGTATACATATATATACATGTATATATGTATACATGTATATATATATATATACATATACATATATGTATATGTATATATATATACATGTATACATGTATATATATGTATACATATATGTATATATACATGTATATATATGTATACATATATGTATATATACATATATGTTGTAACGCCCTGCCGTGAGAACCCCAAAGGAACTAATAACAACGGAACAAATTTTTTTTTAAAGAATAAAATAAAAATACTTAAGTATTCTAACATAGCAATGTATTAAGTTACACGACTAGTTCCATTGGGGTATACGGGGTGATATTACTATACTAACCCCTAACAACGATAATAAGATAACAATAATTAAACAATTACATAAATCTATTAATTCCCATTTCATCATTTAAATATCCAATAAACAATAACCATATTAATACCATATGCACATATGACAATACATGTAATTATACAGATATAAAGTGTTACATATTTCGATAGATACAACATAACATATCCAACTATTACAAGTGACAGTTCCCGAATAAATACAAGTCCTAAATATACATTACATCCAAATGATAGTAAAATACAATTGACTGAAAATACATCTCAATAACCCCATATACAAATTACATCAAGATGATATTACAACATCACAACCATATAACAAATTACATCAAGGTCTTCCCATCACAAGTGGGAGATGATACATCAATGAACACATTACATCTGCAGTATAACATACATCTGGTACAAAGAATTACTGGATCATCAACATCCTCCAAAACCCTGCAATAAAAGATATATCTGAAACAGAAAGGGAAACCCAACGGGGTGCGAAGCACGTTCCACCCAACCACCCCCGTGCTGAGAGTAGACAAGGAAGGGTCCCCGACCAAGCACGCCTAACAATAGCACAAGACTAACTCCAGACAGACATCTTAACATCAAGACCGCTTAGAAACTCAACAACGACAAATCTAAAGGCACAACAACAACCACTTCAGAACGTAATATGTCACAATCACAACATCAATGAAACTCAAGGCATAAAATCAAAGACTGCTTCCTAAAATAACCAAAGACAAATCAATAAATCACTTCCAGAGGACTTCACTAAATCAACACCAATAGAATGTTAGACGAGAGTGTCATCGCATGGTTTCACATGGATTATCCTGACAACCTATTACAAGGTGCCGCGTCCATCTCTACATGGATTCTCCAGACAACCAAGTTAAGGTGCCGCCTCCATCTATGGTTCTCCTGACAGCCTATCTCAAGGCGCCGCTCCATAGGGTTACTCATGCGGAGTCGTTAACCTTTCGTGAAGACAAGGCAACGACCTTGCCAACCAAGGCCTTCTCAGTCCCCTTTAGCCTGTGTTAACACTAACAGGTGGACGAGGCTTCACAATTATCTTATTAGTGTTTAATTCCCACCCATGGTTTATTACTTAAGTTATCACTAATTAATACAACTCTACGTGGGTTACCCTGACAGCCCCTTTGTGCGCCGGCCCCCACTAGAGCCACTCTCTCTAGACACTCAACACAAAATATCCAACACAACATGATTGAATCAACAAGGAAAAATTGAACCAACAATGGATCAAACGCGAGGCTTAACCTTCCCGCCCACAATCATGTGTATAACAGTCACAGTACGGTACCCTCCAAGTACAAACTAAAACACAACCAAGACCAAAGCAAAGACCAAGCATCAAAATACGAGATCATAATTACACAACTGTAATCTCCGCCTCTGGAAACCTGACCACAACTTAGAATCCTATAACTGACTAAGTTAACTCTAGGGTTTTCTACATGACTTAAACCCAACTTTAAGAAAAACAAATCAAATAGAATGCATAATCTTGAGGAAACAATACATAATCAATACCCTAAAACTCCTTTCAATAACAACAAATTTCCCCAATTAAATAAATCCACTACTCAAGAAGATTCGATTCAATTCAATTTCGAAACAACTAATTTAATTACAATTCGCACTACACTATAACATTGCAATTCTCACAAAATTATTATTTAAAAATTTATAAACACAACATAAGACTTTATATATATATATATATATATATATATATATATATAAATAATAAACTTATGAATTATATCATTATATAAAAATGTATTATTAAGAATTTATAAAATAACAATAAAAATTAATATTATATCATTTTATAAAAGTATATTATTAAAAATTTATTAAATAACAATCAAAATAATATTTTATCATCTTAAATTCTTATCCACAGCCCTATATATATATATTAAAATCAAATAATTAAAATTCATAACATAAAAGAAATTAAATAAAAATTCACAATAATCCATATATATATATATATATATATATATATATATATATATTAAATAATATATAATTAATATATATATTAAATAATAATTATATATTATTTAATATATAATATAATATATATATACTAATTAATACATATATATATATATATATATAAACATAAAAATAAAATAAAAAATAAAATAAAATTGAATTTAATGTGCATTTTATACACTTTATAGTATTATTGAGTGGAAATTAACCAATGGGGCCATCCCATTTGTCCACCATATTAAAAAATATTTAATATTTTTTTTTTTTTTATTTTTAAAAACACTTTTATCTATTTTAAATTTTTTTTATTTAATTTAATAAAATTTTCATTCAATCTTATATTTCTTTGTAATTTTTTTTTTTTTTTCTAATAACTTTTCTCTGCACAAAATATAATCCGTCACAGAAAACAATAACAAAAAAGAATGCATAAATTTATTTATTTATTTATTATCATATAGGTGTATATATATTTTTACAAAAAGAATTAGAATATTATATATATATATATATATAATAGATTCAAACTAATTATACACTAAATTGTTTCTTTTTTTTTCTAACAGATCTAGGCATACAAATCCAAACGAAAACAAAGAGGAATTTTTCTTTCCACGGAAATTTCAACATAATAACAAATTGATTTCTTTTCTTTCACAAATCTAAAAGAAATTTGGTCATACAAATCTTAACTAATAAAAGAATTTTCTTTTCTAAATAGTTGTTTCCATCATTAAATTTTTATATGAGGATTTTCAAAAGATTTTTCAATATACTCATAATAGATCTGACTTGAAATCTTAACCTTCAATTTAAAATGAATTTTATTCTAAGACAAAAGATTTCACTATGAAACTATAAAATTTCACAGAGGTTTACTAATGTTTTCAACAAAAAATACAAGGGTTTCATATGAACAAATTTTCAAATCATAAAACTTCATTCAATCAATTTTTGAAAACCTAGCAACTAGATTTATTTATAGAACAATAAAATATTAATAATTTAACAGAATAAAACCTGGAGTCCTTCGTTCGATGAAGAATCCTTTCTGAATCCTCTTCTCTACTTCCTGCCTTCAACTCTTTTCTCGATCTTCGGCCTTCAATGTTATTTTGAATCTCTCTTTTCTTTCCAAAACCACAATAATTTTACCCAGAAAAACACCAAACCAAAACTATCTTTCTTTTATTTTTATTTTTCTTTTTCCCAGATCAAAACAATAGAGCCCAAAACTTCTGTGTGTGAATAATCCCCTCTTAAAAATAATAAATCAACAATAAATATCAATAAAGATCTTCTGCTTTCTTTTCTCAAAAAGTCTCTCTCTTATTGGTCCTTTTTCCAGCTTTTAAAAGCACACTTATCTACAATTTAAATTAAAATAATTTATTTAATCAAGATATTATCTGCAAATGATTTTTTTCTAATTTATTATTAATAAAAAGGATAACATTTAATTATCTTCAACAATATTTATTTAATTTAATTTCCTATACTTTAATTAATTAAATACTTTTAATTACAATATATTTAAAATTTAACCATTTACTAACTCACAATTAAATCAAAACAACAAAACAGCTTTAATTAATTATCTTATCAAATAAGATTAATTAATTAAACACTAACCATAAATTAAATAAAAAACTCCACAATTAACTACACAACAACAAGGACAAAACTTCAGTCATAACACAACGACTCACAACAGATGACGGACTTGGGACAAGGACACTTCCAAACCTACTCTCTTTTTCAACATTTTTACCCATTGGGTTATTTTATTGCTTGCCCTGTCCTGTCGAAGCAAGTGGAATCGAGACTTATTCCTGCAATCCTGCATCCAAATAAACGTCAAGTAGCACATGTATATATATATAATCAAACATCCTATCGTGAGAAGGAATTGTAGTGTAGCAAGGCACTCGTGAACGAGTGATGCTACACTGTCCTCTCACCTAATCTATTCTAACCATTACAATATCAATGACAAACTAACATTTCTAACCAAATTGCTCATAAGATAACATGATACTTAACTACTGCATCCTAACTAATTATTTAACCATTGCATTATAAAATAATACTTAATTCAAATAACATGATTACCATAGGATTATCACATCGACATATAAAACATTAGAGAGAAAGCATTACATAATAAAATAATCCAAACCCTACATACAGAGTATCATAAATCATAATAATAATATCAATTGTAGCAATCAACTAAACTACGCATCTGCACACACCAAATCGATGAACCAATCACCATCACAATTCAGTATCATGCTAACACACAAGAGAAACCAATAGTAGCAAATAGTATCAGAAATATGGGGGTATTACATCCTCCCACCCTAGAATATGGCTTACTCCTGGAAGCCAGTAACTATATATATATATATATAATAGATAAGATTAAGCATACAACAACCACAGAGTGTAATACCCCTCATACTGTTTAGACTTATTATTTTCTGTGCTTTGGTTGGATATTGTGATGATACTGTTATTGTTTGTTTTGGCTAGTTAGATGTTTGATGATGTTGTTATTTCATTGTGGACATGATTATTTCATATGACATTATGGTTGGTTATATCAATTGATTTTCTGAATTATGATATGATGCAGTGATTTAATTTAATATGTTATGAGATGATTGTTAGTTAGAAATGTTAAGTTATTGGTTATAATATAATTGTTAGAATAGGTGTGATGAAGGACAATATGGCATCACTCGTTCGCGAGTGCCCTGTTATGTTGCGATTCCTTCTCACAATGCAGTGCTATAATTTAATGCTTCGATTTTATATATATATGTATGCACATGTACACAACTTCTCTTGTATGCAGGATTTGCAGGTACAAGTCTCGATTCCACCTGCTTCGGTAGGACAGGGCGAGCACCAATAGCCCAACGGATAAATGTTGAAACAGAGGTGACGATGAAGTCCTCCCGTTCCATAATGTCAGATCGTCTCATTTGTTTGGTATTGTTCACTTTTGTAATTTGTCGTCATTTGCGGGTTGTGGTTTGTAGTTTGTCGTATTTTGATTAATGTTGGTACCTTGTATGTTGTGGTGTGTTCGATTTAAATAATGGAAGTGATTGTTTAATTTTAATGTTAGATTTAAATTATATTTGAATATTTAAATAATTTAATTATTTTTGAAAATCATATATTGCAATTAAATAATAATTAAATATTAAATGTGTCTTAATTATTTTAATCAACTATTTGGTGGTGGATAATTATTAGAATAATTTATTTAAATTAAATAAGTAATGTGATGTGCAAAAAAAGTTGCAAAAATGGAAATTAAAACAATAAAACAAATAAAAGAATGAAAAGGTTGTGTGAGCCAATAAGAATACGAATCTAAGTAAAAAGCTAGCTTTTAAAGAATTGATTTTCTTTTAATTTTGATTTGTAGAGTTTTTGAAGAGATGGACAATATATTTTTATTTAATTATGAATTTTGGTAAGTTTACACACACAGAAGATTAGGGATTGAGAAGTTGCACAAGTTATTATGTATTTTGAATCTGAAGAGAATATGGGTTTTTTCTTATCTTTTGCTAATTTGAAGAGAGTTCTAGAAAGGGTTTGGGAATCTATTACTAGTTATTTTGGAGTCTTCTGAACAAAGGATCGGGTGCGAGAATTGAGCACGGTGACTCAGAGGAGATTCGAAGCAAGAAGGAGGAGCTCTTCGTAAAGGCCGTCAGGAACCAGCTTCAACAGATTCTCAAAGAAGCGCAGGACTCCAGGTTCCCATCTCTATCTTTGATTTCTCTGAATCTGCAAAAATAAATAAAATTATGAGTTGAATGAATTTGTGTTGCAAATAAAACATCTGTCTGGGATTTAGTTAAATTTAATATTATGTGAAAGAGAACGAAAACTCTGGGTAATTAGATTTTAGGGAATAACAAATCGTATGGAGAAAATTTCAATGGATTAAAAACATTTGTGTCTTTCACATCTAGTTGTTTAAATTTATCATAATATTTCAAAGAAAAGATTATCCAACTTGTCTTGATCAATTAGAGAAAAATAAATAAATGTGATTTCTTTTGCAAGCAATAGATTTGAAACTTTATAAATAAGTACATATATTATTTATATATTTGTTTGTGTAATCTGTTGTAAACCCTTAAACCCTTATATTGATGTGTTTGGAAAAAGAAAATAAGTATAAATTGTAACACTTTTATTTATTTATATATATATATATATAAATATAATATATATATATTAATAAATTCAGTATTTTGTATTTTATTGAAAACTCTTTATGAATTCGTCAGAATCCGTACCTGAGAAAGACGGGCTTCTGAATTTTAAATTAAAAAAAAATACTAAATAAAATAAAATTTAAAAGAAATTTTAATTAAAAAGAAATTTTGTTTGAATGGTGGTAGGAGGGACGGCTACAGCCGTACCCATCCCCCATACCTTGGCGCAGTGTAAGGACTGCAGCAGTCACTGACTGCTGCGCGCAGAGTCATAATGGCTGCTGTGCGCAGTACCAATGATGCGCATGGCTGTTCACTCAGCCGAGTTTTATGTTTTTTTTTTGTTGTTTTTTTTTATATAATATATATATATATATATTTATATATATATATATATATATATTGTGTTTTAATATTTTTTTTATTATTTTTTTTATTTATTATTATGTGGAGAATATTAAATATATCAAATATAATAATTATAATTATTTTATTTAATTTATTAAATATAATAATTATAATTTAGTTTATTAAAAAAATATATATATGTATAATTAATATTATTTTATTATGTTTAAAATATATATATATATAATTTTTGTGTATATTTGAAATGTTAAATAACATTTTTATATGGGCATTCGTATATTTAAACAGGGCATTATGTTATTAATTGTTTTGGTTGAACAAATATTTTTGACAAGAATTAGCCTTTAGTGGTGATTGTGAGTTGATTTGAGACAGTCGTATTTAGTTATTTAATTGGGATTGGAATTATACTTAACGGTGCAACCTTGCAAAATATAATGTGAGTTTTACTTTTATGTTATGTTTTCTTGTTGCTTAGTGATGTTTATGTGGGAACCTTGTGTTTATGAACCCGATTATGGTTATTGTAAAACCTTGTTCCAGAGGCATGTTTTATATCATTTGATGTTTATACTTGTATCTTTGTGATTAGAATATTACATGGTTTTTGAGCTTTATTATTTGGAAAGGTTGTATGTGGTTGTAGTCGTTGTGATTATGATTTATCGTGAGATGGTTTTGCCTCGTATGTCTTGTTGTGAGTTTTATGCTTTAAATGTTATCCTCATTTTGGTTATACCTTCGGAGTTGAAACTTATTGGCATACTGTTTGGAAGGGTTGAACGGCGTTGTAAGATCTTTTGGTTATGAGTGATGCGAGAGGGTTAATGCCTCGCATGGTTCTTATTTTGGTATTATGTTCTTTATGTTATAGTTCAACCCTTGCCTAGTTTTGATTTATGTTAGGGGTCATAGGGAGAGTGGCTCTTCATGGGCGTCAGCGCCTCGGATGGAGGAAGTGCTCAGGGGAACCCACGTAAGAGTAGTTAAACAAGTGATAACCTAAAAATAGAATTTAGGGGGATGGGTAGTAAAACACACAAGATAATTAAAACTGGATTCCTCGTCTATGCATTAGGGCTACCATAGACTAGTGATAGACTAAGTAGGCTGTGGTCGGCAAAGTCGTAGTCTCGTCTTCATGAGAGATTATCGGCTCCGCATTAGCTACCCTATGGTGTCGGCGCCTCAGTTAGGAGGAAGGGCCAAGTGATCCATAGATGGGTGCCGGCACCTCAGTTGGAGGAAGTGCCAGGGGATCCCATGAGAGCTATGCGATGACACTCTCCACTAGACACCCTTGTTCTCGTTGCTTGTGTTTTGTTTTGTAGATGCTGCTAGATATTGTAGCTTTATGTTGTTTTTGAGGGATAGGGAATCCATAGATGGGTGTCGGCGCCTCAATTGGAGGAAGTGCCAAGGGATCCCATGAGAGCTATGTGATGACCCTCTCCACTTGACACCTGTTTGCCTTGTTTCTGGTTGCCTCTGGAATTGTGTACTGAATTGTTGTTTCAGATTTATATGGAATTGTATTCTGGTTATTGTTTTAGATTTATTTGGAAGTGTATTTTGGATATTGTATCTTTATGATGTTTTGATTCTTGTGAACTTGTTTCATGGTTGTTAATTGATGGTACTTCATGTTATTGTGATGAGTTCTTAGTTTAACTTGTTGTGTGATTTGTGAACGTTGATGGTGGTTCATTGTATGCCTTGAGCTGTACTTGTTTTGTATCATGTTGTTGTTGAGTCGGTTTGGCATTCATGGTCGGGTTCACTTCCTCGTCACCTCTGAGCATGGGGGGTGAGTTACTTGTAATTCACATGGTTGGGTGGAACGTGCTCCGCACCCATTGGATTCCCCATCAGCATCTTGTCTTCTCAGCATTCCGCAGTGGAGTTGTACCAGTGTACACTTGTATTTCATATTTCTTTATTCTTGTATCAATTCCCATGTTGGGAAACTCAATGTAATTCAATTATCAGAGATTGCAATGTAATATTAAAACAATGATGTAATAGTTAGGATCATTTGTAACTCTATTAAGATATGTATCATAGATATATTATGTGATGTCTATTATTCTTGTATCATGGTTATTGGATGTATCATTATTCTTGGTTATTACATAATAAATGATATTGTTATAATCTCTATCTTTATTTCTGTTTAGTTGTTGCGATGTAACCTCACGTACCCCAGAAAACCAAGTGTGTTAATGCTATGTAATATGTGATGTGGTTATGGTTTAATGTTGTTGCATGTTTACTTTTATTTTTTATTTTTAAAAAATTATTTGCATTGTGTGTGTTCTCTGGGGTTTGCACGACGGGCGTTACAACTTGGTATCAGAGCCAGGTTGCAAACGCTAGGGTCTTTGGGTAGTGTAGTCCATTAGGTTACCGTATGTGCAACTCTTGAGCTCATTTTGTACTTTATCTTGTGGTGCAGAACTATGCCTCAAGGTAGAGGACGTGGCCGTGCAAGAGGCCGTGGTGCCGGTCGTAGAGCAAACCGACGAAGCCCCTCAGTTCCTAGTTCCCAGGGTTCTGGGCATGAGGAACAACAGAGTCTTCACAGAATTCCATCAGGTGGCCAGAATCCGGCACAGCCAGGTCTAGACGGTCAGTTACAGCATATACTTGGAGAGATTCTGGACCGATTGGGACCCAGGCTAGATGAGGTACACCAGGTGGAGAGGGAGAGAGAGAGGTCTCCTAGGCGCAGGGATACAGATGTGGGTCAGGATGCAGTCATAGCAGGCCATATGAGAGATCTGATGAGGGCACACCCTCCTACTTTTGATGGTTTTGGAGGAGGTCTAGAGGCTGAGACGTGGTTAATTGACCTAGATCGTTGTTTTGCTATGCACCCCTACGGTAGCAATACCAAGGCACGGTGCGCAGTTATGCACTTGCAAGGCTTCGCGTCTACTTGGTGGCACCTTGAGGAATAGAAGTTGCATCTTGATCTTAGTATGGTCACTTGGGAGTTGTTCCTAGATAGGTTCAGAGCTCGTTTCCTCTCAGATCACTGGAGGCAACGCAGGGCTGACGAGTTTCACGATCTCAAGCAGTTGTCTATGTCAGTGGAGCAATATGAGAGGCGCTTCTATGAGTTGAAGCAGTATGCAGGGATTAGCCACGATGAAGGCATGTTAGTGCAACATTTTGTTCGGGGCTTAAATGCCCACATCAGTGGTGGCGTGAGAGTCTTCGAGCCGAAGACGATGGAAATGGCAGTTGAGAAAGCCCGCTTGGTGGAGGAAAATTTGGCTATGGCCTTGGGTGGTCACATCGGAGTACATATTGGGAGTGCACCTACACCTGGTTTTAGCACTCATGGAGGTCATTCACAGGGAGCAGGATCTTCCAGGAACAGGAATCCACCTTCTAAAGGGGGTCAGCAACATCAGTAGCAACAGCAACATCAGCAACAACAATCGCAGCTGAAGCATGAAAACTTTCAATCTCAGCAAGGTGGCCATTCGCAGTTTCGTAGGGATCGAAACAGGATCAGGCACCAAGTTCGTCAGGAACGTTTTGCACAGCCTGCACCTAGTTTTCAGTCAGCGCCGAGTCGAGGGAGCTTTCAACAATCCAATGCTCCATCCGAGGGCAGAGGATTTGGCCGAGGTACTGGTTGCTACTCATGTGGGCAACAAGGGCATATCGCTAGATTGTGTCCACAAAAGAGCACTTCTGGATTTAATCAGAGACCTGCCGCTTTTGAGCCGACAGTGGGAGATGCGGGTAGATCTCATCAAGTGTTTTCCGTTGTCGATAATCGCCAGGTTGGATACTAGGATGCAGGTGCAGAGGCTTCTGGTAGAGGACGAGGTTCTAGCTTCGGAGCTCACGAGTGAGCTCGAAAGGGTTCGATGGTGTCCTAAACATTGTGATCTTGGCATCATGGGAGGATGTCTCCCTTATTTGAGAGTCTTAATTTTTATTCTGATATTTAATGGCTTCCAGGAGTAAGCCATGTTCTAAGGGGGGAGGATGTAATACCCCTCATACTGTTTAGACTTATTATTTTCTGTGCTTTGGTTGGATATTGTGATGATACTGTTATTGTTTGTTTTGGCTAGTTAGATGTTTGATGATGTTGTTATTTCATTGTGGACATGATTATTTCATATGACATTATGGTTGGTTATATCAGTTGATTTTCTGAATTATGATATGATGCAGTGATTTAATTTAATATGTTATGAGATGATTGTTAGTTAGAAATGTTAAGTTATTGGTTATAATATAATTGTTAGAATAGCTGTGATGAAGGACAATATGGCATCACTCGTTCGTGAGTGCCCTGTTATGTTGTGATTCCTTCTCACAATGCAGTGCTATAATTTAATGCTTCAATTTTATATATATATATGTATGCACATGTACACAACTTCTCTTGTATGCAGGATTTGCAGGTACAAGTCTCGATTCCACTTGCTTCGGCAGGACAGGGCGAGCACCAATAGCCCAACGGATAAATGTTGAAACAGAGGTGACGATGAAGTCCTCCCGTTCCATAATGTCAGATCATCTCATTTGTTTGGTATTGTTCACTTTTGTAATTTGTCGTCATTCGTGGGTTGTGGTTTGTAGTTTGTCGTATTTTGATTAATGTTGGTACCTTGTATGTTGTGGTGTGTTCGATTTAAATAATGGAAGTGATTGTTTAATTTTAATGTTAGATTTAAATTATATTCGAATATTTAAATAATTTAATTATTTTTGAAAATCATATATTGCAATTAAATAATAATTAAATATTAAATGTGTCTTCATTATTTTAATCAACTATTTGGAGGTGGATAATTATTAGAATAATTTATTTAAATTAAATAAGTAATGTGATGTGCAAGAAAAGTTGCAAAAATGGAAATTAAAACAATAAAACAAATAAAAGAATGAAAAGGTTGTGTGAGCCAATAAGAATACGAATCTAAGTAAAAAGCTGGCTTTTAAAGAATTGATTTTCTTTTAATTTTGATTTGTAGAGTTTTTGAAGAGATGGACAATATATTTTTATTTAATTAAGAATTTTTGGTAAGTTTTCACACACAGAAGATTAGGGATTGAGAAGTTGCACAAGTTACTATGTATTTTGGAATCTGTAGAGAATAGGGGTTTTTTTGACTTTTCGCTAATTTGAAGAGAGTTCTAGAAAGGGTTTGGAAATCTATTACTAGTTATTTTGGAGTCTTCTGAACAAAGGATCGGGTGCGAGAATTGAGCACGGTGACTCAGAGGAGATTCGAAGCAAGAAGGAGGAGCTCTTCGTAAAGGCCGTCAGGAACCAGCTTCAACAGATTCTCAAAGAAGCGCAGGACTCCAGGTTCCCATCTCTATCTTTGATTTCTCTGAATCTGCAAAAATAAATAAAATTATGAGTTGAATGAATTTGTGTTGCAAATAAAACATCTGTCTGGGATTTAGTTAAATTTAATATTATGTGAAAGAGAACGAAAACTCTGGGTAATTAGATTTTAGGGAATAACAAATCGTATGGAGAAAATTTCAATGGATTAAAAACATTTGTGTCTTTCACATCTAGTTGTTTAAATTTATCATAATATTTCAAAGAAAAGATTATCCAACTTGTCTTGATCAATTAGAGAAAAATAAATAAATGTGATTTCTTTTGCAAGCAATAGATTTGAAACTTTATAAATAAGTACATATATTATTTATATATTTGTTTGTGTAATCTGTTGTAAACCCTTAAACCCTTATATTGATGTCAAATAAAACAAGTATGTCACCCAAAATACTTTGTCATTTATATGTCATGGTTCTATGCTGGCATCCTGTCATGTCCGTCGTTCACCAAACATTCCATCCATTTTGAAAACCCTTTGAGAATTGCCGTAATCCGCCCCAGAAAGACTCAAGCCCGAATTTTAAATTAAAATACTTCAAATAAAATAAAATTTAAAAAGAAATTTTGTTTGATCGGTAGGAGGGACCTGCTGCCACCGCACTCCATCCCTCGCACTTGGCTGCTAGAGATCGCACGCCAGCCACTTGAGGATCGGCCAAGCACAAGAAGTCATGCATGGACGGCCGCGGCGCTAAAGCATCAATGATGCTACATGGTCAAGCTCACCTCAGTTTTATGTTTTTTTTTGTTGTTTTTTTAATATATAATATATAATATATATATATATATATATATACTATATATATATATTTATTTATATATATATATTTATTTATATATATATTTATTGTGTTTTAATACTTTTATTATTATTTTATTTACTATTATTATGTGGAGAATATTAAATATATTTAATATAATAATTATAATTATTTTATTTTATTTATTAAATATAATAATTATAATTTAGTTTATTAAAAATATATATATATGTATAATTAATATTATTTTATTATGTTTAAAATATATATATATATATAATTTTTGTGTATATTTGAAATGTTAAATAACGTTTTTATATGGGCATTCGTATATTTAAACAGGGCATTATGTTATTAATTGTTTTGGTTGAACAAATATTTTTGACAAGAATTAGCCTTTAGTGGTGATTGTGAGTTGATTTGAGACAGTCGTATTTAGTTATTTAATTGGGATTGGAATTATACTTAATGGTGCAACCTTACAAAATATAATGTGAGTTTTACTTTTATGTTATGTTTTCTTGTCGCTTAGTGATGTTTATGTGGGAACCTTGTTGTGTTTATGAACCCAATTATGGTTATTGTAAAACCTTGTTCCAGAGGCATGTTTTATATCATTTGATGTTTATACTTGTATCTTTGTGATTAGAATATTACATGGTTTTTGAGCTTTATTATTTGGAAAGGTTGTACGTGGTTGTAGTCGTTGTGATTATGATTTATCGCGAGATGGTTTTGCCTCGTATGTCTTGTTGTGAGTTTTATGCTTTAAATGTTATCCTCATTTTGGTTATACCTTCGGAGTTGAAACTTATTGGCATACTGTTTGGAAGGGTTGAACGGCGTTGTAAGATCTTTTGGTTATGAGTGATGCGAGAGGGTTAATGCCTCACATGGTTCTTATTTTGGTATTATGTTCTTTATGTTATAGTTCAACCCTTGCCTAGTTTTTATTTATGTTAGGGGTCATAGGGAGAGTGGCTCTTCTACGCCCTGATGGAGGAAGCGCCTGTGTCCTGTACGTATAGTTAAACAAGTAGATAAATCCTAAAAATAGAATTTAGGGGGATGGGTAGTAAAACACACAAGATAATTAAAACTGGATTCCTCGTCTATGCATTAGGGCTACCGTAGACTAGTGATAGACTGAGTAGGTCGTGGTCGGCAAAGTCATAGTCTCGTCTTCATGAGAGATTATTGGCTCCGCATTAGCTACCCTATGGTGCCGGCGCCTCAGTTAGGAGGAAGGGCCAGGTGATCCATAGATGGGTGTCGGTGCCTCAGTTGGAGGAAGTGCCAGGGGATCCCATGAGAGCTATGTGATGACACTCTCCACTAGACACCCTTGTTCTCGTTGCTTGTGTTTTGTTTTGTAGATGCCGTTGGATATTGTAGCTTTATGTTGTTTTCGAGGGCTAGGAAATCCATAGATGGGTGTTGGCGCCTCAATTGGAGGAAGTGCCAAGGGATCCCATGAGAGCTATGTGATGACCCTCTCCACTTGACACCTGTTTGCCTTGTTTCTGGTTGCCTCTGGAATTGTGTACTGAATTGTTGTTTCAGATTTATATGGAATTGTATTCTGGTTATTGTTTTAGATTTATTTGGAAGTGTATTTTGGATATTGTATCTTTATGATGTTCTGATTCTTGTGAACTTGTTTCATGGTTGTTAATTGATGGTACTTCATGTTATTGTGATGAGTTCTTAGTTTAACTTGTTGTGTGATTTGTGAACGTTGATGGTAGTTCGTTGTATGCCTTGAGTTGTACTTGTTTTGTATCATGTTGTTGTTGAGTCGGTTTGAAATTCATGGTCGGGTTCACTTCCTCGTCACCTCTGAGCACGGGGGGTGAGTTACTTGTAATTCACATGGTTGGGTGGAACGTGCTCCGCACCCGTTGGATTCCCCATCAGCATCTTGTCTTCTCAGCATTCCGCAGTGGATTTGTACCAGTGTACACTTGTATTTCATATTTCTTTATTCTTGTATCAATTCCCATATTGGGAAACTCAATGTAATTCAATTATCAGAGATTGCAATATAATATTAAAACAATGATGTAATAGTTAGGATCATTTGTAACTCTATTAAGAGATGTATCATAGATATATTATGTGATGTCTATTATTCTTGTATCATGGTTATTGGATGTATCATTATTCTTGGTTATTACATAATAAATGATATTGTTATAATCTATATCTTTATTTCTGTTTAGTTGTTGCGATGTAACCTCACGTGCCCCAGAAAACCAAGTGTGTTAATGCTATGTAATATGTGATGTGGTTATGGTTTAATGTTGTTGCATGTTTAATTTTATTTTTTTTAAAAAAAAAAAATTATTTGCATTGTGTGTGTTCTCCGGGGTTTGCACGACGGGCGTTACACAGAGAGAACACACCACAAATCTCTATAACTAACCACATATTCATTCATTTCCTATTACCATATTCCATAATTCCATACAATATAACACACAAAAGCAACTCCATACCCACATAGGTTCAATCAAGCAATCACTTGCACAATGAGGTAAAGCACAAGAATACATACAAGGGTGGACATAACAATAAAGCTGGTTGTCATCCACCACACATGACACACAAAATTCACACACTACATAATTGTCCATAATGCATTCTTCCAGTAGGATGGATATCGGTGCATTGTACACTACACCGAGGGTCCTATCCCTTCCACTAGTTTCCTATGCCATTGGACCTACACCACATAACAACAACTTCTGGATAGCCAAGTCAGATCAACCCAAAAAGGAAAAAAATAAACTAACGAACAAAGCACCTAGGTCAACGCCATGGCTCATAATGCTTGGAGTATTACCTACGCAACTAACAACTTAATGGGTCCACATCATCCTAGAGCGCCCAGTGTTTAAACTTTGGCTCTGATACCAAGCTATAACGCCCTGCCGTGCGAACCCCAAAGGAACTAATAACAACGGAACAATTTTTTTTTTTAAGAATAAAATAAACATACTTAACTATTCTAACATAGCAATGTATTAAGTTACACGACTAGTTCCATTGGGGTACACGAGGTGACATTACTATACTAACCCCTAACAACGATAATAAGATAACAATAATTAAACAATTACATAAATCTATTCATTCCCATTTCATCACGAACATCCAATAAACAATAACCATATTAATACCATATGCACATATGACAATACATGTAATTATAACGATATAAGGTGTTACATATTTCGATAGATACAACTCAAAATAACCAACTATAACAAATGATCCTGAATAAATACATGGCCTGAATATACATTACATCCAAATGATAGTAAAATACAATTGACAGAAAATACATCTCAATAACCCCATATACAATTTACAACAAGATGATATTACAACATCACAACCATATAACAAATTACATCAAGGTCTTCCTTATCA
>VDFB02000017.1:508949005-509154593 GCA_007258455.2 Sequoia sempervirens | reverse complement strand
GTTTGAATTTGAAGTCGTGGGAAGACATAAATTTTTGGGAAGGTTCAGGATGGAAAAATACACAGTCTGGTGAAAGAATCAGGTCAAGATCATTCACGACTTGAAAGTTATTCAAATTCCAATTTCTGCTTTTTGCCCTGAAAAACCTTCCGAGCTCAGTTTGAGGCACCAAACGATCCCGGATGGGCCTGAAAATTCGTGGAAATGCCAAAGTAGTCCACCGAAGGCCTACTTTGTGGAAAATCGTCTTTTTGAGAGCTTTCCGAAAAGGTATTATCATTGAAGATCCGACGGTCGGATTAAAAGTTATGGCTGCCGGAAGTTGGTGCATATTTTAGAAATGTGCTAATTTTCAACTGTGAATTTAACTTGAATTTCAAATTGTAATTTTGGCGCCAAACCGTCAAAAATATTATCTTGAAGGTTGTTTTTGGTTCCAAACTGAAATGGGTCTATTTAGGGGCTTGTTTCTGATTTTTGGGTAACTTTTTGGGGAAAGAAGTTCGCATGCTATGAAAGGGGATCTGGGTAATTGTCTGTAAGTGGGTAAATTGCATGTAATACAAAGCTTGGGGATTTGAGATCCTCTGCATGTAAGAAGTTCAATATTTATGAATAAAATATTATTCTCTGTTTTGTGAGTGTATTTCTGTGTCTCGGGTTTGCTCCCTCGTCAAAATGTAGAGAACAACAAACAATAGACATTAACCGATAAAATGTAGAGATGTAAAAAAAACTATAAAATGATGTACTGTAAAGCCTCATTTTTCATTTCCAATACCATAGACATAAACCCTCTCGAAAGACACCGATTTCACCCTCATCAAACAATCTGAGTAAATGAATAAACATAAAAAAGATAGTGTAAAAGATATAGGAACTTACAAACGCCTCCTTTGTTCTTCCAACATGATAGATGAAAACCCTCTCAACAGACACAAATTTCACCCCCATGAAACAAGTTGAGAAAATCGATAAACAACGCAAATAATCATTTGCTCAAAAAACTTAAAACTTCACACCATAAGCCATTAATGACCCCTGCACTTCAGTCTATTCACAATAAATGAAAATATGCTAATAGTAAATGCACAATGTCCTCATTAAACACCACACGTCAATAGAAACATTGTGCATGAAGACACGACTATATCAAAGAGAATTACAAAGTCATTGAATATTTCCAATAGCAACAAAACATTATAAATTCATGTAGTGCCCCTCCGTGTCGGTTGTTCTTGAATTTTGTGTGAAGTATTTGTTTGGGTTTCATTGTTCACTGTGTTATTTGATTGTGTGAAAAATATAATATGTTAGTAGTCATGTTTAAACACTTAATTAAATTAAATTGATTGGAAGGTTTTTTATAATAAAATTAGAAAATTAAAAGAGAATTCCTCATAAGGTAATTCAAATAAAAGTATAATTTAAAGTAATAATAATATAATGTTAAGTCATTAATAAATACTAAATTTAATTTGCGTAGATAGAAGTCTGTTCCAAAATTTTAGTTGACAAATTATCAATTTGAGAGATAATTGATTAATCACGAAAATACGAGGATTTTAATACGAAAGTAGAAGATAAGATTGAAAGATTGAAACTGCTGTAAAGAAAAATAAAAATGGAAAGGTGGAGATTTATCCGTAAAGCCAAAAGATGGGAAAACATTATAGGGAAATTAAATGTTAAAATGAAATACCAAAAAGAAAAGAAAATAAGAGACGAGTGAAAAGCTAAATTAAAGAGAAAGAAAGGATCGCATGCAAGCGCATGCACAACTTGTTGAGATCGTCAAAAAGGAAACTAAGAGTTTTATGGGAGAGGGGAGATTTTTTTTCTTCTGGAATACAGCTTTCAAGTGCTTGGGGGGAGGCAGGTTTTCAGATCTAACAACGACAGGTACTGCGTGATGATGAATATATCTTTCTTCTAGCAACTCGAAGGCTGGGGGTCACTGGTGCCGGAGCGTCACTCCTATCACACTCAATCTTATCACGATGCTATAAGATAAGTTGATCTTTTCCCATAGTTGGAGGTTGCACCTTAGGAAATAGATCAGAAATATTGTTGTGTTAAATTTTATAAGGCATTCGATGCCATTTCCTGCTCTTGAATTCCTCTGTAATCTACTTTGATATCTGCTCTTACCTAGACTTTTGGCGTATTTAATCAAGTTAGGATTCAATCTCTATAATTACTTATGCATGATAGGTTCTGATATAAATTCAAGAAGTTATTTGCGAATCCTCTAGTTGTTATCTTATGTATCCTCCAATATTTTCATGAATCTAGACCTATTGTTCCATCCTCTGTAGTAAACAGTGAAAGAAGAATATCCATGTGTTATTTTTAGGTTATTGGAATCTTTTGATCTTAACCTCAAGTGAGCATTGAGACAGTTTAAATCTCTCCCCCTCTCTCTTTGTGACGCCTCTTAAAGGATTCGTGCTTTGGAAAATACACATTTGCTACCTCTGAGATGGCCCAAAGAGTAAGCATGAATTCTTCGTATTAAGTGAATGATGTGGATTCTTGTCTTGAAAGAACTTAAAATTGTATGCTTTGAGGTTTGATACTTAGTGATTTCGACATTCATTGTGATCAATCTGTATCCTTTATACATTTTCGGTATTGGTCTGACCCCTTCAATAATCTTTTGTAAGCAAAATATCTCTGCTCTTTATCCTTGGACGATGTCGAGCCCTCGTGGTTTTCTTCTGCCAATTGCCTTTGCTTGTGATCTCATCAAATGAAAATCTATTTTGTTTTTTCTCTGATTTTTGCAATTAGCATCACCTTTAATCTCCACTTGGTCATCCTCGTTGCTTAATGTGTTAAAGTAGGTTCGCATGTCCCATTTGAATTCTAGCGTTTATGGCAACATCATGATTTACTTAGTCTGTGATTCAAATCCGGGGTTTCGTCTAGTTTTCTTTTTGAATCTATTGTTTGACACAAAACAATTTTTGCATCTAGATTGTTTTTAGGCATTGTGTATAGCGGTGGGGATTGTGAATGCAATACTACAACATCTGCGTTGTGTCCTATTTTAATTGTGGAATGCAAAGGAAAGCCTTCCTCTAACTCTGCCAAAACATGTTATTTTTTTTTACTCCTTCTGTTAAGGCCCTTATACTTTGGTGGGAATTGAATCCTTTATATAGTTCTTCCCTGCACTTAGAATGGGAAGGGTTTGGAATAATTCTATTTTAGTAATTGCCTTATTTTAATGTGGTGAATTTTATCTCCCAAACTTTAAATTTGAGCGCGTCTCTGGAAACTTGCCATCAAACAGCAATGCGTCAAGTTCAAAACAGAAAAATTGTACATTATTTATCCTACACTTAAGTCACGTATTTGCACCTCACCTTTCTCCTACCCCTCAGCCGTGTGGATTACATTTGAGATTTGATAATAATGCAAGTAGATGGCAATATTTCCAAATTCCAAAATTCACTTTCTAATTTACTTACCTGTCACTGTTACAGCTCTTAGAGTTGTGGCATTGTTCAAAATTTAATAAGTCTCCCTGAAACCAGTGGCAACCCATCACAGCTGCAACTTTTAGACTTGCCAAAAGTGTAGTAAATTAAATAATCTTTCTGGTTTCATTGGCAGCCTGTCACAGCCGCGCACTTGAACATTATGGGAAGTTTAAAGGTTTAAATAATCTATCTGATATCAGCCTGTCACAGCTGCACACTTGAACATTATAGGAAGTTAAAAAGTTTAAATAATCTCTCTGATGTCATGGTCAACCTTAACCTTAATAAGTTAATCGAAAGATAGAATCCTCACATTTCGTAAGCTGGTCATGATAAAGATACCTAACAGTTCTTTAGAATTCCGTCCACTGCCATGGTCAAATGGCCACGCCTAATGGTCTCTCCACCTTTTTGTTTTGAAAGCTTTAATCTTCCAATGGCCTGCTTTTAACTTATCGGTCTATGTCAATATGTGTTGACCTGTCAAAAGGTGGTTTTGGTTCCTTGGTCTTGTAATAGCCAATGAAATCATTCGTTCTCGTAAGTGTAATTCACAAAACACTTGTACTTCATGTTATGAACTCTGTTCAACTAGCTTAGTTACAGTTGAAATTTTAGTTGCAACGGTTTCATTTTATAGTGTCGCCCTTGTACTAGCCTCACTTCTTATGCTATGTATTGGTCATTATTTTAGTTATTTGTCTTCTTGGTGTGACTCCAAGGTCTTCTCTGTCTTCAAACAACGATATCGTAACTACTACCACGTGTTAGTTTTCCTATGATGCTTTACCTTTATAGTAAAAATAAGTTGCATCTTTAGTTTGCTTAGAATTTTCCTTGGAAATCTGTTTGGCAGATTGACTCCTTTCAAGTCGTTTCAACTTAAATAAATGAAATGTATCATCTTTTGAAGGAGGGCTTGCTTTTAGTTTATAGTCGGATAGCTAATTGATGTCGATAATGTTTCCCCATTTACTTATAATAAATGAAGTGTAATGTTATTTATAAACAAATAAATTATAACCAATTGTCCACATCTAGGGAGCAACGTATTTAAATAATTTGTTCTTCTATGTTATGCATTACAAGGATATGTGGTTATTTCATTTTTTATTTTTATTTTTTATGTGTGGTATGGTTTAGGTATTTATAATTATGTGCCACTTATGTTTTTTTTGTCAACAATTACCTAACCTTCTAGGAAGTGTATAGTTTGAATGTAAATGAGTAATAGTAAGGTTCCTTTTAGTTACCCCTCTTTGTATGTAGAAACGTAATGAGAGAGTTCAAACATTTCTTGAGACTTACTCTTCTTGGTACTTGAGTGGAAACTTAAGAGATGAATTAAGTGTTCTAAGTCTTTTGTTTTCTCTGACATTTGGGAAATATGCTTTAATAACTCCTTTGATTAGTTTGTAGTATTTCTTAGTGAACGAGTGGCTATAATGTATTTGGTTGTTCACTATTTTCTAGGGTTCATATTTTGAGTGTATTCATATGTTTAAAGGTTGTTTTGGTCTGCAAAGATAAACTGTGTTGATGGGTTAAACAGTCTTGATATTGATCTTCTCTATTGATTTGAGGTTGTTGGTCTCATTATGATGTTGTTACTCTTTTTCTTGACATGTCGTCTGGGATAATAGTTTTTCTTATAGTCACATTGTGGGTTCCATTTTTGGATGTGTCTCTCTCTTGAGTTAAATTTTGATTTTAAGAGTCTTCATCCATTGGGGATACAAAACTCATTTTATTCCGACTTACTCTCATTTGTGAGTTCTTGATTAATCATTCTTTTCTTGGGCTTCCAGAGGTGAGGGTGATCTTGTTCTTATTGTTTCTTCATTGATTCGATTCTTGCCAAGTTTTGGATGGTAATGGTGATTTTTGAACTTATGCTTGGGATGTACCTAGTAATTGGAAATTCTGTATTGTGATTTTGGCGAGATGGGTAATGCCTCACATGTATTTATGTTGAGATTGGATATCATGTTTTCTTGTTGGTACAAACCTTGGAGTTTGGTTTATGTTAGGGGTCTTAGGGAGAGTGGCTCTTCGTGGGCGCCGGTGCCTCAGAATGAGGAAGGGCTCAGGATAACCCACGAAAGAGTAAATAAACAAGTGATAACCTAAACAATAGAATTTAGGGGGATGGGTAGTAAAACACACAAGATAATTAAAACTATATTCCTTGTCTATGCATTAGGGCTACCATAGACTAGTGATAGATCGAGAAGGCCGTGGTCGGCAAAGTTGTAGTCTCCTCTTCATGAGAGATTACTGGCTCTGCATTAGCTACCCTATGGTGCCGGCGCCTCAGTTAGGAGGAAGGGCCAGGAGATCCATAGATGGGTGCTGACGCCTCAGTTGGAGGAAGGGCCAGGAGAATCCCATGAGAGCTATGCAATGACACTCTCCACTAGACACCCTTGTTCTTGTTTCTTGTCGCCTCTAGATATTGTAATCTTTATGTTGTTTTAGATTTTTGTGAAAATGATTTATGAATGTTCTTTGGTGACTTGCTTAATTGTTATTGCTTGGGTTAAATGTGATGAGTTTCATAGCTTTATTTGATTTTATTGACTCATGAATGTTGTTGATTATGTCATTGTAACCCTTGTTTTATGATACCTTTGTACGATGTTGAGTCTTGTGGTTCCCTGTTTGGATGTTCTTGGTTGAGGTCTTTTCTTGTCAGCTCCTTAGCACGGGGGGTGGGTCTTCAGACCCATGTGGTCGGGTGGAACGTGCTAAGCACCCCATTGGGTCCCCAGTCAAGGATCGAGAGGTGCGGATGGCTGCTGTTGCGGCAACTCCAGAGTTGTACCATTCTATTCTGTCATGTGGTTCCTGCCCATATTGGGAAACATGTTTGTATCATTGTAAGACTTGAACAGTGTAAAGTAATGAAAAGGATGTGATGTAATATTTTGGCATTGGTAAACCTTGTGTGGATATGGTTCCATATTAGATGTTATTCAAAGTGTTGTATTTATTTAAGTGAATGGTTCTTATTGATGGTTTTATATATATGCTTTGTCATGGATTAGATTTGGCTTTCATTCTTTATCATTGATGTATGACATTAAGTTTCGTAATGTATCCTCGTGTACCCCAAGGGACATAGATGATATTGGGTTTGTTTAAATGAATTTTCATGTCATAACTTTGTGCATCTCATGCATGTTAGTTTTACTTTTAAAAAAATAAATTTGTGTGGTATTTGTTGCTTTAGTTGTCCTTTGGGGTTCACACGACGAGGCGTTACAATTCATTAAATTAATTTAAAAAAAACACAAAACCACAACAACCAATGAAAAAATTGCAAAGAAAAGGTCAAAATTTTCTTTTAATAAAATAATCTTGGAAACATTAGCATGACAAAAATTTAACATTTTCAGCACGATTCTCGAAGAACACACTAATAAACATAAGCGTGGTGAAAACATTAGTCTCTTGCCTATAAGACAGGGACTAATAAGACATCTTACATCTTTATATTTTATATATTTAAACCTATTTAAAAATATCTTATTATAATTTTGAAGATTCTTCTTTTATATATAAAGATATATTTATTTTTTTATATCTCATATTTATTTTATTTTATTAATAATTTAAATTTTCATAGTTTATCTAATTATATTTTTGTAAGACATGTATCTCTATTAAAATATCTTAAAATTTTATATTAATTTAGATTTATAAATCTTATTTGTTATCTATTAATTAATAATATAAGTTAATCTACTAATATATTATTTATTAACTAAGAAGTTTCCTTATAATCTATTTTCTTAGATTCTTTTAATTTTATACCTTGTTTATATGAAGATTGAGATATATTTTTTAAATGTTAATATGTTAATACAAATTTGACATAATCTTTATATGACACATTAATATTAATAATTATTAAAAAATGTGAATAATATATCGATTATTATATTTTTAGCATATTGCATTCTTATATTTTAGCTTAGTGGGACAAAACGATTGTATGTCTATATTCTAGTTTAATGGGACAAAATAATTGCATGCCTAGATTTTAGCACTTTATATTTATAATAATTATTTAATAACATAAATATGCAATAAGTTGGTTCATAATAATTATAAGATATAATTTTTAATTTTTAATTTTTAAAATTGAAGATTAAATAATATTTTTTAAAACCTTATCAACTATTATTTTTACTAAAATATTTATTATTATTTAATCTACGTATAATTTACCTATTTGTAGCTTAACTTATAAAAGATAACGCATATAGAAGAAAGGTAAAATCCATTCATAAAATAATCAAAAATTAATAGTTCACCTTCATTCTTCCTAAAAGATATCCATAACACACAAAAATATTTAGCCAAACATGTTTTTGAAATAATAATTTCTAAAATTTATAAAGTTAAATATTTTACATGTTCACTTTAGGGAGATTAAATTTTATTTCAAGAGGATAAAAAAAATTGTTCTAATTGATTCAAAACCAACTTATTAATAACAAATTAACAAAACACACTGCAATAATATTGTCTACCAACAAGTACTAATAAAATCAATGGAATAAAATAAAAAAAAATATTTTATGTAGTGCCCCTCCGTTCTCACTTGGGATGTGTAGGTAGTCTAGCTAAGGAATCTGAAGAGGAAGATAGAACAAGAACTTTTGATGGTACTTTTGTGAGTATGATGCACATTGTTTTGTTATTATTATGATGCAAAGATTTATTGGGTAGTTAAGTGATGCAGTAGCATGTTGTGAGGATAAGTGGAAAGGGCGACATCGTACCATTGAACGAATGGGGACATATGCAAATGGGATACAATTGGTAGATTTCCTTTCCTAGCGCCTCAACTATTATGAATGTGTACTCTAATTTATATGTTTGAGTGAACACGTACATAACATCGGCTCCACCTGGATTCACAGGTCTGAGTGTGTCCACTACCCAACAATAATGTTGATTGGGAGATAGTAATAGGATAACCTAGTCAAACCTCTACCCTAGTATAGTGTGTCGATAGTCCGTGTATTGGTTGTATTCTTTATCTACGTTTGTCTTGCTATTTTATTATTGTGCAAAGTTTAATTGCGAGGATTAAATTATATGTTATGATTAAGTATTTACTTAATTTGTATTATTAATGTGGAGACTCTATAATAAATAAATAAATTAATTTAATTGAAATTATTATAAAGTAATTTTAATTATTAGATTAAATGTGAATTAAAATAAATAAGTGATTTAAATGTGATTTGAATTAAATAAATTATTTTTAATTTCAAGTGTGTAATACCCCTCCATTTTGACTCTTTTGTTCAACAATGTTCTTCTTTGTATGTGTTTCTAATTATGCTTTGATTTTGGAACTTGGTTATGATTTGATCGCGAACTGTAAATCAATATGAATAATATATTTTGATGAGATGTTACTTTATTCTGATGTTATCTTTGTGGCATGTTTTGAATTAACTTAGCAGTTATTTGAATTAATGATGTTATATGTTTTTGATCATATTATTGACATATATGTATCTGATGATTAATGATGCTTTACCTTTGTCAGTATTGATGTGACTATATAGGTGAAGGGGACGGGTTGTATCACTCGCTTGCGAGTGCCGTACAATTCCATGATTCCTCTTCACAGTGTGACTATTATGATTATCCATGTACGACATTGTTTTGGTTACAGGTTTGTAGGTACAAGACTTCGTCTCCATCTGGTTTCACAGATTTGAGTGTATCCATATCCCAACGGGACTATCATTGGGAGATAGTAACGAGGTGTTCCTTGTCAAACCACAACCCTGTCTTAGTGGGTCATCAGTTTGTGTTTTGTATGTTGTCGAGTCATGTCATCCTTGATGTTTTGATCATTCTTTTATCATTGGAAATTATCTGAGGGAATTAATATTTATGAGGTAGAAATGTTAATTTATGTATTTTAGATTAAATTATTATTTAATTTAATCAACTTTATTTTATTTAATTGGTAATTTAAAATATTGATTAAATTTATCTTAGTGATTAAATTTATTTGATTAAGTCAATCAATTAATTGATTAGATTTATTGAGTATATAAATTAATTAATTAAACTTAAGATGTTGATTAGATAAATTGTAGTTAAGATTAAATAAAACAAATAGTGAAAGTTCTTTTGAAAAATGCATAGATCAAATGGTTTAAATTTATTTGAAAATCAATTTTGTTTTTAAATCATTCAAATGCATAAAATTTTCATTTGGATATAATTTAATTTTTAAATTAAAAAAAAAGAGAAATATCTCCAAATATTTAATATATTTTATCTAATATATTATTTTGAATATTTAATTCAAAAATAAATAATATATTTTATTGAGATATTATTTTGAATATTTTATTCAAAAATAAATAATATATTTTATTGAGATATTTATTTTGAATATTTAATATTAAAAATGAAGTTTCTTTAAAATATTAAAAAAAATGAAATATCTTTTAAATACTTAAAAAAAAAAAATATCTTGGATATTTTAAATTTGGGGGTTATTTAACCAAGTTTGGGGAAAGATTAAGGGAGGTTCTTGCATCCTTGAAATTTGGCTATGGATTTTGGAAAAGGAGATCAAGATTTGGAATCTAGAAAAGCTTGGAGTTGGAATTTGCAACTTATTTTCTTTTCAAGATCTTCATTCAAACTTCAAATCATAGGTTTTCATGTTTTATTTGTATATGAAATTTATATTTTCAGTTAAATCTTGTTTTCGAATTCTTTGTTTGAATCTTGAATAGATCTTAGAACAATTTAGATTGCTGTTAAGAAATCAAAGTTTGCAAATAGAAATATTTTATTTTAACAATAGCAATTTGAAAGAAGACAAAATAAAATAAAAAAACTTTGTATGAGTATTTGGAAATCTCCATTATGTTCTTCTTTCTAAAATTAAGTGTTGATGTGTTTCCATTTTCTATTGTTTATTTGCACAATTTATCTATAAAATAAGAATTTGAGTGTATATATTTATAAATATGCCATTTTATAAATATGTTTTGTATATTTAAAAAATAAAAACAAAAACAAATGGTTTCACAGAAGAGGCAAAGAAGGGTCAATAAATTAATCATAACTAAATATTTACAAACTGGGTATGGCTAAATTTTTTATAGGTTTTAAAAAACTTGGTGGTGAACCTTTGGTAAAAATTTCAGAGAAACCCAGGTCTGAAAACGAGAGTTATTAAGGTCGCAACAGATTGGTATTTTTTACTTATAATGTTTGAAAATTGTAAATTAATATATATATATATTTAAATAATTTGATTTGGAAATTTTAATAGTTAATTTAAATAATAAATATATATAGATGTAATTATATAAACTTTCATATGAATATTTAATATACATTATTTTGAGATAATTATGTTATTATAATAGATGCAAGAAAATAAATAATTATATTATAATAAAATGATAGTATTTAAAATATTGATTTTATTCATTATGTATGAATGAAAAAATGGAATTAAATGAATAAGTTTAAATACTTTAATATTGTCAATGTTATCTATTTAACTAATTACATGCACTATGTCATTGTTTGACTTGGGTTTAGGAAACCCTAACTCTAGTTAATTGAGTTGTCGAAAATACTATGAAAGGATGTTTTCGTTTATTTTCAATGTTGGACAGTTGAGTCAATTGTATATGTAAGTCTTCCAGATGTGTTTCCTTTGTGATGGGGCTGCAACTTGAGTTTACTTGAGTTACTATGGCTTTTGAGTTTACTTGAGTCAGTATGGCTTTTGAGTTTACTTTAGTCACTATGGCTTTTGAGTTTACATGAGATATTTTGGCTTTTGAGTTAACTTGGGTAGTGCACATGGTGTTTTATCAAGTATGGTCACCTGATTCTATGAGCAAGTTGTGTTGTGCCTTGTTATAAGTTGGATTTTATAATTGGGATATGTGCACTTGGTATACCCTATGTTGGTGGAATTGATCCCTTAGGTTGTTAATAAGGGAGTGGCTTTTCATGAGAGCCTACACACAAAGTAGTGTTAGAGTAACTTATGCAGAGTTAGTCTAATAAGTGAAATTAAATAAATATGTTAGGAAAAAGGGTAGTTTAAATACTTAACTTATTTAATACCTCGCTCATGGGGCACAAGGGCTAGTAAAGACTTGTAATGAGACGAGAAGGCCTGGAATGGCAAGATCGTTATCTTGTCTTCTTGAAGGATAACCGATTCCACATTGGATTGCATGTTGGGGCCGGATATTGTAAGAGGTCACCAGGCAAACCCAATATGGGGGCCAGAGCCTAGGAAGATACGCCAGGGAAACCCATGCAACCATTGTGATGACACTCCTATGACAACCGTGAGTTAGTTAGTTGTTTTGTGCAGTCGATCATTGTTGTCTGGAAGCATTGTAACCTTGTGTTAAGTGATATTATGGATGTAAACATTTCAGTTCAGTTATATATTGCCCTGTGTCTAGTGATAGATAGTCTTGTTAGGATCTCCTTGTTACTATCTCCTAGCACAAAGGGAGTGGACCTTTGGGTTTCACGCAGTTGGGTGGCACGTGCACCTTAATCCGTTGGGATGTTTTCTTGTGCGTGTGGATGAGATTTCCAGAAGGAGAGCCCATGGGATCCAATATCTTTTCATATTTTTATCATTCAGTTGGAAACTTGTATTTTGTTACCCCTCATTGTTATCGAGGCGGAAGTTGTAATATATAACCTTGCTTATTGGATTTGTCTCATTTGGGAAATGAGTGATGTAATTTTATTGATATCCATAATCAAGTGGTATTTCATATTTTTTCATGTAAATTATCATGTATGGAATGTATGCGTTCTTAATTCTTTAAGTAATTAAATGATATGTTTTCAATTCATGTTTCTTATTTGGAGTTTAAAGTATACTCAATCTCGTAACCTTAGAAGTTGTTGGCAATTGGGTAGCGAACTTGCATGTTAATTGTACTTATTAAAAAAAAAAAATAGTACATTTGTATAGTTAATTGCAACTGTCCCTAGGGTTGCGTGGCGGGGCATTACAAAATGCATGTATTGGGAAAAGATCTTAGAAATATCTTAGTTGTTAAAGAAAAGATATTTGTTGTGTTAACTAAAAGTTAGATGGTTTTGTTTTCCAATTGTCTTAAAATAAATTTCCGGAGAGATTGATTAAAATTATGAGAAAAAGAGGAAGTTGTTTCCACAAGAAAAAAAGAGAGAGGTTTTTGGAAATGGTAGAATTGTTTTGAGGTTTATCTTAGAAGTTCTCTAATAATTTTAGGAATCTAGTTTGTTGTATTCTTGGTTGTGGATTATTTTTGTTATTTGGGAAGTGGCTATTCTTCTGGAGGAAGCTTTGGAAACTGAAGATTAAAAGGAAGATCGACATCAATCTTTGAATCATCAGATCTTTTGGAACAGGTTCCTTATTGCTTTGTGAATTTTAATTTGAAAGAGATATTTAATTTTATTGTAGTGCAAATTGGAAATGATTAGAAGAGGATTTCTTTTATTTTAGAAGCTTTTGTTTTTTTTAAAGAAATTGTCATGATTGTTACAGCCTGTAGAAAATAATTTGGATCCTCTGTGTAAATTGATTATTTGAAATATATTTATACAAAAAGAAATTATTGATAAATCTTGGAGCCTCTATGAAAATGGAATTGAAACTATAGGAATTTGTAATCCTTTGTGTCAAGATTCTTATTATTCTTTGTAGAAAATGATAATTTTTCGTGAAAGATTTAAATCTCTGTAGGAAATTATTTTTAACACAATAGATAATTCAAAAGAAAATATTTGAGAATTTATGAAACCTTTGTAAAATATTTCTACATTATTCTTGTAGAAAACTTCTCAAAAAATAATTTATCTTCCTATAGGAAAATTGGTTGAAATTTAGATATATATATATATATTTATTTATGTTATTGATTTACCTTTTGGTAAATTTTTTATGGTAAAGCAGACTGGAAAATCGCCGTACGTGATTTATAAAATTATAGGAGTTCATATAAAAAAAATTATATATTTTAGGGGGCTGGGGGAAGCTACCCCCATGATTGTCCCTTCCACATGGGAGATGTTAGTGAGGGCAACGCCCAGTGCTGCCTTCATAGGCAACTCTGTGTGTGGCCAACACTTTCGGCCCCCACTGTGGGGGTTAAATGGCTGTAGCTGTTAGTCTTTGTTTTAATGGCTTCCTTTTAAATGATTCTTTTTATTTAATATATAATATATATTATATATGTATAATATAAATATATATATTATATATTGAATCTAAATAGTTATATTTGTTTAAATATAACTGGTTTTATATAAATATTTAATTAATTTTAAAAAAAATAGATATGCACATGTGGTAATTAAATTGGAAATGTTTTTCTTTTAAAAAGTATAAGTGATTTTATAATTAAATAATATATATTTATATGTATATATATAATTATATTTGATTATATAAATATACATATTAAATATATTTATTTAATGTTTGATAATTACGATACGTGCATGCAAGCACGAGTAGTTAAATAGAAATGATTAATTATTTTAATTGTGAAATTGAGTTAATTGATATGAGTAGTTGTAAACTGAGTTAAACATTTAGTGTTAAATTTAAATTATGAGATATTGATCTATTGGATTTGGGAAATCCGAATGATAGTGTTTTTTTTAATTACATGAGATTGTTTATTTTAATTACAAGTATTTCTGTAATTGTGAATTGTGGGAAATATTTTTTGTCAAGAAAATATAAGTCATCCAGAGATTGTAATTGTGAAAGGGTTGTTGTGTTGGTTATTCACCCTTGAGATTTCCTTGGGTAGTGCATGCAGTTGGGATTCAATATTGGACATCCGTAGGGATGTGTTATCTCTTGTGTTATGTTATTATCAGTTTTGTGCACTTTCTACCCTTGGTTTGTAGAAAACTTATTGTGTTGTCGATAGGGGAGTGGCTTTCAATGGGGGCTGAGACACAAAGTGGTGTTAGGACTACTCGTGTGAGAGTTAGTTTAATTAGTGAGAATTAAATAACCTATATTAGGGGAAGGGTAGCTTAATACATTTAACTTGTTAAATTAGCCTCGCTCACTGGCTCAAGGGCTTGTGTTAGACTTGAGATGAGTCGGGAAGGCCTGGGATGGCAAGGTCGTTAACTTTTCTACGTGAAAGATAATTGATTCCGCACTGGTGTGCATGTGGGGATGAAGTTCATGAGAGGTTACCAAGATAACCCAAGATGGGGGCTAGGACCTAGGAAGATCTCCTTAGGATAACCAATGCAAATTTTGTGATGAAACTCCTCCTATGACAACAGTTGGTTTGTATTGTATAGTGGTTGTACTTGATTCAGTGGTTTTGGAAGCAATGTAACCTTATGTTTTGTGTTTACTGGTACAGTGTTGTTTTATATATTGCTTGTGTCTAGAGGTATTAGGTTTGTCTTGGTTACCTTTTTACTATCTCCTAGCACGAGGGTTGGGCCTAGGGGTACCACATGGTTGGGTGGATCATGCACCTTACACTGTTGGGCTTTCTCTTCCTGTTCGTGATGGCATGATCTTCTAGTTCAAGGAGCTCATGTGTTTCTTTGGATTTGTACTTCTCTTATATTCATTGTAACTATGGGACATTATGTATTTGTATTCCTCATTTGTAATCGAGGCGGATTCATGTGTTTTGTAATTGTAACATTATGTATGATCTATTCTTTATTGGACTAAATGGTATATATTGTTTTATATGGTGTTGTATTTGTGGAAATATGTTAATTACATTTCCATGTTTAATTTATTATGCAATGGGTTAATGCTTTGATGTATATAGTTTATCATGAGTTAATTTTATATGCTATGGTTAGATTAATTTTGTAAGTTTTGGGATTCACATGTAGACGCGTTGCGTGGCCTAGAGGATGTATGTGTTTAGAATAGATTACTTTACTTGTTATTGTTACTCTTTTTAAGGAAAAAAAATTAGTTGTGCTTCCTCAGTGTTGCATCGTCCTCTAGGTTGCGGGGCATGGTTTTACATTTTAATAACACCATGAGGCCAAAGAAGCCTATGGGACCCAAGATCAATACAAGGACCACCAACAAAAAATTCCTAAACAGTTTGTAAACCTCACTCAAGATCAACCCTTCTACAATGGATTTTGATGTGAAGTTTGTAGTCTTGTCCAACCTTGCCTTTTCAAATAAGATACTTAAATTATAACTTGTAAGGTGTCTTCATAATTGGCCCAAATGTCTTTATACGCTAAACACTCCATGACGAAGTGTTATTCTATCTCCACCATTCCCTTGTTACAAAATTGACATTCTTTTTTTCCCATTCCTCTTTGTGAACCATTCATCTGCTTGTTTCTTATATAATATGGTGTGAACTAGTTCATAATTGAGCTATCAACATTATTTCTTTCCACTTAATATTCACTCCTATATAAGATTTTTCTTCATAGTCCTTCTTAGGGTTAAATTATTTGATATAGTAAGATTTTTTCCACCCCATTTATTTTCTCCATATAGCATTTTTTATTTTTCTCACATACTTTTTTATTTCTTCATTTGTGTTTAGAAATTCATGCATATACACATCCCACTTTCATCCATTTGTTATTTTTTTAATCCATGTGTTCCTTCTTCTATCCAACTCTTCCTCCACAATTAGCTTAGGCCAATGATGGTCCTACATATTTTGGACCTTTTGTAAGTAACTTATTAATCAGACCAACATCAATGCTTCCAAGGGGAAGGAATCAATCTCAACCAATAAAATATCATAAGGAATTGTAATCTTGATTTTAAGCCTACTTATAATTAGATGTTTTTGTATTCTTTCCACTTGTCTTGACTTCTGATTTGACATGTTGTTGCCCTAAATTCACACCCATAGAGAATCATTAGAGTAACAAGGAAGCCAAAAAGTGTTCTCTTGGTTTTCTAATCCCATAATTATGAATTTCTACATCTATTTTGTAGATAGTATAATGCTTTCCAACCTTGAATTCTTTTTGCTCTACATGTTTCCTAGCTAAGTTTGTTGTGAAAATAAAGCCCAAGATACTTATATTCATCTACTATTTTTAGTGAATTGCCTTCAAAGAGAAAGTTAATTTTTTTATTTTTACTTCACAGTAAGAAGATCATTATTTTTAGTTTTCTAGTGTTCACTTGCATCTCAACTTCTTGATAAAAAGTTTCAAGAGCCTTCAAGTTTTTTCTTAGATCATGGGTTGTTTTAGCAGTTAATATGAGATCATTTGTATATAAGAGTAATTTTATTATGTACTTGTTCAATTGAATATCCTCCCCACCAACCTTGTCTATCCACTTTTCCATCTTATCAATGTAAATCCTAAATAATGTTGGGAAAAGTAGGCAACCTTGCTTGAAATCAATGTCATTGCCAAAGCCCTCTAACATTCCTTCGTTGGTTATGATTTTAGCTCTAACCTGGTCATAGAGCCTATGAACAACTACTCTAAGCACATTTGAAACTTCTAGTTCCTCCATTCTATTCCACAACTTGCCCCATGATATTTTTTCAAAGGATTTTTTAAAGTCTACAAAGCAGCAAAAATCCTCATCTCCTTGAACATTTCATATTTTTTTAATCAAGAATCTAAGGGTAACACCATGGTCAATAGTGGAATGCTTCAATCTAAAACCAACCTATCCCTTGGCCTTTTTTCCCTCTTTTTCAACCCAACTAATAATTATGCATTCAATCATGCTTCCAAAAAAATTCCAAGAAGATTATTAATCATAATTGTCTGATAGTTTGATGGGTTATTGGTGTCACCACTTTTATATAAGGGAATAACATGTAAAATCCCCACTAGTTTTGAACATTATTTTTGTGATAGTTTTAGTTTGACACATGTTATTTTGTCTAACTAGTACAAGCCAAGTGAACTAAATATTTTAATGCTTTGATGTTTGCAACTTATAGGTAACAACTCAAAAAATTGTAAGGAAGCTAAGGTAGTGGAAAAACTTCCTACACTAACCTTGAGAGGAGAATAATGCAATTTTTTTTTAGATATTTAACAATTACAAAAAATTAAACAAAAATAAACACAAATATTATGCATACCACAACACAATGATTTACATGGGGAAAACCCTTTCGAGAGAAAAACCTCACACTCCAAAAGTCGCCCAATATATTATTCAAAAATAAAAAGATTACAATATACTTGCAGAGCAAGCTTCTCATAGGAGTATCACCACCAAAGATCAAGAGAAAACTTGATCGCTATCAGAATCTCATAATACACCCACGTCTACATACATCCCACCCACTTATAGCAAGATTTTGGAACCTTCTAGAATTAGGGTTTTACAAGGTCATTTTTCATTTGATGTGTTAATGAAAAAATCTTTTCGTGTCAGTGGGAAAAAACCTTGATGTGTCAACAAATTTTTTTTGGGGCATTGCCTCGAACCCCACGTCTTGTTACAAGTGTATAGTATTTGCATGATTAGTTGCCACATGACAACATACATCCTATCAATAAATCACATATAATTGCAAGGTTGAGACACAATTTCCCAACAAATCTCCCACTTGTCAAACACCTTACAAGGACAACAAAAGGGTGTCATCATCATCTCTAATTGCTAGGGGCCGAAAGGCCCATAGTCTCTGAACACCATCTAAACTTCTCTGTGCTCATAGGATTTGTTAAAGAATCAACAACATTCACCAAAGTCTCTACCTTAACCAAATTCACCCTTCTATCTTTGACCATATCTCTAACAAAATGATACTATACATCAATTTGTTTGGTCCTAGCATGAAACATCTGGTTCTTGGCTAGACATATCGCACTATGACTATCAAAATAAATAGTCACTGCACCTTATTTTATTCCAATATTTGAACATAGTATCTTAAGCCAAATGGCTTCTTTACAAGCATGAGTAGCTGCCATATACTCTGCTTCAGTGTGGAAAAAGTGACCACAACCTGTCACTTACTCATCCAACTAATTGCACCACCAAATAAAGTAAACACATAAGAATTGGTAGATTTTTTTCTATCAACATCACCTGCCCAGTCTGAATCCACATAACCATGAATATCAAGGGAAATCTTGTCTTTAGTCATATTACTATGATAACATAAGGAATAATTTGAGGTACCACAAAAATATCTGAAGACTCTTTTAACTGCATCCCAATGAACTCTACTAGGATTAGACATATGTCTAGAAAGAACTCACATAGCTTGGGTAATTTTTGGTCTAGTACAAACCATAGCATACATCAAACTTCCAACTGCACTCTAGTTAGGCACTTTGCTCATGTCTTCCATCTCTGATGGAGATGTTGGACAATCTAAAATAGATAACTTTGTTCCAACTGAAATATGAACACACAATGGTCTACAATCTTGCATATCAAACCTCTATAAAATTGAGTTTACATACTTGCTTTGGCCAAGCCATAGCTTTATGTTCACTCTATCTCTTTTAATTTCCATCCCAAGAATGTGCTTAATTGCACCAAGATCTTTCATTTCAAATTTAGCAGCAAGTTGAGATTTTAGTTTTGAAATCATACCTTTCCCTCTACCAATACATAACATATCATCAACATATAATAGAATAAATAGGAAACGATCACCATCAGTTTTACAATAAATACAATGATCTGATTTAGAACGCTCAAATCCCAAACTCAACACATATGTATCAAATTTTTGGTACCAAATCCTAGGACTCTATTTTAATCCATACAAATATTTCTTCAATTTTCAAACTAACTTACTTTTACCTTTCACCATGCAGTGCTTTAGCTGTGTCATAAATATCTTCCTCCAAATCACCATGAAGGGAAGCAATTTTCACATCCATTTGCTCGACCTCTAAACCATAAGCACCGGTAATAGAAAGCAAAAATATAATGGATGTCATTTTTTCAATAGGAGAAAATATCTCACCATAATCAACACCCTCAACTTGAGAGTAACCCTTTACAACAAACCTTGCTTTGTACTTCTCAATACCTTCATATGAACCACTTTTTTTTGAACACCCATTTACAACCAATAGGTTTTCATCCTTCAGGAAATGGTAAAAGATCCCATGTATCATACTTTTCCAAAGATGCCTTTTCTTCATCAATAAAAATCTTCCAGGATTCTACATCATTCATACCTAGTGCCTCTTCTACAAATTTGGGTTCATCCATGTTAGTATTCAAAGTAAAAATACATCCCCAATCATCAGGTGAATACCTTTCAGGTGGTTGTCTATGCCTTGTAGACCTACGAACAAGTTGAGTTGGAGGTTCTTTCTCCTCTTTTGAAGACCTTGAGCTAGATGAGCTCTCAACTTCTTATATATCCTTGGGCCTTGATTCAATTTTCTCAGGAGTAGAAGAAAATTGAATTACATCTTCTTGTTTACTTTTTTCTGGCTGCAATGTAATAGGAGAAGGCTTAGTTTCTGTAAAAATAACACTTCTACTGTGTATTACCTTCTATGCAATAGGATCCCAAAGCTATTATCCTTTCACACCATAACTATATCTGATGAAGATACATTTCACAGCCTTGTTCTCCAACTTTGTTCGCTTCTCCTTTGGAACATGTGCATATGCCTCACAACCAAAAAATCTAAGATGTCTTAATGAAGGCTTGCAACTTGACCATGCCTCTATAGGAATTTTATCAACAAGAGCTAATGTAGAAGACCTGTTAATTAGGTAATAGGTAGTGGCAATAGCTTCAACCCAAAACCTTTGTTCTAGGTCAACACCACTCAACATACTTCTAGGCTTCTCCATCAGTGTCTTGTTCATTCTTTTTGCAACTCCATTCTAGTGTGGAGAATACAAAGTTTTCTTTTGTCTATGAATACCACAATATTCAAAAAAATCTATCAAAATAATTAGAGCAAAATTCACTGCCATTATTAGTCCTCAAACATTTTATTTTCTTTCTAGTCTGCAACTTAACCATTTATTTAAATTCTTTAAAGCGACTGAAAACTTCATATTTAATCTTTACAAAATATACCCATTTCCTTCTACTATAATCATCAATAAATGAAACATAATATGTGGATTTACTAATTGAAGGAACATCTACAAGACCAAATACATCAGAATGAATAAGATCTAATACACCACAAGATTTATGAGAACTCGAGTAAAACTAAACGCGGTTTTGTTTTCCATAAATGCAATGCTCACAGAAATCAAATTCAAGATTACAATCAAACAAACCTTCAACAAGGTTTTTATTTTTTAAGGTCCTTAGACCCTTTTCTCCAATGTGGCCAAGTCTCTAGTGCCATAACACAGTTTTCTCTGCAGGTAACTTTGTCTTAGAAGAAAGAGCACCCTTGGGTACCGAAAAGCCATGACCATCTATTGAAGGTGAAAAGAGGCCACAAACCAATCACATTCATATACCTATCATTCCAATTGAATTGAAAAGTCTATATCAATAAACCCTCAATAAATCCATGCCCAAGTTGTGGCATAAATCCCACAATGGCCACCTTACAAAATGCACACCATAATGATAAGAGAAGAGCAATATGCTCAATACTAAAAATGCCCAAATTGGAAACTCTTCAAACTCCAACTGCAAGAAATATCAATCATTATCTCCAAATTTGTATCCTAAGGAGACACACAAATTTGCTAATATTGTCCAACTAGAAGACTGTAGTTCAGTCTCCCCACAAAACAGCTAGGGTGGAATCATTTCATGATTGAAACCAATTTTCTTCAAGAAGGTTTTTGTCCTCCTAAAGGCTAAGATGAACTAGGTTCAATCTCAAAACCACAAGGATTTCAATAAGAGAAATAGAATAAACTGGCATAACCAAATGAGCTCTCATACCCTTGTTTTATACTTTTTCTACCAACTCTCCAGAAGTTTCTATTTTAAATTCATTTTTTAATTTAAACTCCATTTTAGCTCTAAAAAGGATCTTTTGATTAAAATAATGATAATTTGACACATAGGGCCTTCATTTAATGCTTCCATGATTTAAAACATTTCATCTTGGTTCCGTCAAGCTATAACACAAAGGTGCTTTTAAAATATTTTAATTAATATTTGGCAACATTAGTAAATTAATTAAAATATAGCCATTAATATAATCATTTTGTAGAAAGTACCAAAATGCATCAAAATCATAAACTAACTGCACTAGAGTGATCCCAATGAAGAATAATGATAAATGGAGCTGATCGAGCGACTTTCTATGAATATAAACTCCCTCCAAGAATCTTGGAGCCCAAACTAAAAGCTAAAAATAACATCTGAAAGCATCAAATAACTCCTCTAAATCATCTGAGCTCACTACTAACATCAAATTACCCTTCTAATCAAGTAGAAAAAAAACCAGAAAATCATCTCCAATTGCAAAGCAAGTGAACCCTAAAATGGGGACATTACACAACACTAGTGGTCTAGCCTTCTGAGAAGCCCACTTGAACAACCCTATTGAAAATGCACTTGATATAAGGTGCAAGGACCTCAATACCCCACTTTAAATGTTCTACTTGCAATCCATCAATATCCTTCACTTTTCCTTCTCCCAACCTTTGTATGCCTTGATTGCTATCTTCAACGGTGAAAAGTTTAGTGGTTATGTTGATTACTTGAGGTCTATGTTTATCCTACTCATGTTCATATAGTAGCTTCACATAGTCTAGCCATTTTAAGCATGTATATTGTTTTCCTTATGTTTTCTTTTTTGTTGTAGCTCCTTCCAAAATATTTTGGGTTTGTGTTTTCCAAGGGCAAGCAACTCCATTCTTCTTGTATTCACATATTTTTCTTTTTTACACTGTATCATCTTTTTATATTCTTTCTTATTTTCTATGGTCATTCCACCCTCATGGAGCCTTCTTTTTGTTATCTTTCACTAGTCATCAAGCCAAGGATTGCTAGAAAAGTATTTGTATTTCACCTCTTGGGCCTAGCCCTCATAAACTCACCCAAAGCCTTGTGCACTAAGGTAATCAACATGTTCCTTTTTATGGGGGTATTCTCTATGTAATTTGCACTTCCTTCATATTTCCTAAGAAGTTTTTTTATGGCATTCTTGAATATTTTTTTATTTTCTTGAGTCATGAGGATTCTACCTTGAGGTAGTACTTTCATTTTGTTGAGATGGACTTGTTCTCTTGTTGCTTGTTTATGTGGATGCCAAATTATATATATATTTGATTATGATTTGATTTCAAGTAGATATCAAATACTTTTCAACCACTAGCTCCATTAGCTTTGAAGTATAATTATGCGAGAAAATGACATAATTTACCACACTTTTCCCATTATAGGTTTTACACATGATGTTGCCTAAATTCAACCATGATCTCATATTATTACATATGACCAAGTTGAATAAATTGCATAGCCCCAACAATTTTTTCTTGTAGTACATGACATTGTGTTTACTATCTTGAGAGGTCATTTCCCAAAGTTTATGTTTCCCTTCCTCCAACAATAGAGGATCATCTTTCTCTTTGTTTATGCTTTTAAAGTTAAGAGCTTAAATGCTTGATGTCTTGGCATTAAAATTGCCAATTATTATAACTTCCCCCATGCCATTAAAAACTAAATGTCTTTTTTTTAGTAAAGTAAAAGGGTCTTCATGATCTAGACTCATTTTCTTATATTATTTGGAGCCTTTAGGAGAAAAGTAAAAAGTTTTCACCCTTATTTTAGTCTATTTTTTTTTTTGATACGCAAGATGTTTTATTAATTATAAAAGGAAACATACAGTCCGCAAGAAATTTCATTATTTCAACCCAACACTAGAAGCTACCATAATGCCTCCACCTAGAGCAGAGAATTTAACCATAGAAAAACCTTCAAAATTGGCAGAGCCATAGACTAACCCAAAAAACCTAATTCTAAGCTATCCATTACCAAACTAGAGCAATTACTGATAAAATATTTAAACCATCCAAGTTACAGAAACCCATTTAACTTTGCAAATGACTCGAAATCCTTTACCCAATCGAAACCATCAGCTGTCGTTAACCCTAACAAATTCTTTAAATATTCCATTGCAACAACCACTATCATTCAGTGGCACATGAGAGTTTCCCTGCTCAGGTCCAAGAGGAAGGGGCAAAACCTTATCACCTTGTCAGTGCTCCGAAAAAGCTCTAGATCACTTGGCTGTGGTATCCCAGTACCTATAATCACCATCTTCAAGATCTCCTCCACTGGAGGTGGAGGTGAGCCACCAACAAATCCTTTGCTTCCATCGTGGGAACTTAATTGTCGAGCAGAGAGGCCAAGAAGAATGAGGAAATGTGTGCATTATCCCTCCCATACTCCTCGCACTCAATGTGACTAGAGCCCAAAACCATCTTTACTGTTGCAACTACAAGAGGATCAGTATTCAACAATATTCGCTTCAAACTTTGGTCTGTTATCTCTTTGAATGCAGCTTGCCTTAATGTCACCAACAGGGAAATTGGAGTGTCCACTCCAAACCATGAAAACCCCTCCATCGACACTGCAATGATAAATTTTGAACACCCGACCATTGTCATCTACAGACAACACCAGAGGCTGAGCACACTTTGCCAACCGAAGCACCACCATAAACTACACACCAACTCCCAAAGTCTTTACTACGCTACACAAACCAACACCACCTTCCAATAAATAAACCTGCATTCATCAAGCAATTTGATCTACACATGAGCAAAAGGTTAATTCTTTGCAAGGCTAGTTGTCCTTGCTCCAGCAATGTCATCTTGCATATCCGGCTTCGTATGCGAGACCATCATTAAAATGCAAGCTCAAACTAACTTTCAATAATACTTGTACTTACCATCACTGATGACGCCCACTCTTCCCACCAACGACACCTCAACTCTAGGCTCTCCTACATGGCTACCACTCATCTCATCCTAATCAAATAACATCACCAACCTAGAGGGTCGCCCCCCCAACCGCCTAGTTTCGCCTAATTTCATATTATTTTCAATCATATATACTATTTTTTGGGTCTTATTTCCCCACTTTTATAATTTTACACCATGATTCTTTGATTAGAACTGCAACTCCACCTTGTCTTTTGCCACTGTCTATTCTCTCATTCCAAATTGAAGCTTTTTTACATCCTTCAAATTTGAGGATTTTACATCCTTCATGATCATGAGCCTCTATAAGGATGATAATATATTTTCCTTCTACTATGGGCCACAAAATCGGTCCTCTTCTCCATAGGCAACCTCTACAATTCTAGATTACCATTAACAAATATTCCTAAGGGGCCCTAAGTTCCTATTTCTAGTGTGTAATTTTGTCACAAACTTGAGCCTTTCCATTTTGTAACCAATCCCATTTTCCTTCATTTCTTGTTTCCTAGACCAAAATATCTGATAATTTACTTATAAATTTGTTCCCTAGACCAAAATATCTAAGCATTTACTTATAATAGCTAAATATACTTATAAGAAAAAATATTTTTCTTTATAAACAATTAGATTATTTATATTTTTTTGGTTTTTTTATAAAGAATTATATAAGATAATTTTCTATAAATAAATTGGTATTAAATAGGTATTTTATTTTATTTTTAATTTAGAAATTTATAGTTATTATATTTTTTAGTATTTATCATGTCTGTATTGTATACTTTGTACCACATTCAACCTTTCCTCTCTCTCCTCTCCCACTTCCTCCTCTCTCTTTTTAGTCAATCTTGGTTTGCAACTAACCATTTTTTATCTCATTAAGTTCTCTAACATCCTGATGATGGATGATAAAATGTGATTTGAAATGTTGTGCTAAAAAATATCACATAATTGAACCTAAAAACATGAGTAATAGACCAAAATAGTTATGGATATAAAGAATAAAACTTATAACTAACAATTGGACCCAAAGGTTTGATGGGGTTGTTGATAAACAAATTATTATAGTAATTTTTGTTAGAGAGATCATTTTTTCATCGTTAAATTTTTAATTTAAATGAAAATAATATAATTTATTTATGCAGTTTATTAAATGTATTGTTTATAAAATAGAAATTGGTGAAATAACTTTTATTGAAAAAAAAAATTAAAACTAAAAATTATGTATCATAGATGAAATTATATCTTATCTAAAATTTATAAATGAAAATTTGAATATGTTATTGTACCATCGTAAATTGTCACCCTTGACAATTTTACAATATTTTTTCCCCCCCTTTAATTATTGAGCCTAATTGAGTACCTAATTTCCTAAATTATGCATTCTATTGCCCATTTTTAACAATTACCGATGAATTGCAAGTAAGAAACAAATGCATTTATCTACTAAAACATGTGTTTAAATATGAATCCATATCATGACCATGTTGTATATTTATCCTAGGAGTGTTTGTGTGATGACATTGATATTAAGTGAAGGTTTCTTTGATGCTTTCATTTCTTTAGAAGGACAATAACCAAGACCTCTTGTTTTTATTGTGAGGTAGGCTCTATAGGGACATGGATACCTTGTTCTTTAACACCACATCCTTTTCCATTATAACGAAGTTGTTTCAAAAGTTCATAACCTCTTTCATAAAGTTTTTTCTTTGCTTTTGAAAAAGACCTGGTTTTTCATGATCATACTCATCATATGTGGATGTATAATTTTTGTTTTCCTCTTTTTTACTAAAAGTTGTTGACTCACATGCTCTTGATGACTCATATTGTGTTGATATTATGCCAAATTCTTTTTATTTTTTTGATTTGTGTGTAATCTTGTATTCTCCCATGAATGCAGGTGTAAAATTTAAGGAACCCCAATCATCATCCAATAGTTTTGTGATTGATGAAAAACACTTCTCTTTTTTGTCCTCTTGCACAAGTTCCAATTTTGTAGTTGGTGTCAATGCTATAAGAGGATTTGTCATTCTAGGTTCAATTTGTAAACAACTCTAAGGTCCAAGATCAACTTTTATTGTATAAACCTTATTCTTGTAAGTGTATTTCAATAAATGATGTAACATTGAAGGCAACAGATTCATTGCATGAATCTATGGTCTACCCAAGAGAAGATTCTATGAAATATCATTAGGCATGACATGGATAGGAGTTTATAAAGTAACCCTATGAACTTTAACAAAAAATATTATCACACCAAACAGTTGTTTTACCACATTACCAAAACCATAGATAGATAAAGAATCTGGTTGTATTTTAGTATTATCAACTCCAATTTTATCCAAAAGGTTTACACAATAAACATTGAGTACTGAACCATTATCAAATAAGAGTATGCTTAATGCCAAACCTATTAATAGTAGCCCATATCATCAAAGCATCATTTTGTTTTGGAATTTCCAAAGGGGGTAATTCACTTTGATGAAAGACAATGTCCAAATTAGGTGAATTCATATTTTGAATCATAGTTTCCACATCATTTGGTTGCTATGGTAAGGAGGTGATGCTATCACAAACATAATAGGAAATCACAAACATTTTTTAGCATGCTATGGTAAGGAGGTGATTCTTGAATCAAATCCCACAAGGATATCTTAGCAAGAGTGCTATGAGTGTTATATGTATGAGCAACTATATTGTAACTTTGTTGCTTCAAAATATTGTTACTAGTGAGTTGCCTTGCAAAATTTAAGATATGTCTTGGAGGCTTTGATTCGTGTTGTGGTGGCCCTATAATGAGAAGTGGCTTAGGAGGTCTAATAACTAAAGGACTCTTAGGAGGTACAAAGGGAATCTTAGGTGGCCCAATGATTAGAGGACTCTTGGGAGGTCCAAAGGGAGTTTTTGGAGGTTCAATAATTGAAGAGATCTAATGGCCAATTGTGCATTCATAACCTCAATGGATTTGACTTCATGTTGATGATTTTATAATGAGGGGGGATCTAAGTTTTCCTTATGCTCTTCATCTATACTATCTTTCAAAAAAAAAGTATTAATAACATCTTCTTCTTTTGGTAGACTATCTTCCCAAGTGGGAGAAGTATTGGGAGAGGGACAAATAAAATTCTCATGACATTATACAATTGTATCTTCTTCATCACAATTAGGAGAGGTATCGGGAGAAGAACAAATATGATTGTCATGATTGACAACAATTGCATCCTCTTGCACTGAAACATTCTCAAAAGTGGGAGAGATGTTGGGTGATGAGTGGAGACTAAGAAAAGTGATTTTAAGAAATGTGTCAATGATCTCATCCTCCTATTCCATAATATCCTTGCAAGTTGGGGAAGTAGAGGGAGAGGGACAAACAATATCCTCATGACATTTGACAATTGGATCTTCTAACACCAAGATACCTTCGTCACAAGTAGGAGAGGTATTGTGAGAAGAAACCTATGATTGTCATGATTGTCTATGATTGCATCATATTGTATCAAATCATCCTTATAAATGGTAGGGATATAAGGGGTTGAGTGAAGGATAGGAAAGGTGATATTAAGGAATGTGTCAATGATTTTTTTCTCCTACACTAAGTTATTCTCATAATTAGGGAAAACACTTGGAGGATGACTAACATGCTTGTAAATGACCTTATTTTGTTTCCCTAGATTATGATCATAACTAGGTAGATTGCATGTATACAAGCCATTATTTACCATATCAGAAACACATCTTTGAAAAGGAAACATGCTTCTATTTATGCAAAAAATGAGAACTAATCTATCAAAAATATTCAATGTTTTATAAATGTCTATAGATCTGATGACTTTCAATATTGAAATGTAATATTTTTTTTTCAAATTTGCAAAAAATTCAAGAAAAATTACACTTTTCTTGCACATTCAATAACAATTTTTAAAAATTTCAAAACAAACTTCTGCAAGTTGGAACATATTGATAATACAAAGACAAAAGACTATGTACAAATTGTCTGAGACACCGATACAAGGAAAGGTTCACCCTAGGGAAAATGAATCCTTGGATATGGTTTTGAAAAGTAAAAATTTGAATTTTTATGTTGTTGATTGATGTTTGTTTCTCTTGTTGCAAACAATTTAAACAATGGCTATATTTGCATATTTTGTTTAATTTAGGACCATGTAATGCAAGATGCAAGTGTGAAACAAATGTGAATTTTTTTTGACAAGTTTTGAATGAAAATTTTAGATATAAAATTCAATATTTGATTGATCAGAAGATACCACAACTTGAAAGTGATGATTTTATTCCAATTGCAAACAAAACTATGCATTTTTTTTACTTGTTTTTGAGCTAAAATGAAAAATGCAATATACATGCAATGAACAATTTCAAAATTTTAACCACTTAATGAACACAAATCAAATGTAAGTCTGATATAAAGATGACTGAAAAAAATATAATGCAAGCTATGATGCAAGATGAATGCAATTTTTTTGAATTTTTTTGATGCTTTTAAAATGTAAAAATTGAACCCTAAATGATAAATGCAAAACAATGCAATGTAAATCTAAACCTAAGGTTTGAAGGAATTCCAATTTTAGAAAGTTTATAGTATAATAATTTTGGGTTCACCAAAATTAAACATAAAAACGTGGTGACTCTAATATTAGTGTCCATAACCTAGGGCTCTTTCCAAATTTTTATAGATTTCATTGGGATATAGATCAACAAGGTGAATTGTTTGACTATCAACCTCAAAGGCGAGTCAACCAAACCTAGATCTATATCCTAAAGGGGATTGGATTTGATTAGAAATATTTGGAAATGATTAACTTAATCTTCTTATATTCCCTAATGCATAAAATTTGTATTCGCAAAAACTAATAGACTGAAACAATAATTTACTAATGGATCTGGAGAGTGCAGAGGATGAAAAATATGCTCAAAAAAATTGGTTTTAAGGTTCCTACAAGGACTAGGTCTCCCTTGGGAAAATGAGTTCTTGTAGGGGTGTATTGGTCAACTTTTGGGGTCCTCCGGTACAAGATCTAAACTTCTATTTCCCCTAGGTCCCACTGTTAGAAAGTCATAAATAAAATTTGTAATGGAGTTTTTGTGGCTTGAAAACAATGATGACAACTTTGAAAAAAATGAAAGGTTTCTCCTTCAATATCTCCCCACTCCTTCTTCAACCTAAGACCTACACATACACAGAGGGGGGAAAATTGTTTGTTTTGTGTGAATGGGGGTTTTCCTTGGTCAAACCTCGGTTTAGTAATTGAACCTTGATAGAAATAAATAATGACAAAGGAAATGATGAATGAACACTTGTTTGTTACAACTCACCAAACCTTAAATGGCTACCCTTAGAGTACTCAAGTCAAACAAATCACTCTAAGGATTGGATCTTGATTGAATTGACTTGAATGATTTCTTGACTTGATGCTTGAATGCTTGAAACCTACACGACAATGTTAGCTCCAAAACATGATATGAACACACATAAGCTTGAACATAATGATAGGATCTTGAATGCTATTGTAGATTACTGATAAATCTACTCTTGAATGCTTGTGACAACATTATTCACTCATATGAAATTTTCCTTAATGCTAGATGATTTCAAATGATAAAAAGACTATGTATTTATATGTGTTTATCTAATTTCTCAAAAAATAGATTTCAAAAGCTGACATTTGCATATGAAATTTGAATCATTAAAATACTGCCAAAAATATATGAGAATTTAGGACTTGAGACTTAAGGAGGACCCATTCATCCTTGGGTGAATGAATCTTGGCTCAAAAGTCCAAGAAATTCATTTCAGGGTGATTAAAATATTATTTGCATTAATTAAATATAGGTTCCCCTTTTGGGAAACAAAAAAATTAAGGCTTTGAAATGCATAATTTAGAAAGTTAGGAGCTTAATTAAGTCCAATTAATTAAGGGACCCAAACATAGTGTAAAATTGTAAAGGTATACAATTTCCTACACTACAATATGTTGTAGATTTCTCTTCCATAAGTTGTGTTACATTTTATTTTTTTGCCTTCTTGCATAGTCTATTGTGTGTGTTAGTTTTCAGGTTGTAAAGGGAGAGCCTCCCTTTTTATCACCTCTACTAGGGATTTTTGAATTTATCCATGTAAAATAGCTCTATCATTCAAGTGGCTAAGATGAATTTTCCACATAAGAGACTAAGGATTAGAAAAATGAATTGAAGTAAAAGAAACAAGATAAATGCATAAACACATAGATCTTACCTTAAATCACCTCCAAAATCCATGATTGAGCTAGAATAGGATGCACCCTAAGTCTATTGACATGCTCTAATTAGATAGAATGTGGATTTCTCTAAAAAATATTTCAACATAACCTTGTTGTAATGGAGATTGTGGAAACAAAATGGTAGCTTGAACTTGTAAAATAATTGATGAAAATGAAGGATAAATTATAGAAAGAGAGTCAAATAAAAGAAGGGATACAATATTTCCACATGATCAAGGGCTCATGTTAAGAGGTTCTCTCAAGAAAGAAAGAAAGGACAAGTGTCATGCGAGGTTTAATTAAGATTGGAGGTTAAATGATGGAGATTAGATAATATTGTAGAAGATTGTGATAAATCCAAATATAGTTAAATCTTTGACTTTTTCCCATTTTGAGGGAGGTGTTAATTTAAAATTAGATTTTATTGATAGAATAGAGACTTGTCCTCATATAAAGTCAACTAAAAATGTGACATTTGTCCCTAGTAGCTTTAAGGAAGAAGAGGTTAAGAATTATTGGGTGAATGTGCAGGCATGGACATGTTAAGGGGACGTCACATGGAAGGTGATGGCAAGTTTGGATTTTGAAGAATTTTAAATTGGAAAAAGGTTAAATGGAGAATAGAAGAAGATTAATTAATTAATTAATTAATTTTAGATTAATTAATTATCAAGCTTTTAGAAGAATTAAATGGTAAGGACTAAGGTTGAATTAAATAAATCAATCAACCTTTAAAAGAGGGGAAAAAGGAAAATTAATTGATTAATAAAATATTTGATTAATTATAGATAATGGGATAAATTAATTAAAATTTAAAATTTTAATTAATTATAATGAAAATTCAAATTTGTGGTGTCCACAGAGACTTCTAGTGAAGTGAGGAGTATTTTAGATTCAATTCCTAGGCCCCAAACAACCTCTATATATGGCTACAAGATTCCATTTACCTTTATGTATATCTAAACACCCCTAAATTTTCTATAGCCTAACCATAGTTAATATTCATCCATCCAAAATATGCGATGAACCAACAAATTTTAGTCCTAAGAACTTCACCATTACATGTACTTCATAGATATGATAGTGGGATATGAGTGTGATCCTAGTCAGGGCTATAGTTAGGAATCTAAATATGATTTTTCCAACACTAACTTGATGTGCCTTGGAACAATAATTCTCTTACATCTCATGTAGACTGGATATATCTATGTAAATAGGATTTATCTCATTACTTAGTGCTATACTACATAATGATATATTTATATTCTTACTAAGGAAGTGCTTGCCTGCTGAATTGATTTGTGATGTATTACATCATTCTTATTCATGTTTTTACGTGTAAACTATCAATAATTCATTAGATTCTTTATTATTGATGAGTGAATTTATACTTATGTTAGTTGTTGAAACATTGAAATGGTTTAATTTATCTTGTACATATAAATAAATAATTTTCTAAAAACTTATAATTTTAACTTCACTATGAATCTATTTAACTTTACTATTATATATTTTTTATGAAACAACATTATTTGAAAAATCTATTCATTTGTGATGTTATATTTAGTTGTGTATTGTAACACCATCTATGCGTATACCACAATCATGACATTCCATGAGACTATGCACTCTTTTCTTGAGAATTTATTAAAAATAATTCATATTCCTTTTTTATATTAGATCCCATAATTTTACATGTATTTATCAAGGTATAAAGAAACTATTATTTATAATTTGATTAAAATTAACTTCATTTGAAATTCCTATGTTGAAATAGAATTGAGCCATGTGATTGTACACTAGATATTAGTAAATTGTGATAACATGTTAAATATAATGAAATATAGAAATATACACCAAATATATATATTAATGTCCATACACACACGTGTACATGTCAAATTTATAAATGAGGTCAATGCATATATACATCAATAATTAAATATCCATACAAACATGTACATGGACAAAAAAACATAAATACATCCATGTGTCAAATATAATTCCATAAACATATAAAAGTCCATAAATGTGCATATAAATATATGTATCTATAAACATGTATAAAAGCCCATAAACATGTATAAAAATCCATAAACATTTATAAACATTTATTTGGATAAAAGTCCATAAAAACATGCCTAGTCCAATAAAAGTCCATAAACATATAAATATTTACATTCAAGTAGAGATTTGTCAACAACTCCTAGTCAAGTGACCCTCAAAGTGAGAATATTTCTCTTATAGATGCATAGATCCCTATAATTAAATCTAATTAAATTAAATTTGAATATTGATTTCAAATATAAAATTTATTGTAGGTGAAATTGTACAATCACATGTGTTTTAAATGATAAATATCTTGAACCTTCCCACCATCATCAATTGAAGCACATGAGTGTACAGGCTCTACCCTCAAACTATCTTGAGTATCACCTATTGGATCTGTAGACACCTAAATTTGACCACTTTCATATGGTCAAAGGCATCTCCTTAACCATCCTTTTGCTCATTTAATTTGTCCTCTTTGCCGGTATTAACTAAATTACTAATTTAATTAATATTATGTGTCCTACATAAGGTTTCCGAAGTATTTAATTTAATAAATAATTTTTCCCTCTTTCCTCTCTAAATTAAATAAATGTATCACTTTATTTAATTTAGTCATATTATCCTTTAGAATTGTAAATGCATTTTTGAATTCCTCACTTTCTCTCTCATTGTCACATCCTCCAACTTTTGCAAGTTGGTCTCTAACCCTCTTTCTTAATCATAATTAATTTATGATTAAGATATGCACACCCCTAATCATCATTAGGGTCCCATCCTCCATAACTTCCCACTTGCCTCTAATCTTCATTAATTTTCCTAATCAAGTACTTGCACAACCTTAATCACTTAGTTAGGTCAACCTAATCCCCATGTCATTTATGGAATGTGTCCTAACTCAACTTCATTAAAGGCTTTCTCTTTTTGGAGAAGACACTCCATTCCCTATGTGAATTTTTAATTCATATTTAATCCCCCAATACATTCCTTGGAATTTAAAATTCCTTCTCTCATCCCCATGAGGATATTTGAAGAATTTTTAATTCCCCACATGTTCTCTCTCCCACGTGGGGACAAGGACCTTCTTTATGATGAGATCTTGTCCAATCCCAAGGTACTATGTATTACCTCCATGTCATGTACTATCCTTCCACCTCATATACACATCATATTTTTCAAGCCACTTCACATGCCATATGTCAAAATATGAGGGCTTGTGAGGCCTCAACTCACCATAGCCCTACATATTGGCCTTGTTGGTTTAATCCCAACCATCCATTTCCCTAGAGAATTCCAAATTCTCTATAAATACCCCCTCTTTTCTCTCATTTTAGTGGGAGATCATTCATGCTAGCCAAACTCTTGTAAATTTTTCCTTGAGCTATACTTAGCTAATTTCTCACATTTGCGTCCATTTTTCATCCATTTTCCATCCTCATCTCATCTCATAGCTTGCATCTCTTGCCATCCAAGGAGCACACAAACATTGAAGATCAAAGGGCCAACCAAAGGGCAACTCAACAAGGTGGAATCTTCCATTTTTATTTGCTTAGTTAATATTTAGGGTAATCTTGAGGTGTAGGGTGTTTTTGGTTGTTATTTGCACTCTTTTGTTTGCTGCTTGTATTCTAGCAAGTAAATCCGCCCTATCACATTTTGGCACGTCCGATGGGACCCACAAACGAGTCTTTTTCTTTCATGTTTGCTATTTTTTTGACTTTTTACAGGTGCAAGTTATAGAGGGGTGAACTCAACCTTCCTGGGGTAGAACCAACCTAGAGGGGTGGACTTGACCTGACAGACAGGTGAACTTGCCCTCCACAGGTGGACTTGACCTTACCCAGGGGCGGACCTACCCTCCATAGACTCGAGAAAGTGTTTTGGAAAAAAAATTCTTAGAGGGGAAAACTTAACCTACAGACAAGTGGACCTGACCTACAGATAGGAGGACCTGCCTTCTAGATAGGTGGACCTGATCTCTAGACAGATGAATTTTTCCTAGATAGATTTTTCTAGAAGGTATAATATCAGTTTTAACACTCCTTTTGACTATTTTAAGGGTTTTTAGGCACATAGTTTAACTAGGAGTTTCAATTAACCTTGTTTTCCATGTTTATTGGTGAGCTATTTGACGTATCCAATCCCCTTACGCCATTCGACGATCTTGGGTAACGAGAAATCATAGCTTACCAAGTCCTTTGAGTCATCCTTTATTATTTTTCATATATGCATATATACATATATGTATACATATATATACATGTATACATATATACACATATATGTATACATATATATACATATATGTATATATACATATATGTATATATACATATATGTATACATATATACATATATGTATGCATATATACATATATACACACACATATATATCTACACACACACATATACATGCATAGATATATAAAAACATACATATATATACATACAGATATATATACATACACACACATACATATGTATGTATATATACTTATATATATACACATACGCATAAATAAATAAATATATATATATATATATATATATATACTTATACATATGTATACATACATATATATATGTATGCATATATACTTATATATATACATTCATGTATGTATATACATACATATATGTGTATGTATACATGTGTATATATATATACATGTATAAATACACATATTGCATTGTTAATGGTGGCTAACACAAAAGTTGACATTAATGAATTATGATGTTAAGTCTTTAATTGAACAACAAAAATTAACCCATAAAAGCACTCGATGATAGGGAACAATAGATATAGGAACCTACAAAAGTCTCCTTTTTTGGTTCCAACACAATAGCTATAAACCCTCTCAAGAGACAAATTTTACCCTGATTCAATATTCTAAGCAAATGAATAAACAACACAAATAATCATTTGTTTGAAAAACTCAAAACTCAACATGCCATAATCCATTAATGGCGATTGCACTTGAATCTATTCACAATAAATGAAAATAAGATCTAAATAAATGCAAAATGTGATTGCACACACAAGAACCTTTTGCTTGATAGCCATAAAACTTAACACCATAATCCATTAACAATGACTGCACTTGAATATATATATATATATATATATATATATACACATACATATATATACACACATATATATATACACATATATATAGATATATATACATACATACATATATATATACACACAAACACATATATATAGACTCAAAATTGAACACCATAATCCATTTATGGAAATTGCACTTGAATCTATTCACAATAAATGAAAATCAGATCTAAATAAATGCAAAATACGGTTGTACACAAGAACCTTTTGCTTGACAATAATAAAACTTAACACCATAATCCATTTATGACAACTGCACTTGACTCTATTTACAATAAGTGAAAATTAGATCTAAACAAAAGCAAAATGTGGTCATACACACAAGCCACATGAAACCAAGAACAAAATATCAATTGCCAATGAGAAAATTGTAAAAAAATAGCACAATGTACATTTTAAAAATTCCAAATACACATCTTCAATATAAGTCTTATCTGTTCAAGATATCCATGATGTGCATGCATCAAAACATCCATAATACATCAGATATATCTTGAACAGATAAACATCTTTCAATGTCTATCATTGTTTCATGAACACATAATTAATTTGGATTGAAAAATAGAAAACCACAACCAAAATGTCAAAATCCAATTAGGAAATTGCAAGAATATAGCTCAAACTCCATTTCAATAATGAAGATGCTACAACAACATATCATTTACAATTGGGTAAATTCAAAACCAGGAACAAAATATCAATTGTGAATGAGAAAATTGCAAAAATTTAGCACAAACTTCATTTTAATAGTTCCGAATACATATCTTCAATAGAAGTCTTATCCGTTCAAGACATGCATGATGCACATGCATCAAAACATCCACAGTAGATTAGACATGTCTTGGATAGATAGACATCTTTCAATATCTATCACTGTTTCATGAACACAATTAATTTGGATTGAAAAAATACAAAACCACAACTGAGATATGAAAATCTAATGAGGAAATTGTAAAAATAGAGATTAACCCATAAAAACACTCATCAATAAGGAACAACAGAGATTAAACCATTGTAAAATGTAAAAAACTATGAAATCATAGTGTAAAAGATATAGGGATGTACATATGCCTCTTTTTTTGCTTACAATACCATAGATATAAACCCTCTCAACACACACAGATTTTACCCTCATCAAACAATCTGAGAAAATGAAGAAATTTCTCAACAAAATTAAAACTTCAAACCATAAGCCATTAATGATGCATGTACTTCAATCTAGTCACAATAAATGAAAATGTGCTAATAGTAAATGCACAATGTGCTTGTTAAAATGCCATGTGTCAACATAAACATTGGGCATGTAGTACCCTCCACATTTGGTCCCTTATCATATTTGAGTAAGTGCGATTAGTTGATTTCAGAGGTCTTGTTGTTTTCATGACTATGTTGCTTTTGAAAATTATGAAATTTAGTTAATACTATCTAGCATGGATTAATGTAATTAATTAAAATTTCTAAGGAGATAATTTAAATAAAATTAAAATTTAAAATAATAATATAATATAAAGTTATTATTAAATTATTATATTAGATTGCTTTATAAATGGTGAGGTTTTGAACGATAATTAATAATAATTAAGAATTTATCGTGTAAAGATAATCACTTTAATAAGAGAAAGTGAATGTATCTTAAATTGGGTAAGAGATAAGATTTTAAGTGAAGAGAAAAAAAATAGAAAAGGCAGGAAAAGATAATTATGCTGTTGAGGAAGGTATTGTGAGGAAAATGGGAAAAGACGATAATATCTGAAAACTAAGTAAAAAAAATAAAAATAAAATAAAATAAAAGATAGAAAAGAGATAAGGTGATAAGTTTTGAAACTACAGCTAAATCAAAACGATAATAGATAAAAAAGATAAGATTTTAAAACTGAAGTGTTTTAAAACAAGAAAAGTTGGAAAGAAAATAATAAAGAAAAGAAAAGATAAAAAAATAAAAATAAAAACAGAGAAAGCAGAAAGCTAGAAAAAGAAATGGAAATTTTCTATTTTGATGGAATTTTAGGTTTCGAAAACCAAAGTATTTCATGATTTTATAAGAAAATAAGAAAAAAAAAGGGAGGAAGGACTATCGAAGTGGATCAGGAGTTTCAAAGATGTGGTGTGTTGCAGAAGTTTGATCTGGGCACCAATCTTCGTTTCAACTTGCGTTGGACTCCAAGTTAGTTCGCTCTCGTATTTGCTTCGATTCTTGCACTATGTGTCTATTCTCTTTTATTGTCTGGCTTTTTTTTTTGCCCTTTGCTTATGGTTTGTTTTTGAGTGGTATAATTGGTTGGGCACTCCAATGCATGACCTTGCTGAACTCTTTGGTCTCATTTTGCTGAATGCGTCCATTGAATTCCTTCATGGTAATCTCTTATCAAATTTCCTCTATATGGAGTTTGAGTTTCTTCCTTGTCCATAGTTCGACATGCTATGATTTAAATACTCAGCTCATATTCGATCGAGTCAATACTATTGGCACCGTTTTCTTTTGCTCTAAGTTTTCTCTTGCCATCCAAGATTTCACAGCACGCCCTCCAACCTCCCCTATGTTGCTGCCTTGCAGTCAATTGATTTTGTTGCAGTATACGATTTCCTTCATAGCGTTGGGTTTATTCATACAAAAGTTTGATGCTTAGTTTTCTTAAATCTTCATGGCAATCAATACTCATACTTAGCACCTTCTCTTCTTGTTTCTTGCATCGTTGCCCCATTGTTTGAATTAGATTTTTAAAGCTTGAAACTTATAATGGCGTCCCTTTCTATTGGAAGCATTCAAAATGCTAGTGTTCTATGTTGTGATCTCTTGTGTGGGTTGTTGGTACTTAGCTCTATGTTTACCTTCAATGGCACCACCTCTCCCTCTGCCTTTGGTTGCTTCTTGTTGCTCTTTCCTGTGTACATTCGATTTAATTATATCGATCTCTCTTGGTATTTCCTTTTGGTGGCTTCAGTATGGTTAGTATTCCATATATATAGAATATTCGATATACTTATGCTAGCTAGTAATCAACGCATACCTTATGCTTGGAATTCGATCATTTTACTTTCTAGTTGATAATCGATGGAAGAACATTATGAATGGAATTTGATTGATATGGTTGTGTTTAAACTTAGAATTTGTTGTTTTCTTTTTCTTCCAATTCAATGGTTGCATTTGATTCCCAAAGAGGTAGAATTCATCGTATTTTTTTTATTCAATTCCTTACGTAAGGAGGGTTCGTGTATCAATAGAGGCTGCATGATCGCCCCTTATCCTGCACTTCTTCCATCTTACTGTAGGTTGCTTGAGAGTTAATCTTTTAGCCTTGTGTGGTTGCGCCATGCGCGCCATCACTTCCACCTCTCTCTATGTCGCTGCTTGCAGCCATTGAAATACTTATAGAGATCGATTTGGAAGCACATAGCGTTGGTTTCTTATGGAGTTCGATTTCTCTTTTGAGCACTTGAACATGGTAAGGTGTATAGACTTCATTACCCTCCCCGATTCTATTAGAACCTCTCACTGCTGCAACTTTTAGATTTGCAAAGGTGTAGTAAATTAAATTAAGCTCTCTGATTTCATTTGTCAAACTATCTCAGCCGCATACTTAAATTTTTCTTCCATTATCTTGAGAGAATTTGCATAGATAGTAGAATATGCATTAGATTCCTCTCCAATCGAGTTTGTTTAGTGTGAATCCTCCAGCTGACTGTCATGTTGTAGTCTCCTTTCATGCGCCATGCATTTGCTGCTTCCAATTTCATTGTGTTACTGCTGTCTGGTCAGGGTATTAGTTGTTGTTTTAAAAGCTCTTACAATTTTTACATTGCTCTAATCAATAGCACTTTAAGAGATTTGTATTCTGTTCAAAATCCAACAAAGGGCTCAATATAGCCGTGCCATGTTAGGACACATTTTATCTAAGCCAGCGCCTCCCAATTCTTATTCCTGATTCATTAATAATTTAATTTATTTCCATAGCTTTGAATCATTGTTGTTGTTATGCTTTACTTTGGCCAACTATTCTGGATTGAATAAGGATCTAGTGCATCTGCCAACATTATCATGCTTTTATTCATCTCCTTAACCTTTGTGCATGACAATGCTCTGGTAAGTTTTGCCACTTCAACCATTATTATTTTCTTGGTTGGTCTAAATCTGAATCTCATGTTACTTGAATTTGGGATGTATCTTTTCAATGTAAACTTTATCTATTCACTAATAAATATAGGAGTTGCAATTTAGTCTGCTCACTCTCAAGCTCAAAGTCAGGTTTGAACAAATGAATGTATATAGATTTTAATTTTATCAGTTCAAATCTGAAGGTCTAAACATAGATAAATCAATGAATCCTTATCTTCCTTATTGTATGGAGTTTTATCATAGATAATATATTTTATTAATAGTGAAGTATGATATCTCTATTAAGGAGAAATAATGATTTATAATTAAAGAAATTTAATTGGAAAATCAAAGATAATATCCATATCTAATTGATCTTAGATTAAAAGATTGTTATTGTATAAGGGTAGAAGTGTTAATTTATCTTTATGTAGGTATTTGTATAATTGGTGGATGTATGAGGATTATTTTAATTGATATGTTAAAGATGGTCTTTTACCAAGCTAAGTTGGTGCTAATAGTTTAAAGTATAATTCCACATAATATTATTGTCATATTATAATTTAATATTTCTATCTATTGAGATTATTACTATTAAATCGATATTTTGAATAATTGAACTCAGGATAATAATGTTTCATTAAATTTTAGTTGTAGTTGATTGGCAAGCTATAGTGTAAGAAACAACAATAACAATTAAGCAATAACCCAAGCAGGTTGTTTCGAAAAGTGAAATTCATGGGTGTTGTAGTTGCTTGTTCGTGTTGGTTATTATATGATTTGATGTTTTATCTTGACATGAATTTTCCTTGAGTTGATTTTGGTTGGGATCCTTTTGAATATCTTGAAGACTTGGATGTGTTGATGAGTATGACCTTTTTGGTTTATTTTGATTTGACGAGCTTTCATTCATTGGGTTGGTGTTGAAGTTGGCTTGAAGCCCATATCATTGACAAACTCTTGTTGCTTCATTTTACCATCATATGTGGATTGTCGTTCTTTTGGTTTCCAAAGGCTTGAGATTATTGTCAGCTGATGTTCTCTTTCGATGTGCCCTTGATGTGGCAAGTGTTTTGATATCATGATTTTAAAAGGGTTGTACATGAATTGTTGAGACATTGATTATGTGTTTATAGCGGGATGGTTAATGCCTCGCGTAGTTTGGTCTTGAGATTATTTGTTTTTCGGTTACGGTACAACCCTTGCCCAGTTGGTTTATGTTAGGGGTCTTAGGGAGAGTGGCTCTTCGTGGGCGCCGGTGCCTCGGAAGGAGGAAGGGCTCAGGATAACCCACGAAAGAGTAATCAAACAAGTGATAACCTAAATAATAGAATTTAGGGGGGATGGGTAGTAAAACACACAAGATAATTAAAATTGGATTCCTCGTCTATGCATTAGGGCTACCATAGACTAGTGATAGACTGAGAAGGCCGTGGTCGGAAAAGTTGTAGTCTCGTCTTCATGAGAGATTACTGGCTCCGCATTAGCTACCCTATGGTGCTGGCGCCTCAGTTAGGAGGAAGGGCCAGGAGATCCATAGATGGGTGCCGTCGCCTCAGTTGGAGGAAGGGCCAGGAGAATCCCATGAGAGCTATACGATGACACTCTCCACTAGACACCCTTGTTCTTGCTTCTTGTCTCATCTGGATATTGTAATCTTTATGTTGTTTCAGATTCTTGTGAAAATGATTTATGAATGTTCTTTGGTGACTTGCTTAATTGTTATTGCTTGGGTTAAATGTGAGGAGTTTCATATCTTTATCGATTTTGTTGACTCATGAATGTTGTTGATTATGTCATTGTAATCCTTGAGTTTTATGATACCTTTGTATGGCGTTGAGTCTTGTGGTTCCCTATTTGGATGTTCTTGGTTGAGGTCTCTTCTTGTCAGCTCCTTAGCATGGGGGGTGGGTCTTCGGACCCACGTGGTCGGGTGGAACGTGCTAAGCACCCCATTGGGTCCCCAGTCAAGGATCGAGAGGTGCAGATTGGTGCTGTTGCGGCGACTCTAGAGTTGTATTTGTCTTGGAGCCAGTTACGTTACTTTGTTCTTATCTTTTTGGATGTATCATATTATCTTTTTATATGGTTTCCGTCCACATTGGGAAATATGTTTGTATCATTGTAAGACTTGAACAGTGTAAAGTAATGAAAAGGATGTGATGTAATATTTTGGCATTGGTAACTTTGTGTGGATATGGCTCCATACCAGATGTTATTCAAGTGTTGTATTTATTTAAGTGAATGGTTCTTATTGATGGTTTTATATGTATGCTTTGTCATGGATTAGATTTGGCTTTCATTCTTTATCATTGATGTATGGCATTAAGTTTCGTAATGTATCCTCGTGTACCCCAAGGGACGTAAATGATATTGGGTTTGTTTAAATGAATTTTCATGTCATAACTTTTGTGCATCTCATGTATGTTAGTTTTACTTAAAAAAAAAAATTGTGTGGTATTTGTTGCTTGAGTTGTCCCTTGGGGTTTGCACGACGGGGCGTTACAAGGCATGAAGACATGACTATATCAAAGAACATTACAAAGCCATGAAATATTTCCAATAGCAATAAAACATTAAGAATACATTAAATTAATTAAAAAACACAAAACCATGAGGAAAATGGCAACAACCAATGACAAAATTGCAAAAAAAAGCCAAAATTGCCTTTTAATAAAATAATTCCAGAAAGATTAGCATGACGAAAAATTGACATTGCCACCACAATTCTTGAGGAATGCATTAATAGGCATGAGCACAGTGAAAACATTAGTCTCTCGCCTTAAAAGGTAGGGTCTAATTATACAAGAGCTTTTAAACGATGTAGACATATTTGTTACAACATGCATACCAACAGGATAGTTAAAAACCCTCTCAATAACCACAAATTTTGCACCTATCTAGACCTAAATTTCATTTAATAGATTGAACTCATGTTCGCATGCATGCATGACAGACAAAAGATTAGTTGCATTGTTAATGATGGTCAATATAGAACTCAAAATTTATGAATTATGGTGTTAAGTCTTTAACTGAACAAAATATGAAATGATAGTGTAAAAGATATATGAACTTTGAAACGCATCCTTTTTTGACAAATTATTTGATGAGGGTCAAATATGTGTCTCGACAACATTAAAACTTGACACCACAATCCATTAGTCAATGAAAATTAGGGAGTAACAAATGCTAGATGTCCTCGTTAAAATTCCACACATCAACATGAACACTCGGTGTAAAGACATGACTATATCAAAGAACATTACAAACCCATGAAATATTTTCAATACGAACAAAACATTGCCAATTGAGGAAATGATTTTATATCGAGACATTTTGCACCTATTTAGACCTAATTTTCATTTCCATTTAATAGATTGAACTGTAGCTTGAATTATGGTGTTAAGTCTTTAAATCAACAACAAAGACTAACCCATAAAAGCACTCAAAGATAGTGAATAGTAGACATTAACCCATAAAATGCACAAGTGTAAAAAACTATAAAACGACATTGTAAAAGATACATGAACTTACAAATGCCTTGTTTTTCGCTTCCAATACAATAGACATAAACCCTCTCAAGAAACACAGATTAGAATGCAAAAATGGCAGTGTAAAAGATATGGGAACTTATAAATGCCTCCCTTGTCACTTCCAATATGATAAATATAAACCCTCTCAATAGACATAGATTTCACTCTCATCAAAAAATCTAAGAAAATGAATAAACAATGCAAATAATCCTTTGCTCCACAAAATTAAAACTTCACACCATAAGAATTTAATAACGCTTGCACTTTAGTATAATATTTCCAATACAAACAAAACATTACTAATTGATGAAATGATTTTATACCAATATATTTTCCACTTATTTAGACCTAATTTTCATTTCCATTTACTACATTGTAATGCAGTTGACATGCATGCATGCAAAGAAAAGGTTAGTTTCATACTTAATCGTGGCCAATAGAGAAGTCAACATTAATGAATTATGGCATTAAGTCTTTAACTCCACAAGAGAGACTAACCCATAAAAGCACTAAAAGATAGGGAAGAATAGACATTAACCCATAAAATGCAAAGAAGAACAAACACTAGATATTAACACATAAAATGCAAAGATGTAAAAAACTATAAAATGACACTTTAAAAGATATAGGAACTCACAAATGCCTCATTTTTCACTTCCAATACAATAGACATAAACCCTCTCAACAGACACAAATTTCACCCTCATCAAACAATCAAAGCAAATGAATAAACAATGCAAATAATCCTTTACTCGACAGGCTTAAAACTTCACACCATAAGCCATTAACAACGCATGCACCTCAGTTATACTGAGACATTTTCTACTTATTTAGACCTAATTTTCATTTTCATTTAATAGATTGAAGTGTAGTTGACATGCATGCATCCAACGAAAAGATTAGTTCCATTCTTAACCGTCGCTAATAGAGAAGTCAACATTAGTGAATTGTGGTGTTAATTATTTAACTCAACAACATAGATTAACCCATAAAAGCACTCAAGCATAGGGAAGACCAGGCATTAACTCATAAAATGCAGAGAACAACAAACAATAGACATTAACCGATAAAATGCAGAGATGTAAAAAAACTATAAAATGATGTACTGTAAAGCCTCGTTTTTCATTTCCAATACCATAGACATAAACCCTCTCAAAAGACACCGATTTCACCCTCATCAAACAATCTGAGTAAATGAATAAACACAAAAAAGATAGTGTAAAAGATATAGGAACTTACAAATGCCTCCTTTGTTCTTCCAACACGATAGATGAAAACCCTCTCAACAGACACAAATTTCACCCTCATCAAACAAGTTGAGCAAATCGATAAACAACGCAAATAATCATTTGCTCAACAAACTTAAAACTTCACACCATAAGTCATTAATGACCCCTGTACTTTAGTCTATTCACAATAAATGAAAATATGCTAATAGTAAATGCACAATGTCCTCATTAAACACCACACGTCAATAGAAACATTGTGCATGAAGACACGACTATATCAAAGAGAATTACAAAGTCATTAAATATTTCCAATAGCAACAAAACATTAGAAATTCATTAAATTAATTTTAAAAAAACACAAAACCACAACAACCAATGAAAAAATTGCAAAGAAAAGGTCAAAATTTTCTTTTAATAAAATAATCTTGGAAACATTAGCATGACAAAAATTTAACATTTTCAACACGATTCCCAAAGAACACACCAATAAACATGAGCGCGGTGAAAACATTAGTCTCTTGGCTATAAGACAGGGACTAATAAGACATCTTACATCTTTATATTTTATATATTTAAACCTATTTAAAAATATCTTATTATAATTTTGAAGATTCTTCTTTTATATATAAAGATATATTTATTTTATTTTATTAATAATTTAAATTTTCATAGTTTATCTAATTATATTTTTGTAAGACATGTATCTCTATTAAAATATCTTAAAATTTTATATTAATTTAGATTTATATATCTTATTTGTTATCTATTAATTAATAATATAAGTTAATCTACTAATATATTATTTATTAACTAAGAAGTTTCCTTATAATCTATTTTCTTAGATTCTTTTAATTTTATACCTTGTTTATATGAAGACTGAGATATATTTTTTAAATGTTAATATGTTAATACAAATTTGACATAATCTTTATATGACACATTAAAATTAATAATTATTAAAAAATGTGAATAATATATCGATTATTATATTTTTAGCATATTGCATTCTTATATTTTAGCTTAGTGGGACAAAACGATTGCATGTCTATATTCTAGTTTAATGGGACAAAATAATTGCATGCCTAGATTCTAGCACTTTATATTTATAATAATTATTTAATAACATAAATATGCAATAAGTTGGTTCATAATAATGATAAGATATAATTTTTTATTTTTTATTTTTAAAATTGAAGATTAAATAATATTTTTTAAAACCTTATCAACTATTATTTTTACTAAAATATTTATTATTCTTTAATCTACGTATAATTTACCTATTTGTAGCTTAACTTATAAAAGATAACGCATATAGAAGAAAGGTAAAATCCATTCATAAAATAATCAAAAATTAATAGTTCACCTTCATTCTTCCTAAAAGATATCCATAACACACAAAAATATTTAGCCAAACATGTTTTTGAAATAATAATTTCTAAAATTTATAAAGTTAAATATTTTACATGTTCACTTTAGGGAGATTAAATTTTATTTCAAGAGGATAAAAAAAATTGTTCTAATTGATTCAAAACCAACTTATTAATAACAAATTAACAAAACACACTGCAATAGTATTGTCTACCAACAAGTACTAATAAAATCAATGGAATGAAATAAAAAAAAATATTTTATGTAGTGCCTCTCCGTTCTCACTTGGGATGTGTAGGTAGTCTAGCTAAGGAATCTGAAGAGGAAGATAGAACAAGAACTTTTGATGGTACTTTTGTGAGTATGATGCACATTGTTTTGTTATTATTATGATGCAAAGATTTATTGGGTAGTTAAGTGATGTAGTAGCATGTTGTGAGGATAAGTGGAAAGGGCGACATTGTACCATTGAACGAATGGGGACATACGCGAATGGGATACAATTGGTAGATTTCCTTTCCTAGCGCCTCAACTATTATGAATGTGTACTCTAATTTATATGTTTGAGTGAACAAGTACATAACATCGGCTCCACCTGGATTCACAGGTCTGAGTGTGTCCACTACCCAACAGTAATGTTGATTGGGAGATAGTAATAGGTTAACCTAGTCAAACTTCTACCCTAGTACAGTGTGTCGATAGTCTGTGTATTGGTTGTATTCTTTATCTACGTTTGTCTTGCTATTTTATTATTGTGCAAATTTTAATTGCGAGGATTAAATTATATGTTATGATTAAGTATTTACTTAATTTGTATTATTGATGTGGAGACTCTATAATAAATAAATAAATTAATTTAATTGAAATTATTATAAAGTAATTTTAATTATTAGATTAAATGTGAATTAAAATAAATAAGTGATTTAAATGTGATTTGAATTAAATAAATTATTTTTAATTTCAAATGTGTAATACCCCTCCATTTTGACTCTTTTGTTCGACAATGTTCTTTGTATGTGTTTCTAATTATGCTTTGATTTTGGAACTTGGTTACGATTTGATCGCGAACTGTAAATCAATATGAATAATATATTTTGATGAGATGTTACTTTATTTTGATGTTATCTTTGTGGCATGTTTTGAATTAACTTAGTAGTTATTTGAGTTAATGATGTTATATGTTTTTGATCATATTATTGCCATATATGTATCTGATGATTAATGATGCTTTACCTTCGTCAGTATTGATGTGACTATATAGGTGAAGGGGACGGGTTGTATCACTCGCTTGCGAGCGCCGTACAATTCCATGATTCCTCTTCACGGTGTGAATATTATGATTATCCATGTACAACATTGTTTTGGTTACAGGTTTGTAGGTACAAGACTTCGTCTCCATCTGGTTTCACAGGTTTGAGCGTATCCATATCCCAACGGGACTATCATTGGGAGATAGTAACGAGGTGTTCCTTGTCAAACCACAACCCTGTCTTAGTGGGTCATCAGTTCATGTTTTGTATGTTGTCGAGTCATGTCATCCTTGATGTTTTGATCATGCTTTTATCATTGTAAATTATCTGAGGGAATTCATATTTATGAGGTAGAAATGTTAATTTATGTATTTTAGATTAAATTATTATTTAATTTAATCAACTTTATTTTATTTAATTGGTAATTTAAAATATTGATTAAATTTATCTTAGTGATTAAATTTATTTGATTAAGTCAATCAATTAATTGATTAGATTTATTATGTTGAGTATATAAATTAATTAATTAAAATTAAGATGTTGATTAGATAAATTGTAGTTAAGATTAAATAAAACAAATAGTGAAAGTTCTTTTGAAAAATGCATAGATCAAATGGTTTAAATTTATTTGAAAATCAATTTTGTTTTTAAATCATTCAAATGCATAAAATTTTTATTTGGATATAATTTAATTTTTAAATAAAAAAAGAGAGAAATATCTCCAAATATTTAATATATTTTATCTAATATATTATTTTGAATATTTAATTCAAAAATAAATAATATATTTTATTGAGATATTATTTTGAATATTTAATTCAAAAATAAATAATATATTTTATTGAGATATTATTTTGAATATTTTATTCAAAAATAAATAATATATTTTATTGAGATATTTATTTTGAATATTTAATTCAAAAATAAATAATAATATATTTTATTGAGATATTTATTTTGAATATTTAATATTAAAAATGAAATATCTTTTAAATATTAAAAAAATGAAATATCTTTTAAATACTTAAAAAAAAAAAAATCTTGGATATTTTAAATTTGGGGGTTATTTAACCAAGTTTGGGGAAAGATTAAGGGAGGTTCTTGCATCCTTGAAATTTGGCTGTGAATTTTGGAAAAGGAGATCAAGATTTGGAATCTGGAAAAGCTTGGAGTTGGAATTTGCAACTTATTTTCTTCTCAAGATCTTCATTCAAACTTCAAATCACAGGTTTTCATGTTTTATTTGTATATGAAATTTATATTTTCAGTTAAATCTTGTTTTCAAATTGTCTTGTTTTCAAATTCTTTGTTTGAATCTTGAATAGATCTTAGAACAATTTAGATTGCTGTTAAGAAATCAAAGTTTGCAAATAGAAATATTTTATTTTAACAATAGCAATTTGAAAGAAGACAAAATAAAATAAAAAAACTTTGTATGAGTATTTGAAAATCTCCATTATGTTCTTCTTTTTGAAATTAAGTGTTGATGTGTTTCCATTTTCTATTGTTTATTTGCACAATTTATCTATAAAATAAGAATTTGAGTGTATATATTTATAAATATGCCATTTTATAAATATGTTTTGTATATTTAAAAAATAAAAACAAAAACAAATGGTTTCACAGAAGAGGCAAAGAAGGGTCAGTAAATTAATCATAACTAAATATTTATGAACTAGGTATGGCTAAATTTTTTATAGGTTTGAAAAAACTTGGTGGCGCACCTTTAGTAAAAATTTCAGAGAAACCCAGGGTTATTAAGGTCACAACAAACTGGTATTTTTTGCTTATAATGTTTGAAAATTGTAAATTAATATATATATATATTTAAATAATTTGATTTGGAAATTTTAATAGTTAATTTAAATAATAAATATATATAGATGTAATTATATATACTTTCATATGTATATTTAATATACATTATTTTGAGATAATTATGTTATTATAATAGATGCAAGAAAATAAATAATTATATTATAATAAAATGATAGTATTTAAAATATTGATTTTATTCATTATGTAATAATGAAAAAATGGAATTAAATGAATAAGTTTAAATACTTTAATATTGTCAATGTTATCTATTTAACTAATTACATGCACTATGTCATTGTTTGACTTGGGTTTAGGAAACCCTAACTCTAGTTAATTGAGTTGTCGAAAATACTATGAAAGGATGTTTTCGTTTATTTTCAATGTTGGACAGTTGAGTCAATTGTGTTTCCTTTGTGATGGGGCTACAACTAGATGTGTTTCCTTTGTGATGGGGCTGCAACTTGAGTTTACTTGAGTTACTATGGCTTTTGAGTTTACTTGAGTTAGTATGGCTTTTGAGTTTACTTGAGTTAGATGGCTTTTGAGTTTACATGAGATATTTTGGCTTTTGAGTTAACTTGGGTAGTGCACATGGTGTTTTATCAAGTATGGTCACCTGATTCTACGAGCAAGTTGTGTTGTACCTTGTTATAAGTTGGATTTTATAATTGGGATATGTGCACTTGGTATACCTTATGTTGGTGGAATTGATCGCTTAGGTTGTTAATAGGGGAGTGGCTTTTCATGAGGGCCTACACACAAAGTATACCCTATGTTGGTGGAATTGATTACTCTCGAACTTAGTTTTGGATTCTAGTCATTATCATCGATCATCAATCCAAATCAAATTGTCATATCATCCAATCTAGGTTGGTCGATTGTCTACCAATCAACCCAATCTGATCTCATCAAACAAATCCACCTCGGTCGAATCAAATCAATCCTATTGAGCCACATCCTCGTCAGCTAATCAATCATCAAACCAAATCAATCCTTTCATCACCAAGGTCACCCCAACATCTTAGTCCATCATAACATCTTGCATGCCCATTCAAACCTGGTCACAAGCAAGAAAAATGGTCGAGGAACAATCCCAACCAAACATCCCTCAAGATCCAAACAACATAGCTAATGCCTCACAAGACCCCCATAACGGTGTGAACATCCCTCAGGATCTGCACAATGGTACATCATTACAATCCGATATCGCCGGTCAAAACACATCACCCCCTAGGGATGAAAACATGGTCATTCAACACAAACTTACATTTGAGGAACACTTTAGTAACCCGGTCAATGTGCAAATGACATATTGTCTTCTTGAAAAACATGGGAAAGAAATATTGGCTCACTTAATTGAAAAAGGTGTCAAGCTTCCATCAGGTATTGACCTATCCAAGTATAGCAGTTCCACACCTAACACACCCCAAGGTTCACAAAATGCACTAGGTAGTTCATATGTCCCCAATGTTCCTCTTGTAGAAGGTTGGCATCAACTTGAATTCGAAAATGTTGTTCTATATCCCGATAGCAATCCCCCGCATCTCGTAATCTCAGTCATAGGGGCTTAAACGACTGATCCCAACGATCCTTTTTCCTTTGGCATGCCATAGAACATCCCACAACCACTGCCACTAATGCTAACGACACCACCCCTTTCAATTCCACCTCCTGTCAGCATTGGGGGTAGCCCTTTCACTGCATTGCGCCCACCTTTTAGGGCCATAAACCAACCATCTCCTTCATATGCATCTCTAGAGCCTCCCCAATCTAACGTACCACCTCCATCTTTGTCACAAGGTACATCTCAACCGAATGTCCCCTTTGGTACCCAACAACCTCTTTTGCAAAGTCCCCCTACATTATCTCAGCTGCCCCAACAACAAAAACCATTATATAACCCACCAATTTCTTCACAACAACCACCATACCAGTCACAAAACAATCTGTCCCAACCTCCCACTCAAACCATATCCCCATTCCTCGCATCCATCCTAAGACCATGAGCTCAAACACAATAGAACATCTCGTCTTGGCCCACGCAATAGCTCACATCACATCAACAACCACCACAACATCATTATTACCATAACCAACAATAGTACCAACATCAACCACCTTATGTTGCCTCCCAATAGTCGTAGTAATACCCTTAGTATTAGCAGGTCAATTTGTAACATCACATCCAAGCTCCTCAACAACCTACCTCACATTTTTATCAAACAAATATGCACTATACCTCACAAAAACAACCCCCGTACTAGCAAAATCCCTTGACATACTAGCAAGGGATGTCATCATCCCACTACCAAAATCCATACCTCAACATTCTGATGCTATCTTAGCAGGATCCTTTATACCATCCATATCCATCCAAACCACCACTAGTCAACTCTGATCTGTTGGAAATTAAAGCCGCTATGAAAGATATTCAAGCTAGGACTGGCAAACAATCGTTCAAGTTCGAAGACATATGTCCGTATCCATTCGATCCCTCCATCTGATTGATCCCTTTCCCTAAAAATTTTGAAATACCAAAATTTGATAGATACATGGGGAACAAAGATCCTAAGGCCCACTTGTAGGAGTTTTTGTCCCAGTGTCAAGAGGTGATACACAACGACAACTATCTCTTGCACCTGTTCCCATGGAGCCTGATAGGAAATGCCCTAGAGTGGTTCATGAGCCTTGAACGAGGGTCCATAAAATATTTTGCAGACCTGTCAGAAAAATTTGTCTCCTACTTCTCCTTCAATTTGGAGGACACTGATACCTTAGATCTCTTTAAAGAGAAACAACATGAGGGGGAAACCTTTGCTAGCTACCTTCAAAGGTGGCATGTGCGGGCAAGATGAATGAAGATGCCTCTAAAAGAGAAGGAGATTTACCCTCTTCATGGAGAACTCTCATCCTAACATGGCCCATAATTTTAGGTTACATTATGTGACCACTTTCATAGAGATAAGTGAAAAGGGACCTATCCTTGAACATGCCCTTGTTGCTAAAGGGCACATCAAAATAACCATGATAAAGTAAGGTCATTTGGAGATAAGCCACGTTTTTGGAACAAGAACAAGAACATAGTGAATGATGGCGTCAATGATACTAAACACGTCCAAGTCACTAATACATCCTAGAGACAACAACCATCCATGCCTAATGCCATAACCGTACCATAGGGGGCACCTCGTCCTCCTCAACAGCCAAACCAAAATAGTCAGGGTAATGCTAAGTGCCAGTATACTCAATTAGGAGAACTCTTGAGTGTCATCTTCAATAAGTTGTTATAGATCAACTATTCAATCACCTACCCTGTCACCAAACCTAAATGTGCATGGTTTAGGGAAAATGAATATTATGTTTTCCATAAAATCAAAGGACACACTCTGAATAAGTGTCAAGGTCTCAAAAACTATGTCCAAGATCTTATTGATCAAGGAGATATAAAAGTCGACACTAGTCAAGCTTTGTCGTCTAATGCTCAATTACATATATATCAAAATGCCTTCCAAAACCATAATCAAGGTGCAAGTACCTCCAACAACAATCCCCAAGATAGCAACACAAATAATGTAAGCTATAAGAATGTACCCCTCAATTATGATAGTATTACCCATTACATTGAGCAACTAGAACCCCATGTATCTATGATACATGTCAAAGCCAAAGACCCTTAGTGTGCTGTTACTACACGACGAGCTCACATCACTATCCCTATAGCCTCCGCATCTGCCCAACCAAGTCCTATAAACTCTAGGTACAACATTCTGGATCACTTAGGGAAGACCCCTGCTCAGATCTCAATCTTGGATCTACTTAAGTCTTCTCCTATACATCAAGAAATACTCAACAAAGCCTTACAGGAAACCCATGTATCTAATAACATCGATCCCACACGATTCCAAGCTTTGGTAGGACACTTGGTTTTATCTTATCAGCTGCACTTCAGCCAAAATGACATGCCAAATATTGATGCCAATGATAATCGCCCCTTGCATATCAAAGTCTTAGTTTCCTGTCATAAAATAAAAAGGGTCTTGGTAGATAATGGATCTACCCTCAATCTATGTACTCTAAAATTCATAAAACAGGTGGGGTATACTCAAGTAGATTTAAGTAATCAAATTATCACGATCAAGGCCTATGATAATGTAGAAAGAAATTTTGAAGGAATTATCAGTCTTCCTATTTAGGTTGGACTTGTAGTTCAGTATAGTATGTGTCATGTCTTTGATCTGGACTTACCATATAATCTCCTCCTTGGTTGCCCATGGATCCACACTATGCAAGCCGTCCCTTCCACATACCATTAGTGCCTAAAATTCCCAGTCAATCGACAAGAGGTCACCATTTATGCTAACCCCCAACCATTTGAATACTGTCACGCTTTAGAAGAATCGTTTCCCCATTTACATTATTGTCCTAGGGTTGAAATGGGGGCATCTCAGTCATCATCTGTCAGTCCACCCTCCACCACAACAACCACTCCATCTTCCCCCACCAATCCTATAGTCACAAAAGTCCAGATCATTGATAAGTGGTGTGGTGACTACGAAATGCATATTGCTCTTAATGTAGCAACCATGCCACTGTCACCACATGAGTATGTTCAACCTTCACATGCTACTCCAAAAGAAGACAAGCCTATCACCTTCAGTGCAAAAAACATCCCTACTACCACTTTTAGGTCCCCTAGTATCAAGATAGATGCACCAGAAGAGGATATAAGTCAGTGGGTATACCAAGAAGAACCCCAACCAGATCCTCCTCTAAAGGAATACTTTCAGGAAGCATATCCTTGGTCAACTAAGTTTGCAGAAAAGTATAACTACCAGGGCAAGGGCCTAGGTAAATAAGAATAGGGACGGTTGCAACCTATTGATACATCAAAGCTGCCAAAGAACATAGGCATCAGATACGACAAAAAGCAAAAAGGCCCTGCAACATCATCTAATACTTCCAATAGTATTGCCATGGATGATGGCTCATTGGAAGACATACGTGAGGAGGAATCCGTCATACACACATACAATGACATTGATCACATAGACCTATCATCCATGTTCGAATGCCTATCTATCTGCACCATTAGCCTATCCCTTCGTCACCCTAAGCTTATTGATTGGGACCTACATGACATAACACCTGTCAATATGTCTGTGGATACATATGTCAACCTTATGGGATTGGGAGAGGATGAACACTCCAGTTGCAAAAATAAGAATAAGAAAAGTAAAAAAGGTCATCTAGTGAAAACCTCCCTGAGGCACTTCTTGACCTTGAAAAAGTAAAAATAAAGGACGTATCTGATGGAAAAAACCTCGAAGAGGTGTTGGAGGATGGAGATGTTCATCTTACCCTTGTGGGAACTTAGTTATCTACATGGTCATCCATCCTAATTGAAGAGACTCAAGAAGTTAATCTGGGTACTACCAAAACTCCTAAGAACACATATGTGGCCAAATCACTCTCATTTCTAGATTATGCAGTTATTGTTCAGTTACTCCAAGAGGGTATTGTCAACATTTTCTTGGTCATATTCAAACATGCCAGGCTTGGACCACACTTTAGTGGTTCATCATCTAGATGTTCACCCTGACACCAAGCCTATCAAATAGAAGCTCCGCAAGATGCACCCATAGGTAGCATTATTAGTCAAGAAGGAGCTAGAGAAATTACTAGATGTAGGTTTTATCAGAACAATTGAATACTTTGATTGGATCTCGATTATAGTACCAGTTGAAAAACCAAATGGAGACATTTGGATTTGCACAGACTTCAGGGATCTTAACAAGGCCTACCCAAAGGACGATTTCCCTCTACCTAATATTGACATGTTGGTTGACCTTACAGTAGGAAATGAGATGTTATACCTTATGGATGGTTTCTCTGGTTATAATAAAATCTAAATTGCATCTGAGGACCAACACAAGACCGCTTTCACAACACCTTGGGGTACCTTTTGTTACAATGTTATGCCCTTTGATCTCAAAAATGCGGGGGTGACATATCAGAGGGCAATGACGGTCATCTTCCATGACCTCATTCATATCATCATGGAGGATTATATTGATGACTTGGTAGGGAAATCCAGAACCCAAGCAGAACACCCCACCGTCTTGAAAAGGATCTTTGAACTTTTGGAACATTACAAGTTACAACTAAATCCAAAAAAGTGCATCTTCAGTGTTACTTTAGGAAAATTGTTAGGTTTCATAATCTCTCGAAGGGGTATTGAGGTTGATCCCACCAAGGTGAAAGCTATTATGGACATGCCACCCCTGTGCAATCTAAAGCAATTAAGAAGTCTTCAAGGGAAGATGCAATCCATCCGTCATTTCATAGCCCAACTTGTAGCTAAGTGTCAGCCATTCACCCATCTTCTAAAGAAAGACTCCACTTTCTGATGGAACCAATAGTGTGAGATAGGTTTTGATAAAATCAAAGAATACTTAGCTCATCCACCGATCCTGATGCCACCTATTCTAGGGGAACCCCTCTTGCTTTATATTTCTTCCACTTCAATCACGTTGGGGGCATTGTTGGCAAAACATGATGAATCATCGAAAGAGAGGGAAATCTACTACATCAGTCAGACATTGGTCGGTTATGAATTAAACTAGTCTCCCATGGAAAAATCCTACCTCACAATAGTCTTCAACACACAGAAAATCTAACATTACTTGCTCAGCCATCTGGTAAAATTAATTGCTAAGATTGATCCACTAAAGTTTATGTTATCAAGAACCACTCTAACTAGCCGCATGGCCAAGTGAGTCATGCTCCTAAGTGAATTTGACATAGAGTATGTGGAGAAAAAATCCATAAAGGGACAAGTCATAGCTGATCAGTTGGCCGAGGCACCACTCTTAGATGCTTACCCTCTAGAAACTAAATTTCTAGATGAAGAAGTTTACACAATCATAGACGCACCTACTTGGACACTATATTTTGATGGTTCATATACTCATAATTGATCAGCGTAGGAATTTTTTTGGTTACACCTCAAGGTGACTACATTCCAAAATCATTTAGGATAGAATTACCATGTACCAAAAACATTGAAGAGTACAAAGCCCTCCTCACCAGCCTCTGAATTGCAAAGCAATGGCATATAACTCACTTGAAAGTATTTGGTGATTCATTATTAGTCATCAAGCAGGTTAATGATGAATTCTTAACAAAAGATGATAAGTTGTTGCCCTGTAAACGTATGGTGGATGATTTCAAGAAATATTTCACCTTCATACAATTTGACCAAATTCATAGGGTACAAAACAAAGCAACTGATGCAATGGCCACTATTGGCTCCCTGATTGACATGCCTAAATATTAGATAGAATGTGAGTTCCTTGTCGAACAAATTTTAATCCTAGCGTATGATATTCCTAAGACTAACATGGTGTGCGATATCGTGGGTCTTGCTTCCCCCTAGTATCAGGACATATATACATATCTCCATGATAATATTCCACCCCAGACCTCACACGAAACCAACAAAAATCCTTTATTCAATGTTTGGCCCAATACATTATCATTGGTGATACACTTTATCATCGCAGGTATGATGGAATCCTCCTTAGATGTCTGAATGAGACTAAAGCCTGCACAACACTAATAGAGGTACATAGTGGTGTTTGTGGAGCTCATTCAAATGGTATGGCCCTGTCCGAAAGGATTCTCTAAGCTGGATATTATTGGCCTACAAAAGAGCATGATGCTTGTGAATTGGCGAAGAATTGCCTTCCCTGCCAACATGTAGATTTGATTCATGCTCCAACACAAGATCTTCAACCCTTCCTAGCACTGTGGCCCTTCTCTCAATGGGGTTTTGACTTGATTGGAAAGATTTACCCACCATCCTCTGAGGACCATACATTAATAATTATTGCCATTGAGTACTTAACTAAGTGGGTGGAAGTAATGCCACTCTCACAGATCACCTGTATTCAGACCTCAAAATTCATCCTTTACCATATTCTTTGTAGATATGGTATCCCATCCACCATCCTTTCAAATAATGGAAAACCTTTCAAAAACCAAGCCATGAAATACCTTTGTGACACATTTCATATCCAACATTGTTGGTCAATGCCTTATTACCCCCAGGGTAATGGTTAGGCATAAGCAATCAACAAGACCCTCATCTGCATCCTCAAAAAGGTTGTCAATAACACTAGTTGAGATTGGAACCTTCATATTCATCCTGCCCTTTGGGAATATTGCACCTCCATCTACACCCCTACAAGTGCCACTCCTTATTCGATGCTCATGTTGCATGACTTGCAAAATTGGAGTTACTTGATGAAAGAAGAATCAAAGCCTACAATCACCTAAGAATATTAGAACTTCCTCAAGCGCCACTACAACAAGAAGGTTCACCCTCAACAATTTCAAGTGGGTGATCTTGTCCTCAAAGAGAATCAGCGTACTCAGCAAGACTGAGACAAGAAAGGAAAATTTGAAGCAAACTGGTTGGGGCCTTATATCATAGCCGCCAAATATGGATCTGGGGCATACAGGTTGACTACTCTTGAAGGAGAGCCGCTTGAAGAACCTATCAATATCATGCATCTGAAGAGGTTCTACACCTAAGTACGCTTGGTAACCCCACCTAAAAATACAAAAAAATAAAAATAAAAATATGAAAAATCCAAAAAATCCAAAAATAGTAAAGAGAAATAAATTTGTCTTATGGTGAAAACCACCTTTTGGTGGTGCCTTGGATAAGTATGGGTGGTGAAAACTTGGTAACAGGTGTCATTCGTAGAGGGCTTAATCATTATCTACCCGAAATCTTAATTATTTTATGCTTTCATCCACACTCTCATCCTCACCCATCCCATTCTTGGCCGCTTGGTATATTTTGATTGAGCATTGGACGATCCATTTAGGCTATCCCTCATCCTAAGCTTTTTAGAATCCCACTCTGAGCTTATGTCATTCATTTTCTTTTCGGTCGGTTTGTGTCATCACATAGCCCCCCCATCGTGTCGATCTCCATCCATAACTCATCCTATCGCGTCCTTAGTTGAACTACGTTGCCCTTGCACTATCACGTAGGTAAGGTTGATCATTTGTTCTATCCCTAGGGTATTTTGACCATCCTATGTTGGTCGTTCATCATCTACCTTCATTGACCTTTTTTTGCTTTATCCATGGTATTTTCTTGAACTACGAGGGCTCTACGCTTTCACATAGGCAAGGCTAATCTTTGATCGGCCCCCGAGCCCCTAGGTCTATAGGGTGAGTCAGTCCATGTCCTTGTCTAGCTTGTTCTTCACAAACAAAATCCATTAGTGTCAAGAAATATGGCTAATGGAAAAAATCTTGCATCAACTGGGTCATTCTAGTTTAATATCTATCATCGGTCTCACCAGGATGCATCCTTCCTAGCAAACCTCATCAATCCCGTCCATCCCCTTGATCCTATGGCAAAGGACGTTTAAAATTGATTGTGATCTTTTGATGCTTTTGGATTCTGCTTAGCATTTGAGCTCACTATCAACACTTGTCATGGTCGCCTTGATCCATCATATCATGGTGTGATTTGATTCGTCAACATAGGGGCCTGTCATGATCTTTTCTTTTTTGTTGTCTTCTCGGTTATTCAATGTAGTACCCACCAAGATCCTAGAGGTCTTGCATTACACTGGGGCATCCTTGTGTGTTTGTGGTTATCCCAATACCTAGCCCGACCAAGGTCATCGTGACCTTGGGGTGTCGGGATAACCTTTTTGTTTGTTGTGTTTGTTTCATGCATAGGATGCCAACTCACCTTGGTCTTACATATCAAGGTATTCAATATCTTATGCTATAGAAAAAATCAATGCTTTGAAGATGGAAAATTACATTCTTAATCGCACTACATCTCATTTCACTACATACACTCTCCATTCAGCCTTCTTCATGACCTAGGACTTGTGATGTAGGTTGTGCAAGGTCTTGACTCTTTTCCCTCTTGATCTTCCTCTTAGGATACTAATGGTTTTTTGATAGGTACAGTATCACATCCCCAGTACACCTATTGCCTATCTGTATTCCCATGCAAGTCCTTACTGACACTTAGCTTTGCATTATAGGAAATCATCTTTCATTCAAGTTTCATGTTACATTATAGGTTCAATATATTCCATAGTTCATAGGCTGATTAGATTAAGCATCATAACTTCATTTAACTAATACACGTCCATATTAACATTTACATAGTACATGCATTATCACCTGCCAAAACAAATTATTGGCTACATCTTAATTACATTTCATACCAAATATTCATATCATCCTGCATTATCAACATTAATATATGCATAATCATCCATCGACATAGCAATGAAATATCATAAACATGCACATACATAAACCAAATCATCCATTCTCAATATGTGAATACATAAACCAAATCATCCATTTTCACAAGCATGTGCATACATATACCAAAGTGTCCATCCACATAAGCATGAGGTATCATAAACATGTGCATCAATAAATCAAATCATACATCCACATAAGCATGTAGTATCATATACATGTGCATATATAAATGAGATCACCCATCCACATAAGTATGAAATATCATATACATATGCATACATCAACTGAATCATCCATCACAAAAAAAAAATGCATAGTGTCAATAAAGACTGTCCCACATCATAATCAAATAATATAATGTATATCTCGTCACAAAGTCTCAAGCATAATATACCACGTATCCATCATATATCAACAAATAAGGTACAAAATCTAGAGATGTAGAGCACCTCTGATATTTTCCAATAAGTACTAAACACTCCATCCCGTGTCTGTCAAAAAAATGGTATCCTATCATCTGCTCTCTAGCTGCTTTACTATGAGCTCCCCACATCTGATCTCTAAGGAGAATCTGGCACTGACCCTCTATGCATGGGGATCCCCTGATACTCACGGGTGGGAGTCCCTTGGTAACCATCGAGAGGAGAAGGAGTCCACTGATAGTCACTATACCCTCTGGTATGTGTCCCTAATGACTGGGATGGTGCTGGCATCAGAGGTACCTGTCTGATGTAGTGCACTATGCGCTACGATGGATCTGGAATAGTATGCTCATATGCACACTTCTAGTAGCTTTCCTCCTGCATATAGTCATCCCATTGAGTAGCCTGATGCCTAACAACATTTCGCTCAAGTCTATACCTGTCCCAATCTTCGCTAATAGCTCTCTACTCCTGTACCCAGGCCTCTTGTGCCATTGTTAGCTGTTGTACCTGCTCTGTAGCCCTATCTCTCTCAGCCTCTACAACCTATAGCTATGCCCATAACCCTTGTACCTCTACCCCTAGCTCACCCCCTGCACCATACGTTGCTTGCAGCTGAGCCTGTGTTGTGTCTCGCTCACTTTGTAGTGTTTGCATCCATACCTTTGTAGCATCTCTCTCCCTATGCATGGCCTGTGCCTGAGCCTCCGCTGCATCCCTGTCCCTTCTAAGTTCCTGAAGTCTCAACTCGGCTAAATATCACTCTTGTCGAAGCCCTGACACTTGTGACACTGCTACATCCCTCTCCCTCAAAAGAGACTGTTCCTCTGTCTTTGCCACTTGCCTCTCACTCTCGGCCACCAGGCACGTGCCTGTAACACATCCCTATCTACCTCTATGACCTACACCTATGCTTGTGCCACATTTCTCTCTAACAACAACATGCATATCTCCCTCTTCATCTCCTCCTTTCTCTACTGCATCAATCCCATATCCCCGATTGTCTACTCTAAACAGTCCACCTTATCTCTAAGCTCAGCCTGCTCCTGGTGTAGATCTGCTCTCTTCCTTCATAACTGCTCTAGCTATCTTTGTAGACCCTTTGTATCTCTGGTAGTACTTGTCCTATTCTTTGACGACTCCTGCCCTTTCCACCCTCCAATAGCCTACCGTATCACTGCCTCTATCACCAAACGGTCTCGCTCCCATCTCATTGTATCTCCCTCCTCATGCTCCCTAGCCAACTCTGCTCGCAATCTCTCTATCTCTACTCGCAGGTCAATTGCCTCATCTCTCTCTCTTATCAAACTCCTCTCCACATCAGACACTAGCATGGAAAGAACTGAGTAATCTCTCTCACCCTGGGAAAATCGTCCCTGTAGCTCGCTTAGCTTTGCCTCTAATTTGACCCGTTCTGCCTCTGTCTGTCGTAATCACTGCTCATTGAGGTGCAGTCTCTCCATAGTCTCTCTTAACACCACTATGAGATCCTCCCCTCTAGGTGGTGCTATCGATACTGGTGCGATGTCATGCACATCAGAATCAATGTCCATCTCCTACGGCTCATACCTCTCGCTATTTGCTAATGCTTCCATCTTATTCACATCAATCACCAAGGGGACTCCTCCTCTCCCTATCATTCTCTGCTATGCTTTGTTGGCCTCACCCTCCTATCTCTGTCATTACTACACTCTAGTGGCTAGGTCTACCTCTTGTCTCTCCCACACTCCGTTGGCCTCGACCTCCTCCTCTCTCTCATGTTGTTGACCTCCTGGGGATGCACATGTCTCATAGCTCCTCTCTCTCTAGACTTCCAACCCTCTATCTTACTCTGCCACAACTCTGGTCTCATCCTCTCCCTCCTGTACTCCATCTCCTCCTCGGGCTTGGTGCCATCATCTCCTCCTTCTACCCACCCTCACTGGCTCCTCGACTGCTCTACCCGCCTCCTATCCCTCCCCCTGTTGTCCTCCTCTCACCTGGCTACCTCTCTGTCATCCTCAGGGTACTGGTCCCTCCACCCTTAGCCGTCTCTCATCCTTTGATCCAAACCCTAGTGCTCCCTTAATCGACACTACTGGGGTAATCTGTGGGGGTGGATGTCACCTAAACCACTGCCAATATCGATTTGTCACCCCTGCATCTCTCTCCCCTTCTCGCCTGCTTGGGTATGGCACAGAATGTAGTGCCTCCAGCTCCTCCCACACTACATCTAGATATAGCTTATCCCCCCATGGCCATTTCTGTGTCAGTTGTCGAAACATCACCCACCTCACGAGAATATCCTGCCTCACTCCAAACTGTCGTGTCACCCGATCGGATCTGTGCAACTCCACCACAAGTAGACCTCTCCCAATAATATAAAAATGGGTGAAGAAGTAACTATTGTGGGCTTCCTCATTGTCCCTCTAGCCCCTGAAGTGCCACAACATATACATACGCCATACTATCATCTCTGCTTGTACATCTTCCAGTTGTCTCCTCCATATATCCACATCTTTGACATCCTGATACTGCAATATCACTTCCGCCTTTGACCCCCATCCCCAGGTCACAACCTCTCTATCATCTTTCCCTCCTACTCTGTGTAAAATAGGCTTGGTCACTTTGATGTGCTCCCAAGCCCAGACCTATAGTAGTGTGATATGTGTCACACTTAGCACCTTCTGATAGCATACCTTGTGCATATCCCGATATAGTTGTGCCAACATGCACATCCCCCATGCAAAATGACCCTCTAGGACCTCAATGATACGATGAATCATCTTGATGACCCTAAGATGCAAGAATCAACCACTCCGGTCTAGCACCAATATCCCACGAATCAACCCCGCTAGGTATAGTGGCAATGTCAGTACCCTGCAAAATAGGTATCTGTCCACATCCAGCTGTTGCCGTTGAATCGGTAGATTGTCATTGCCAAATACAACCTGCACGAACTCATCCAATGCCTCACCCGCCATCCAACACTCGCTAACTATAAGCCCTGCTATGGGGATCCTCATAATCCACCAAAAATCCTCCAGAGTCAGAGTCATCTCTCTAGTTGGTAGATGGAATGTGGATGTCGCCAGATCCTAGCGCTCTATCAGGGCTGTTAGCATGTCCCTATGGGCCTTAATCATCGGGTATGATAGCATGTGAACTAGTCTTGGATCTGCTAGTCTTTGGTGATCTGTGCCCATCATTGTTTCCATACATCTCGTCAGCACCTTAGATCCTCTCCCGCGTCCACAAACTCTCAACATTTTGCATCCATAATAACACTTTGTCAATTTCTCCTACCATCGTTTTCCCCCATTTTATTATATTACTTCTTCCCGCTCCGGGATTTCCCTTCTCCATCCCACCTTTCCCTACCTCTTCCCCTGCCTTTGTATTTTTGGCCTCCTACCCTAGGCCCGGGGTGGACCTACCCTAGCTCGGGTGGACCCGCTTGGTCCATGGGTAAACCCACCCTGGTGCTTGGCGGACCCTCCCAAGCCCACAGGTGGAATCTCCTGGGTCTCGTTGGGCGGAGCTCTGCCTAGCTAGGGCATGGTTGCTTGAGCTCGAGTGGACCCGCCTGGGCCCTATTGGGCGGGCCTCTGCTTGAGCCTGGGCGGACCCGCCTGGGCTCGGTTGGGCTGGCTAGGCCTGGCTGGCCCCACCCCCAGTATAAACCCCACCCCTACACTGGGCATAACCCATCCCCCCCCAAAAAAAACGTTTTTCCTTGTAACCCATTTTTTTTTCTTTTTTGAAATTTTTTTAGTCAAATTGACTAAAATCACAAGGTGGGGTTTTGAACTAACCTGGCGTGACATGACACACTTGACAAATAATCGCCATCTCTTGTCCATCCGATGAATGATGTCGGTATCATACTCTAGCATCGTTTCCTTTCCCTCTTGCCCTCTCATTTTCTCTGTCTCCTCCTCACTTGATAGCTATCCAAATGAGAAGAGGTAATTCTTAGAATTACCTTTTATAGCTTTTTACCTCCCTTTTTTATCTTTTAAAATAAAATGATTTTTTTTTCTTTTATTTAGCATTTTTTCCCCTTAACTAATTCCCTCCCCCTATCTTCGCAGGGCCGCCATTTGCGCACAGTATACCCGTTTTCCTCCGTTCAAGCGTCAATCTTCTCGATTTTTCAAGCTATTTACAATGACAGACCACTTCATACTTTCAAGAAGTTTCCCGGGGCCCCTTTTCCTTCCCCGTCCACCTTCTCGAGGAGGCATACCCTACCATTCTCTCCCAACCTTACGTCATAAGCCTTCTCGTGCGAGTCTGGGACATCCCCTTTAATTCTCCTCCATTTGGGTAGCTCACAAAAACTCTTCCATGTTGGGGCATCTCCTTTCCGGTTGCTTCTTCCATAGAGTCGTCTGTAGTTTATTTTTCTTCAAAACCCTATTATCCTAATAGTATTTTGAAGATGGGAAAATTGTACACATAAATTTGACCACTTCCATATGGTCAAAGGTGTCTCTTTAACTATTATTTTTCTCTTTTAATTCATCCTCTTTGCTAGTATTAATTAAATTACTCATTTAATTAATATCTTTTGTCCTACATAAGGTTTCCAAAGTATTTAATTTAATAAATAATTTTCCCCTCTTTCCTCTCTAAATTAAATAAATGTATCACTTTATTTAATTTAGTCATATTATCTTTTAGAATTTTAAATGTATTTTTGAATTCCTCACTTTCTCTCTCATTGTCACATCCTCCAACTTTTGCAAGTTAGTCTCTAACCCTCTTTCTTAATCATAATTAATTTATGATTAAGATGTGCATACCCCTAATCATCATTAGGGTTTCATCCTCCATAACTTCCCACTTGCCTCTAATCTTCATTAATTTTCCTAATCAAGTACTTGCACAACCTTAATCACTTAGTTAGGTCAACCTAATCCCCATGTCATTTATGGAATGTGTCCTAACTCAACTTCATTAAAGGCTTTCTCATTTTGGAGAAGGCACTCCATTCCCCATGTGAATTTTTAATTCACATTTAATCCCCCAATGCATTCCTTGGAATTTAAAATTCCTTCTCTCATCCCCATGAGGATATTTGAGGAATTTTTAATTCTCCGCATGTCCTCTCACCCACATGGGGACAAGGACCTCCTTAATGATGAGATCTTTTCCAATTTCATGGTACTATGTATTACCTCCATGTCATGTACTATCCTTCCACCTTGTGTACACATCATCTTTTTCAAGTCACTTCACATGCCACATGTCAAAATGTGAGGGCTTGTGAATCCTCAAGTCATCATAGCCCTACATCTTGGCCTTGTTGGTTTAATCCTAACCATCCATTTCCCTAAAGAATTCCAAATTCTCTATAAATACCCCCTCATTTCTCTCATTTTAGGGGGAGATCATTCATGCTAGTCAAACTCTTGCAAAATTTTTCCTTGAGCTATACTTAGCTAATTTCTCACATTTGCATCCATTTTTCATCCATTTTCCATCCTCATCTCATCTCATAGCTTGCATATCTTTCCATCTAAGGAGCACACAAACATCGAAGATTAAAGGGCCAACCAAAGAGAAACTTAACAAGGTGAAATATATATATATTTTTTGCTTAGTTAATATTTAGGGTAATCTTGAGGTGTAGGGTGTTTTTGGTTGTTATTTGCACTCTTTTGTTTGCTGCTTGTATTCTAGCAAGTAAATCCACCCTATCATAGGATCAACCTACAAATTCAACATAAAATTTAATTATTGATTTCAATATTAATTTATAACATACCTATATTCAAGAATACATGTTTTAAATAATCTAAATATCTCACATGTTCATTATCTTCAATTGAAGTGTGTGTGTACACGCTCTACCCTCAAACTAGGAGTATCATGTACTAGCTCAACCTACAAATACATGTAAAAATTAAATTTTGATCTTTCATTTATAAAAGGTCTATTATATATGACTATATAAGCATATGTTTTAAATTTTATGTAGTATAATTATAAGCATATATATATGTATCTTTGTCAATATACCATCAATCTCCATAACTACATATATATCCTACATTATCTCATCTAAAGCTCTCTTATCCCTCAATAGGTTTAGCAATGATGTGCACAATGAAATGTGAAGGTATGATGGCATCAATCCCGACAAAAGCATATGAGCTACACCATCCATACCCCCTACAACCTGCTCGTGTGAATAATGCACATGTGGAGTGATGCAATGGTCACTAGATGCATCATCTATTTATTTAGTATGTGACTCATGTGGCCCACTAAACAATCTAGTGTGTGCATTATAATATTGTGAGCTAGCTATTGAAAAATCTACATCTTCAAGGGTGCTACCCACATATGAACTGACATATGACAAAGGGATCCTCAATTGTGATGATATCACCCAATATTTTCTGATAAGGTCCTCAAACAAAAATCATGCCCACTTTGAACTTGACCATCACCTATAAAATGAAATTGATAATCTAGATATGGGATATCAATTACCTGATAGGGATCCAAGTAATAATATGACCTATGTGGATGTCTCATCAAGTATTGTCTGACATGATCTATAGATATTGTATGTTCTATAGAACAATCTCAACAATACTATCAAATGACCACAAGATCACCAATATTTCTAAGTGACAAAGAGATCATAGGAATCCTCTCACCAATCAAGCTCCTATAAGTAGGAGGTTATTGATCTACACCATGATATGACTCCCTATCACATTACCCTACCACGCTCTTGCCCCAAATATGGAGGAAAATCTAAATAGTTGACTTTGAGGCCTAAATGAACCTCAACATACAACTATTTTGCAAAATATAATAGAATTTGGTCATTGTTAGGATAACGACCATGGGTGGCAAGAAATATAGGATAAATCAATGGTGTCATTTGAGGTTCTACTGAAATAAGCCTCTTCAAAATTTTCCCAAGAATTTCACAAACAATCAACACTACACCAAATAAATTAGCATTAGCCCCAAAATTGAAATCCAAATTTAAAAGATCTCAACGCCAAGAATGCACAATCAATCCCAAGGAAGGAGAGGTGTTGTCATATGGCGGAGAAAACTAAGAAATTACTGAAATGAAGTTACAATTGAATGGAGCTAGGTGGTGATCTGACTATGAAAGGATTCCACACTTCCACTAATTCAATGGGGGGAAGAAATTAAAAAAAAAACTAATTCATCTGTTGCGAAAGACATCCACTTGTAAGTGGGAATTCACCACTTTTTAGTGGGTACAAAATGAAAGAATAAACTGAGTTCTTTTTCCACACTGGTGGTAAACCATCCAGGGGTTACATATGTGAGGAATTATGCACAAGTATAGCAATAAAGAATGACTGAAACAATACTACTATTAATATTCCTACAATGTAAGAAACTACTACAAATTACAAGTGATTACAATAGAATTCAAAGCACAATTGATAGTAGATGTTCTCTCGTAATGATACCCTTCTCAATTATTGAAAACCCACTTGAAAAACATCACCAAAATTCTCTAATTTGAAGCCCAATCTAGTAGATAAATTCATACACTTCAAAGTTAAATATGGTTTTCTCCATGAATGGTCACCATGAGCCTAGAAATCAAAAGAGCCAACACCCATAATTGAAATTAAATCATACAAAGAGTTGCATATGAAAATCACCTTCAACCATGAATGAACCAACAAGCTCAAAACTAAAAAAAACATCAAATTCTCCAACAATGAAGCTCAATGTGCACTTCTGAATGAAGTACACTCTCAATCCACTATCTAGGGAACCATAGTTTTAGGCCTAAAGAATGGAGTTAAATTGCTAAGCTTCCCCTTAGCTAGGTTCTAAATTCAATCCAATAGCATTTTCTTATAATTTTTCAAAAGATGATAAATGAATGAGCAAAGGAATGCTTTTATAAAATTGAAGGTGACTGTTGGCTCTTCAGCTTCCATCTTTTTTCCCTCCAAAAGGGACGCCCATTTCACTTTTGAAATATTTTAATTTTTAAAACATTATATTCACCTTTCTAGGCATCCAAGACTTGAGGAGAAATATTTAATTTAGAAATGTTTAAATAATCTCTTAATGAGGCGTCCACCCTCAAAGGCCACCTTTTAAAACAACTTTAAGCGATTAATACTAGGCCAAGGAGGCCAATAAGAAATTATAACATTAATGACTTAGAATAAATCATTTTACCCTAAATGAGCCTCAAAATGTTGAAAGTCAAATATGCTCCAAATTGCACTCCTTGAAATGGAAATTGAGTTGATTGCTGATGCTATTGTCTAAGATGACACTACCAGAAATAGAATTTACTAAAAATAGTAAATTTTGAAAAGTTGCTCAACACACTTTGCATGTTATATCATTGTGAAGCTCTCTTAAAACCTAGAAAAACCCCGCCAGACATGCATCCAAAACTCTAACATACATGCCATAAGAAATGCATCAAAACCCCTATAAAATAGAAAACCCTAATTTTACCTCTGATGAGCCTATAGGCTTCCTGAAATAGGCCATCAGTCACTGAAGGGAATATAGCTTAAATGGGGACATTACAGTTTTCCCTTCCCAAAATTTCTTGTCCTCAAATAATTCTAATGCGAAACTAAAAACACCATGTTTAACCAACTGAAACTGAATATGATCCCTGGGTCCCAAATCAACCTAAGAGAAGGATTGTACCAAATGATGTAAGCACTACACTATTGGATGCCAATACAAGAGACCTCCTGATTAAAACTAAATTGAAACATCCTAGAAGAAATTTCCAAAAAACCAATATTAGCTTCATCATCTTCAACTGCTGGATTACAAACCCAAGTGATTCCTAGATTCCAAATCATTTGCAGGAACATTGATCCTCTAATCTACTGTGCTACTCTGATTAAAACAATTGAATACCCAAGGTGGAGTAACATATCATGGTCCACAAAAAATAATACACCAAACATGTTAGTGCCTGGGTCTCATATCAGTCTATAGAACTTGCAAACTTCAATGTCATAATTCTGATTAACAACATAAATATTTTCAAACATGTTACCAAACCAATGCCAATCATAGAATAACACTCCACACACCATCACTGTACAATGCTTCTTTTGAAGCAAACTTATTTCACTGAAAGATCTCCAAATAATCTTCACACATCTCATAACATGAGTTTCTAATTGATGAATCAAATCAATAATTAGCTCGCTACCCCAAACAATAATGGATGAGATGTTACTAGAAATTCCACTTTCTATCACCAGAAGACAACCCATGCCTGAATTTTGACCTTACTGAATCATTCCCTTGCTCATCTGAGGTAGAAATTCAATCCATATAGGAGATAGAGAGACCTGAAAAATGAATAATCCAGCTTCCTAACAATCTGAAATAAACATTCTAGGATCTGATTTTTAGAAAATCAACATCCAAGATAGTGAGCAGCAACTACAACTTAAGAATTTATCAACAAAATGAGTATAATTGATCATGAAATAAGCTGGTGGTACCTTCAACAAAGGTCCCAATGCCCACACAAACCAACTTCTGATCATATTTCCTTCCCAAAACACCAATTTATGATAAAAAATAAAGAACTAATGATAGAAAAAGGAGGCAACAATCATAAAATTGAAATTTTGACACTTATCTCTCCATTCAATCTTCTTTTTATACATACTATTCTTTATAAAATAATACTTGAGATCCCAATTACTAATTTTCAATTGAAGACATTTCCCAACACATAAGAAAATGGTCACAACTACATTCTGAATATTATATGTTGGTTTATCCCCCATAAAATTTACAGTATTACCATCTTGCCAAGTAATGCTAGGATCCCAAACTAACAACCATGAAGAACCACTTCTCAAACGGAGAACTTCTCTGACATGAATCCTCTAATTTGCTTGTTCCATTTTAATTGTCACTTCTTGAAACTCCAAGAAATTATCAACCAACCTTTGTTCGTTGAAGAGATCGAATCCAGAATCTTGTGATATGACTTGCCAAAAAGATTCCATGAATCCTTCATCAAATACAATTATGAAATCTATCACTCTAAGAGAAGATGGTGATGAACTAAAATCTAACAAGATCCTCACAAGCATACTCATCAAAAAATAAATAAAACCTTCATCAACATACCCATCAAATATTTTTTGATGAACAATAAGAATGTCTTCATTTCTTTGTGATCCAAGAGTTACCAATTCTTGCTAAGTGGGTGCACTAGGAGCAATAGTAGATTCAACTTCAAGCAACTCTTGTATCAACTCTCTAATGCTGGAAGACAAACTCAAATTTCCTCTTTCAGTAATCTCTGAAGAAATTCCTTCATTGATATCAAAAAGAGGATTTACATAAACCTTACTAGCACCTTCTTCATACAAGAAATTGTCAAAAGCTTGAAAAACTTGCTGAGGAGAATTTGAATGCTTTGATCTCTCAGGACAACATTCCAAATTATATGTTTCTTGTATGAGATCCAACTCATCAAGAATTTTTTGAAGCCCCTTTGCTCTTCTTTTATTTTCTTGCTCCCATGAATATTGAACAACAATCTGATTTTCTACTTCAATTAGAGTCTCATGCACTTCTTGCAACTTTGCCTTGGTAAGCTCGTTCCACTCCAATTCCTTGTCAACAATTTTGACCACTTTGTCTTTGTCACAAATGATGTGCAAAAGACTAGATTTAATTTCTTCCAAGGAAAACTCAACAAACTTCATATCATCAATAAAAATGCAACATACAACTTCTCCTCTAGGCACATCATAAATCAAATGTTCCACTTGCCTACGAATTATATCAAGTTTTGAAAAAACTTGAATACTATTTTCAACAGTGTGTGAACTTGAAATGCAATCTTCATAAACTAGCTATGATGAAGTAGTAAAACTTTGATGCATAAAGATTTTAAAAATGGTTTGAGCTATACTCCTCAACTTGTCTCTCATGTGATGAAAACTCTTCATCATTCCATCCATACTGCCTTCCAATTCTTTAACTTTTTTCCTTAGCTTGATTTTAGGTGAAGAGAAATCTTCCTTTAAACTACTAGAAACTTCACTTTCCATGTTTTCTTCTACACATGATTCAATATAATTGATGATATCAACTTTGAAGTAGGAAGAAACTTCAACTTCCTCTTTCTTCTTTTCCTCCTTAACTTGAATTTCAAACCAACATTCTCCTTCATTAGTAATTGTACTTATAGCCTCTTGATGCAATTCCATGTTAACTCCTGTAGTTCTTTCTTTGAATCTTCAACTTGAGGATTCTTAACACAAATCAACTCACTGTTCTCCTCTGTAGAAAACAAGAGTGCCTCACGCATCTTCAAAGCTTCTACTATCACATTACATTCTTCTATAGAATGTTTGGATAAGTGAAAATCCATAGATACCCCTTGAACTTTTCCCATGAATTCAAAGGGATTCCAACTTTCGTCCTCTTCAGCCTCAGAAATCTCCTCTTCGTTTTCAACAGTCTTCTTTGTAAATGGTTTCAACTTATCTTTACATTGGCTGAATTTTTTTTAACTAACAAATCAATAGTGGGAGAAATCTTCTCTTCACATTTATAAGCATCCAAGATAAGATTTTGGACACTTTTAGGAAGACTATTAGCTTCTTTAATTGTAGAGATTAGAAAATTCATGACAGCTGAAAGCATACTCTGTTCATGCTCACTCCAAGTCGAGGTGAAGAGATAATTGTATCTAGAGTTTAATTTTAGGTGTATTAGATGTTAGCATATAAAATCATATAAACCCAAAGATCCTATCAAGTATAATGAAAACTTAAAAATAAGAATAATTATACCTGTGGTTCGTAGCAGTTTCCATGATTCACCTTGATAGTACCTTCTAACTTACGAATGGTTGAACTCAGATCAAACATGTGAGCAATTCTTTGACTATGCCTATGTCTAACACAAGCTTTGAAGGATTTCAAAATAAATATCTATGCCTATGCCTATGACAAAATGATTCTAAAATGCCAAATAACTCTAAGTTATGTGTTAGAATATCAAAATTCTTGTGTCTAATTTCAAAATGTGAGCAAAATAGCATTTTATAGAAAATGCAATTTTGATTAGATGAATGAGATCGACTTTTGATAGAGACCTAAAATCAAAGGACAAGATTTAATCCGATGATCCCTAATTAGGGTTAGGACAAAATCATTAAATGGATGGTCTAGATGTCATATGAGAAGATCAAATCGGTAGTGGAGAATAAATGAGATAATTAATTTCGAAAATAAAGATTTTTGAAAATTAAGAAGATAAAGACTGCCTGATTTGTGAGATTCAAAAAATCAAGAAGATAAGAGTTGAATTGAAGATTAGATTCAGAAAATCAAGAATTTGCCTGATTACTTGATTTTTGGAAGATTATTACCATTTTGAATTAAATTAATTCAGAATATGGATTTTATGAGATAATAAATAATCGATTTTTAGATTATTTTCCAAAATGGACTGTTAGTTAAGAATGTGATATCATTTTAAATAATTTCATTTATTTAAAATGAGGGACATATTAATTTTGACAATTAAATAATTAAAGATAATTATTTAATTTAGAAGATATGATGAATAATTAAATAATTTAATAAATTCATTTAATTATGAGAATTAGTGACATATTAAATAAATAAATGAAATTGATTTATTTAATAATCAGGAAGAATAAAATGAATAGAAAGTAATTAAATAAATTAATAAATTAATTTAATTGCGGGAAGAACTTAGACGATTAATGAGGAATTTAATAAATAAATAAAATTTATTTATTAAATAATCATGAAGAATAAAAGGACATGAATTAATTAAATAATTATGAATTATTTAATTAATAGTTAGAAGTGGACCAACGACATAATTAAATGTCATAACTATGCTAGGACGAAAGTGGTAAAAATAGAGCTTGCAGGCCTAGGTCATTTTTATTTGTCTACATTTTGCCCCTCTTTGTCATAATGTATCATGTTGCATTGTGACAAAGAAAATAAGTCAAAACAATGCCCCAGTGAAGGTGTAGACTATCAATGCCCCCTCAGGAAATTTTCAAATTTTGGGCTGACAGCAGAAAAATTTGGAAAGGGTCCGATAAGTCAGTTTAATGACTAGAAAAATAATCGTGCAAACAGTTTTAGATTCTCACATGTTTAAGATAGCTAACGACATGGTCAAAGTTGGTCAAAGGAGCCTCCAGTAATAACCTAGTTGACCTATGTCATTTTGACTTCTATAAATAGGTTGACAAAGGGGTAAAAGTCAATTCATTTTCACTATTCACATTGCAAATTTTGAGAGCTTAGAGCGAAGAGGACTTCTACAAGGATGGTGATTCCAGTGATAGAGCATCGCGGCGAGATTGTGCGGACATTCAGACGGCCAGAGGGCTCAGAGCCAGTGGTATGTACCCCTAACCCACTTTGTAATTTTGTCGTTTTGCATGCCAAAATTACGGTTTTAGGGAAATCAACAAATGTACTGCGATGCATATGTGTGAGCCTAAGCCGCATTTGACTTTGCGTGCGACGCATTTGATGCATTGCGATGTAAGTGTAAGTGCAATTTAGGGCAGCCTGAGAATGTGTAACGCATTTTCCAAAAAGTGCGATGCGTTCGCCATATCGAGCCGCATTTGAAAGCTAAAATTCCAAATGTGTCATTTTGTGACACATTCGCTTGATCTAATCACACATTTGAATTAAGTGAGGCATGTGAAAAATTGTGACACAAGTGCTCTAATGCAACACAATTGGGTGACATAAAGACACAATCGATATGTCGAGTCACATTTGAAGTCTGGAATGATGCAATCACTATTTTGCGATGCATTTGTAGTCAACGTGACGCATTTAATTTTAAGTTTGACTAGGGCAGATTCTAATGTTCTTTGAATTTTAACTACTTTTTGATGATAATGACAATTTCCCAGAAGGTAGTGATGCATTGCTTGGCTTTGTGTAGAGATAGCTAGCCCCCATATACATGCAAGAGAGCAGATCGTCAACTTTCTAGTTTGCTGATCAGCTGACTCTACGAGAGCGACAACGATTGATGTCACTAGGTCTTTTTTATTTTTCCTATATGCCTACTATTCGGGAAAATAGGGGACTATTGACTACATTATGCAAGTGATGGCATTCAGAGACATGATCCTTCCACTTGCCGATGGGAGAGGTGGTCGTTACACTTGAGGATGTTTACCGCATTCTATGCATGCCGATCCTAGGAGAGCGGATCGTCTATGACCCTTGCCATGGCTATCAGACTTTCACAACTTACTATCGAGATGAGGGCATAGGACTCAGAATCCAGGGCTATGAGATCCACTGGGAGTTTATGGTAGAGCATTACACTCGGTTCGATGCATTCCTGGTGACATTGATCGGTGGGATACTAATTACTGACTGGCGCAGACGTGGGTTTCCCATTGGTTGGGGAGACGTTATAGCAGAGATGAGGTAGGATAGGATAGTATATGCCTGGGGGCCCTGTTTGTTGAGCACACTCTACCACCAACTTTACGAGGTTGCCTATAGGAAGGCAAAGAGTATTTCATGTGGTACCACACTCCTGATGATATGGGCATGGGAGCATATATCGATATTTCATCCTCCCATTTAGAGACCATAGCTAGCCAAGGGGATTCCCTACACTTATTACTATGCCAGTGCTCTGCAGCAGAGACAGATTGGTGGTGCCATCAAATTGATACCATGGTGTCATTCATCTAGAGACCATAGGGAGACTGCCAGCAATGGGATGATGAGGCAGACCATCTCAGCCTATGCAGACAATATCACTACTTGATTTGTAGGACAGTGCAGAGCCAGTTGATCATAGAGGTGTATCTGTCGCAGTGGGTCCTTAGATAGTTTGGAGAGCAGCAGGGTGTACCTGCAGGCATAGCTAAGTATGCTTGGTCTTCTAGAGAGGTAGCTTCGGGGCCAACGATTCTAGTAGCATTCATCGAGCAATAGATTGATGGGCTAGTAGCCCAACAGTGGGGATGGCGAGGTTGAGTTGCAAATCCTCGGACCACTATTGACTATGAATTATGGTGGGAGGCACATCGACCAGTGCCACTGATAGATCCAGATGGGCCAACACCTGTGGACAGAAGGTCTGTTATTCCACATGTGCTGAGAGTTAGGCGAGGAGGTAGAGATGGTGATCGAGGAAAAGGTCAGGGGAGGGATGGAGGCAGGGGTGGAGGGCGAGATGGGGGTAGGGATGGAGGTCAGGGTGGGGATGATGATGGGAGAGACAACTGGAGATGAAGGAGAGATGGCCAGAGGCAAGGCAGGAGGGTGTGACCATCCATGGCCAGAGTGCCACTAGATGATATCCCAGAGGTGGATGAGGAGGGGGAGAGAGAGGAGGAGGAGCAGCCAAGGAGAGACAGGAGGAGGAGAGACAAGAGGAGGCTGTGGTTGAGGAGAGATAGGAGGAGCAGCCGAGGCAGGAGGGAGAGGAGGAGGATGTGGACGTGGATGAGCCTTGGGAAGAGAGAGTCGGTGGAGAGGATGTTGCAGAGGAGGATGACGATGATGAGGATGATGCCATGGAGGAGGCCAATAGACTCCTGAGATGGAGGATGATGGAGGGAGAGGAGGATATACCATCTTCCTTGATATTGCCCCAGGATGGGCCACGACAGACCAGAGAGTGGCAGATCTACAAAGGAAGCTAGATGAGAGTATGGCGTAGGTCAAAGCACTACAAGTAGAGCTAGAGGTGGGCGCGAGTAGAGTGGGATTAGGCTGAGATCCAGAGGTAGGAGTCGGCATAGTGGTGTGTGGGAATTGCAGCACTATGTTCAGGGCCTTCAGGGGACACTGCTTGTGAGCTTGCCAGGGTGGGCACTAGGTATGGGAAGTACAAGAATCTATATGAGCAGGCAGTGCCTCCTGAGCGACGAGATCCTACATTGTCTCGCTTACATACGAGGATAGACAGTGGTCACAGATCAAGAAGTGGGAGTGGCAGTAGGAGCCATACCAATGTAGGAGGGTCTACCTCATCAGGGCACAGGTCCCACCACTCACACAGGAATGCCTCAAGTCATCATTCAAGCCATAGTCATGGGTCTATTGGTTCAGAGCAGAGATCGGTACAGAGATAGCCATCAGTGACAGATCCTTTAGCGTCATAGAGTCAGGCCATTGTGTCCTCACAAGTGTCTACTAACATGGAGATGATGCCATTAGTGTCAGTTCCATTGGTTGCATAGATAGAGGTTGCTACAGGTCCACCCCTTTCCTCAATGCCAGTTACAGGTCCTCAACCACCACATGCTTTTCCATGAGGGGATGATGAGAGCCTTTCCTAGGGGTATGTTTGCCATATTTGGTTCTTTGTTATGACACATTATGTATAGATCACTGAGCCAACGAGCTCCATTTTTGGGATATCCGTTGACTCTATCCTGTGACATTGTATATTTTTGAAATGATGCTATATGATGATGCAGTTTTAATGTGGCCTACATGTGTGTTATGGGATTCTATTTTATTTATGCATTATGAGATATGTGATGTGATGCTTTATGTATGATGTTGATTTATGATTTATGATGGTACTATTTATATATCCTATCATGTATGTCCTATGATGCTTACTTATGATATGATGCCATGATGATGCAATGATTATTTATATGTTATGTCAATTTTGTGATGATGATGATAATGATATGCATAATGTATTTATTTGGCTGGATGTCATGTTTATGATTATGTTCCTATATGACCATGTATAATGCCACATGTAATGAAATGTATATGATTTAATGCTATGAATGATATATGTATGGACCTAATGCAATATTTATATGATCATGTATGCATTTATGTTTTTGTATGTTACAGGATATCATCATGAGATGGATGAGAGAAGATGACCAGATCAAAGGAGATGCATGTTAGTTCCTAGACCAAATCCTTCAAAACTTTACCATAGGACTCTAATATTTATTGCTCTTAATCATCGTTGGGCAGATCATTGTGATGGCCAACAAACACCATTATATGAAATAGATCAAGGTGTGCAAGGTCGTACCATCACATAAGACAAGCAGTCACAGACAAGGATGATCATGACTCATACCAAGAGCCCAATTTCCATAGTCTTTTTATCATAACCAACTGCAAGCAGAAAAGCCAAAAGGACAAATCATGAAACCTCATTGATTCTCTAAATCCTATGTTGAGGGCATCCTTGAGAAACTAGCAACATGATTTTCAAAATACAACAATAAAGCCATTATTATGATACATCATTGTTTTTCTAAATCGCAAAATCAAGATATCGCTAAGAAACTAGTAACATGCATGTCAAGAGATAAGACAAACATCATGATACATTGCTACTTCTCTAAATCCTATTGTTGGGATCTCTATGAAAAACTAGTAACATGATAATAAAAACCCAAAGAAAAGATAAGACAACCATGATACGTCACTACTTTTCTAAATCCTGTTGTCAGGATCTTGTTGAAAAACTAGTAACATGATGAAAGTCAAAAGACAAGTGCCAAGTGTGTCTGGATGTCGACTGTCTTAATATCAAGATCTTGGGTTTGATGATGTCGAGATAGTAGAGTGTCAAGATTTTGGTGATGCCAAGATGACGAATGCTAAAGATTTCCAAATCTAGGAAGGACACATCCTGAATAATGTTGATGTCGAGAAGTTTGATCCCTTAAATATCGAAAGGGATTCCTCAAAATGCAAGATGACAAATGATGATGCCTAGGAAGGACACATCCTAAGGCATAAATGACAAGGTTTGTTCTTCAGAAGGATACATATGAGGAATACTGATGTTGAGAAGAGTGATCCTTAAGTGTCAAGAGGATCCCTCAAAAATGCTAGATGACGATGACGATGCCTAGGAAGGACACATCCTAGGGCATAAATGACAAAGGCTATTCTTTAGAAGGACATATCTGAACGATAACCAAAAGTTGATAGTTTGATAGGTTATAATCATTTGACTTGTTTTGACTAAGTTTGACTTGTGTTGACCATATGTCGATTTTCTTGTCATGCTGATGTGATTGTCATATTGGAACAAATGATTTCCATACTTTGTTTTAGGAATTTTCCCATTTGGAAAATGATTTGTCTTGACTTGTAGATTTTTGACGTGTGTGCTAGTGTAATGCCATGAACCCTAATAGACTGACCTAGTGTGGCGTTGGGGGCTCATCGACAGATGGCCTTGCCTACATCATACACTCAGAGACCTTGTAGTTCGACACAACCAATGACTTTGTCTTGATGACCAAAGATTGCGCCATGATTTTATTTTGACAAATATAAAGGGACTGACCTAATGTCTTGGGGACTCAAAGATGATTCTTTCCTACATAGAAAATGTGCAGATATAATGTAGTTTGAACAAATGACAAAGACTGATTGACTTGACAGAATGACTATGTTTATGCGATTTCGAGACATTTTGAAATTTGTTGTGATTTCTTCAGGACTTTTTTCAATTTTTAGGTCTTTCTTCAGGACATTTTGCAAATCTTTAGGTCTTTCTTCAAGACATTTTGCAATATTTTTGTCCTTTTTCAAGACTTTTTGCAATGTTTTTATTTTTTTTTAGGACTTTTTATGATGTTTTTGTCTTTTTTCAGGACTTTTTCTGATGTTTTTGTCTTTTTTTCAAGACTTTTTCTGATGTTTTTGTCTTTTTTTTAGGACTTTTCTCATGTTTTTATATTTTTTAAGGACATTTTCTTATTTTTTCATCTTTTTTCAGGACTTTTTAGCAATTTATGAAACCATGCATGATATCCATTGTAGTTACATGATAAAATTTTTGGCCCCAGTTACGTCCAAGACTTAGCCAATTTTAAAGGACGTGAAAGAGATGTGCTTGGGGTGCTGGATGGATATTATTCATGACTTGACCTCAAAATTTTATCAACCATGAAAGGAAGGGTATGATGTCATGGCCAGATGTCGTGGTGGTGACGGAAAATGTATTTCATCCTAGGCCAAGGTAGACAAAGTAACTATAGATGGCAGGGCAATGATTGATTACGCATGGTGCCTGTTTGCCAGGTTTTCACCCTGGTACTTATCCAAAGCACCTGTTTGCTAGGTTTTCACTATTGGATGAATTATTTCTCTTTACTATTTTTTTTGGTGCTGCCAAGATGCCTGTTTGCCAGGTTTTCATCAAGGTAACAATTTTTTACCATTTTAATTTTTTTTTTGTATTTTACAATTTTCAATTCGATCTCCTGATGCTATGCGTAGAAATTTCAGAGATGTAAACTATTGATAGGCTCTGTTAGTTTTTCTCCATCTGGAGTCACCAGTTGATGAACTTTAGAACCAAAAGAAGATACAATGATGTAAGGACCCAACCAGTTTGGTTCAAACTTTCTCGACTTTTCTCTGTCAACCTGGTTCTTAGGTTTCTGCATGAGTACTAAGTCGTCAATGTCAAATTTCCTGACCATGAATTTCTTATTGTAATTGTGAAAAAGATTGTTCTGATATGCTTGTAGATGGTTCAGGGAATTTTTCCTTCTTTCCTCTAACATCTCTAGCTCGTGCAGGTGTGACTGTCTATACTCCTCATCATCATTCAGACCCTTTAGGGAGACTTGTAAATAAGGAATTTCAACCTCAATGGGAAAGATAGCCTTAGCTCCAAAGACCAGGGTGAAAGGAGTGGCTCTTGTAGGTGTACGAATGCTAGTGCAGTAGGCCCACAAAGCAAGGTTGAGTTGAATATGCCAGTCATGGCCAACGTCACTGACAACCTTTTTCAAGATTTTAATGATGGTTTTATTTGATGCCTCAGCTTGACCATTTCCTTGTGGGTAATATGGAGAGGAAAAGTGATGTTGGATGTGAAATTGCTCACATAACTCACAAATGTCTTGGTTTTTAAACGAACGCCCATTGTTAGTGATGATGAATTGCGGAAGGTGATACCGAAAAATAATGTAATTAAGAATGAACTTGGATATTTGTTTTTCGGTTATGTACGTCAGGGGGATTGCTTCGATCCACTTTGTAAAATACTCAGTGGTGGTGATAATGAATTTATGGCCATTGGACGAGGTAGGATGAATCTTTCCCACAAGGTCGATCCCCATTGAGCAAAGGGCCAAGGAGAAGTGATTGGCTGAAGTTCCTATGCTAGAGCATGGGTAAAAGCACTATGGATCTGGCATTAGTGACAAGTCCTGACATATTCTAGTGCATCTTTTTCAATAGTTGGCCAGTAGTACCCAAGTATCATTATCTTCTTGGCTAGAGTATGACCACTCAAATGAGATCCGCATATACCCTCATGTACTTTGCATAAGGTTGTACGTGCTTCATTAGTGTCGAGACATCTAAGGAGGGTGTCATCAAAGCTACGGTGGTAAAGGTTGTCGCTAACGATGGCATATCTTGTGGCTTTTCAGATAAAAGACTTCCTTTGGTTATTGGATAAGTTAGGCGGAAGGGTTTGAGACTTAAGTTAGTCATAAATATCTTGGTACCAGGGAGATTCGGGACCAACAAGCTCGCAGACCATCTCTGAATCTAGAATGTCATAGGTAGGAACCAACAATTGTTCTATTAGGAATTCCAACTGAGGCATATTACTTGGAATGTCGAGGAGAGAGCCTATTGTAGCCATTGCATCTACTGCTTTGTTCTGTGCTCTCGTAGCTTGTTCAAAAGTTACCATGTGGAAGTAAATTTGAAAACTATCAACCATTCATTTGTAGGGCATCAGCTTCTCACCTTTTGTGTCATAGTCATCATTAACCTGGTTGATGACGAGCTGAGAATCCCCATAGACATGCAGTGTTCTAATTTTCCATTTTATTTCCATTCTAAGTCCTGTAACCAGTGCCTCATGTTTCACCACATTATTTGTGCATGGGAAAGCTATGCGGAAAGACTTAGGAATGAAGTCTCCTTGAGGGGTGATGAATAGGATTCCTGTCCCCGAGCCATGATTTTTGTGTGATCCATCAAAGTAGAGTTGCCAAGGTGACTTAGGTTCTGTATGGAATATCAACTCATCTAGAAAATCTGCCACTAATGGGTTATCACTTTGTAAAGGTGCTTCTGCCAGTTGGTCTACTATGACCTATCCTTTTATTGCCTTTCTTTCTACATATTGGATATCATATTCCCTCAAAATCATGACCCATTTTTCTAGATGCCCTGTTAATGCTGCTCAACTTAACAAATATTTGAGGGGGTCGATCTTTGCTACCAGTTGTGTTTGATGGCTTAACATATAATGTCTTAGCTTCTATGTTGCAAAGACCACAGTGAGAGAAGCCTGTTTAATTGATGTGTAGTTCAGTTCTTACTTGAACAATGTCTGACTGATGTAATATATAGCTCTTTCTTTTTCTTCTTGGTCGTTTTGTGCTAGTAATGCCCCCAATGTTGAAGTAGTGGTAGAGATGTATAATATCAAAGGCTTTCCTTGAATGGGAGGCATAAGGATTGGCAGCGACAATAGATAGTATTTTATTTGTTGAAAGGATACTTGGCATTTATCTGTCCACACAAAGGGGATACCTTTGTGCAGAAGATATTGGAATGGTTGGAATTTATCAGCCAATTGGGCTATGAAGCATCAAATAGACTACAACCTACCTTGTAGAGTCCTAAGTTTGCTTATGCCTCTGGGAGGAGGCATATCCATGATGGATTTTACTTTCACTGGATCGATCTCAATGCCTCGTTGAGACACTATGTATCCCAACAGTTTGCTAGATGTGACACCAAAGACACATTTCTTAGGATTCAGTTTGACCTTATATTCTTCTAGCCTTTTAAAAATTATTTCTAACACCTTCAAATGATCTTTCCTTATCAGTGATTTAGCCAAAAGGTCATCCATGTAATCTTCCATTATTTTATGCACCATGTCATGAAATATTGTGGTCATTGCTCTCTGATATGTAGCGCCTGCATTTTTAAGACCAAATGGCATGCCATTCCAATAGTATGTATCCCAAGGGAAAGTGAATGTTGTTTTATGCTGGTCTTCAGGGGAAATGCAAATTTGATTGTAGCCAGAGTAACCATCCATGAGGGACATCTCGTATCCTACTGTGAGGTCAACTATGATATCAATATTTGGCAAAGTAAAGTCATCTTTTGGGCATGCCTTATTTAGGTCTCTGAAATTAGTGTAGACTCAGATCATTCCACTTGGCTTTGTTACTGACATAAGGTTAGATATCCATTCAACATAATCAATAGATCATATCAATCCAGTGTCTAGAAGTTTTTTCAACCCAGTTTTGACCAATAGAGCAACTTGAGGATGCATTTTGCGTAACTTCTGTTTAAGTAGTTTGGAATTAGACAATAGTGGCAGATGGTGCATAACTAGTTTTGGGTCTAATCCTGACATGTTAGCATAGGACCATGAGAAATTGATTTTACGTTCTACAAAGAATTTGTGAAATTTCGGTGTCTCTTCTTCAGTCAAGGATGCAACAAAGAGGACTATTTTGGGATCTTCTATTGTTGATATGCTGTCTTCTAAGGTGTCTTCTATAAGCATAGCTGATTTCTCCTATGTTATGGGAAGAAAGTCTAGTCCTCCATCTTTGGGTACCTTAGAGAGGTTTTCACCCATAGATACATCCTTTTTTTACTTTTTTGTCATCAGAAGGTGCCTTTCAATTTCCACCTAAAGATGTTTCATTTTTTGTTTTATTTTTATTTTTAATTTTGTGACTGGAGGATGGAGCAGTCTCACCAAAGTAGGCCGCACAATCTAGATCAATGGTGAATCCTGCCTTGTGATCACCACTGGGTATGCCCTCAGGTAATCCCATAAACTCTACAATTGCCTCATCATTTTGAAAGGTGTCCAAGACTGGCGGGCCTTGTTGGTCCCAATCGACTAGTTGAGGGTAAACCAGGGAAATGCCATTGTCAACATTGGTGAATTGAGGGGAGGATGCAAAAAGCATGCAGACGGACTCAATGATATTGTAGATGAAATTGTCATCATCCAACTTCATGTCAAACTCTATCCAATATTCCCCTTCATTAGTCTCATATTTGTTGTCAAAATAAGGGGTGAAAGACTTAGAGTCAAGGTTGTCAGTGTTGTTTGGTAATTCAGATGAATTGGAATGAAGGGATTCAGATGGTGGGGTTTGTATGTCATGGGGGATGGTAATGGGACTATGGATTTTTGGTGCTTGATCAATTTAAAATGTTTTCCAAAATTTCTATTCAAAGGTTAGTTCCCCACCTTCAAGGAACAAATCATCGAGGCAATAGTCAATTTTGGGGAAGGTTTCCTTAGTGGTCTCGACACTTTCTGAAGCATGCAATTGCTCACTCTAAAGTCCATTGGTATGTTGATCATCATTGTTAGGCAGTCCATACCCTAATCCAAGATACTTTGGTATTTTGAAAGGTTCTATGGGGTCTCTTCACTGAGTTTTATTTCTGCCTAGGCCACTAGTTCCATTGTAGCCCTTAGCCTTCATTATGTCATATACCTTGCCATATTTCTTAACTGGTAATGGGGGTAGGTCTGCCATTTCCTTATAGAGCCATCCTGTAATATCGACAAGGTCCTCATTACTCATGTCTCCCGATTTGATGAAAACCGGTTTTAGTGGAACTTTGAAAATTTCTTTGGGTTCCATTCGAAAGCATGGCCGACCATAGACCTTCAGAGACTTGGGTATTGTTGTGATGATATATGCTATATGTAGTTTGAATTCTCCAAAGCGGAGGTCCTATATCTTGACGGTGGTCTCAGTCTTAGGGTTTGTGGAAGATGGTGGTGTGGCGGAAGACATGGATAGAGTGGACGTGGAAGATGATGTGAGTGTGGAGGGGTCAACGTATTTAGAAGATGAGGGGATAGAAGCCTCTCGATTGATAGGCACTCAATTTTTAGAAACACCCATTAGGTTGGTACAATACTGAAAAGGGTCAGGGTTTCCATATATAGTGATTTCTGTGCCGTCAAATGGTAATTTTAAGCATTGGTGATATGTGGATGGAATGAATTTTAAGGCATGAATCCATGGATGACCGAGCAAGATGTTGTAAGGTAACTCTAGATCTAGGACCTGGTAAGTTGTATCCACAATGACTGGTCCCACTCTGATAGGAAGAGAAATAACACCTCGTGAAGAGCATTCTTCATCATCATATGCCTTTATCACTATAATCTTTGTAGGGTCCACACATGCATAAGAAAATCCTAGAGCCTTAACCAATTTCAAGGAGCATATGTTCAATCTTGCTCCACCATCTACTAAAACTCTTCTAACCTTGTGCTTATGGATGAAAGTTTCAAAGTGAATGCATCATTATGGTTAGTCTTAGGTGATGAGTAGTCTTGATCAAAAAAGGTGATGTGGTGAGGCGTAGTGAGGTATCCCACCACAGTCTCAAATTGGTTGAGATCAATGTCCTTAGGGATTGACGACTCTTGCAAGGTTTTATCCAGTATAGCCTTATGCGTGGGAGAGATGCGAAGCAACTCTAGTATAGAAATTTGCATGGGAGTTTTTCCAAGCTGGTCGATAAGGTTAAACAGACATTTTGGTTGCCACTGCTTTGTGGTTGAGGCGCGTTGTGACTACTTAGGAGATGGACTAGGTATGGTAATCTTAGGTTGTCTAGCGGGAGATAGACTAGCTATGGTGACCTTGCCACTTCGAGTAGTGGCATTGCATTGGGGTGTTCGTTTGACTATAATGGTGTTGATGTATTCATCGTCAATTCGGACATTGTTTATAATAGGTCCACCAGAATAGTCATATTTGGCGTGGGCAAAATTTGCTTGATTATTATTTACCTTAGGACCTGACATGGAAGCATTATTAGAACCATGGTTTTGTAGTGGGTTCTTATCAATGGTATGATCTAAATTAGAGGAAAATTGTGGTCCACCTACCTCGATGATACGATTCTCTATAAGGTCTTATACTAGGTTTTTCAGTTGTCGACAAGAAGAAGTTTTATGACCTTTTGCTCGATGATAATTGCAAAATGCATTATCGTCCCATCATGCTGGTTTGAATTGTCCTGGGTCATATGGTTTTGGTTCTTGAAGTGTGATGACACCATTCTAAAGGAATTTCTTGAGAACTTCCTTAATGGGTTCACCCAAAGGGGTGTATGTACGACCTCTAGCGAATTGTATTATTTGTCGTTATTGTCCTTGGTTGTTTTGGCTATTTTGGTTGTTTGAGGGGACATTGGTAGGGGGTGTCGATATCATCGTTGGTTTGCTTTGTGGTTGCACCCCTTTTAGGGCCAATACAGGACCCATAGTGTTTACAGCCTTGGCGTCAACAACACCATCATTTGTAACATGTTTATTTTTGACCTAGTATTTATTTTTGTTAGTGGGTGGATTGGAATTCATGTTTTTAGGACCGTGTCTTAATTCTCCCTTTGCGATAAGGGCTTTCTCGATCTGGACACCCTTTTCAACTAGATCTGTGAAGGTTGTGCAACAATATAGTTGTAATGCATGTTTTAGGGGTCTTAGAAGTGTTTGAATGAACATGCCCACCTTTTCCTTTTTGTGTATGTCAATGTGACATCGACTAGCTAGACATCTCCATTTTTGAAAGAAGGGGATGAATGTTTCACCAACATCCTCTTGTGTGAGATTGCATAAGCTAGTAATAGAGGTATCCATGTCGATGTTGTATGCATAATTTTTTATGAATTTTTGTTTAAGCTCATCCCATGTTTGGATATCCTTTTGAGTGGAAAACCATTCAAGGGAAGGACCTACGAGACTTTTAGAAAAGAGTCTCATCAAGTACGTTTGTTCATAGGCAACATCCATACAATTAGTTTCAAATTCTTGGACATGTTTGATAGGGTTTGTCTTTCCTCTTTACTTGGTGAAATTAGGTGACACATATCCCGGAGGGAATGGTGGAATGTATAAGTTCATGTCAAAGGGATATACAGATAGATCATGACACTTTTGATTTCTTACTAGATATCTGTATATTTTCTATGGTCTTCTCTAGACCCATCAGTTTTTCTTGTAAGGAATCAATTATGGGGTCATTTGTTGTTCCATACATAGGATTGATTGGTATGCCATAGGTCCCCATTTGTTGTGAGTGGATGTTGACATGTTGAGGTGTATGGTGTTGTGGCATTATGATGTGTTCGGATTTGCATGTTGTTGCTATTGAATGTTTGGATTGGGGGCATGTTGGTGAGTATGAATATGAGATGAGTATGTTGGGATGTGTCCCCCAATCGTTTGGGTCGATATTTGGGAAATATGGAAACCATGAATATTTTGGTGTGCGAATGATGCCATAGGTTGTGTGTTTTGACTACCTTTTCCAAATTGTTGGGTTTATACAAGGGGAATGGTTGTATTTTGTCCTTGAGAGGTGATGGAATTTGACTGTGTTGATGTGTGAACGTTTTGTGATTTTTTTCCTTGAATAAAGATACATCGTTTGCCTCGACCCAAAGGATTTTGTGAGATACCAAATAGAGGATATGATGAAAATGTACTCATGGTATTAGATGTAGTCATCAATGGGGGATTTGGATGGCTTGATTGTGCCCCCATGGCATTTACCATAGTCATAAAGAGAGGATTGGAATAACTGGCCCACACTGTCGAGGAGCCAAAGGTGGTTCCAGCTGATTGTGACGGTGTTGTGGATATTGTGGGTGCTGTGATGGATTGTGATCCTCCAATGGATGTAGCATTTATTGAATTGGAGTTGTTTGGAATGTTGGAGGTAGCACTCATGGTCATTGTGACATTTTGTGAGGTAGCGTCAAAAAAGTTATTGCTCGTAGTGTTTGGAGGTTGGCCACTATTTGACATGTTATGTGCATTGTTGACATTATTGGCCGGAGATGTCGATCTCAAGGTATTAATGTCGAACCCTTGAGGTAATTTAGCACCTTGACTTAAAAGTATAGCCAAATATCTAGCTATCATATAAGACCATTTGTTATACAAAGTAGGCCGCCTCTAGATCTTGTGTTGCTACCTCTAAGTTTTCCTCAAGTATTTGTCCATATTCATCCCTATGTAAGAATGGTTCAAAAGGACTATTTGATGAGGATGATATGGTTGTGAGAGGTTGAGTACTTGTGTTACTAAATGGATCATCGAAAGTCCAATTTGGGTCATACGTGTGATTGTTAACATTGGACATGGAGTCTTGTCCAAAATTTTCCATTTGTTGTTTCTATTTTTGGAGTCTAGTTTCCACCATAAAATAAGATTGCTCAAATGAAAATGATGAGAAAGACAACTAAATACGAGGATGATGCAAGACTATGTTTTCTAAAGAAAATGCCAACTAGGATGACTAGGTGATAATGATGTTTGCCTAAGGAAATGAGTGACGTAAGATGACAAGGTTGTCAAAGCCAAAATTTTGAACGAAAACTAAGATGGTAATGTTGACTAAGGACTTAATATGATAAATGCAAGGTCTAGGTTCAAAATGACATCTAGGATGAACAATATTTTTGGGTTTTTAGGAATAAAGTATGCAAGGTATGAACTATAATGCAATTTGGAGAAAAGGATACCTAAACACTTCTAAGCTCAATCTTTGTTTTCGATTTTGGTTACCAAAGGACTTGTTGCAAATGATAAAGTGACAAGGCCAAGATGACTAGTGAGTTTTCCTAACTAGACTGTTGAGTTGGAAAATTTCACGGAAGGGACAATGACTGAAAAAGGGAATAATGATTAAGTCTAAGATAACCTAGTTTCGAAAGCAATGACATTGTGAGTTGTGCTGAGATTAACCTACTCCAAAGTATGCAAGGATGGGAACCTAGGGTCAAGATAATGCCTAATGTATGCAACTACAATTTGAAGGATGAAGCCTATGGTTACGAATGAAAACTAATGGTTAAAATTTTTGAGCAATTTCAAAGATGGTTTCTGACAGAATTTCCTTGGAAACAAAGTTTGACAAAATATTGACAGAGCTTAGACTCAGTTTGGACTTTGTATGGGGATTTTGCTTATGTCAGAAAAATGCATCGTTTGGGACCTCAAATGCGTTGCAGTGTTGTGAATGCGATTCGGTTTCAGTGAGTGCGGCTCTGGGACTGACAAATGCGACAGGACTTTGCAGATGCAGTTATGTGAGGTTTAGATGCGTTGCGACACATACATATGCAGTGTTTTGAGTTGAAAATGCGGTTTAACAGGTCTAATGCATTGTAAAAGTTTGCAAATGTGTTGCAACAAAGTGATTGCATTTTAACATTTGCGACACAGTTTGCTAAAATTGAGGTTTTTTTTGATGTATTGAGAGCAAATCTGATCTGTCTAATGTTGAATGTTTTGTCCAAAAGTGAAAATGTGGTGAATAATGTTAAAAAATCGAGCAAGCACTTGACAAGCATAATGTTTTGGGTGTAAGCAAGCACACATAAGACAAGTACAATCCTAATAGGCCAATAGGCCAAGGGTTTGTATACATGGTATAGCCCACCCATTTACCCCAGATTGGTGCTAAACACCTTTCCTTCTTGAGAGCAGATAGCTTAGAATTTTGGTGGCATTGGCTCCCCTCCACGGCTCATTAACATCATTTGAGCACACCAACTTCAGATTCTTAGGTAGTGACTTCCCAAAAACTACTATCCCTACTCAAGGGGATCAGTAGTGAGTGTCTTCGGGCATGATACTGTGCCCTGCACTATACCAAGCAATGGCTAAAAAATGGTTGGCCTCTTAAAAAAAAGGTGTTTAGTACGGGCATTCTGTTCGTAGGGCATGATCCATGCGACAAGAGTCCCCTTTCAGATCCATCTCGTCAGAACCATATGCGTGATTCTTGGGCTCTTGGGCTTTCCCCAAGAATCCACTTTTATATATCAACTGGAAGTCCCTCGGGTTTAGGGTGCTACCAGTCTGAGTCGTCCTGGGGTGAGTAATTTTTCCCACCAAAACAGGCCCAAGTTCTAGAGTTAGTAACTGTTTCTCTTACACCCAAGATTGCTCGAAAGTGCACGGGGAGAGGATACTTTGATTACTAATTCATAAGGGTATACAACAGAAAAAAAATGGGTCTGGTTTTCTGATCACCAAGTTTTCACAAGGTGAGAGCATAATCACCTACCATTTTGCAAACACAATCAGACAAAGTAGCAAAGACACGTTCATTTTATGTGCACCAAAATTAAATGTGTACTAATCTAAAAAATGCAAGCACAATGTTTAGTATTGAATCTTCAACAATCGAACCTACAAAAACACAAGTTAAGAGTTTCTTATCCACCAGTCTTGGATCCACAGAATGTGACCGCCACACGCTGCAAACTAAGATTAGTAACACAAAAACCTATGCTATGTAGAACGCAGAAAAGAATACTAGAATGCTTGGAAAAAAAAAGTAAACAAAAAGAGCAGAAAAAAAGAAAAACCCGAATGCCAAAGGGAGAAATTGTTACTAGGAAAATGCGTCACAACAGAGTGAATGCGTCACTCTGTGCTGCAAATACGGCTCAGTAGTTCAGATGTGGCTTTCCAGACTTTGATTGCTGTACATCAGAGTGATTGCAGTGTTTGGGTCTATGAATGTGTCATGACGCATCAGGTGCATCATGATAAAAGACAAATGTGGCATTTCATATTTGTACCTACAAAAAAAACACAAAAAACCAAAACCGTATGGAAACTACCAAAAAAATTAATGTGTCGAGTTCACGTCGGGTTCACCAAATGTATCTAGGGTTTAATTTTAGGTGTATTAGATGTTAGCATATAAAATCATATAAACCCAAAGATCCTATCAAGCACAATGAAAACTTAAAAATAAGAACAATTATACCTGTCGTTCATAGGAGTTTCCATTATGCACCTTGATAGTAACTTCTAACTTGCGGATGGTTTCCCTCAGATTGAATGTGTGAGTAATTCTTTGACTATGCCTATGTCTTAAACAAGCTTTGAAGGATTTAAAATAAATATCTATGCCTATGCCTATGAAAAAATGATTCTAAAATGCCAAATAACTCTAAGTATTAATGTGTCAAAATATCAAAATTCCTGTGTCTAATCTCAAAATGTGAGAAAATAGAATTTTATAGAAAATGCAATTTTGATTAGACAGACGAGATCAACTTTCGACAGAGACCTAAAATTAGAGGACAAGATTTAATCCGATGATCTCTAATTAGGGTTAGGAAAAAATCATTAAATGGGTGGTCGAAATGTCATATGAGAAAATCAAATCAGCAGTGGAGAATAAATGAGATAATTAATTTCAAAAATAAAGATTTTTGAAAATCAAGAAGATAAAGACTGCCTAATTTGTGAGATTCAAAAAATCAAGAATCTACCCGATTACTTGATTTTTGGAAGATTATTACCATTTTGAATTAAATTAATTCATAATATGGATTTTAAGAGATAATAAATTATCGATTTTCAGATTATTTTCCAAAATGGACTGTCAGTTAAGAATGTGATATGATTTTAAATAATTTCATTTATTTAAAATGAGGGAATTGTTAATTTTGACAATTATATAATTAAAGATAATTATTTAATTTAGAAGATATGATGAATAATTAAATAAATTAATAAATTCATTTAATTATGAGAATTAGTGACATATTAAATAAATAAATGAAATTGATTTATTTAATAATCAGGAAGAATAAAATGAATAGAAAGTAATTAAATAAATTAATAAATTAATTTAATTGCGGGAAGAACTTAGACGATTAATGAGGTATTTAATAAATAAATAAAATTTATTTATTAAATAATCATGAAGAATAAAAGGACATGAATTAATTAAATAATTATGAATTATTTAATTAATAGTCAGAAGTGGACCAACGACATAATTAAATGTCATAACTATGCTAGGACGAAAGTGGTAAAAATAGAGCTCGCAGGCCTAGGTCATTTTTATGTGTCTACACTAATTAAACAAGTGATAAATTTGATTCTCCATATCCAATTCTATCAATAAAATGCAAGCACTAACTTTAGAAAAATTATTTAAAACAACTACTCTTCTTGAAAACAAGCTACTACTAGTTTCATCCAAATCTTGAAAAATTTCCACTATCATATTGTAATGCCCCGTTTTAAGAACCTAAGAATGTTGCAATAGTGTAATAAAGGTGTAATAATTTTTTTTTTTTAATTTTAATTATTAAGTTAATTAGTTGCGAACATTCATTAAGTTACTAAACGTTACACTACTTTGAGTTTTCCATAAGTGACTTAAGTATTTCGCATTGCACATATTAATTAACATAAACATCAAAGATAAACATTGCATAACATTGAAATTTTCATTCAAGATATAATAAATTACAAACTTGTTCCATACATTGCATTTGATAGGATATTACAATAATCATCCATCTTGATGAGGTACTACAATAAAAATTACAATTACAAATAGAAGTGTTCACCTCATAACATTGAGGGATGTGTTTTCAAATACATAATTTATATTTACGAATTACAATTACAATGAGGAAGTACACATGAGATCCAAGTGTGAGCTCTCCATCCATGAAGCTCTCGATGCCAAGATCAAACTAGGGACCCAACGGAGTAAGGTGCACATTCCACCCAACCGTGTGGTACCCGTAGGTCCACCCCTCATGCTAGGAGATAGTAATAAGGTTACTTAGACCTAATCTACTAACCCTAGACACTAGTACATAACAAACTATTGGTTACAATGCTTCCAGATTTAGACAATTGATTGAGATACAAACACAAGGTTAACTGTTATTCTAGGTGGAGTGTCATCACAATGTTGCAAAGGTTACCCTGGTGTTTCTTCCTAGGTTCCGGCCCCCAATTCTTGGGTTACCCTAGTAACCTCTTACGAAACCCGGCCCCTATTGCATATTGTTGTGGAATCGAATGTCTTTTGAAGAAACAAGACACCGATTTTCCATTCCAGGCCTTCTCATCTTACACTCATGACTGAAAAAGCTCAAAAGTCATAAGAGAGGCATAAGCATCTTGTTAAGTGTTTTAAATCTAACTATTGTGTTCTTTAGTTTTCACTGAGTTACTAACTATTTGTAAGTTACCCTGACACCACTTTGTGTGTCGGCCCTTACAAATAGCCACTCCCCTAAACATAACATGGGAATCTAAGTTTTCTATCTAGGGTAAACAAAGTGTACATATAACCAAAAATGCTATAAAAGACCAAACATGAACATCAAATCATTAATCATAAATCAGGTGTCAATCCACCATATAAATCCATGTACACATCCTTAGTTTACACAAGAACTCAACTTAACATTCACAATCCCCATTTAACAGTTGGTCTGGAAGACTTGTACAACTAAAGCATTTCCTGTTTGCCCAAAAGATTACACATTTATAAACAAATCAAGAGAAATAATTGCCTACTATTTGGATATATTAAATCCACTTAATCAGTTTGAGAATGACACAATTATAAATCAACTTTAATTTAAAGAACTTGTTTCGCCTAATCTATTACATTTTCTATATATCACATAATGGGTTAATCATCAAATTTCAAATAATTACTTGCATTTAAATTAAATGAAAATCTTTTATTATACCCTCCTTTTCAAATTTATCCAACATAAATAATTATTTAAAAATTCACTAAACAATATATATATATATATAATATTATAAATCATATATATTATATATTATAAATATAATATATAAAACATACATATTAATTATATATAAAATATATAATAAAGAAAATACGAAATTTAATAAAGATCAAGTTTTATTGTACGCGCATTAAAGAAAACGCATAAAGTAATAAAGCTCAATTTTTTTTTTTTTGTTTAAGTTTTGTTTTGTAACAAGGTAAGGCCCCGCGGCCTTCCCAGGGAAGGACGCAGCCTTCCCAAGGCTGCACCCAGCAGCCTAGCTGCTGTGCGCAGCCTTGGTGGGCTGTGCCCACCACTGTATGGTTTGGGGAGGGTTTTGGCCCTCCCCCTATGCATTTAATTTTTTTTTTTTAAAATATAAAACATGTAAAATCTCTGACAAATTTTTGGCGATTAATTAAATTGCGTCCGACATGTTATATGGATTCGCTCCACATGAATTGATGGTTTTAAAACTCAATTTTTTTATAAATTGATATATATATACATATATATATATATATATATATATATATATATATATATATATATATATATATATATATATATATATATATATATATATATATATATATATATATATGCATATATTATTTTCATGAACAAAAAATCTCTATATCTGAACAATTTTTTTTAACAGGAAATGAAAAGAAATGTTTTCATTCAGAACAAAATGATTCTCAAAATAAAATATATATAAACTTAATAACAGAAGTTTCTAATAAATTGATTTTTCCAAATCCTTTTTCTCCAAATCAAACAGATAAATTTTCTCATGAAGCCCTCTATGATTTTGTAATTTCATCTGTAGGTTTTCTACTGTAGAAAATTAATTTTCACAGAGATTCTAATATTTTACAGAAAGAATTTATTTTCTTTCTCATCTAAAATTCTTCATAAATTTTTCCTATTTATTTTTTTAAAATAAAATCTTTATGAGATTCCTGAGAAAACAAAACACAGGAAAATCTATCTAATATTTTCTTCAACATTCTTTTCAAAAGAAATTAAATTATACAAAGAAGAATACCTGTAGCTTGAAATTTGACTGTAGAAAGAAAACCTCTGTAGCACACAAATCCCCAAAAGCTTTTCCAACTAGCACAAAAGATCCTCCCACTAAGGGATCTTCCACAAATATACAACCCCAGAGGAAATAACAAATCCTCTTAGAAAATAATTTTTTTTTACACAGCAAGAGTTTTTGCAAAGCTTTGATAATTTCCCTATGAGGAAATTGAACAACCTCTGTGATTTTTTTGAGATCCAAAATATCCTCCGTAACCAATTTTCCTCAACAAGAATCATTTAACACACTGGCACACATGTCGAGAAGTGGTTATGAAAATATCTTCTCCACTTCACGACAATTTTCCCATTTCAAATTTGCATGCAATTTTAATTTATTCAAATAAATTTTACAACCATTATTTCAATTTACATGCATTTTATTTTCTATTTATTTATTTATTTATTTATTTTCTAATTTTCAAATGCAATATAATTTACACACTTAATAATTTAATTTAATTAATTAATTAATTTAATTAAAATAGTTTAATCTTTTTTTTAAGATCAACTATTTAACCAAATAATCTAATTAATGAATTAAATTATCAAGCAAGTAAATTCTACCACATTTAAACATTAATTAAATAACAATAATTTAAAACACAATAAACTTAACATTAAAATTAACCAAATTTGCTTTTCAACAATTTTTTCCAAACAGAAAATACAAGACAAACCTATGACTCTGAACTAAAACAGACAAAGTACTAAGACCAGGGTTATAGACTAGGCTAGGGTAAACCAAACTACTATCTCCCGATCAACGTATCCTTTGAGTCTTGACACGCTTCAGACCTGAGTACCCAAGTGGAGTCAGTGTCATGTACTTGCAATTCCTGCAACCAAGCAATAACATGCATACAAATATATATATATATATATATATATATATATATATATATATATATATATATATATATATATATATATATATATATGAGTACCTGTGGAGTCGGTGTCATGTTTGCAATTCCTCGAACCAAGCAATAACATGCATACAAATATATATATATATATATATATATATATATATATATATATATATATATATATATATATATATATATATATATAAAAGCATTAAACAAACACACCGTGCGGAGAAAATCACAGATATCATAGGGCACTCGCAAGCGAGTGATGCGATTCCGTTCTCCACACCAATACACTTCACAACAAACTGACGAAATAAATATTGTTAGTCCATCATAAGCATGTACATATCACTAAACAATTGAAAGTAAACATCTACGCTATATCCAATCATGTCTGAAATCAATAATAATAAAACAAGTATCATCATGTCACAAAATAATCCACTATCACTCAAAACCAGCAATCAAAATATCCAACAAAACATCATAGGTCTAACAATATGAAAACATAACAACAGAAAGAATAAGCATAAACAGAGGGGTACTACACATATTTAATATGATCTTCATAGTTTCATCATCATAGGGAAACTAGGGAATTACAATTCTTATTATCTCCATGAAACAAGAAGAAATCAACAGCTTGGTTTCTTCATCAGGATGCCCCAACCAATAGGGCTAGTTCAAAAGATTCATTTTAGGTGCTAAAGCCAATTGCATTTCCTTTGAAGGTGATGGCTTCACTTGTCTCAAACATTGTTCTAACAAATGAAGAATATTATCTTCATTTTCTCTTGACTGAAATTCTTTGCCAAGTCTCTTTCCATCCATAAAGAGAGTCTCTGCCAACTTCATCTCTTCTTCATTAGCCATGCCTAATTTCCAACTTCTGGATACCACAAGGAGCTGAACTAGAATCTGTTCTAACTTTGGGAGTGATACTATAGATTACTATCATTCATCCATCTCAACATGAAGCACTGATCCACAGGATGGCAGGGTCTTCTGCTTTGATACCACTTAAATAAGCCCCTTTAATTTTTTCCCAAGAATTTCACAAACAATCAACACTACGCCAAATGAATTAGCATTAGCCCCAAAATTGAAATCCAAATTTAAAAGATCTCAATGCCAAGAATGCACACTCAATCCCAAGGAAGGAGAGTTTTTTTCATATGGCAGATAAAACTAAGCAATTACTGAAATGAAGTTACAATTGAATGGAGCTAGGTGGTGAGCCAACCATGAATGGATTCTGCACTTCCACTAATTCAGTGGGGGGAGAAATTACAAAACAAACTAATTCATCTGCTACGACAGGCATCCACTTGTAAGTGGGAATTCACCACTTTTCAATGGGTACAAAATGAAAGAATAAATTAAGTTCTTTTTCCACACTGGTAGTAAACCATCCAGGGTTTACATATGTGAGGAATTATACAATAGAATTCAAATACTACAAATTACAAGTGATTACAATAGAATTCAAAGCACAACTGATAGTATATGTTCTCTCTTAATGATAACCTTATGAATTATTGACAACCCAACCAAAATCCGAACTTAAAGTAATATGATTTCTCAAACCAGCAAACAAAAAACCAAATAAATGCTCATAGCTTCATCAATATACCTCCAAATGTGATGAAAAAAATTGCAAAGAATCTTTAGAGGATAGGCGCCCAAGTTGCAATGTTGAAACAACTTCAAATCACCTCCAATTATTTGGAACAAATTCCAATGCCCATCATGAGTGGTACGACCTACTGGGAGGTGTGATTTTACAAGATAAAATGAATGACTTCGAAATAAATTCCAATCTCTTGTGAAAGGGGTCGCCTTGAGTCTAGAAACACTTTGAAAAAGTACCCAGAACAAGATTTTATTTATTCAAAAAGCTACTAACAAAAACCACTTTCAGCTTTAGAAACACCATCAACACAAAACTTGAAAAACATCACCAAAATTCTCCACTTTGAAGCCCAATCTGCTAGATAAATTCATACACTTCAAATTTAAATCTAGTTTTCTCCATGAATGGTTGCCATGAGCCTAGAAATCAAAAGACCCAACACCCATAATTGAAATTAAATCATACAAAGAGCTGCATATGAAATTCACCTTCAGCCATGAATGAACCAACAAGCTCAAAACTAAAAAAACATCAAATTCTCCAACAATGAAGCTCAATGTGCACTTCTAAATGAAGCACACTCTCAATCCACCATCTAGGGAACCATAGTTTCAGCCCCAAAGAATGGAGTTAAATTGCTAAGCTTCCCCTTAGCTGGGTTCTAAATTCAATCTAGTAGCATTTTCTTATAATTTTTCAAAAGATGATAAATGAATGAGCAAAGGCCTGCTTTTATAAAATTGAAGGTGACTATTGGCTATTAAACTTCCATCTTTTTTCACTCCAAAAGGGATTCCCATTTCACTTTTGAAATATTTTAATTTTTGAAACATTATATTCACCTTTCTAGGCATCCAAGACTTGAGGAGACATATTTAATTTCTAAATATTTAAATAATCTCTTAATAAGGCGTCCACCCTCAAAGGCCACCTTTTAAAACAACTTTAAGTGATTAATACTAGGCCAAGGAGTCCAATAAGAAATTATAACATTAATGACTTAGAATAAATCATTTTACCCAAAATGAGCCTCAAAATGTTGAAAGCTAAATATGCTCCAAATTGCATTGCTTGAAATGGAAACTGAGTTGACTGCTGATAAGATGGCACTGCCAAAAGTAGAATTTACTAAAAATAATAAATTCTGAAAATTTGCTTCACACACTTTTCATGTTAGATCATTGTGAAGCTCTCTAAAAACCCATAAAAACCCCACTAGACATGCATCCAAAACTCTAACATACAAGCCATCAGAAACGTATCAGAACCCCTATAAAATAGGAAACCCTAATTTTACCTCTAACAAGCCTATAGGCTTCTAGAAATAGGCTATCAGTCATTGAAGGGCATATAGCTAAAATGGGGACATTACATCTACACATTAGGTCACCTAATATGCCCTTACACTAGTTTTTGAGGCATACTGAGGAAATAAATCCCTTTCTATAATTTTTTTTGGCACATTTAGTTGCACTATGCCCAATGAAACATCACCTGAAACACTTTCTCATATTTGGGTGAGAATAGCTACTAAGGTGTCACCAAAATAAGGTGAAACACTCCCTAATGAATGTCTAACATGAAGTAAACTATCCACTAATATTAAAATAATACTTCATTAATCCTATCTAGTAGTTCAAGAAATGATATATGATTAGATTGTGTTTGTTATTGTTTGCCACATAAATTTTCTTATTCAAGACCCTTGATTTCATTGGTTTACAGAGATAATTTTGAAAAAAAAAAGGTCCTTGCCATTGATATTCCAATGGCCACCATTAAAATTATTAGCTATACAAGAAAAGCATTAGGCCTAATGGTTGGTATTTTTATTAGATAGAGTCATTTGGTAATGTTTAATTTTATTAATAATTTTCCTTTAAATAATCATTTGTCACCTTGAATTTTATTCAATGATAACCTATCTTTCATTCTACTAGCTCTTCTTTGATCAAACTTATTCCTATATTTTTTTTTTTAATCTTAAGTTGAGAATTTTCTTTTTCTTTAGATCTATAGGTTGATTCTATGAAATCTACTAAGGTAGAAAACTTAGTCACGTTGATATTATATGCATGATTATTTCTTTGAGGCCTAGTTTAAAATTTGTAACCTTATATTACTCATCTTTCATATAATCAACATATCTTATGTCATGCATTTACCCCCTTTCCTACTATCCATTTTATCCCCCATTTTATTTATTTTCTCCATTTATTACTTGGCATGTGTATTAATATATCATTTTTTCTGGTACACTTGCCCTTCATTTCTATTTCCCATCTATTTACCATCCCTTGCTCGAATATCATCATCCAATATGTACTTTTTATTGCATACCTATAAACATTGTTTTAATTATCACTTAATAAACATACCCATGATACAGATAAGCATTTCTCCTATTGGATAAAGGGTGGGGCCTCACATCCTCCCCCCTATGACTAAACTTCCTCCTAGAAGTTGATGAGGTTTGGTTAGCATGATCTCCACCGCATATGATTAATCCAAAGCTAAGAAAAAGTAATAATTCTCATTTATTATACTAGCACAAAATCAGTCATTAAATACCAAGTTAGGGAACTTCCCTATAGTATATGAGTTACTATATACCTAACATAAGAGTTATGTCAATCATGGTTCACCAAGCTTCACTGCTGTTGGAACTGTAAAATTCTGAAATATTTTACAAAGTTGTTCGCACCCCTGAGTTTCCAAAATAGTCCTTGCCATATGCACATGGGCCTCTCTTCATAAAATTTTGCTCATACTTTTCCGTGTAGTTCCAAAAAATCTATCAAGACTTGAGTATTTCATATATATTTTCCTATTGGCATGAGATTATCAGGGTCTCCTCGACCCATAATGCATTTTTTGCTAATATACATCTGTTGTAGACTATCGACAAGACCTTAGGGATGTCACACTGATTGGAATTCATCTACAGGCACCTATCAGAGGGACACACACATTGTTTTGGTGACAGAGGGATCCCCATTGGCGTGAGAGCCATCGTCAGAATGAATTCATAGTGAAACACATAGGATGAAAGGACATTCATAGGTGAGACTCAAAGTGTTGATGAGATGACATAACATTATAGTGATGCACAGGGTGACAATCGATGAAACATTGGATGTCAGTATGACTGCAGGATGTCTCGGCGAGTGTTTGATGAGTATTAATAAAAACCCAAATACAGTTGCTCGCCGACATGTGATTACAAAGCGATGTGTCTTTTTAGATGCAAATGTATAAATGTTCATTTCCGATTGTAAATGAAGAAATTAGATTATTAGATTAGATATACAGTAGATAGATTAGAAATGGATTTAGGAGAATAAAATTTTTAGAACAGAGACTATGATGCATGACTTCAAAATGGAGATATCAATGAAAATCAGTTGATGTGGCAGCTCATTTCTAGTGTCAATTATCTGTTGTGCTTATTGAAAGTATTACTAAGTTGTCTCCAAGATTGATGGTTTTTGGTTGTTTAAATTGATATAACAAGTTTATATTCAGTTTATTAGTGCACATTTGTTGTATCTGTGTGGTTGATTGATCGGTTCTTTCAAGAAAAGATTAAATCCTTTTGATTGATCACAGTAATCAGGGAAATTCATTTGGATCATTAAGAAGAGCTTAGTAATCATATTATTTCATGTTTATACAAGTTATAAACAAAACATATGCCAAACAATTTGAGTTTTCTCCAGAAATAAGTTGCCCATTTCTATTTCATTTGACTCTGCATACCCAATAAGGCACTAGTCTCCGCATTTTTCACCATTTAGATTCATTCATTTTCTTTACATTTGTTAACTGAACATATTAGGATTTAGTTTTGAATATTTCTATACAATTTATACCAAATTTAGTTTTATTTGTCCACTCCCATCTGCCATTGTGGGAAAAACATTTCAAGAGAGATAAGCACATTAAGTCTGCTTCATTCATTTAGGTACACCCACCTAGGTCTAGCAGCACCTGAAGAGTAGAAGGCCTGAATCTTTTGACCTTTTTAGTTACCTTGAAACGTACCAAGAGGTTGGCAACCTCTTGAGGCATTTCACCTACATTTTTGAGAGCTAACAATTGCGACACATGCAACAAAAATTTATATCATTCCTAGGGTGATATCCCCATTTATTTAGAATGAGATCACACAAATATAGATGAAATCACATCAATACCATTATTAATGAATTCAATTCATCTAACAACTATTACTCATAATGTTCAAATTTATCTAATTATATTATTAAGAGGGTATTGTCTTTTCAACCATGGTACTCATGTCATTTCATGTTCCAATAAGTGATCAACTATCTTGAATAAAATTTACGCAAGCATATATTAACACATATTATTATTCCAAGATACACATCAAGGATTTCTTGTATCATAAACATCACTCACGATGTAAATGAAATAATAATGTTCCAATATCAACTCATTTCTCAAGGATTGAAAACTCTGCATCATTTGTTACTTTCTCACATAGTTCACATGGATTCCACGTCTCAATTATTTACAAATTTAAACATACATCACAACTTATGAAAATAATACATGAAAACATCATGCACAACATGAGGCTCACACAATGGGGTTTACAAGGATGGATATTCTTGGATGCCATAGCCATTAGGAAAGATGGTCTTGAGGCCCTTCTCTAAGGACCCCTCCATACATTTTCTAGTACCTTCCCCTTGTTTGTTTAAGGGGGATAGCCTCCAAAAGGAAGGTACAACATGAAAAATCATATAACTAGGGAAGAATGGATTTATGACCATCCCATATTGGTCCCATTTGCAACCCCTTTCAAAAATAATTCCATGCACATCTACTCCCCTATACGACCTGCCAGGGAACCCCCTGGGATATGCATTTTGCAGATTTTACATTACACCACACATGCCAGTAATTTGCAACCAAGGAGAAAGCCTCAAACTAAGTAACATAAGATCACAACCCAAGTTTCAATAAAACTCACAAAGAGGAAACTATAAATTCAAGAGAGAAACAAAATAAAGATCAATTGTAGCTACATTAAAAAATTTCAAATTTAATTCAAAAATGAAATTTAAACAACTCCTTGAGGAAATTTGGACTACACAACCTTGAAATGGCCAAATAGTCTAATAAAATAACTATAAAATTCCACATTGCTGGTGCATAATAAAATAAAACTTCAATCAAGAATTACAAACAATTCATATTTCAACAATAAAATTTGTACATCATGAGCACCATGTGACTTGACAAGCCACCTAAGGGGGAGGAGGGGAATGGTGGTTCTCTAACCACATACGTATAATAGCATGCAATAACTAGTGGTCCTTGATCACATAAATATGAATAACTAGTGGTCCCTGATCACATAGGTATGTATCACTGGTGGTCCCTGACCACATGAATATGAATAACTAGTGGTCCCTGACCACATAAATATGAATCATTGGTGCTCCATGTAATTCCATCCTCTACCCATGGATTATAAAAATCAAGGAATAGGTTTGCACTATGAACCAACAAGTGTGGCTCTCATATGTTGGGGAGTAGGTTAGGAACATGTCCAAGAGAAACCATGGAATTCCCACTTGGGGTTCTCTTGACCCTCAACCCCTATTTACACTAGCATACATCTCAATCCTCTAGGGGAGTCGTACATTAGGGGTACACATTTAACATACGAACAAGGCTTTCACAAATGAGTACATCACATTTATTCTAGAAGGCACACATCCACACATATCATGTTTACGTCATTTTACAACTAACTGACTTACATAATGGGCCATCACAAAGGGTACATAGAAGGGATCGAATTTTACATCCCTCACCCTTATCCCAAGTCAGATACCTTGTATCTCATACTTGAGACACAACACATTTATTAGTTTTCCACATGACAAATCACATAACTACCAATAAAATTTCTTTATTACCCCATTCCATATGTTGTAAACATGCACTGCATACACTTACTCTTACAACTTGGTCTATCCACAAAAATTACCACAATACACAACATAGGATACAACATAACTTCATTTTCAATTTTCATCCTTTAAAGACACAAACCATTTCCTTACACATAATTAAACCAAAAACATATTCTATTCTACCAAATGGCATACACAATCATGACAAAACATGTTTCCTTCATATTTACAAGATAAATTTGCACAAAACATTCATTCAACTGATTTCAAGGAAACATGCACTATTTGGAAGAACTTCATTTATCCACATCCAAGAAAGGAATTGCAATTTTAAATCACTCTAAGATACATAAACAAAGAGCTCATAACCCAATCATGGTTAAATCACTACTTTTCTATCCAATTATAGGGAACACAATATACAATTCTTTTAAGAAGCATTACTATTTCAGTATTATTTACCACACAAAGTTTATGAACCTAGAATCATTTATTTCATAGTCAATCACATCGTTCACAATAGGGTGTGTAGTACTCGATCATATCTAACAATGATTATAAAAAAAAGGAAAGAAAAAACATCATAAGGTCATTTCAACCATCAATTACAACAAGGAGATAAACACACAAATGGAATTCACACAAGTACACCACATGAGCAACAACACTAACCAAAGATCCCAGTGTTGCAATCGGGCTCTGATACCAAATTTAATACCCAAAAATTTTACACTCAAATATGGTTAAAGAAAAAACACAATTTTCAAATTTTGATTTCAACACATGACTGACTCACACAATTTCGTTTCCAAAGTACACAATTCATAAAAAGCACAAAAATATTTAATCAAATATAGATTATAATACTAAGTAGAAGTCACATACAAGCCACAAGCTATGCAAATACAATATATCAATATTAACTTCAAGTAATAAAAGGAGAACAAGCCTAGGGGCCAGACCTAATTCCTTGAGGGCTCATCTTTGACGACCTTGCCTATGTATATAATTCATAGAGGAACCATAGTTCGATAACTTGAAATTGAACCAACTCATACTTGGTCGGTCAACAATGGGGTAAACCACTAGGTTCATATGATTCCTTGACATCAATTTAAAACATAAACCAAGCACACTATTTCACACTAAAATAACATAAAACATAATTGAGATAAGGATTATCACCAAGTACTCATATAAGATTGTTTAAAATTGGCTATTAAATTTCAAGTCTTAATTGGTGTTGGAAAATCTATAGTTTCATGGTGGCAATATCTTGGCCAAGATTGATATCTTAGGTCGTAGGCTATTTTAGGGGTAACCAATATTGTAACAACATTAATTGTGGGAAATGCTAATGAGAAACCTCACTTATAATGACAAATGTGATAAGGTTTATAACTTGATATCTAAGCTACTAGTGATTCCTAATATAATTAGTCATCAATGTTCCCCATAATAATGTATAAATACTATGAATATTAGTGGATGCTTCTTTAATCCAATTGTGAACCAAATTGGTATCTTTAACAACTAAGCATAGAATTGGTCCCTAACAATAAATATACATGAACATATCTATGTTTTAATTTTATAGCTAGAATAACAATATATAGTTTTCATCAAGTTATGAGACTAGTATAATCCTTTTAATAATACAAAAACATTCTCTAAAAGCTATTCATCAAATTAACAACACCATATGACTAACCATTGATTGATAATGATCTACAAAGTTCTACCACATTAGTAATTCACACCATTCTTAAATTAAATTAAAATCTCCATTTTAATGAATATATAACCTATGTCAAATTAAATAGGATGGCATTATCCATAGGAGTAGTATTTTATTCCCTAGGCTCTCAATCATGAATAAAAATCAAATCTAAGCATTTCACCCTTGACTATATACATTCTAAGTAGAATAATAGAACTCACAAAAAAAAGACTAATAGGTTTGACCATGTAATAAGGTGGTTAGTTTCTCCATTATATGGTAATGTCCTACCATTCATTCTTTTCTTACAAACCTACTCCCAATATAATATAAGCCAATTTTCCTTGATTCTCCAGGCTTGGTAACTACTCAAAACAATATGAATGACTATCAATTTAGAATGAAAAACCATAAAATAAGGGTACATTAAGAATGTGAAATTTTTAATTCTATTGAATATTCTATGAGGTTTCTCAAAATGTAGAAATTAATATCATGCAAGATTCAAAACTCTACTTTCTTATTGCCATTCTTACTCTTAAAATCTTGTTTCATTTGTTAGTATATGACACTAACTATTCTAATGTCTACTCACATGTGGGATGTTCATTTGAGTACAAGAAATAATCTATTTATATAGAGATATATCTCTTTCCATATGTATTTTCGGTTTATGATTAAACCAAAATATTATCGTTGATTGTATAATCACTCTAACATAATTTTGTAACGGAATATGGTACAAGATAAATATAGTATAAATGAGATAATTTAGTTTTCTAAAACCAAGAACCTTCTTAGGATAGAAAAGCCTAGACTAGAACCCATTAGAGAACCTTGCCAAAGAGATTTGAACAATTAGTTTACAAGTGTGGAAGGTTTATATTTGTGATAGAGAATGTAGAGTAAAACTAGATAGGAAAATTGGAAAGATAATTGAAAACCACAGTAGCAATTTTAACATCAAATTTGAATAATGTTTGCTCTATACAATATATTTGAGAATAGATTTGCAACCACTATCTCCTCATTTAGCCACTATCAATCTTTTATTACCAAGTTTAATAAGAGATTACATTAGTGCTTAAGTGAGTATTGGACAAAGATAGTTGTTTGTGTGAGAATGTCTAATGATTATTCGTCCCTACCTTATAGACATTTAACTTATGTTATCACCTCAATCTTGCATATTAAAATTTGGCATAGGGAACCACGCCAAAATATTTTTCCATAGTTTTGTTGATGTTGCAGGAATTATTTATTATAGGTAATTATCAATTTTTTTTGGAATTTTGTCATTGGATGGTGGCATTTTCCTTGTGGTTTTGTCATTTTTAATTTTTTTTTAAAATAATAATTGTGTTGGGGAGCCTTGCTATTGGAAATATTCCAAGAGTCACTTGGTGTAGTGCTATCTTCACATACACTCTTCGTGGGGATGCATGGCATGTTCAAGCAGTACATTTGCATTTACTATTTGCGTTTTCTCATTTATTATGAGTAGAGTGAAGTGCAACCATCATTAGCGAGTTACAATGTGAAGTTTTAAGTCTGTTGAGCAATGGGTTATTTATGTTGTCTGTTCATTTGCTCAAGTTGTTTGATGAGGTTGAAACTTGTGTTTTTTGAGAAGGTTTGCATCTACAGTGCTAGGAGCAAGAAAGGTGGCACTTGTAAGTTTCTATATCTCCTACAATTTATTTTTTGGTTTGTGTAATGTCTAGAATTTTGGATTTGAGAAACGAAGTGTTTGTAAGTTCATATATCTTTTATAGTGTCATTTTAGAGTTTTTGTGTCTCTGCATAGTATGGGTTAATGCCTCCTATTTGCATGCATGCATTGCAACTACACTTGAATTTATTAAATGCCAATGAAAATTAGTTGTGAGTAATTGGAAAATGTCTGGGTGTAAAATCATTTAATCTATGTTTGTTGTAAGGGTTTATGTCTATTGCATGGGGGGCAGAAAAGGAGGTGTTTGTAAGTTGGTATGTCTTTTACAGTGTCATCTTATAGTGTTTTACATCTTTGCATTTTATGGGTTAATGTCTACTGTTTGTTGTTGTTTGCTTTTTGGGTGTGAATGTATATTATTTAGTATCCTTCATTGCTTTTGTAGGTTGGTATTTGTTGTTGAGTTAAAAACTTAACACTGTAATTTATTATTGTTGATTTCTTTGCTAGCCATGATTAACAATGGAAGTAGCTAGCTGCACTTCAATCAATCAGATGGAAATGAGAATTGTTGGTGTCAGAATTTTTTTTTTGCGTTTGAAGTTTTAAGACTCTGGATGAAAGTATTATTTGTGATGTTTTTTCATTTGCTCGGGTTGTTTTTGTCGGTGTATTTATGGGGTAGTCTTCTTTGTTGAGTTAAAGACTTAACACGATAGTGTGTTGGTCATGATAAAGAATGGAGGTAATATTTCCTCTACACATATGCATTGAACTACATTTGAATTTATTGAATGGAATAGTTTCTTACACCCTTTTAATTTTATGGGTTGATGTCTATTGTTTGTTGTTGTCTGCATTTTCTGCATCCATGCATTGTAGCTGCAATTGAATTTATTAAAAGAAAATGAAAATAAGGTCTAAGCAATTGGAAAATTTCTAGGTATAAAATAATTGAATCTATGTCTATTGAAAGGGTTTACATTTGTAAGGTCATATGATTCTTACTTTTCATTTTATGGGATAATGTCTATTGTTTGTTGTTGTTTGCATGTTGTGTGTTATTGTCTATTGTTTGCTATTTTAGATTGCATGCATTGGCTAGTGTGTATTGTTCAGTTAAGGACTTAACAATGTGATTGATTAATGTCGATTTGTCTGCTACTCATGATTAAGATTTATCATTGAACTATCTGAGGCAATGAGTAAAGAACATGGAAATGACAATGTAAAAGATCTAGGGCAACATGGTGGCTACTGGTGTGAGTAGACAGAGATGTCATTCTTGTTAGTCAATCTAAGAAAATGAATAAACATTGCAAATAATTGAGGTTTATACCACAAAAAATCAATGGAAGTTGCATTATAGTCTATTGACATTAAACATGAATGATAGACTATATATGCATAGGCCCATTATCATAATGGTATGCTATAGCTAAGAACATTGAAAATACAAGAAACATTTTCAGTGTTAAGCAATAGATCACACTAACTATTGGTGAGTTTTCATTTATTGTGGGTGGACCAAGGAAAAATTTAGTGGCAAATCTTTGCAAATTAGTGAATTCTAGGAATCGGCCAAGTCAAAATTGGCGAATTTCTCACACCCAATAAGGTGTCCAAATCACCCGGATTTTATGAACTATAGGTCCAATACATGTCCATTTTCCAATGATTTATTTTATGAGGAATATTTAAGAAAAAAATTTTCCATTGTCAAACTACATGTTTCAACTGGACTGACTAATATTTTCACCTGGAATCCCGAAATCATTTTATAAAACACCTACATATTTGCCAATACTATTAAAACAACATTGTATCAAGACCCATTTCAGCAATTAAAATTTACAAATAGTTACTTGTGAAGACCCATTTCGCCAATTAAAATTTATAAATAGTTGCTCATGAGGACCTATTTTGCCAATAACATTAAAAAATAATTACATTTGAGGAAACATTTCGCCTTGAAAATTACAATGTATCATTGTATAAGCACACAAGATTCGCCAAATTTTTAATATACCATTTAAAAATCCCACGGAATTTTCCAAATATGGAATCATGGGTTTATATAAATGCAATCAAAAGTGTCATTTATTCTTACACATTTTGTTTGGTTATGAGGTTCTACTTCTCAATTCAGAAGTTAGCAAAAGCCAAAAATGTAGACTTAAAAGGCGAGTGATCATTTCTTCATAGTGTTATTAGTTATAATAATAAGTTTTCTTTATCTCTTTTCCATTCTTGCTTCAACAAAGTGAACCTTAGAACCAAAATCTGAAGTTTCAAATTTTTTGAAACCTCTAACCCATCGAGTAGAAAGATGACCAAGAAAGACTTGCAACTCAACAAAGTGAACCATCAACCAAGTTGAGGAATCATGAAGTTATGAAAATTTAGAACTCTGCGACAAGGTTATAAAACTATGAGAACTAGAGACTAAGTTTAGGAAAAGCCAATTTTTTTATATTTTATTCCATGGCATTGAATTTGATATGTGATTCTGCATCATTTTTAAAGAACAACACTTATAACACTACTTATAAATTCCTATTGTATTTCCATTCACACAATCTTTGAGAAATAACTGAAAGGAATATTATTAATCCATTCCTTGAATAGAAATAAATACAATCAAAACTATCATTTATTCTTACACATTTTATTCAGTTATGAGGAGTGAGGTTCTACTTCTCGATTCGGAAGTCAGCAAAAGCCAAAATTGTAGAATTAAAGGTGAGTGATCATTTCTTCATAGTGTTATTAGTTATAATAATAAGTTTTATTTATCTCTTTTCCATTCTTGCTTCAGTCTTAAAGATGATATTGAGTAGGGAATGGGATCTATATTATTATTCTCTGTCCTTAAATAAGAAGACATTTTTTCCATTTTTTATTCGAAGTGAGATGAATATGTTGAGAAAATCAGAGATCAATATGTCGAGTGAATCGAGCAGCAAGGATAAAGCTCTTTCCACTCCTTAGGGTGGTGAAGAGACTCCTGCCACTCCTTAGACTCCTTCCACTCCTCAAGGTGGTCAGGCTCCTGCCACTCCTCAGGGTGGTGAAGAGACTCTTGCCACTCCTTAGGATCTTTAGGGTGGTGAAGAGACTCCTGCCACTCCTTAGGCTCCTTAGGGTGGTGAAGAGACTCCTACCGCTCCTTAGTGTGGTGAAGAGACTGTGAGGCCATCAAAATGAAAAAAACTTAGACATACCATACAGTCTTACTTTGGAATTTCCAAATATTTTGATCCATCAGGTCAAGATGGAGCTACATCATCAACTCTTCCACCAAATATTGGTAGCATTCACAACACCTCACTACCACTAGAAGGTCAAGTTGAGATTTTCATTGATTTAAATCAAAATGTATCAAATCAGGATGTCAATACTGCAAAAGATGTTCTAAGGGATACCCTGGGCCCAGTTAGCTAGAATGAGATAATTGACTTGGATGAGGATGATGATGTTGGTAGCAAGAAAAGGAAAAATAAACCAAAAAGGGGGTGTGAGTGGGAAATGACTAGGAATTTTCAACTTGGTTGGTTGTCAAAGTACCCATGATTCATTGAACCAATGGGGAAAACAAACAATATTGAAAATGTAAAGTTGGCCAGATGTAAAATTTGTACTTGGAAATGTGGAAGAGACAAGATGTTGTAGCTAAATATTGACACTATAGAAAAGGATATCAGTAAAGTTTATGAAAAACAAATCATAGATGAAATGGAACAATTAGTCATATGATGAAAATCAAAGGAAGAATGCCTTGATGTTAGGTATGCCACAGATTATGAAGAGTATCACCAAATTTTTTTGAAGCTTGCTGCATGTAAAGGTACACTTGAGGCTCAATTTGGGAAAGCAATGAAAGAAACAAATCTGTCAAAAACTATTCAGATGAGTGTTATTTTTCATATTTTGTCCAAAGGGAATCTTATGACAGACTACCTAGAATATTTTGGTTTAGTATCTTATTTGAATTTTCCTCACTATCCCTACTCACATTGGTCAATAAACACTAGATGGGAATGTGAAAACTATCTTGCTATAGTGGAAAAGGAAGATTTAAAGGATAAAGTAAAAGAGTCAAATTTCATTGCATTATCTTTAGATGAAGTTACTGCGGTAGACAATAGTTATTGGGTTTGTGTGAATTTTTATACTATACAACAACATGTTAGCCAAGCTCATCTTCTCTGTGTTCATAAAATGAAGAACATTTCAACATCACAAAATATATTTGAACTAGCCAATAAATCTTTGAATGAAATTGTAGGTATGGATGAGTTGACAATTGCCAAAAGGTGGTGTGTGTAGGAGTTGATGGAGTTGCAGTGATGCAAGGTCAAAGGACTGGTGTTTGCACAAAGTTACAAACTAATTGTGCACCATACATGCTTGGCATTCACTGCATGGCCCACAAGATGAATTTAGCATTCAAGATTGTAAGCAAGTTTCCTACAGTATCAAAAGTCAAAAATCTAGTCCACGAGATCCATGCATACTTCTACTGAAGTCCTAAACGTTTCACAGAATTTTAGAATTTTGCTGAGGGAATAAAACAAGGAAACAAGCTTTTCAAGGATGTTGATACTAGATGGATCTCCTTGCATGGACCAACGCAATGAGTTCTTTCAGAATATCAATTCTTGATTGGAGTGATGTACGAAAATCACAGCACAATAGACAAAGCTCCTGACCTCTTACATATAGGTTAAGAGATATAGAGACACTCTTGAATTTAACTAGTCTTCTCCTCATGCTGGATGTGATGAACGAGCTTGTGAAGAAAGCCCAAGACATAACTATGTATATTAATGAATATGCCAATCTACGTAAACATACATGCTTGGCCCTTGATCATCTATATCTAGATCTAACACAAGATGGTGCAAATTATTTCATGTGGTGGAGAATTATTGATTTGAATGATCTTGATAATTATTTACATTTTAATGCAAGCAGGAACTTATGTATCTATGTACATGGATATGAGATACAAATGTACCAATGTGACACAACCAGGTGCTCTAGCAGAGAAGTAGTTGTTAATGAGGAAGATTTTGAAGGCATTGTTAAATATGTTGGTGATAATTTGAAGGAAATTGCAAAATCTCTTTCCTAAGAGATTCATGAAAGATTCCCTTGACATGAAATAATAGAGGCCATGAGTATTGTGTATCCTCGGTTTTGGGCAAACCGTGATAACCCAAAATATTTTCATGCTTAGTTAAAAATCTTGATCAAACAATTTTCAAAAACTGTAACATACAATGAGTAGGAAATAGAAGGAATTTTAGATGAAGCTAAGCTTAGAAAACAATGTAGGAATTTTGCAATAGCTATGAAGGACTGGTATAAATCCATGGGCAAGGATAATGCATTTGAATTGGGATCAATAAAAAAGGTTTGGAAAAACTTAGGTCAAAGTGAAATATTGCATGGTTCAATATCAGAATATTTCAAACTTGTTGATCTATGTCAAACAATGATATTGGGGTTGGTGGAGGATGAGATAGTTTTCAGTACATTGGGGTTTTTGAAATCAAAATTAAGAAAAAAACTAGACAAGAATTTGGAAAATTGCTTGAGGATTAAAGGAACTGCGTATAATGTCAAAAAAATTCCTTTTGAAAGGGCACTCACAATCTAGAGGTCCACATGTGAAAGAAGAGGTTCCAGGTTGTGCAAAACTCCAATTCCAAAGGATGGTACTAGTGGCACTAGTAGTAGCAATGGGACTTAGACATATGACATTGACAAAAATGACACAATGAATGTTGAATTTGAGACAAAGGCTAAAGAAAATGAAGAGCGGACTTGGAATCAAATTCAAGATGAATATTTTACTTTATCTAATGATGAACGTCAATTTGAGGAGTCAGACCCTAATGCAATTTGGGAAATGGAAGAGAATTAGAAGCTTTTAAGTATTTATATTGCACTTCATGGATCAATTTCCATTGTTCCATATTGTAGTTGATATTTTATATTGTATTCAATGAAATTGTGAATCATTGCACTTCATGATATTTTATTTTATATTGTACTTCATGAATCATATTCCAAATTTAAACTGTAGTTGATGATATTTTATGTTATATTCCATGAAATTGTGATATTTTATATTAGTCTGTACATAGCATTCAATGAGGTGTCAGATGATGATGCCTTTGAAAGGCAAGATAAGTCCATAATGTTGCTTGGTTGTTGAAACTTGGAACCTTAGAACCAAAGTTTGAATTTTCAAATTTTTTGAAACCTCTGACCCAGTGACCCAATGACTAGAAATATGACCAAGAAAGACTTGCAACTCAACAAAGTGAACCATCAAAAAAGTCAGGGAATCGGGAAGTTATGAAAATTTAGAAATCCACGACAAGGTTATAAAACTCTGAGGACTAGTGACTAAGCCTATTTTGCTCCCTTATTTTGAGTCTATCGTCTCTCCAGCTATAACATTTTACATGAATTATTAATGAAATATGATCAATGATCTTTCATTAATCTTCTTTGTTATTAATATTATGCAATATGCATTGATGTATGTTTTAATTCTAGATTTGGTTTAATGAACTAGTTAAAGTACCTTGATTAAACCATTAAAGCATGAATTCATATAAATGTTTAGTAGATCTGCTAAGTAGTTATGGATTTTGAGTATTGATGTGTGAATAGTATTAGTAGCATATTAACAATAGTATTAGTATCATATACAACAATGAACATCAACAATCATTTAAAGTGTATCTAGAAGTTGAAACCACTACCAGAGTTCTTGAAATGATATAATAAATAATACAAATAATAGAACATCAACACATTATTGAAGTTTGAATTTGATATTTTAAATTGATTATCACATGAAGGAATACATAGAGGCATGGGAAATGAAAAATCTTGCTCAAAGACAACTCTACACAGAATTGAGTTGGAACTTGGAAACTCATATTATCAAAAATTAAATCATTGCATCACCTTTTCTAGTAACTTCCACTCTTTAGGTGTTGGAATTGTCATTTGTTTTAACTGATGTTGTTTCACTTCAATATTTGTTAACATTTCATGGTTCAAATTGGAACTTGTCTTGGATTATTCAATCAATTTTGCATTTAGGGTTAGCAATGGTTTGATGGAATCCAAATAGGTCACCACATTTTGGTTATGAGGAAACTGGTCAAAATCAATATTCCTTGCATCCTCCATCTTCTTTCTAAAATAATTATTTCCAATGAATTGCTCATTTGTGTCAAAAGCCTTTGGAAAACCAAGCTATGTGAAGTTACTTACCTTTTCATCCACCTTCTTCATCTTGTGTACAAAAAAATGAAAATATTTCTCTGTTTCACGCATTCTCAAACACTTTTCAATGACAGATGACAATGCCATTGATGTAGCAATCTGAATAGTAATCCCTTTTGATTTCAAAACATTATCACTGGCTTTGTAGACTGTTTGTTGATTTCTCTAATGCCAACACATTTTTATTCTCCGTTAAATATTTTTTGGGCTTATTATGATGTTGTCTGATAACACCAATCAATTGAAACATGTCACACAAATGATCAATCCCCTGCATTATTTCATCCCAAATATTTTGTTTCATATGCCTCATTGTTTCTCTACAAAATGCAGATAACTTATTTTGACAAGACTTAATTTTATTTTTTGCTTCCATCAACTCTGCCTCCAATCTTTCATTTCTTTTTCTCTCCTCCAATTTTTGTTCCCACTATGCATTTCCGTTTGCAATGCTTAGTCTTAATTTTTCTAAAGTGGATTTTTCCTCATCATATTTCTTGTTGCTCTCATCTAGCCTTTGATTCAGTTCATTCACTGTAGTCTCATTCTGCTTATCCTCTTTGCTTACTGATGTAGAGGCATATTTTTTATTCTTTTTTCTAATTCATTGCTCTTTCTATCTGTTGCTTTCCTCTTTGATTTCTCATTTGCTAGGTCTGCCTGTAACTTTTCAATTTGAGTCTGCAACCTTTTTTTGTCTCTATCTTTCTTTAGAAGTGATGTGTACACCAATTCATTTTTCTTCTTTGATACATTAATGTTGTAAGTATTTTTGAGTCTAGAAAAATCCAATTGAAAATTATTCACCTCAATTTCAGATGGAGCCATCTAATTTGTTGGTTTATTTTGAACATTGGGAATAAGAAATGTGTACTCCATGATTTCTTTACTTGTGTCAAATGTGGGTAATACCATGGTTGTTGCAAGCTCTGAAGTTAGAGAAAACACACTCTCCATCAATTGCTTCTTTTGTTTTTTATTCAATTCTGATTTCTTTTTAAACTCTTCAATGTAATCAAAACTTAGGGATGTAGGAACAATGAAATGCTTGAATGGAGAAGGAATAAGAGTACTTGTAGTTGGTAATGATGTCGCAGCCAGACTAACTGGCAATGGGGGAGTGCTTGGAAATAAATCCTTTGTGGTGGATCCACTAGAAGTGTGACTTGGAGTTGGACTTGTCAAAATCTTTTGCCTCTTCTGTATGCCTTGATCACCTAGTGTTTTTATGGTATAATGTGTTGCTGTCCTCTTGTGTGTAATTTTCTACTGTAGCACATGTTGACCACTACTAGTACTACTACCCACACCATCGCCACTAGAGGAAGTGGTAGTTGCACTAAGCCCTCCACCATGGGCATGTCCTAGTTGTGATTATGTCTGACCATGAGGACAAGGATTTGAAGCTCTAACAAATTGACTTGTATGCCCTAGGTCTACTTTTTCACCTCTAATCCCAAGGCTAGATTTATCAACTAGTTTTCTATGCTCTACATCTATTACCATCCAAGGGCCTTGTCTTTGGGACCCCAAAGGACCACCTTCACAACCCATTTTTTTAGCTATGACTACTCCTGTATTAAATACTTCTTTTGTGGCCTCACTTAAACCAAGTTTGAAATTGACATGGCTTTCTTCTTTCCTATCATCATCACTTTCTTCATCTTCTTGTTCATTCAAATGCTCTATATTCCATAATTTGCAAAACTCAAGATCTTCTTCGTTATCTCATTCTCTGTAAGAGCTCTTGGATCACCTAGCTCCTTCCTCATAGACCAAAAGGTAGTAATTTTTGATCGTGGCCAATTTTTTTTTTTAACTTCCTTCTCTAGAGAATCTGGCATTTTTAATCTACTAGATGGTTTATGAATTTTTGATAAAAAATTTTGTACCTCCTAATTGTGTTTCTATGCAATGCCATAATTTCTGCTAACAATTTTTCAAAAGAAATATCATTCTCAACAACACTTTTCTCCATTGCTACTTTGACCTCATCCCAAGAATCCATGTTTCTCAAGTTTTCAAGAAAGGGTTTACTTTGATGTTGAATTATACTTCCAAAATTTTTATTGAGCACAATAATTGATTTAATGGTGTCACATGGATCATACTGCTAATGACAGATAGCATCAAAATCCAAAAAATTCAAAAGATCATGTGCCACACTAAATGATTTTCTCTCAAATGTGATCCCTCCACATGAAAAAGGTAAAGAAGGAAATATTGTCTTCTTCCCTTGACTGCTAAAGTGTCTTTCATCAGTACTTTACATCTGCCTTACATATTCCAAAGCAAAAACTATTTCTATCACATGTATTGGAAGTTTGTATGGCTGTAATTTCAACCCATAAAATATTAGCATAGTATATTCTTCCATTAAGTACCAATCAGCCAATTATATTTCTTTTCCTAGTTGAATGCAATTTCTACATGTCATAGGAAATCTAGGCATTAGAGTATTTGTAATTTCTTGATGCAATAGAGCCAAAAAGTAGTCTACAAAATGACTGTAGTTCCTTTGAGAATCATGCAACATTATAATAGTGGTCCATTCATATACTAGAGCCATTTTCTTTTGCTCAGGATTACTATTACCATAGGGCTAAATCTGAAGATTGTTGGTATGAAACATTCCTTTGAATTTGAATAGAAAAAATTAGCACAAGTAGGTTGTGAACCTAAATGTGTTGGTGGAACCTCCTTTAATCATTAAAAATTGTTTATGCATGGATTCTACAATGTGCTCAATAAAATTATATTTGGCATGTGGAACACCATAATGGATATTATACACCCTTTCAAGGAGGCATGCCTCCACTTCCAAATTGCTATCCAGTCTGAGGAAAAAAACTAGCATGGAAATAGTATCCTGAACCCATAGTTTAAAAATATCCAAATCACAAGGAAGTTTATGATGACCTTTCAATTTGTTTCTCTCTTGAACTATTCTATTTAAGAAAGAATTTTTCTCCATTTCGTCCACTGCTTCATAATCACTAGCAAGATTTTCTAGGTCAATGTGGACATTTCCAAATTGTTTAATTGTAAACCTTACTTGCCAACACTTTTCCAAGTTCTTATGCATTAATGGATAACAATTCTTCTTTGCTATCTTTATTAACAATTTCTCTTTTGTTATCATCATAATTTAGGGCACAGACCATGATAAATTGTAGGCAAGGGAAAATCTCATGTAACATCATGCACCCTAATCCAATTACCCACGGTGCACTGATACTGTTAACTAGAAATTGCATTTTCTTTGCAACCTTATTCTCAGATGAAAATCTAAGTTCTGAGGTACACCTACCATAGGTTTTAGGATCATAAATATCATGGTATTCATCATTGAAACTTGGGGTTTTAAGAAATTTTGCATAATGCATTTTTTTATCTAACATTGCTCTAGTGGTATTAGTGGTAGACATGCTGATACAATCAACAATATGAAATTTGTGAATTCCCTATTAGTCCTTAATTTTTCTTAATTCTTAAGCTCTTGTTAACCCTAAACCTAAACTTCAAAGTTTGACAAAATAAGATTTTAAGAAACATCAAGTGATGAAATGTAGCCACAGGAATTCTTTAACTTACCTAGATTTTGAATTTTGATTCTTGAAGTTGAGACTGTGTTGAAACTTGAAACTGGGTTATTGGAATGGCTTTGTTGGAAATGGAATTGTGGAACCTAGAACAAGGTGGTGCACTGCAATGAGAAAATTGAATGACATCAAAACTTCTACTTGTTACTTACAGACTATACAATACACAATTAGGTAGTAAAATGTACATGGTTGACAACATTTAAAACAAGCCATTAAAAACAATGATTTACTCCTGCATTGAATACAAATTATAAACCATTGATCTATGTTATTCTAACGGTTATAGGGTGATTCCAGAGGTTTAAGTTTGCAAGCATAGCGCTCTATACATTTCATTCCAGAATGTAACTACAACCATACATCAAATGTTCATCAAATAGTTGAGTAATTTATGATATAAATAATAAACATTAAACATGTGTTTTAAATTTTCTTTAAAACATGTGTTTTAAATTTGCTTTAAAACATGTGTTTTAAATTTGCTTTAAAACATGTGTTTTAAATTTGCTTTAAAACATGTGTTTTAAATTTGCTTTAAAACATGTGTTTTAAATTTTCTTTAAAACATGTTTTTTAAATTTGCTTTAAAACATGTGTTTTAAATTTGCTTTAAAATTTAATGTGCTAGGATTGACATCAAGGCCAAGGGGCCAAAAAATTAACATTGCAGAGGCCTTAATAAAATGAATTACAATGTCACATTAATAGCACATTGCATAACCGTTAATAGCACTTAACTTGCAAAGGACTTAATAAAATGAATTACAATGTCACATTAATAGCACAACCATTTATTTTATTACAATTGAATTACAATGTCACACTATTACATAGTACAAATACAAATGTAAGTGCAAGCACCAAGCTTCTATTGGACCATTGGTGAAAAGTTGAAAATGTAAATGTGATACATGTATCTCTAAAAATAAAAGGAACTTGTTGGGTCAACCATGAGCTCTCAAAATAAACTCATGGGACTTGTCATGTCATCCATGGTCTCTAAAAATAAATACATGGGGGCCCAATCAAACTGGGGAAATGGGAGTTATGAAGATACAAAATGTACTTAGCCCCTTTCAGAACCATACTGATGCAGAAGATGAGGGCTTGTAAAATTTCTCCGATGGAAAAGATGAGCACTTAAAATAAATGCATGGGGCTTGCCTGGTAGGCCATAGTGTCTCAAAATAAATGCAAGGGACTCTCCTGGCCAACCATGCAGATGATGAGGGCTAGTAAAACTTCTCCCATGTAGAAGATGAGCACTAAAATTAAATGCTTGGGAATTCCCTAGGCAACCATGTAGATGATGAGGGGTAGTAAAACTGCTCCCATCTTCTACTTGCAACTTCCATGCAGTAGGATATCACTTATCTCCATCAGAGCTCCTCATCTTGGTTCAAAACCTATTTGAGAAGTTAGGTAAACCAAATCAACTTTTTTCCAATTCCACCCATTCTAAACTTGAAGGAAATTGGTCTTTTACTCTATAACTACATAATTGGTGTAATGCCCTGTCTTAATAACCTAAGAATGTTGCAAATGTGTTATAAAGGTGCAATAATTTTTTTTTAAAAAGTTTAAATGTAAGTTAATTAATTGCATACATTCTTAGGTTAAGCGACGTTACACTACTTTGAGTTTTCCATAAGTGACTAAAGTATTTCGCATTGCACATTTAATTAATAACATAAAGATAAACATTGCATAATAATAAATTTCCATTCATGTTAACATAATAAAGTACAACATGTTTTTCCATACATTGCATTTGATATGATATTACAATACTCATCCATCTGATGAGGTAGTTCAAATAATAATTACAATTACAATTACATTGTTCACCTCTTATACAATTGAGCGATATTTTCAAATACAAGTTTACAATATACAATGTTGATATTAACTTATGTATCTGATCACAAGCTTTCCATCCATGAAGCTCTCGATGCCATGATCATACTGGGGACCCAACGGAGTAAGGTGCACGCTCCACCCAACCATGTGGTACTCGTAGGTCCACCCCGCGTGCTAGGAGATAGTAATAAGGTTACCTAGACCTAATCTACTAACCCTAGACGCTAGTACACACAATCTAATGGTTACATTGCTTCCACATTTAGACAATTGAATACTTTACGAATACAAGGTTGACTGTTACTCTAGGTGGAGTGTCATCACAACGATGCAAAGGTTACCCTGGTGTTTCTTCCTAGGTTCCGGCCCCCAATCCTTGGGTTACCCTGGTAACCTCTTACGAAACCTGGCCCCTATTGCATACTGTTGCGGAATCAAATGTCTTTTAAAGGAACAAGACATTGATTTTCCATTCCAGGCCTTCTCATCTTATACTCATGACTGAAGAAGCTCATGAGTCATAAGAGAGGCATAAGCTTCTTGTTAAATGTTTTAGATCTAACTACTATGTTCTTTAGTTTTCACTGAGTTACTAACTATTTGTAAGTTACCCTGACACCACTTTGTGTGTCGGCCCTTACAAATAGCCACTCCCTTAAACATAACATGGGAATCTAGGTTTTTCATGACTAGGGTTTACCAAATGCACAATTTACAACTCACAAAGTCAAATAAATCATAACAGTATCAGACACCATGTTTAACTCTTGCACAAACCCAAGTCAATAAGAAATACTTTGAAAACAATAATACTCCCTTATAATTTATTCTGGAAGTCTTGAACAATTATAACATTCCCATTTGCCCAAAAGAATTACTCAATAAAACAAATCAAGGAAATTAAATATCTATAATTCGGATATGCTAAATCCTTTCAAACATTAACTTAAAAACACCAGAATTATTCTTCTAAGATTTTAATCCACCTTCCATGCAATACGAAAATCAGACCTACAATTAACCCAATTCTCTTAATCATAATTATATTAAAAATTATATAATTCCAGATATACAATCTATTTATAGAACAAATATCTTAATTTAAATAACATTCCTCCCATTAACAAAATAATATATTTTTTAAATACAATGAAATATTAAACATATATTTTAATTTCATAAATATATATATTAATATTTTTTTTTTTAAATTTCAAATTACATAATATATAAGAATCGAATTAAATAATTAACATAAATCTAATTCGCATTTTATATAAAATAAAAGTAAAAAGGAATTCACATTTTTTTTTAATTTAAAAAAGAAATTTTAAACAATTTTAAAAGCCGTTTAAATTCGCAGCCGAGCCGTGCGACCTACCATAGTGGGTAGGGCGTGGCCCTTCCAGGCTGCGCCCAGCAGCCCGTGAAGGCTGCTGTGCGCAGCCATGGAAGCTGCGCCTTCCATAAGTAAGGTTGGGGAGGGTTTCAACCCTCCCCTAAATTATTAAATAATTTTTTTTAGCAAACGAACACATTTTCGTAACGGCGGTATGCCGAATGAAATAAAAATAACCCTATGAGATCCATATGGAATTTTTATAAAAATAAAATTTTATAACATTCTCCCAAGAACAGTATCGCCCAAACGGCGATTTTACAGTATATAAGACTGGTAATAATTTTTTTTTTATAACAAAAACCTACGGCGATTATGAAAATCGCGAACAGTATTTTTATTTAAAATAAAACAATTTCAAAAATTTTGTATCCGTACAGATGGAAAATAAAACGAATTTCTTTTCTAAAGACTTAAATAGAAATTAACATATTTTTATATAATATACCAGTAATATATATACTTACAGAATTTAAATAAGTAATAAATTTTACAGAGAATCAAGAAAATAATAATTTTTTTTTACAACCAGTATAATTCATTCTAAAACAGTTGTTCTTCTACAGGGGTATTTTTTGAAAATAACAAACCCCAATTCTTTTCTAGATTTAAAAAAAAATAATAACACAATAATCTTTCTCAAATCTCTTTTACTATTTAATAAATTTTCCCAAAACTCCCAAGAAGATTACAGGAAATACAAATAATTTTTTTTTAACTTTTAAAGAGAGGAAACATATGAAACAAGTAAAATACCTATACTGTAATAATTAGCCTGTAGAAGAATCTTTTGCCTATAGCGTTCAACTGCAAGATCTTCTTCAAAAGAAATCCCAATTCCAAATGATAGCTTTAACAACTAACAAGATCCTCTAAGGGATCTTCCACAAATATACAACCAGAGAGATAACAACTTCTAAGAAAAACAAATATTTTTTTTGCCCGAGTTCTGTTAATTTCCCCGTGAGGAAAAAATGGAATAGCCTTTGTAATTTCCCGTGATCCACAATAACCTCCCGTAACAAATTTTCAACAACCTCATTAAATGCAACTTGCACACTTGTTGAGAAGTTGCAAATATCTTCTCAACAACTTCTCGGCAATTTTTGCCTTTCAATTATGCATGCAAATAATTATTTTAATTTTATATTTTAAAACTCAATTCACATGCATTTTATTTTATTTTAATTTTCTAATTTTCCACAATTTAATTAATTTTTAAATGCAATATAAATTTCACACTTAATAATTTAATATAATTAATTAATTAATTTAATTAAAATAGTTTAATCTTTTTAAGATCAACTATTTAACCAAATAAGCTAATTAATGAATTAAATTATTAAGCAAGTAATTCCTACTACATTTAAACATTAATTAAATATCAATAATTTAAAACACAATATTCCAACATTAAAAATTAACCAAATTTACCTTTTCAAACGATTTAACCAACAGAAATGACAATACAACCTATGACTCAAAACTGAAAACAAACAAAGTACTAAGACCAGGATTGTAAACTAGGCTAGGGTAAACCAGACTACTATCTCCCGATCAACGTATCCGTTGAGTCTTGACACGCTCAGACCTGAATACACAGGTGGAGTCGGTGTCATGTACCTGCAAATCCCCAAGAATCCGCTAAATAACATGCATATACAAATGTACATATATAAAGCATTAATCAGGCACATTGTGCGGAGAAAATCACAGATATCGCAGGGCACTCACAAGCGAGTGATGCGATTCCATTCTGCACACCAATACACTTCACAACAAACTGACGAAAATGAATAACTGTTAGTCCATCATAAACATTACATAGCAATATCATCTGAAAATAACATCTACGCTAAATCATATCATGTCTAAAATCAATAATCATTAAACAAGTATCATCATGTCACAGAATAATCTACCATCGCTCAAAACCAGCGATCAAAATATCCAACAAAACATCATAGGTCTAACAATGTGAAAGCATAACAACAGAAAGCATAAGCATAAATGGAGGGGTACTACATCCTCCCCCCCTAGGATCAGGCTTGCTCCTGAAAGCCTGCGAACAGATAGGGATAAAGTTCCCTCATGCGTGTCACATCCTCCTAGGTAGCCGAAGCCTCATAGCTAGGATCCCATTGGACCCTCACCTGATCAACGTCCCGACCACTGAGACCGAGCGTCCGGTGCTGAAGAATGGCCATTTAGATCCAGTGCCACTCGGCCCTCTAATACCTCAGAATACATTCCAATCAATTACATGAGATATGTCAGATGATATGGTCTAAGAACTGATAGATGAAAAACATCATGAATAATGGTGACAAACCGGTGGTAAGGTGAGTCGAGATACTATGGGACCAATTCTCTCTAAAATCTTGAATGGTCTAATGAAACGAGGCTAAGCTTAGAGCCTTTTCCATAACGTGGATTGACTCTTTCGTGGTCGACTTCTAAGAAACACTCTATCACTAACAAATGAATCGCTGATCGATCCTATGATCAACATACTTCTTTTTGCCTATCCTGAAATAAGCATCGAATGCCTCTACAGGTCACTGTTGTTCCATGTCACTTAAGCATTCAGTCCAAGCAACACTCTATCCTTCAAGTCGATCCTAACTTAATGGAGTTCGACAAGGACAACTCAGATAATGCCCGAAATGGTGGCATACCTATGGAACTCGAGACCAAGGTTATGTAAATTCTACTAAGTAAAAAATACTCCTCCCAACTTGGATTATTGTTGGTCCATTACATACATCCTAAGCATATCCTCAATATTTGATTAACTTCCTTTAGTTTGTCCATCATTGAGGATGATAGGTCAACTAAAGTTCAACTGCAAATTAATGCATGTTGTAATGAAGTCCATAGGGCTAAAGTGAATACGAGATCTCTATCAGATATAATCCTATGAGGAATCCCATGCAATCTAACTATGTCCTCTATGAATATCCTAGCTACAGATGAAGCATTGTATGATGATCGTACAGGTGAAAAGTGAGCTACTTTAGTCAACGGTCAACAGTTACCATAATGGCATCATGTCGACGTGATGACGTAGGTAACCCTACAATAAAGTCAATGGATATAATATCCCATTTCCATTCGGGAATGAGATGTGGCTGCAATAATCCAGCAGGATGATGATGCTCAGCTTTAACTCGCTAGCATTCAAGACATCTCGATACATAATCAGCAATATCTCGTTTCATACTAGGCCAGAAATACAATTGCTGAAGATCAACATGCATCTTCTTGGCACCTGGATGAGCTGAATACGGAGCTCGATGAGCTTCAGTCAAAATTAATGTACGAAGACTCTCAACATGTGGTACATAAATACGACCTAAATGCCGTAATATACCATCCGATTCTAGGACATAACCAGCAAATCGTCCTTCTAATGGTCTGCCTGATTTGATTTCTGACTTCACTTCCTGATATAATCTATCATTAAGAAGTGCAGCTACTATTTGACCTCTCAAATCTACTTCAAGAGTAGTAGCATAAATTTCATGTCGGCGTCGGCTAAGAGCGTCAGCCACTACGTTCTCTTTTCCTTGAACATACTTAACTTCAAAATTGTACTCACACAAGAACTCCATCCACCGTCTCTGCCTAGCATTCAAGTTAGGTTGCGTAAAGATTTATTGCAAACTACGGTGATCAGTATGAAGTTCGAAACGATGACCTAATAAGAAATGCCTCCAACGAACTAATGCATGCACTACTGCCGCTAGTTCTAGGTCATGAGTAGGATAGTTTAATTCGTGATCTTTAAGTTTGCGAGACTCATAAGCAACTACACGCCCATCTTGCATTAAAACTGCTCCCAAACCCTCTAAGGATGCATCTGCACATACTACGAAATCCTTAGTAGGATCAGGAACAATGAGTATAGGCGCATTAGTTAACTTTTCTTTAAGAGTTTGAAAAGCCAACTGACACTGTTCTGTCCAAACAAACTTCTTCCCTTTTCTTTGAAGAGAAGTAATAGGATGACCTATTCTAGAAAAACCCTCTACAAAATGCCTATAATAACCAGCTAGACCCATAAAACTATGAACTTCACCTACATTAGTAGGTGCGGGCCAATCCACAATAGCTTGGATCTTTGAAGGATCCACAACAATACCTTTACCGGATATCACATGTCCAAGGTATTTTATTTTAGTTTGAAAGAAATCACACTTCTTCAGGTTTGCATACAATTGATTTTCCCTTAAACATTGCAATACCTGTCTCAAGTGTTCTTCATGTTCCTTCATGTTCCTCGAATAGACTAAAATATCATCAAGAAATACCAGGACAAAGTGATCGAGGTATGTACGAAATACACCATTCATTAAACTCATAAATACAGATGGTGCGTTCGTTAACCCAAATGGTACTACTGTGAACTCGTAGTGCCCATAACGAGTTCAAAAAGCAGTTTTGTGAATGTCTGCTTCAGCTATTCGCAATTGATGATATCCAGATTTCAAATCGATTTTAGAGAACACATTAGCTCCCTTAATCTCATAAAAAAGATCATCGATTCTAGGCAAAGGATAACGATTCTTAATCGTAACCTTGTTCAATTGACGATAGTCAATGCACAGCCTAAGAGATCTGTCCTTCTTTATGAAGATGACAGGTGCTCCCCAAGGAGAAACAGTTGGACGAATAAAACCCTTTTCTAATAGTTCCTCTAACTGAATATGAAGTTCCTCTAACTCCTGAGTCGTCATTCTATAAGGAGCTCTAGATATAGGCTCAGCTCCAGGAACTAGGTCAACTCTAAAGTCAATATCCCTCTTCGGTGGCATTCCAGGAATGTCATCGGGAAACACATCTGCAAATTCCCTAAGAATAGGATGATCATCAAGAGATACCTCTCGACTCTCACCCTCATCTAAATCAGTAACTGTTGTTGTGAACAGTTGACATCCCTGACGAAGACATCTCTTTAATTGCATAGCAGATATCATCCGCAAAGAGATAGGTCTTTGAATACCTAAAATTTCCACTTTCGCACCTAAATCATTAATGCAACTCACTGTCTTAAGTCAACAGTCAATTACAACATGATAAGATGCTAGCCAATCCATACCTAAAACTATATCGTACGATCCTAAGGATGTAACATATAAATCTACTAAGGTAGTTAACGTACCAATTTTAAGTTCACAGTTATGTACTAAGTTTTCTACTGCTACTTTCACCCCAGAGGAAAATTCAACTTGCCACTTACCACCTTGTTTTACCGTCACAAGACCACAACGGTCAACAATGGTCGATGAAATAAAGGAGTCAGTGGCTCCAGAATCAAAAAGAATAGACACATTAATACCATGTAACTTACCTGAAGTCTCGACCACCGTATTTTGGTGATCAGCTTGGTGGTTATTAACCGCTGCATATACTGTATGTGCTCGTCCAGCATCACCCACTATAGGCTTTGAAACTGTAGGTCGAGGCCCATAACAAGTAGAACCTCTCATCGGACACTGTCTAGCTATGTGCCCATGCTGCCCACATGAATAACAACCTGTGCCTGTGCCTCTACTGAATCCTCTACCACTCGAAGGTGCATTGGACTGTTGATAACTACCCCTACTGACAGTAGACTGAGCACTCTGCGCAGGCTGATCCTGCCTATTGCGCTTGTTGCGCCACCAATTGCGACCCTTTCCTGTTTGAGGACTATTTTGTTGTTGTGGTTGAGGGTTATTGTTCTTTTGAGGTGTTCTTTGTTGTTGCTGCCCACCCTTTGTGGGAGTCTGTTGGTTCTTGGAAGAACCACCTATCTGTGCCTGTCCACCCCATGGACTAAAACCTACTGCAGGAGCACTCCCAATCTGCACTCCTGTGTGCCCACCTAAAGCCATAATAAGGTTCTCCTCAACTATGCGAGCCTTCTCCACCGCGACTTCCATAGTCTTTGGCTCAAAGACTCGGACACCACCACTAATGCGGGCGTTTAAACCCCTGATGAAATGCTGTACTAGCATAGGCTCATCATCGCCAATACAGGCATATTGCTTGAGTTCATAGAACCTACGTTCATATTGCTCAACAGAAAGAGCCAACTGACGTAGATCATGGAACTCATCAGCCCTACGCTACCTCCAGTGTTTCGAAAGGAACCGTGCTCTAAACCTCTTGAGAAACATCTCCCAAGATACAAAACAAATATCTATGTGGAGCTTCTACTCCTCTAGGCGCCACCAAGTAGAGGCAAATCCTCTCAAGTGCATAATTGCACATCTAGCACGGGTATTGCTACCGTAAGGGTGCATGGCAAAGCATCTACCCAAATCAAGTAGCCAGGTCTCAGCCTCTAATCCTCCTCCTGAACCATCAAAGGTAGGAGGGCGTGCTCTTAGTAAATCCCTCATATGACCTGCGATGATAGCATCCTGATGTGCTGTGTCCTCTACTCTCCTAGGGGATCTATCCCTCTCTCTCACAACCTCTTGCTCATCTACCTGTCTAGGTCCAAGATGAGCTAGGAACTCCTCTAGTAATGGATGTATCTGAGAACCCTCTACTGTTGACTGTACGGGATTCTGTCCCTCATTTATGTGACCCATTTATTCTGCTTGGTCACTATGGTGAGGGCTAGGAGGGGGAGTAACCTGAGGGATTGGCCCTCGGCCTCCACCTCGACCTCTACCACGACCTCTTCCTCCTCGCCTAGGCATGTTCCTACACATAACAATTACGAGTCTTAGATACTATTCAACCAAGGTTAACAGTTGCGACACTATGTACTAGGTCATCCTAAGGGGCTCGTGATTACCCAGAGCGTCCAATGTTTGTAACCTGGCTCTGATACCAATCTGTAATGCCCCGTCTTAATAACCTAAGAATGTTGCAAATGTGTTATAAAGGTGCAATAATTTTTTTTTTTAAAGTTTAATTGTAAGTTAATTAATTGCATACATTCTTAGGTTAAGCGACGTTACACTACTTTGAGTTTTCCATAAGTGACTAAAGTATTTCGCATTGCACATTTAATTAATAACATAAAGATAAACATTGCATAATAATAAATTTCCATTCATGTTAACATAATAAAGTACAACATGTTTTTCCATACATTTCATTTGATATGATATTACAATACTCATCCATCTGATGAGGTAGTTCAAATAATAATTACAATTACAATTACATTGTTCACCTCTTATACAATTGAGGGATATTTTCAAATACAAGTTTACAATATACAATGTTGATATTAACTTATGTATCTGATCACGAGCTTTCCATCCATGAAGCTCTCGATGCCATGATCATACTGGGGACCCAACGGAGTAAGGTGCACGTTCCACCCAACCATGTGGTACCCATAGGTCCACCCCCCATGCTAGGAGATAGTAATAAGGTTACCTAGACCTAATCTACTAACCCTAGACACTAGTACACACAATGTAATGGTTACATTGCTTCCAGATTTAAACAATTGAATACTTTATGAATACAAGGTTGACTGTTACTCTAGGTGGAGTGTCATCACAATGATGCAAAGGTTACCCTGGTGTTTCTTCCTAGGTTCTGGCCCCCAATCCTTGGGTTACCCTGGTAACCTCTTACGAAACCCGGCCCCTATTGCATACTGTTGTGGAATCAAATGTCTTTTAAAGGAACAAGACATTGATTTTCCATTCCAGGCCTTCTCATCTTATACTCATGACTGAAGAAGCTCATGAGTCATAAGAGAGGCATAAGCTTCTTGTTAAATGTTTTAGATCTAACTACTATGTTCTTTAGTTTTCACTGAGTTACTAACTATTTGTAAGTTACCCTGACACCACTTTGTGTGTCGGCCCTTACAAATAGCCACTCCCCTAAACATAACATGGGAATCTAGGCTTTTCATGACTAGGTTTTACCAAATGCACAATTTACAACTCACAAAGTCAAATAAATCATAACAGTATCAGACACCATGTTTAACTCTTGCGCAAACCCAAGTCAATAAGAAATATTTTGAAAACAATAATACTCCCTTATACATAATTTATTCTGGAAGTCTTGAACAATTATAACATTCCCATTTGCCCAAAAGAATTACTCAATAAAACAAATCAAGGAAATTAAATATCTATAATTTGGATATGCTAAATCCTTTCAAACATTAACTTAAAAACACCAGAATTATTCTTCTAAGATTTTAATCCACCTTCCATGCAATACGAAAATCAGACCTACAATTAACCCAATTCTCTTAATCATAATTATATTAAAAATTATATAATTCTAGATATATAATCTATTTATAGAACAAATATCTTAATTTTAATAACATTCCTCCCATTAACAAAATAATATTTTTTTTAAATACAATGAAATATTAAACATATATTTTAATTTCATAAATATATATATTAATATTTTTTTTAAAAAATTTCAAATTACATAATATATAAGAATTGAATTAAATAATTAACATAAATCTAATTCGCATTTTATATAAAATAAAAGTCAAAAGGAATTCGCATTTTTTTTAATTTAAAAAAGAAATTTTAAACAATTTTAAAAGCCGTTTAAATTCGCAGCCCATCCGCGCGACCTACCATAGTGGGTAGGGCGTGGCCCTTCCAGGCTGCGCCCAGCAGCCCGTGAAGGCTGCTGTGCGCAGCCATGGAAGCTGCGCCTTCCATAAGTATGGGGAGGGTTTCAACCCTCCCCTAAATTATTAAATAATTTTTTTTAGCAAACGAACACATTTTCGTAACAGCGGTATGCCGAATGAAATAAAAATAACCCTATGAGATCCATATGGAATTTTTATAAAAATAAAATTTTATAACATTCTCCCAAGAACAGTATCGCCCAAACGGCGATTTTACAGTATATAAGACTGGTAATAATTTTTTTTTTATAACAAAAACCTACGGCGATTATGAAAATCGCGAACAGTATTTTTATTTAAAATAAAACAATTTCAAAAATTTTGTATCCGTACAGATGGAAAATAAAACGAATTTCTTTTCTAAAGACTTAAATAGAAATTAACATATTTTTATATAATATACCAGTAATATATATACTTACAGAATTTAAATAAGTAATAAATTTTACAGAGAATCAAGAAAATAATAATTTTTTTTTACAACCAGTATAATTCATTCTAAAACAGTTGTTCTTCTACAGGGGTATTTTTTGAAAATAACAAACCCCAATTCTTTTCTAGATTTAAAAAAAAATAATAACACAATAATCTTTCTCAAATCTCTTTTACTATTTAATAAATTTTCCCAAAACTCCCAAGAAGATTACAGGAAATACAAATAATTTTTTTTTAACTTTTAAAGAGAGGAAACATATGAAACAAGTAAAATACCTATACTGTAATAATTAGCCTGTAGAAGAATCTTTTGCCTATAGCGTTCAACTGCAAGATCTTCTTCAAAAGAAATCCCAATTCCAAATGATAGCTTTAACAACTAACAAGATCCTCTAAGGGATCTTCCACAAATATACAACCAGAGAGATAACAACTTCTAAGAAAAACAAATATTTTTTTTGCCCGAGTTCTGTTAATTTCCCCGTGAGGAAAAAATGGAATAGCCTTTGTAATTTCCCGTGATCCACAATAACCTCCCGTAACAAATTTTCAACAACCTCATTAAATGCAACTTGCACACTTGTTGAGAAGTTGCAAATATCTTCTCAACAACTTCTCGGCAATTTTTGCCTTTCAATTATGCATGCAAATAATTATTTTAATTTTATATTTTAAAACTCAATTCACATGCATTTTATTTTATTTTATTTTAATTTTCTAATTTTCCACAATTTAATTAATTTTCAAATGTAATATAAATTTCACACTTAATAATTTAATATAATTAATTAATTAATTTAATTAAAATAGTTTAATCTTTTTAAGATCAACTATTTAACCAAATAAGCTAATTAATGAATTAAATTATTAAGCAAGTAATTTCTACTACATTTAAACATTAATTAAATATCAATAATTTAAAACACAATAAACTAACATTAAAATTAACCAAATTTACCTTTTCAAATGATTTATACAAACAGGAAATACAAGACAAACCTATGACTCTGAACTAAAACAGACAAAGTACTAAAACCAGGGTTATAAACTAGGCTAGGGTAAACCAAACTACTATCTCCTGATCAACGTTTCCATTGAGTCTTGACATGCTTAGACCTGATTACATAGGTGGAGTCGGTGTCATGTACCTGCAAATCCTGCAACCAAGCAAATAACATGCATACAAATGTACATATATAAAGCATTAAACAGACACACCGTGCGGAGAAAATCACAGATATCGCAGGGCACTCGCAAGCGAGTGATGCGATTCCATTCTCCACACCAATACACTTCACAACAAACTGACGAAATAAATTAACAGTTAGTCCATCATAAACATGTGCATAGCAATAACAGCTGAAAATAACATCTACACTAAATCATATCATGTCTAAAAAATAATAATCACCAAACAAGTATCATCATGTCACAAAATAATCCACTATCGCTCAAAACCAGCGATCACAATATCTAACAAAACATCATAGGTCTAACAATGTGAAAGCATAACAGCAGAAAGCATCAGCACAAACGAAGGGGTACTACAATTGGAGGCAGGAGAATTTAGAGCATCCCCAATAATACCGCATCATCTTCTTCTTGAATCCTTATTAAGTTATTAATGCTAAAAAATGAGAACCCTTGTGAAATTAAATGCATGATTTTAGTTGTGCTCACTATCCTTATTTATGGGCCAAAAGTTCCACCAAAAGTGCCACTACCAGCTTGGTCCCTTGTACAGCTCACACGTGTCACATGTAGTTACTACTGACTAGTAATAATTACAATTCATGCAAACCAAAAATACAACTTAATTAGTAACTCAAGCTAGCTACATGTAAAGTTGCAAACTGTACCTCAAGCTGACATGTTGTCAATTGTCAAAATCAGTAGTGCCACATAAGCTATCGATTGTCAAAATTACTAGATTATTGACATCATCATCTACGATTCTACAATACATCGTGCAATTTTCAATATAAAGCTATCTAATCAATCACTCTGGATTTTCATATGGCATTAATTCGTGCCGCCACCTAGTACCACAACCAAATTGAACATTGCAATAGAATAAATGAAAGGTAGAGTACTTCAATGCATTGCAAAGAGAGAATTAAATTTATCATTTTACCTTAATCATTATCAATGTCCTAATAAACTGTCACAATAAATTTTGCTCACTTATGATCAGAACTATATGTTGATTTTTGAAACCAATAATTAATAAAATCTCAACCATTGATTTCTGAAAATCTAATGATTCTAGTGTTATTTCAGAGGTTTCAGTTTGCAAGTCTGCTTCAAGGATTTACTTCCAAAATGCATCTATAGTCATCCATCAAAAATTCATTTAACGGTCCCTCTTTTAAAACAAACTTTATTCACATGCATAATTTAAAATGGGGACATCACTAGGTTGACAAGACTCAACCCTTAGGATTAAAGAGTTAAGATTTAAGGCTTTGTCATAAAATATTTTGGTCTAACTTAGGCAATATTAAATGATAAACAAGAGCACCAATATTTAACGGTGCTAGTGTAATTCCGAAGGTTTCAAATCACAAATCTAGTGCTTAAGATATATACTTCTGGAATGCAACTACAACTATCCATCGAAAATTCATCAAACAGTCGTGGTCCATAATGTCACATGGTCACTGAAATTTGGAACCTTAGAACCAAAATCTGAAGTTTTCAAAACCTCTGACCCACTGACTACAAAGATGACCAAGAAAGACTTGCAACTAAGGTTAGGAAAAGTACCAAAACCCTGAATTTGGTGAATTAAGATAGGAAAGGTGGCACAGTGCATGGAAGCATAGGCGAAAGTAGAGGAAAAGTGTATGAAAAAAAAAGGACACAATTAACGCACTAGTTGAAATTGGTTATGAAATGGGTAGCACTAGTTGAATTTGTAGTTCTTGTAGGATTTTTGCAGAATTAACACAAGACTAGTACTAAATTTTTGGCTTGTTGAAATATGTAAGGTAGATACAAATAGTTGTGAACTGGTATTAGTTGGGTAGTGTTACTTTTTCTATTATAAAACATGTTAAGATGCTTTTGTGAAAAAAAATGTTATAGTTGTACATGATTTTTTGGATGGTTGATGAAAACAAAGAGGCAAACAATCTTTATTTTCATGCATTTTTTTTATTAGTTTGATATTATGTTTTATTCGTTAATGTTTTTTTCTTAATCATTATAAAATAGGTTTAATTCACCAATGAATTTTAGTTTTTAGTTTGGAAAAAAAGTTTTAATTGCTAACAAAATTATTTTTTCTAGTTTGAAAATAGGTTTAATTCACCAATTGAAATATTTTATTGCTTTGAAAATAGATTTTAATTACCAATGGAAAAGTTTTAGTGGTTTTAAAAAAATTGCATTTCGCCAGGATTTTCCACAGACTTCTAGCAATTAGAAAAGATTTGCCAATGGACATTATTTTTTTCACAAAAAACAAAAAAATTTGCCACTAAAATTAATATTTTTATCAGGAATTATGCAAGATTCGCCAGGATTTTACACCTTCACTATGGGGGGGGGGGATTTAAAGCATTCCCTAGGGTGGACTAAATTCTAGGTTTCATTGTTGGTTTGGGGTGTGAAGTTTTAACTCGATGAGGAAAAGTATTACTTGCCTTGTCTGTTCATTTGATCAGGTTGCTTCATGAGGCTGAAATTGGTGTTTGTTGAGAGGGTTTAGATGTACCATGTTGAAAGCGATAAAGATGGCATTTGTAAGTTCTATAATATTTAACAGATTTTTTTTTCCAGTTGTGTATTGTTTACCTCGAATTTTTTGATAGGGATAGGATAGGTATCTTTTGCAAGGGTTCATATCTTCCATTTAGGAATTGGGAAAATGAAGATTTTGTAAGTTGCTATACTTTTTATAGTGTCATTTCATGGTTGTTTGCATCTTTAATTTTTTTACTTCATTCTACACAGAATAAATGAGAACTCACAAATAGTAAATGCAGATGTATTGCTTAACATGCTATGCATCTCCACGAAGAGTGCAAGCGAAGACACCACTATACCAAGGAACTCATGAAATATTTCCAATAGCAAAGCTTCTTATGAAAATTCTTATTTAGAAACAAATTAAAAAAATGACAGAAACCACGAGGAAAATACCACCAGCCAATGGAAAAATTGCAAAAAAATCGATAATTAGCTTTTAATAAATATTTTCCCCAACATCAACAAAACTACATGGAGAAATTTTTCGGGCACAATACCCGATGATGAATTTTAATATGCAAGATTGAGGTGACGACATTAATTTAGTTTCATTGTTAGTGATCGCTAATACAAGAGTTGAAATTGGTGAAGCCATAAAATGCAAAGATGTAAAAAACTATAGAATGACACTATAAAAGACATATGAACTTACAAATGTGTCATTTTTCACTCCCTTCACAATATACATAAAGCTTTTCAATAGACATGGATTTAATGATTTTATGTGGAAGCATTTTCCAATTGCTTAGACCTAATTTTCATTTAGATTTAATAGATGTCTTTACAATGACCAGTAGAGGAAAAGGCATTCATGGATAATGGTGTTAATTCTCCTAGTCAAGAACAAAGACTAATCCATAAAAATATTCAATGATAGGGAAGGGTAGAGATTAATGCACAAGATGCAGAGATCAATAAACAATGAACAATTATCCATAGAATGCAAACATGTAAAAAACTATAAATTGACATTATAAAAAATATAGGAACTTACAAATGGGTCATTTTTTTGCTTCCAATACAATAGAAATTAACCCTATCAATAGATACAATTTCCATTGTCTTAGTCCTCCTTTAAAGTTTTGCAATGATTCAATCTTTGTTGTTCCCTATTAGTCAATATTGTTATGGATTAATTTTTGTTTTTGCAATTTTGTCATTGGGTTTTGATATTTTGGTGCTTTCTCTTGTATTTTCTCAAACCAAATCTATTGTGTATTCATGAAACATTCATAGAAATTGAAGGATGCCTATTTTTTCAAGACTTGTGTGATTTACCATGGTTCTGAGCAAATTAAAAAATAACGCAAATAATACTTTGCTTGATAGGCTTAAAACTTTACACTATAAGTCACTAATGACAGTTGCATTTCAGTCCAGTTCCAATAATTAAGAACTAGCAAATACTAAATGCAAATGTACTACCCAAAGCTTCCCACAATAATTGTTATTAAAAAAAAAATTAAAGATTGAAAAAACCACGAGGGAAGTACCAACAACTAATGAGAAACTTGTTAAAAAAAATAGCACTACATATCTAATGGTAATAGGCTTATGCATTGCAAATGTTTTTTCACTACACATGTTTTTGTGGATAAGTGGCATTGTTCATAGTATTTCACATGCCTTGTGTAGAACTAGTCCTACCTTTGAGCATTGGAGATTGAAATACATTGTTATAGATATTTCCCATTTATTATTAAGATTGATAGATGCTTTGTTGTTCTTAGATGGCAATTGTTATTATTTTCTATGTATGTGGGAACATACAAGATCAAGTTTATAACAACCTATGGCCTAAATTTGGAAGTTTACTCTCATTATTATCCCTACCTTATATTATCATGCCCTATTCTTTTTGAAAAAGAATTATTTTGGGCAAGTATTTGATTATTGTTATTTTTTGTTTATATATTATTGCAATGTCATTCAACAAAGATATCTTGTGGAGTTGATAATTGGAAATTTGAATGAATATTTCACTTATATTTGCAGTTATACATAAAAGGACTTGGTTTCTTGTTTCTAGATGTTTATAATCAGTCCTTTTTTTGTGCAGGAATCAAATACGATAAAGATGAAATGCTTCATAGGCTGATATTCATGGTGAGAAAGTAGAGACTATAGAAATTGCCCAGCTTCACAAAAATTTAAAAACTCTGTGGCCATGTAGGTGTCAATGCTCCAACCACTACTGCTCTGTCTAAGCTACTAGTGATTAGTCACTAGGACTAGTGTTATAGAGCTAGGCTTATGTTTTTAACTGTATGAAGGGGAGCTGTAATTTTCTATATATAGTTTTAATGCAAGATTTTGGAAAAGCATAGTTACACAAAATTTTCTTGCATACTGCATTTCATAATGCCCTTTTCCATAGACCATAGACATGACATGGTATTATTGCATTGTTCTATGTTGCGTAGTGTGCATTGGTCTTCTGAACCAAATAGAAAAAGCATATAATATTTTCTTGTTTGGAAAAGTTTCTATTATTCACAAATTTGAAGTGCAGATTTTGCTTGCAAGTTGCAAGGTCGCAATTGCATTCATACATATATGTATATATTTACATATGTATATGTGTATATATGTATACATTTCTATGTGTATATATATATGTATATGCTTGTTTGTACACATATATGTATGAAAGCTAGAACCATACAAAAAGTTGCAAAGTATAGCAATATTAGTGCAAAAATTGATTGATGTATTTGCTTGCTACTCAATTCATTTGTTTTTTTCTTTGTAGATTCTACACTATATATGATTTCTAGTTTCATGATGCCTTGCAAAAATTTGTGTTCTTCTTGATCAATGTCAATAATACATAGTCATGCTTATTTCTTTTTTCCCTAGTTTCAAATACCTCTTGTATTGCTTGGTAGTCCTAAAGAAATTTTCATTTTGGCCATGCAGATTGATCCTAGGAATTTGTTTTTGCATTGCAGGCTTGTTCATGCACAACGACTATCCAAAGACTATAGTCAGGAGTTGTGGATTGCTACTAGATGTGGTGAGTATCTGATTCTTCAATTTTCCTTTTTCTATATTCAATAATTCAAGCCTTGGCCATACTTTTATACTAATTTCTTTTATAGGCATTGTCAATACAATTCATTTTTTTCCCGATCTTTCATATGAAATTTGCAAATATGGCTACAAACAATTGTGTGAAAAGACAAAAACTAACCCACAACCCAATTGTAGTAGAAACCTATAAACCAATTATGAGTGCACCATTCACATTGATTGATGAAGCTCTTCACCATGCACATTTTTTTCGAATGGACTCTTTCAATTACAAAGCTGGCTATTGCCTTTTCGATATAGTACATGTTTTACTTCATTGTCGCTATACATCAAAACAACTATGTAATGGTCTCATGGATCATTTCTTAAACTATTACAACAATTGTTCCCCCATAGCTTTACGCTCGTACAAAATTGATTTTCACCCAAGAATGTTAATGATATTGCATAATGTAGATGACAAGAGCACGTATCTATGAAGAATGAGGCTTCAAACCACAAAAATCAACAATAACTTGGTGAAACTGGGCTCTGGGGTGACTCGTGTCTAAAATGGCTAGCATATTGGCTAGACATGCCAATACGCATCTGGTCTCTAACATACAAAACAATGCTTTTACATGTCAATAAGCATGCGTGCAATCCTACAATATCGATTCTTTTCCATGATAGAAATCTTGTAGCTGGCCACTATGAGCCTATCTTCTCACGACTGAATACATACTATCACATTGATAATCTCCAAGCACACTTACAAACAACATATTACAACTTGGACAACATTTGGCATACAATAGGAAATGCATTTGAAATAGTTGGAATTTCTAGAGTGCCTACATTTGCTAGTACATGTGGTGAAAGCGTGTTTACAACCATAGCTTTCTTCCTTCTTGAACATTTTGATCCAATTGCTTTGCGATTATTTATGGCATAGTCATTTTCCAATGCATTGACAAATGAAACAAATATGCAATTGCTTGTTTTGAAAGTCTCGTTCAATCTACCATAGACAAAAATAATCATCTTTTGTAGTTACAATCATGGCTTTCTAGATTTGAAATGCCATATGTGAGAAGTTGTCTTGAAGGATCTAAATTTTGTGCACTATGGCTGTCCCATATATTTGATGCAAGAATACACATATGGCAAGGATTTTGATTTCCCATGGCCAAAACATACTCTATTGCATGAAGCCAAAAAAAATTTGAACCTAGTTTGTTTTCCAAATAGCTTAGGTCATTGTCACTATGAAAAAATTCAAGAAAAAAAACAATTGAATTACAACATCCATATGAATGATCCACTTTCTGTTCAGCTCAAACAAACTTGAATCAGAAACAACAAACAGTGTGAGTAGTTCTCATAAAAAACAAACAGTTCCAACAATACATACAATAGCTAGAGTGAAGTTAAGTTTGCATGAGACATTACAATTGCTAAAAGTGCAAATATACAATGCACAACCATCCCATGCAAATCACTCACACAGTACAACATCTAGTACTTTACCACCAACTAGCAATTTCAAAAGAAAAATTTAGTCATCCATAGTAGCCAAAATTTAGCACACCAACAATCACTACGTTTTTTGAAAAGAAAAATATGTAGTGGACAAAAGGATTGTGCTTCACATGTAGCAAGATTCAAACATAGACCATATAGACATTGTATGCTCCAAAAGACAAACAACAGTTTTCAACAAACAATACCAAGAACAACTCAATCCAAAAACAACCCAGTTCAAAAATATATTAACTCATACTTGTAAATGATAAATGATACACCCATTCAGTCATGATTTATTTGTGACATGCTACATTTCCACTGCAATATTCATAAAGTTGATAGTGCACTCGTAGACACTATGTGTCTGCTATTTATTGAAGTGTATGAAAAAATAGAGATATGATAGCCTATTTGTAAACAATGTATGAAAGCCATACTAGATGGTAAGATACCAATTTTTTACATGCCTTCAAGAATAAGACAAAATGCATAAATAGATGTTCATTCTTTGACTGGTCTTGAGGAAAGGATTATCTCTTTGTGGTAGATTTTGCATAGATCAAGCAACTGGGATACAAAACAACACAATATGGCCTACTTAGGACAATTATCAATGTACCTGTAGATTTTGATAGAGTGCAACAAGCATTGCCTAGACAAATAGATGAAAGAACAATAGTGGCAGTTAGACTACAATGAAAGCTAGAATATGATAGTGCATATGCACAAGGCAATGTTAGAACTGCCATAGTCATGGATGCTTTAATTGCACTATGCAAAACACCATTATACAAAAAAGAGAACATAGCTATAAATAAAGAATGGCATGAGTTATTCAAAAAGAATACAACACAAATGCAAATAGATTTTGAAACATGACCGACTATGCAAGTTGACACATTTGAAGATGGTGAGGAGCCAGTAAGTGAATCAGTTATACATTGGTTTAATGAACCACAATCTGTTAAAGACCTTGACACAACAATCATGGAAATTGCACCATCAAAAGGGTTTAAACCTCTTGGTATTTTCTAGGACATGTATGTAGAGTAGATGAACTTCCCGACTTTATTCTATGGTTCGGCTCATCTAATTGACTACTAAAAATTTGATGTACCGGAAAATTGCAAGATGTTAACTTATGCATAAAGACAATGAATTTGCACAACATATTAAAAACACTTTTTTCAAGGCTATCAAGACTATTATCCACCAAGTATCCTCCTTGGCATGGATTTTCATATGGAAAGCTGAATTGAAAGGTCGGAAATTGCTTGCAAAAGATGTGCGCAACCCAACAAAACTTGAAAAAATACTACGATCTCCATTGGGCTATAGAGCATTAAAAGGCATTTGAACCTCCCTTGACTATCTGGAAAACACAAAAAAGAATATATTTGTAATGATAAGACAATTGGGACCTCCAAATTTTTTTGTCACATTAACAAGTGCTGATCATTTTTGGGAGCCATTATGAAAAGCTTTGCATCAAATATGTATTCCGCAACAATCAAAGTGCACTGAAAGTATAGAAGAAAAGGACTTGGATTTCAATATAAAAAAAAATCCAGTACTTTGTAGTCGTTATTTCAACCACAAAGTCAATGCATTTCAAAAAATGATGCTAAAAAACCATGAACTATTTGGACAAGTCACAAACTATTCTTTTGTTACAGAATTGGAAAAACTGAGGCAATGAACATGTTCACTTTTTTCTATCCATGATAAAAGATGCATATGTATATGGAAAATGTTTAAATGTTGAAATAGAAAGCTTTGTGGAAAAGTATATTTCATGTGACTCATCACTACTTGATATGAATCTAGCCAAAATGCAAACACATCATCATACAAAGACTTGCGAGAAATACAAAAATTCAAATTGCAGATTTAGTTTCCCTTTTCCTCTAATGAAAAGAACAGTTTTAGAACCGCTTGTGATTCCTAATGCTACAATCAAGGAGAAAGCAAAGATTTTTTTTAAGCAACTAGCAAATAAACATTACACAAAGGAATTTTTGTTTCAAAGCTTCTTGCATGAATTGCAAATGGAAGAAGATGACTACATTACAATGCTATGGTCAACATTGAGACACAAAATTGTTATGCTAAAGAGAGACCCATCTGACATTCGGATAAATGTGTTTGCAAAGAAAGTGCCTAGACTATGGTATGCAAATACAAACACATAATTTATTTTAGATGTATATGATGAAACATCTTACTGTAGCTCATATATGACAAAACAAGATAGATCATTGTTTCTAGCATTTCAGAAATAGTGATGCGAATGCAGTACTACTTATGATGGAAAGGTCCAATTTATACGCAAGCTTGGAAATGCATTTCTTAACTATCAAAAAATGTCCAATAGTCAATCCGTTCATATCATTCTTTCATTGACGTTGTGTAAATGCTCAAGGAATATTGTTTTCATCAATATTTCACCCTTGGAAAGCCGAGTGTTCATGTAAAAAGTCCCAAGCTATTGGAAAAAGAGCAAGATGATGAGGAGAATATCATGTGTGCATCTATAATAGAAAAATATATGCAATAGCCAAAATATCTTAACAATTTTTCATTGGATGAATATGCCACTTTTTACTCTTGCAATCCCAAAATTATGCAAAAAAAGAAAGAGCATAAATCATACGCTATGTAAGATACAATGCACACATTGATCCTAAAAATTATTGCAGAGAAAAACTTATGCTATATGTGCCTTTTCGATCAAGCGAGCAGAGCTTGCTAATTGGATATGAAACATGGAGTGTAACATTCAATGTAAAGAAAGTAAAAATTGCAAATATCAAAAATTTGTTTATTGCACAAATTGTTCCTAAATGCGGTGACATTGATGAGGCTTCTGCAAAGGCCGAAAGTGATACTTGCTTAGCAATAGACATTGTGAATGGAATTGATGCAAATAGCCAAGGAAATGGCATAAAAAAATATGACATCATGAATGACATGAGCCATATCAAGAATACAAAGTACAAGGATCATGTCTAAAAAAACTATTCTCTGAGATTGCACATCCATTTCTTTTAAGCAATGAAGAATACTACAAGCTATGAAGATAGTTGAACAAATAACAACAATCTATAGTAAAGGACATACTAATGAAAAAAAGGCTTGCACCAAAAAAAAATTGTACTTGTTCTTGATAGGTGGGGTAGGCATAGGGAAAACCTATACAACAAAAATAATTTTATGGGTGATGATTCGATACTATGATAGACAACTAGATAGTGATCCATTGAAGCCTAAAGGAATTATTATTGCTTCTATAGGAAAATTTTCATTCACTACGCATTCAATCTTCCAAATGTCATGTAACTCTTCTAAAATGTTGCCTCTAGATTCAAACACAATAGATGCTCTAAGCAAAAAATTAGAACAAATGCAAATCCTTCTTATTGATGAAGTCTCTTTGATTGGTTAAAAAATGCTTTACAACATTGATAGAAGGCTCCATCAAATTAAGCACACACCAAAGAGACCTTTTGGAAACATAGACATCATTTTTTGTGGTGACTTTTACCAAGCACAACCTGTGTGTGATACTTTGATATTCGAAGAACCAATAATAGATAAGGAGAAAATACCATACACCTTTTGGACCAACAATGTCAAATGCTTTGAACTAAATAGTGTGATTAGACAAACAAATCAACATTTCATTTCCATACTTAATCATGCTAGGACCGGTCGACAAACAATTAGAGACATTGCCTATTTGAATACAATGTGTTATAAGACAATGCTGAATGATCCACAATTTCTATACTTGTTCCATAGAAACATAGCAGTTGAAATGCACAACAAGAGAATGCTAGAGAACATATTGACAAAGCTTTATGTTTAGATGCAATTGATAAAGATGACACAAAAATTGATAGCACTCAATGTCAACCTCCGAAATCATCTCTTCCTAGCAAAATCTTGCTCAAGCAAGAAATTTTGGTTGAATTGATTGCTTGCAATATCAATATAGAAGATGGACTAGTCAATGGTGTAGATGGAATTTTCAAACTGCATACAACCACGCAAGAAGACATTGTTTGGATAGAATTCAATGATTCCGCTATTGGCAAGTTGTGTCAATAGAGAATACAAAATCTATATACAAATTATATTATGCATTCTTGGACACCAATAACAAGAATCATTAGAAAAGTCAAAATAGGTACAAAAATAGTCACAAGAGCACAATTCCCTTTGCAAATTGCATGTGCATGAACTATTCATAGAGAAAAAGGAATGACAATGGATGCAATTGATTTTAACCCGTGTAAGGTCTACCAACATGGCCTTGTGTATATTGCTTTGTCATGTGTAAGAAATATCAAATCACTATATCTCATGCATAGATTGGAAGAAAAAACTTCAAAGTGTCAGAGAAAGTAAATCATGAAATGCAACACCTTATGGCCTCAACACAATGGAAAGTAGATCACAACCTTTTGTCTATCTCTCCAAACCATTTTATCATATGCTCTTTGAACACACGTAGCTTTGCATTACATGCACAAGAGATAGCGCACAATCATGATATGCTCCAAGCAACTATCCTTTGCTTGCAAGAAATGAAACATTATATGCTTGACCATGTTGGCTTCCTTGAAAAAACATACAATTTCTATACTACAACAAGTATTCATGTCCTATTAACATGTTGCAACAAAACAGTTCAGTGCAAAACTTTTAAAAAAATTCGACAAAATATCTCAAATCAATAACCATTGACCTATTGCATATGCATACTACTATGTGCATCATAAATTTGTACTTGAGACCAAACAAACCTATTCATCATGTTTTTAATTTTATAGAAACTATTTTTACCTCTTTGCCAAACAATTCAAAATTGATTATTGTTGGAGACTTTAACATTGACGTGTTAGAATCAACTAACCCACAAGCACTTTTTGTTGAATTTATGGAGCAATGCAAATTGTCACTGGTTGTTGACAAGCCAACAACACATGTAGGTAGTTTCTTAGATCACTTTTAGATACATAACATCGAAGTTTCTAATGTCAAATTTTGAGTACTCGATACATATTGGTCAGACCATTTTCCAGTATCCCTTCAACTCTAGTCACTAGGGCATACTATATAGTTTTGCAATTGTAATTGTTTAGTATCGACTTCTTTTTATGCACAGTACTATTATACCTGTTGCTCACCAATGCATAAAACTAGCATACAATTTATGTGAGTACAAAAGAAATGTTGAATCAACTATTGTTTCTAATGTTCCTCCTTTGCAACTTTGCTTATGAAAATTTTGAATTTTCCAATGTTTGTGGCCAGGGCCACTATGCATGTTTGTGACTACTTTTTGTTTCTATACTGATATAAATTTCAGATCTAGGTATTGTTTGAAAATAATAGTTTCAATCATTTCATATATCTTGCATGGTTATGCTATTGCAAATGAATATACAACTATTGGTAAATCAAAATATGCATGCATCACACAATTGGACTGTAACGGGACCATGAAATACATTTTGTATACATATCAAGTTTTTAAATTTCCAACTGTAGGTTACAAATATTTGGCCATTTCATACAACATATATCTCACCATTGGCAAGCGTCCAATACAATATCTACAACATCTACAAGTAGGTGAGTACTTGACATTTGACACCAACAATTTTTGAAAACATATCAAATCGACCATTAATGTATTTTCCACAATTTATTTTGATACATGCCTCACATAAAAATCTCATTGCATTTGTTTGCAGAACCATTTGGAAAACATAGATCTAATTTCTCTGTAAAACAAGATATGGACGAGCCGGTTGACAAACAAGAAGAAAAAAGGAAAGTACCTTATTCTATTTATGTGACATGTGACTTAATTGTTTATATGTTTAATTATCAATTTACTTTATGTCATTGCTCAAATCACACTATGTAGATTGAAAGTTGTAATGCCCCACCAGGGAATCCAACGAACAAAGCATAAAGTAACAAAATAACAGAATAATTTTTTTTAAAAAGTCATTCGATTACAACTTAAGTACTTAAGAAACATCTACACATATGTTCATAGGATTCCATGACAAAGATACTTAAAAATTACAAGTACGATCATCACATCACTAAACCATTAACATAAAACACAAAGATAAACTATATTCCAAATGAATGATACAATTACATATCTTGATGGAATCAAGTTATATTTAAAATACATCAAGCGAGATTATAATAAATCTCATAACGTCAAAATCATAATACAATAAATACTCATATTACTATGAAGATAGTATACAATATGAATGATGATCATATACAATAGTCAATCTAATTCATGAGCATGCTCAGTGTCCAACTCCATGAATAAGTGAGTCCAGGAACCTGTCAAGAACAATCTCATCTCAAGTTGCATAACCTACAAGGGGACCCAATGGAGGATAGAGCACATTCCTCCCATCCATGTGGTACCTGAAGGTCCACTCTCTCCGTGCTAGGAGATAATGACAAGTCCACAAATCAATTAAACAAACAACAAAAGAATAGACATAACATCACATGGCTAACAAACACATAACAACATGGCAGTGTCTAAATCACATGATCACTAACAAACTCTCAGAGGCAACAACAAACCAAAGGTGGCTCTACACGAGATCACAAACATGTATAAGGATAAGAGTGTCATCACATCGTTGTTCTAGGTTACCCTAGTGAATCTTCCTAGATTATCAGCCTTTGGAAGAATAAAACAAAACTCAATAACACTATATGTACATTCTTAAATTATAACATGTACATAACCCACCAAATATAATCATTCAATCTTCATGAATTAAAAATCATAAAAGATAATGTATTAACATTATTAAATGTCTTATAATTTAAACAAAATACATTTATGATTATTATTCCATAAGAATGATAAAAATCCTTTAAATTTATAAATCAACCATTTAAAAGCTAAATAATTTATTATATAAATAAATATATCTATAACCACTTAGAATCAATTGTATAATTCTATTCTTAAAAAGAATTAAATTATGTATTTGAGAACCTATCATCATCCATTTAAACCCACTACATACAATTATCTTAATGACACTATACATGCCATGCATAATATTGACCAATTAAGTAAGAATGAACTTAAGCAAGAAATGGTAGTTAATACGCCATGCATAGGTTAAGATCTTTAAATATTCAAACTATTAAACATGCAGCAACAAAACATGGACAATATTCATTTCAAAGGCTCAAACATTACATTAAAATACACATATATAGAGATCCAATGAAGCAACGAATCAAAATTTCAACTAACCACTGAACGCAATAATGAATAGCTAGTTGCACATGCACTACAAGAAATACACACCTAAGTTTATGAATATCTCACAATATTCTTCTATTAAAGAGTACGCACCATGCAAGAAAATTATAGGATAAGCATGTACAAGCTTAAGGAGGATAAAATAAAAAATGTAAAATCGAAATAAAACCAAAGCTTAGGACACCCCAAACAAAACTTTAAAAAGCAAGAAGAGCTCCTAACGCAGATAATGAAAACAAGGAGATTATTTAAACCTCTACAACATTCTATTTTTGAGTGCTTCAACAACGATAGGTGCCAAAATAATTAGGGAGGTTATTTAAATCTATACAACCTACCATGTTCAAGCGTTGCCGCTGTGACAGGTTGCCTATGGAATTCAGGGAGGTTATATTTATTATAAATAGAAATTTCAGACTATTACATGCGCTCACCAGAGAAAATATAAGCTCAAGGCAATTCCAAAGTCTTGTCAAGGCATGCAACTCAGAGCAATTAAAATTAAAGACTTAAAGCTCTAAAAAACATGCAAACCATGTACACTATTGGCAAGATAAATAAAAGAGATTAAGGCGTCCCAGGCAGCCTTACGATCTGATAACCAGGAAATGTCTATAGTGATTAACACTGACAACACCAAACAACAATTCACAAGGTAGAGGAATGAGGGAATTGCGTGCTTCTTGGCTGCGTGCAAATCTTGAATGACAAGGTATGAGAGATCTATAAGTAATTTGTTTGTGCGAGGAACTTGGTGTGGCCAAAGTATGAGGAAAAACATGTATAATCATACAACCACCATTATATTCGAACCCAACCATATGAAAAAAATACACTAAATCCTTTAAATCTAAATAGTCATACATGTATCTCTAACAACTAATAAATATCCTCACAAATCTAAATTTTGTTTATCTTTCATACTCACTAGGTACAAATAGAAGAATAAATAGAAATATATCTCATAGTAGAGAAAGAATCAAAAACATGAAATAAAATTTAAGAAAGTTCTTCTCATAATTCAAAGAATAGAATAGATCATACAAACTATAATTCATATAGTAAATTGCAGATTGTAATTTTATTTCCCCAAACTTCCTTTATCATTGTTTACTTTGCTCTTCTCTCTAATTTGAAAGTTACTCTAATTGTTTCTTGTGATTGTGCAGGTTTGATAAAGTAATTCTTTTCCAAAGGCAAGCAAAATTCAACCATTAAGTTTTTTAAAAATTTACTCAAGAACTTGCAAGAAAACCAAAAGAAGAAAACCTAGTAAAGCTTGATAATTGAGCTGAAACAAAATCTAAAGCTACCATTAATCCCACTTGTAACACTAGAAATGTGATGAAGAAATCTGAACAATCCAACCCCCAAAAGTATTTTTACAACCAAAAATTGTAATAAATTTTTTTTAGAAAAATCGTCGTGAATTTTTTTTCCAAAAACTACTATCGTGAATGTTTTCTTCTTCCCATTTCAAAATAAATTATCGTGAATGATATTGCATAGGTAAAAGCTTTTAATGTATTTTCTATTAATTGAAAGTCATGGGACTTAACTGATTATCAGTCATGCAATCAAAATTGATCAATCAGTTTTAATTATATGTTTACTCAAAATAACATTTTCAAACTCCAAATCAGAATTTCTAGATATTTATTTACAAATTGTTGAAAGCAAACTTATCAAAATATCTACTTTTTACATATTTTAAGTTTACACATTTTAATTCAACAATTGCATTTAAATAAATATCTTATTTAATTTAATTTAATAAATCAATTCATAAACATAATCATTTTAATCTAATATTTAAACAAAAATTACACTAAATCAAATATGTTAATTAAATAACCATTTAACTAAAATAATTAATTCCCAAACAAAACAACACAAACAAAAATGACACAACGAGACCGGACGACAAAACAACGGGTGACAAATGGATACTCGTTCAATGAAGAACGATGGCTAATGATGGACTCAACACTATTTTTGAAACCACATATTTCCATTGGGTTAGGGCACGCTTAGACCCAACAAGCAGGTGGAGACAATTCTCGGTACCTGTAAACTACATCAAACAACACTGTTAAACATATCATATATCAACAAACACATCATGAAGAAGAGTCACAACGTAGTAGGGTACTCATGAGTGAGTTGTGCTACATTGTCTTCTTCACCAAGACTATCAAGCACCATTATATCATAAACAACAATTACATCATGATAACCTTATTAAAACTTAGAAACAACATAAACCATAACACACGCGTGTCAATCATAATGTCATCACATGAACATAACCAGATGATCACGATGCCCAATGTATCATCCACATAGTATAACAACTAACATAACATCTATGTCATAACTAATAAAAGATGGAATATTGTATCCAAAATAGCATAATGAATAGCAAATAAACATAAGCAAGCTAAAACACATAGTAACAATTGGAGGGACACTACAAAAACAATGATTGTAGAACCATCAAGCATCTTTGATATATGCACAAAGCAGTTAGCTCTAGCATTTGAAGGCAATGTTTTGGCTATTTATGGCCCTGCTATTATCACAAATCCTAGAACACCGCCAAAATTAGTGATTGTGCATGTTGATTTAGTTGATAGTCATGGTCAAATGATGATCACTGCAAACATCAACAACAAATTAATTAACACATTTCTGCCATTGTTATCACCTCATACAAGTGTCTGCCTCACAAATTTTTTCATTAAGAAAAAAAACTCAATATGAAAGAGGGGATGTTGATTATTCCCTTGTTTTAACTGCTAGAAACACCATTGAACCCATTGACAAAGTCTGTAAAGAACACAAACTGATTCCCGATATAACCATCTTGCATCTCGTCCAATCAAATGACAGTTTCTTTATTGGAACAATTGGCATTGTTGTTACTAGTCATTATCAGGAGCCAAACCCATATGAGCTACAAGTTAAAGATGGGGAAAGCCAAGATGATTTCTCCATTGTAAGATATTCTGTAAGATTCATATCAACATCATAGATTTCAAGCAATTTTCTTATTGGAACCTATAAAAAAGTTCTTACAATATCTTTCCCACGAAACAAACTTGCATATAACATGATTTTTGTACTCACAAAAGTTGCATTTGAGTAGTCTCTACTCGATTAGATTACTTTGTGAGGCCCACCCCTATGCTACATCTAGTACTTGGATTATTTTGAGTTTGGTTATTGTTTATGCCTATTGATACCATTGATGACAAGATATTTAAATGTTTAAGTTTATATGATGATTTTATTTTGATTATGCAACATGTTAGCTGACTATGACGATTGATCTAATTTTATGCTAGTCATTCAGTTGTGTAATTTGAATCTAGAAGCTTAATGATGAATGTATGAAACAAGTGGTATGAGCCAATCATGTTTCAATTGGATGAGTATGAAAATTAAGGTTAATGTAAATGGAATTAAATAGGTGATTAATTATTTTTCAATTATGTGATGAGATCTTTATGCTATGTGAATTATGAAACTTGTGTGAATGTAGTTGTGTAATTCAACTGTTTTGATATATATATATATATATGATTTACTTGGATGGATTAATGTGTGTATCGAGTGTGTAAGTACATCTTCCATAACCAAATGAAATTGAAGGCAACCTTTGAGAATCCTAAGTAATTTAACCAATGAAACCAAACTATAGTCCATTCAGAAGGACTATAGTTTCATTCTGTGATATATTTTATTTGTGATGTAATTTGTGAATGTTTGTAAATTGATTCTTATTGCCATGTTAGTCCATCTAGGAGGTGAGTTTTCCATCCAAGTGGACAAACTCAAATTTAAACTTTTAGGAACTTTTTGGGGATTGAAAAATGATATATTTTTAGTGTTTTTTATGGGTTTAAGGTCCCTAGGGTAGGTACCTTTTTAGCTCAAAATCTTGGGCCAATCTCAAGATTGAGAACTCTTTTTGAAACCTTTAAGAGTTTTGACGAAAATAAAGTTTTGGGAAGTGGGATGGGGACTAGTCTCTTTCCATTCCCATTTCTCCAAGTTGCCTTGGAAGGATCCCAATATCTCACACATGTGTGAGCACACATGGGTGAGTGTGCCTAGGAGAGTGAATGAGAGGTTGACAAATGTTAGCTCCTTATTCAAAGGAGTTCAAACTTGAGTTACTATATTTAACAAACTCAAAACAAGGGTTATGGGGGTTCTTTTTGCATTCTTGATTTTGGTTGAATTTTGGGGGTTGAGGAGATTGAGGCAAAAGCTTGGAAGAAGAGTTGTGAGAATCTTCCTACCCATCTTTCCTTAAGCTTGGATCGAATGTAGGTTTACCATTCTACTCTTGTTTCTCTTTATTTTACTCAGATGAGATTGTATGTTTGTTTCAAAATATTTTTGGCGTTTGTTTTCTTGTGTTGTTGAATGTGTATTGTGTGATGGGAAAAGGGTTGTATAGGGATAAGCTCATTTCAAATTTGGGTAGAGCATCCCTTGCTGGGGATGGTATGGAGTAGGAACCTCCATGGGGATGTTTAGTTCCTCCTTAAAAGGAGAGACTTAAAAAGGGTATGATTACCCATATGCAAATTATGAAATAGTAGAAATGGTTTTGGTGGTATGGGTCTTTCATGAAAGAGGAGTTATGGTGGAAGGGTTGTATGTGAAGGGATGAAAGAATGATAATGGTTTAATTCTTGTTCTCTTTTGAGTCCCCATATGGAGTGTGTTGTCCACCCTCCATTCCCCATGTTGGATTTATAATGAATCCTTAAGTTATGTGATAAACCCCTTGGGAGGGAGTGAAATTTGTTGTATGTTTCATGTGTGTTTATATGGCTAGTTGAAATGGTCTTTGTGTATATCCAGTTCCCTTGGTTTCCTCCTAGTTCGGGTTTGGTTGGTTTTCAAACCAAAGGTTGGGAGGTGAGCAATACCTTGGCTATGGAAAATATGTTTGTGCTTTGTGTACGTTGGTGACAATATGAGAATCTTACAAGCTTTGGAAAGGTTATCTTTTGTTATATCATAATGTCTATGAGGTGAAGATAACCTCACTAAAATGTAACTAAGTGCATATGTGTGAAAGTGATGTATATTTGCATGATGTTGTGACTCTATAACTAGGGGTGAAAAGGAACACCTATTAAATCAATTTCATTATCCTTTCATTTAAAAGAATATGTATTTCATTTTGAAAGAATCAATGTTAATTTGAAAATAAAGTTACATATTTCATTCCTTGGCTTAAAGGAGAATGATATATTTTGTTGTGAAACATATATGAGTAGCTTGCTAGGTTTCATGTTGATGAATTGTAAATGACATATCTTTTGTTTTCTAGGAGCAATGCATTTACTTTACAAGAAAGATAAAAGGGGGTTATTCTAAATTTAAAGATTACAACTTGATATTCTGTCAAAAAGAAAGTAAACCAATAAATGAATGCATATAAGAATGATTTTATTATTTTGATCCTAAGTTCCTTATCTTCCTTCCATTTTAGAGAAAGAAAGGAAAGGAACCTAGAGTTATTAATGTAGGTTACTGCTCAATAAAAATATAAAAAAATAAAGTATCGTTTGAAACAAAATACTTGAATATATGTCTAAAGAAAAAGGGAAAAACATAAATAAATAAAGGATAGGAGATACATGCAGAAGAATGTTTATACATCAGAGGGATTGAATCATTTGTATTTCTTTATTTTCGTGAGGTGTGTAGATAATCTAGTAATGTGAAGTGTAACTGTGGTATGCATAGTGATACTACAAGCTTAAACCTTATAGTTGTAGGGAATAAGCACAAAGAAAAGTATAACTTTGTTCTCAAATAGTATAATTTATTTACCTTAGTTTAAGTAGAATAGTATGGAAATGATTCTTTGCATGCATATTTTGTGTGTCTTGCTCAATGGCTTCATTTGATTAATGTTTCTGAATGAAGAAATAGTATATAGAAAAAAAATAGCATGAGATCATAAATAAACTAATCAGTTACCCTAATGAGGATGCCTTGTGCTAGCAGATCTCTTTTAGAGGAGCAAGAGAAAAATATATATACATGTATAAAATAAAAATAATACATCTATATATTTGTAGCAATAGGGAGTACTTGTAGGTAAATACCTTTATACAGTTAAGCTCTAATCTATGTGACATAGAAGTAAAACAAAAAAGAGAAATAGGATAACTGCAAACAAGGAATGGAGAAGGGATAATAAGTGCCACAAATAGAAGGTTTTGTAGGAGAAATGTATTTAATATTTCATTGCTACATTGTTTCTTCCTTCTCTACCATCTTCTACCCTCACCATTGCATCTTCACGTCAAGCTGTATAGATACATGCCCTCTCTTCTCAATCTCGCTCATGGTGGAAAAGCATGAATACATGGAAATGCAGATACGTTAAATCCAATGCCCTCCAACTGTGCTAATACCTTTGTCTACACAAGGAAACTCAATAGGTGCCATGACTGTTGTTGGTTGGCCACTCTGAGACATGAAACAAATAACTCAACAACATTTATGACTAGAATGACAAAATAATATTATAAACTACTGGCGGTTGTCTAAGTCTGTAGTCACTTAGATCCACATTACTTCCATTTCTCTCTGTTGTCCACATTCATGTTGTTTCCCAATTACTTACCTCTACTCATCAAAGGGCAGTGCAAATGAACAAGCATGTGCTTACCTGTGTGTGCATAGTAGGCGGGGGGGCTAAACCTAAATAAGCTCTCAAATTGTCATTTTTGTGGAGCAATATCATTTATGTTCAATAGTCAAAGGAATGGGTTGTTGTACAATAAGTGTGTAAAAAGAGTCACCATCATGGCTACTGGCTAGCCATTAACGTTTCGGTTAAGTGAACCTTAGTATAATATATATTTAGACCATCTCTGACATTTTGATATTGGTATCATTTCTTCATTCGCCATATGACTCCCTTTGCATCCTCATCCACCACACACCTCACTCCATGTGTTGTAGCTGTTAGGCGTGACCTGGGAGACTCCCTTCTACTATAGCATTAAACTTGGAAGCCAATAGTTTATGCATGTATTCAGTTGAGAAAGAGGAACCTATTTTGTGTGTTTCATAGAGGACTAGGATTTCTTTGTAGCCTCTGATAGCAAGGTTGTCCATATAGATGCTTCACCTTGACTGCACAACAAAACTATTCCCTTGAGCCAAGATTAAGTGAGTGCAATTTCATGACACCAAATTTTATGGATTGGTCCAACCTTCGAGTAGCATGATTTTAGTGGATAAATGTGTATGTGGGCGTTGCAGTACCAAAGAAATAAATATAATGCTAAGTTTGGATAATCTAGAAATTTGGGACTAATGAATGACATTTAGTCAAGCCTTGCCAGTGAACCCTGCTTTGCCACTGTGTGGCATTTATGTTTCCTACTCCCAATAACAACAAACCTCATTTGAAGTTTTATTTTCCTAATACCTACATGAGTTTATGGCTTGTAAAACGAGATTTTGATCAAGTCCCTCTATCACTCTTATGTGGGTCATCCATAAGCTTGGTCCTCTTACTGGTATGAATTGAAATAAATTAATGCTATGAGATTTCCACAATCCATAATATTGAAGATTTGTAATTTCTTGGATTTTTTATTGTGTTTGAGTTTTTTCATCAAACACAATAAAAAATCTTGAAATAAATTTCCAATACTTTATTTTATGCAATCAAGACTATACATATAATGATTTAATAAAGAAACCTGAATCTCTCTTTCGTTGTCAATAGGAATAGTTCAAAGTTACGTTAACTCTAGCTTATTTATTATCTTCATTATGGGACATCGTATCTATGGAAAATTCAAAAAAAGAAAAGAAAAGAAATAGATCCTTAAGATTTAAGTAGAACGTATGGCTATATAAAATTAGAAAAAAGAATCAAAACATTCAAGTAAAGCTGAAAGAAAGAAAATCAAAAGTTAAAGGAAAAATTACGTGGCTTAAAGGCTTAAGGGAAAGTAAAAAAAAATGGGAGTAAACCTGATTTAGGATAGGTTAGGAAATTAGGTATCTTAAAAGATAAAGTTAAAGATAAGACATTTAGAATAGGTTTAGGAAAGTAGGTAGTTTAAGTTATTTTCATTTATTAAATCTTAAGTCAGTATTTCCTTGAAATTTGAAGTTAAGGTTTTATTTATATAACAATTATGTAGTTGAATATTTATATACATATATAGTAAAATTGTTAATCTATTCATATACATATAATATCGAAGGATATTTAATATAAGTATTAGATTTAAGTATTTAAGAGGTTATAAAATTTGGGATAAGTTAATATGGTTAATTGATTAATAAAATATTGTATTAGTAATGAAATTGACTCGTACAAACTACTTTATGTTTTTGATAAGATAAGCAACATTTATAGGGTATTGTATCCTTCACACAAGAGCCCAAAGGGCCAAATAGAAGATAGTTCAAACTAGAACATGAATTAGGAGAAACATAAAAACAGTTGATAGACAGCTATAGAAATAGAAACAACTGACAGACAACTATAGAAACACAAACAAGGATTAGACAACCCCAGAACTAGAGGGGACTAATCTGACTCCCGTCACCCTAGGTCACAAAGAAGCAACAGATTTGGGGAGTCCCTTCTTCTTCCTCAGTACAACAAACCAGGAAGACTTGGAACCAAAGTCCTCTGAGCAAGGAGAGAGGAGTGGATCTTTAATAGCCACCTGCAAGGAGTTATCACAATGAGAGGGAGCCGACAACAAAGAGGAGGGGTCATTGGCAATCGAAGGATTATCATAATCGATCAAAGAGGGGCAAGCAGAGTCTGCCCAGACAATGACAACAAATTGAGTTAGCATAGATTCCACGAAAGGAATAGCCAGAAGAGGAGCTTGGACAATATCAACCACCAAGGGAGGAACCACCAAAGGAGGGTCATCCTCCATAGGAGAAGCATCCGAAGAGGCACCCACCATGAGGTGGTCCAAGAAAGCATTCCTCCACCAAGTAGCACTGCCCTTATGACGAGCAAGAGGGCAACCAGAGGCCAAATGACTAGTAAAATGCCTCCTACAATGAAAGGGAAGGCCCTCATAGTCCAACGGCCGCGACCAAGGTCTGTCCTCCACCATCAAGACCACATCACCAAAAAGGGGTCTGGAGATGTCCAAATCAACTAAGATAGAAGCCACCATCATATGCCCTAGATCTCGAGATGTAGAGTCAACCTTCAGAAAGTGTCTAATGGAATTGCTTGGTAAACATTTTATGGAGTCATTGCATGGATCAATTCTAGTTTTTTTTAATGATTAAAGTTGTTGTATGGAGTTTCTTGGTAAACATTTTTAGAAGAATTCAATATTTATAGTGGAGTCATTGTATGGATCAATTCTAGTTTTTTTTTATGATTAAAGTTTTGGAAAACTTATTTTCTTGGTAAACGTGTTTAGTAAAGTAAGCCAATGTATTATGGAATGATTAAATCTAGATAGAAGGGGTTAATATAGTCAAGGACCATGGGTTGGACATGGCAATGTTGATAGACTATGTTTTAGGAAAAGAGCTAGACTTTCTAACTGACCATCAAACTCCTAAGATGAGTAGGCTCAAATAATGGACCTTTGGTTGACACAGACAAATGAATTTTGGCTAAATGGAAATTAAACTAATATTTATTTTGAGCACGTTAATCAATCTAGGGTGATATGTAAACCTATTACCGACAAGGGCTGATTGTGATGGAATCCACACACTAGCATGCCCTACCTCATTCCTCGCTCTTGAGAAATGTTCCATTGATGTTGATATATGAACTTCATCTCTCAGTGCATATAGATTTCTATCTTATCTGGCTTGGTTAGCATTTTTGGTAGAGTTGGTTTTAAAAAGAAATAGTTGTGTTTTTCCTTGGAGTAAATTTAGGGCATTACATAATTTTCCTACTTTTTGAACTTTAGGTTTTTATTGTAATTCAATGCCACTAAATTCTTAAACTGACATCCCAGGGGATTTTGCTTCTTGGAAATTCTATATCTTGCAGCTTATAGTCTCGATCAGCCACAAAAAGATGTTTGGAAGACTTCAATTGATCCTGACATAAGATAAAACCCCTTTCATATTATTTAGAAATATTCTTCGATCTGGGCTAGAAGGCACAAATTTTATGAAAACAACATAGTCCTGCTTCATTGATATACTTAATGATGCATCCACAAAGGCTTGTCTAGAACCACTGAAGACGTCAAACATGGAAGTAAACACCTGAACCATTTGGTTTATACAAATTGTGATATATTTTTGATAGAAAATGCTTGGAATATGTCCTTTTCTATAATGAATTTTCCAAAAAGTAATTTCATTTGATTTGTTACTAATTACATCTGCATTATCATTGTAGGTCACATGAACACTAAGACCTAAGAATGTCCACTTGCCCACATACAAACCAATTTTTATTTCATGTCGACAAGGAGTTTTCTTTATGAAAATATCAAAGGATGGTCTTGCAACCTACACAACATGTGGAATTAACAAAAAAATTGAATATATCCCTTTTTTGCAATGCATTGTCCATACAGTAGATGGAGCTATGGATTGCTATTTGCACAAACAACAGCTATGAAACTGCTTTCCACAGCTAGCTGCAATTCCATTCCAAGGTTACAAGAAATACATGTCCCCAACAATTTTCCTACTACAGAAATTTCAGCTATAAGGAACTTTCACACTTGCAATGGATAATTGCATCGTACAAATTATGAGTGAAGCGAGCAACATAACATCTCCACCAACTTCAAAAGACATTTGTAGTTTGGCCCAGGTGCTTACATTGCACTATTCCAATTTTTATTTCTATTCGATGATACCCTATCATACACATTATATTGTCATAAGTATAATGCTTATTGAATATGAAACAAGATTCAGGTAGTTCAACATTCTAGCATAGAACAATATTAAGAAGCAAAAATGTTTAGATGCCATCACAACCTAACTATTCTTCAGAATGTCAATGAGAAGACAATAGTGTTAATGCTTTTATGAAAAATAATCTGATAGTTTTTTTTGGGCTCTTATATGCACTACATAACTTGACAATTGTATTTTGATCTCCTTGAATCATACATAGTATAGATGTGAACAACTTTGCTTGCCATTTCATAAGTAGTTATAAGTTATGTATTAGTTGTTTTTTACTTGTTATATGCAACATGAAACTCAAAACTTGTTTATTCATCTGTTTTGAAACATATACACTATAGTTGTAAACAACTTTGTTCAGTTAAAGATTTAACTTCTTTTATCTGATATAGAAAATATCTACTGAAATGCTTGGTGCTTTAATATACATAACTGTATTTGTTCAAAAATTATTTTAAAGTGAAAATGATAGTGAACTTGTTTGTTATCTTGGTCTGAACAATCTACATTCTGATTTCCAAAATGCACCAACATTATATGTTCCTTCTAGGTATTGTGTGTCTACATGAAAGTTTGTAAAGTTCTTTGCAATGCCATTTTGAAGAGCTTGATTTTTGTTTGAGGATATGTTCCTAGGAAAAATCACTAGGACAATGGGGACATGTACATTGTAGTTTCAATTTGTTGAATTCATTCTAAAATAGATTATACCTAGTGATTGAAGATGATGTCTTTTTTGTCCAAGGACACCATGCTTTTACTTATGTCTAGTTTTTGTTGATTGCTAACGTGTAAAAAACAAGACATGCGTACTTTATTATACTTTTCACAATGTCATTTTATAGTTTGTATAATTCTTACATGTACTGCAACTGAATTTGGCTTGAATCTTGCATGTTTCTATGTGTAGCTAAACAATAGTGTTAACAAATTTATGTAGAGAATTTATATCTTTCCCTCCTTGTTTAGACAGATAATATTTGTAGATAGAGAATTATCTGGACTACATATATGGCATAAGCATTTACAAACTTCCATATACAATCTATATTTTCTACTATCAACTGACTTGCTCTTCTGCCAATTGTGTACCTTCCTATATCTTTTACAATGTTATTTTATAGATTATATGCATTCACAATCCATTTATGACTTATGGTGTGAAGCCTTCGTTGTGTTAAACAAAAGAATATTGGCATCTCTTCTTCATTTTCTTTGGTCATCCCATGGCAAATAATTCTCTCTATTAAAAATTTTTATGTCTATTGTGTTACATGCAAATAATCAAACATTTCTAACTTCCTTTATCTACAACACTGGACATCATTTTCATGTGTTGGCTACTCATTTGTCCACATTATTTGATGGTACTGAAATTTGTCAGTAGACGTGTTTTCTATTTTTTTGCATTGGTAACTCATGAATCGTTTATACTGTCATCTCTTTAATCACCCACACAAAAAATAATTATGCTTTTTTGTTCATTTCCTCACATTCTTTCATGCAAGTGAAACTAGTGTGCATTGGAAAAGTTCATTGCTATTATGTTTGACCCAAAGGCCAAGGAATATGTAAGTTCCAATATCTATTGCACTATCATTTTCTTGCCTTGCTTGTTCCTTTTTATACATTGTTTGATGACAGAAAAATATTTGGCTACTCACAGGTGTTGTCTATCGTATTGCAAGCAAACCATGAGGCATATGTAAGTTCCTAGACTGTTTGCAATTCATTTTGATAGATTTTCCTCTACCCACAATAGTAATGAATGTTCTTGTTCGTGCATTCTATTCTAACAAAACCATTGTGCTTATATAGTGCCTAGCTTGCATTTATATGTACAACACAAAAGACAAGAATGCATGCCTTGGCAAGTTTCCTTATCTTCTATATTATAGTCTCATATTTTCCATTCTTATTCAATCTACTCAGTTTGTCTCAGAAGACTGGAATCTTTGTCTATCAACAACTTCTATTTGCATTTTTTTTGCAAGGGGAATTCAATGTGTTTGTAAGTTCCTTTGCCTTCCACACTGCTACTTGATAGATTTTTACATTTGTGCACTTGTAATGGGCTCTCTTATATTCCAACCTATTTTTGTGCATGAGGAATGGACAAATTTATACAATTCCTAATGCCTCATTGCTATTGCAAAACATACATAACCTTTCAAATGTTGTTTGATATTGTGATGTCCTTATATCTTGCTTTTCCATCCTCGCATTCCATTTTCATCAGGTCAATATAAATCTATACACTCTACTTTTCATTTCCATTGCTTACCCACTTGCTTTGATTGTCTCCTAAAGGTAAAATATTAGCCTATTGGGACAATGTATTTCTATTGTGTGCATAGGAAGAAAAGGAGCCATTTGTAAAACCCCTATGCCTTTTGCACTTATAGTTCTTGCATTGTTTATTTTCTTCATTGCACTCTTTCATAAGATCCCAATCTATCTCTAACAATAGGTTTTTTGTATCGTACTACCAACAAAAAACAAAGCAGGTGTAAGTTACTATATCATTTACAATGTTATTTACATTGTATGTTGTTTTCTACATTCACTATGCCCCAACATTGATTGATTATGAACAACCTGGGTTGTAGGCATTGTTGATGGCTTATCATGCCAACTTTCAAGTCTGTCAAGCAAAGGATGATTTGCATTTACTAGTCATTTGCTTTGACTCTTTCAAGAAGGAGGCAACAAAACAAGCATTGTAAGACACTATATCTTATACACTTTTGTTTCTTACATTTTTCCCTTATCTGCTTGGATTATTTCATGAGAATGCAATTTGTATTTGTTGACAGGATTTTTCTCTTTGCTGCTTGAGACAAACAAGAAGGCACTTGTAAGTTGCTCTATCCTTTACAATGTTGTTTTATACATTTTTGCATCTCTACATTTTATGCATTAGTTTCTATTCCTCCCTATTTTTTAATGTTTCTACGAGTCACAATATGTTGTTGAATTAAAGGCTAAACACCATTATTCACTTATCTCAACTTCTTTCTCTTAACACATGCATGGCAGTTGCATTTGAAACTATCAAACTCATTTCATCCGCTCATAATGATTTGTTGTTGATATAAGAACATTTAGGAATGTATATATATTTCCAGATTTATATATGTATATATGAATGTGCATATATAAAACTATTTATCCATACATATATACATCTATTTATTTGTATGTACATTTACATAAATACATAAGTATGGAAACATACATTTATATATGTGTATTTATGTTTCTTATTTTCATTGAATGGATTGAAATGAAGCTTGCTACTTGCATTTTAACTCATAACTGCTATAGGAATCAACATTAATAAATTATGATGTTAAGCCTCTAACTCAACAACACATAGTAACAAAGGTCACCACACAAAATGCAGATAGGTCTTCAACCCATCAAGCAAGGTTAACACATAAACCCACTCAAAAATAGAAAATAGTAGGCAATCATTCTTGCATTGCTTATTAATTTCATTGCATTGTTTGATGGAAGTGGAACCTCCATCCCTTCATAGGATTGATGTCTATTTTTCTTGAAGCAAAGAAGAAAGTGCTAAAAATTTGGTCTATCCTTTACAGTGTCATTTTATACCTTTTTACATCTCTGCATTTTATGCCTCCTTGCCTATTGTTTCTTGCTCTCTGCATTTAATGCCCTAATGCCTATTCCCTCCTATTCTTGAATGTTGCTATGAGAAATACCTTGTTGTTGAATTAAAGGCTTAATACCAATATTCATTAGGCTCAATTTCTATCCTCCCCACTATTTCAAATGCAACAATTTTTTTCTCTTCACGCATGCATACCAACTGCATTTTAATGTATCGAAATCATAAATCGTCAAATCATAATGCTTTGTTGTTGACTGTTTTTGTCGATGCCTACCATTCTTGCAAGGATGTTTACTGTTCGTTGCTTCCTTGTCTTGATTTATTGTCAAAGGGCTCGAGCATACTTTGCATTATTGAATTTTGGTGAGACTTCAAGCCCAAGAAATATTTGAAATATGAACAATTCTTATATTCATCAAATTCATTGAAATGCAACTGGCTAGTTCCATTCTTAATCATGCACACCACATAAATCAAGCTTCACAAATTACGATGTTAAGCCTGTAACTCAACAACATACACTAATGGACATTAACACAAAAAATGGAGACAAGTCTTTAACTTAACAAGAGAGCCTAACCCATAAATGCACTCAAAAATAGGAAACACCAGGCATTAATTCTTAAAAATAAAATATGCAAATAACCATGAAACGACATTGTAAAAGGTATATCAACTTACAAATGCTTCATTTTCCCAACTCCAAAATGTTGTACACATGCCTCCACAAAAGGCACCAATCACATTCTCATCAAACAATTCGAGGTACACAATACACAACTCAAAAAGTGAAAGTATAAAAGATATAGGAACTTACAAACACCATGTTTGCTGCTCCTAACACTCTAGATCTAAACCCTCTCCACAGACACAAATTTTAGCCTCGCCAAACAACATCGCCAAATGAACAAACAAGGCAAGTGCGATGCATTGCTTAATACTGGAAATGTTTCATGGCTTTTTGATGTTCTTAGCTATAGCATACCATTGTCATAATGGGATTATGAATATATAGTTTCCATTACTGTTTAATGCCAATACAATGTAATGCATGATGCAATGCTAGGAGGATCAAAATTCAACTCAACCAATCATTCAAAGCAATGATACAAAATTCTTGATCTTAGGCATGCTTGGCTTACTTTGCAATAACACAACTAATAAATCATCAAAAATGAAAAAAATGCAACAAAATTTATTCACTTGACAACTTTCATAAACTGATTCATCTCAAACAATGATTAAGTGCATTCTAGATCACATTGGAAACATTGCCATGTCAACCCACAATTTAGTGGAATGAGTTGTCATAAATAAATTTCAAAAAATAAATAATGAAGCCAATGTCTCTTGTGATATTGAAGAAAAAATAATTATAGACTTTGCCTCCAATTTTTATGAAGATCCAATGGTGGAAAAGAAATTTATTTGATTTTTCCCAAAACTGCAAACCCTAGGTAGGGTTCAGACCTACCCTCACAAAAATGGTCATAAATTATTCAAATCAATGAAATTTTATGAGAATTGAATAAAATTAAAGTATATTCACATGGAAACAAAATCCAATTCGTTTCAGATCCAAAATATAAACTGTACAATCCGTACCATCACATTTTTTAAGCTGCAAATTCTGCACAATATTGTTAGAATAGGGAAGCCTCACCAAAATAGTCATATCTCCCACAAAACTCAATAAAATTCAATGAGACAAAAAAAAATTGTAAACTAGAAACAAATATCTTTCCATCCATATATTATACTCCATCATATGAGTCCATACCAAGCCGTACATTGCACAACTTCAGCCTAAAAACAATGTAAGAATTAGAAAAATGCACACAAAATTTGAGGTTTCTATTCATCAAACTTCAAAAATAATGTCTCCAACTCACAATTCAAGTTTTGGAGGGTGTATTTATACATTTTCAACCAAAAAAAACTATTTGCAACCACCTTTTGATTATTTTGTTGACAAAACACCTTAATGACACTTTTTGAGAAGTTGCTTGACAACTTTCTTGAGCAACTTTTACAATTTTTACAATATTTTTCTAAATTTCACCAAATGACCAAAAGTGGTCTGAAACCACTTCTAGGATGGTCTCAAATGACCTTATTTACATCAATAAAACCAAAACAAAGAAAAATCCAAAGTTTCACAATATAACTTAAAATTGCATCAAGGGTGCTCCTGCACCATACTCCTGGAGAAAAGAAAATTCAAGTCCTCTTGAAAGTTAGTCTTCTCCTTCTTCCTAGTCTTCCAATTCTCTTGAATTTTTTCCTTCATCTTGGAAATTATCCCTGGGTCCATCTTCCTCTTCTTCTTATACCATCTCTTCTCCATCATCTTCTGAACTTCTAAGCTCCAAAACTCCATTTCTTGTGTATAAACCTCAGTAGAATCATCTACATATTCATTATCATCATTAGAGTACCATATATCATGTTAACCATAACCATAACTTGCATCATACTCTTGAAAAGCTTCATATACCTCATTAGAAAATAAATCTGCAACATCTTTATTAACAACTTTATCAACAACATCTTGAGTATCAATACCAACTTTATCATCAACATCAACAACCTTATCTACTTGTTCATCAACGAAAATTTCATCAACTACTTGATTACCCAAAAAAACCATATCATTTATCTCAACATCAATATGTTCATCAACAAACACAATTGGAATATCATGCATCTCAACTTGTAACTTACTTTTCTCAACAAGCTTTACCTCTGCCGCATTTGCTGCCATCCTTGCTTCTATTTTCCTTCTTTGAATAATATTTTTGACGGACCACACAACTCTCTCCTTCACTGTCAAATGCCAACTTGTAGCTTGCCTATACAACTTCTTCAACTCAGCCTTCTATCTTTCTAGCTTCTTACTAAGTTCCTCTAGTGCTTACCTAAATTCTTGATCCTTCTTTTGCTTTGCCTTGTCCTCTTTTCTTTTCCTCTCTTCTTCTTTCTTCTTCCTTCTTTATGAATCCTTAGCTTTTAGACATCTTTCCAATCTTCTCAACAAATCCATCTTCACAAGCAATTCCCTCCTTGCTTCCACTTCACCTTGCCTCACCTAGGCAATCAAGTTCCTTCATCAACCTGCACAACACAACACACAACCACAACCAAAACCACAAACACAAACTCTTCCTCTACCTAGACCTTACTGGGCTCTAATACCAATATGATTCAGTGCTAGGAGGATCACAATTCAACTCAACCAATCATTCAAAGCAATGATACAAAATTCTTGATCTTAGGCATTCTTAGCTTACTTTGCAATAACACAATTGAAAAATCATCAATAGTGACAAAAATGAAACAAACTTGATTCACTTGACAACTTTCATAAACTAATTCATCTCAAACAATTATTAAGTGCATTCTAGATCACATTGGAAACATTGCCATGATAGCTCACAATTTAATGCAACAAATTGCAAATTCTGCACAATATTGTTAAAATAGGGCAGTCTCACCAAAATAGTCATATCCCCCACAAAACTCAAAAATATTCAATGAGAAAAAAATAATTGTAAACTAGAAAGAAATATATTTCCATCCATATATTATACTCCATCATATGAGTCCATACTAGGCTGCACAATGCACAACTTTGGCCTGAAAACAATGTAAGAATAAAAAAAATGCACACAAAATTTGAGGTTTCCATTTATCAAACTTCAAAAATAATGTCTTCAACCCACAATTTGAGTTTTGGAGGGTGTATTTATATATTTCCAATGAAAACCAACTATTTTCAACCACCTTTTGATTAGTTTGTTGACAAAACACCTTAATGACACTTTTTGACAGGTTGCTTGACAACTTTCTTGAACAACTTTTACAATTTTTACAATATTTGTCTATATTTCACCAAATGACCAAAAATGGTCCTAAACCACTTAGGATGGTCTCAAATGACCTTATTTACATCAATAAATCCAAAACAAAGCTAAAACCAAAGTTTCACAATATAACTTAAAATTGCATCAAGGGTGCTCCTGCACCAATGCAACTGTCATTAATTGCTTCTAGTGTAAAGTTCAATGATTTGCACTATTTATTCATTTGCTTAGATTTCCTATCAAGGATGGCATATCTTTCTACTCACACAGTCTATATCTATCTCTAATGCCCCGTCTTAATAGCCTGAGGAATGTTGCAATTGTGTATAAAAGTGTAATAATTTTTTTTTTAAAGGTATTAATATTAACTTAATTAGTTGCATACATTCATTAAGTTACGCGATGTTACACTACTTGAGTTTCCATAGAAGACTTTAGTATTTCACATTGCATATATTTAATTAATCATAAACTTAAAAATAAACATTACATAACATTTGAAATTCTATTCAAGATAATATAAAGTACAAGTTACATGTTTCTTACATTGCATTTGATAAGATATTACAATACTCATTCATCTGATGAGGTAGATCAAATAATAGTTACAATTACATTTATAAATGTTCACCTCATAAACAATTGAGGGATGTTACAATACAATATTTCAAATAATACAATAAAGAAAGTATACATATGCATCCAAGTACGAGCTCTCCATCCATGAAGCTCTCGTTGCCATGATCATAAACTGGGGACCCAACATAGTAAGGTGCACGTTCCACCCAACCATGTGGTACCCGTAGGTCCACCCCCCATGCTAGGAGATAGTAATATGGTTACCTAGACATAATCTACTAACCTTAGACACAACTACATAACTAACTGATTGTTACATTGCTTCCAGATATAAGACAATCAAATGTACTAAGTACACAAGGTTAACTGTTATTTTAGGTGGAGTGTCATCACAATGTTGCAAAGGTTACCCTGGTGTTTCTTCCTAGGTTTCGGCCCCCAGCTTAGGTTACCTTGGCAACCTCTTACGAAACCCAGCCCCATAAACTATTGCAAAATCGAATATCTTTTAAAGTAACAAGAAATCGATTTGCCATTCCAGGCCTTCTCAACTTATACTCAAGACTGAACTAGCTCAAGAGTCATTAAGTGAGGCATAAACATCTTATTAAGGATTTTAATTCTAACTACTGTGTTATTTAGTTATCACTGAATTACTAACTCTTTGTAAGTTACCCTGACACCACTTTGTGTGTTGGCCTTTACATGGAGCCACTCCCCTAAACATAACAAAGGAATTCTAAGTTTTCTTGACTAAGGTAGACAAGGTGTACATATTACAACATAAAATTTCAACTCTTTCATAACGAACATCAAATCTATGTTCACAAACTCAGGTGTCTAAACACCATACAAAACCACGTACACATCCTTAGCCAACACAAAAATTCAATTTAAACAACCACAATTTCCCCACGTTATCCAACTTCTCTGGAAGACTTGTTCATTTAAGACTTTCCCAATTTTCCCAACAAAGAACATGATTTAAAGCAAATTAAAAATCATTAGAGATCTACTATTTGGATTTACTAAATCCTTTCAAATCAGTAATATATAACATGATATAAATCAACTTGATCGTAACTCATTTCTCTTACATTAAAGAAAATTGCATCAATTTATTCTAATTTAACTTTCTCAATTTCACATATAAAAATAAAAACTATACTTTTCTCAATCAATGGTATTTTCTTTTAAAAGACAACTATTTTCATGCATTACATGCATGTATTAAATAAAAAGTAATTTAAACGTTAAATTATTATTATTTTTTTTTAAATAATAAATTATATATATATAATTTATATTTTAAAGATATTCGTAATAAACACATATTCTGTATTATATATTAAAGTTCAAATCTTAACTCAAAGAAAGGAATATGTTATTTTTTTTGAAACCAGGCCAAAAGCTTAACACTCGGCTGCGTCACATGTTATAACAGGCGACGGCTCCACACAGGGCCGACCTGTGTAACGGCGGTGGCTGTGGGAGTTGCTCCCACCGTCGCCTCCCTTAGGGGTGGCAGCTGTGGGAGCGGCCGCAGCCTCCTCCCACTGCCTCCCTTAGGGGCGGCGACTGTGGGGTTAAACCCCCGCGGTCCCTTACCAGTAATTTCAAAAATAATTAAAAATAAAATATAACAAAATTCATGTATAGTTCTTGCGAATTTCAAAATTCATTTCTATTCTCAAAAATTTGAACCCTAAATATCGTCCGTACAGTGACAACGATTCAATACTAATATTCATATAAAAATTTAGAGTTTCTTTCTCAATTCAATTTATATATAATATATGTGTGTGTGTGTGTGTGTGTGTATACATATATATTTCATAGGGTTTTCTAATGAAGAAACAAAGAAATTTGAACAGAATAATTTTCAACAGGGTTCATTGGGGTAATTGGAAAACTATAAAATTTACAATAGTACACAAATTTTTTTTCCAAATGAATTCTAAATTTTTAATTCCAGAAGTTTTAAATTCCATTTTCTCATATATACATGATTTCCCTTCACTCAAACTTATTTTTCCAGAAAGAAAATCTACAGAAGTTTTAAGAATTCAATAAATCCTTACAAAAAATAAACAGTGAATGATTTTTCTCGAGAAATACAGAGGTTTAAATTAATGAAATTTCTTTCATAGATATTCTTTTCAAAAACAACAAATTAAAAACCATAAGGGGAATACCTGTTTTCCTGAAGCTTTAGAAATCAATCTGGTGATGAAAACCTCTGTTGCTTGGAGCCTTCCAAAAAAAATTTTGTACACCAAATCCCAATATCCAAAACAGAAAACTTCCACAAATTTACAACATTACCAAAAAGCATAAACCCAAAATTTTAACAGAGCACTGATATTTTTCCCATGAAGAATAGAATGGACTTCTGTGTTTTCCTAGATCCCAAATAACCTCTGAGAAATTCCTCAACAAAAATAATAAATTCAACTGGCACACATGTCGAGAAGAACAAAATATCTTCAACAACTTCCCAACAATCTTTTCTTTCAAGATTTGCATGTTTTTAATTTATTTAAAATTTCAATTTTCAAATTGCAAATTTATTTAATAATTAAAAATGCCATTTCTAAAATAATAATAATTTCAAATTAAATCTATTCACACATTTAAAACAATTTTAATTTAATTAAATAAATTTAATCTTAACGATCAAATTAATTAACTAAACAAACTAATTAATTAATTAAATAAAATATAAAACCTTATTGCTTTAACATTTAAAAATTAATTTAAATAACAGTAAATTAAAGAATATTAGACTATCATTAAAATTGACAAAATTTACCTTTCAAGCAATTAATCCAAATAGGAAAAGACAAGACAATCTAAGACTCCAAACTAAACTGACGATGTACTATGACCGAGTTAAAGACTAGACTAGGATGAACCATGCTACTAGCTCCCAATCAACATTTCTGTTGAGTCTTGACACGCTCAGACTTGAGTAACCAAGTGGAGTCAGTGTCATGTACCTGCAATCCTGCAACCAAACAAATAACATGCATATATATATATATTCCATTGTACAAACACACCGTGTGGAGAAAATCACGGACATCACAGGGCACTCGCAAGCGAGTGATGCAATTCCATTCTCCACACCAATACACGTCACATCAGACTGACAAATTAAATAACAGTTAGTCCATCATAAGCATATACATAGCAATAACATCTGAAAGAAAACATCTACGCTATATCAAAGCATGTCAGAAATTAGTAATTACCAAACAATATATCAACATGTCAGAAAGTGAATCCATTGTCGCTCAAAATTAGCGATCAAAATATCCAAACCAAAGTACCAAAATCTATCAGTATGAAAACATGTAAACAGAAAACATAAGCATAAATGGAGGGGTACTACATCCTCCCCCCTAGGATCAGGCTTGCTCCTGAAAGCCTGCAAATAGATAGGGATAAAGTTCCCTCATGCGTGTCGCATCCTCCCAAGTAGCAAAAGCCTCATGGCTAGGATCCCATTGGACCCTCACCTGATCAACGTCTCGACCCCTGAGACTGAGCGTCTAGTGCTGTAGAATGGCCACGGGCTCCAAAGCCAGCTGCCCATCCAGTACCTGTAATGAATTCCAATCAAGTACATGAGAAATGTCAAGATGATATGGTCTAAGAACTGATACATGAAAAACATCATGAATACGTGACAAATTGGGTGGTAAGGTGAGTCAATACGCCATAGGACCAATTCTCTCTAAGATCTTAAATGGGCCAATGAAACGAGGTGCAAGCTTAGAGCCTTTTCCATAACAGATTGGACTCTTTCACGGTCGCACTCGAAGAAACACTCTATCACCAACAACAAACTGTTTGTCTATCCTATGCACATCGGCATACTTCTTTTGCCTATCCTGTGCTGCTATCAAATGTTCTCTAATACGGTCAACCTATTGCTCCATGTCTCGAAGCATCTCAGGTCCAAGTAACACTCTATCCTCAAGTCGATCCCAACTTAGTGGAGTTCGACAAGGATGACCGTGTAATGCCTGAAATGGTGGCATACCTATAGAACTCTGATATCCGTTATTGTAAGCGAATTCTACTAAGTACAGATAATCCTCCCAACGTGATTGTTGGTCCATTACGTACATCCTAAGCATATCCTCTAATATTTGATTAACTCTTTCTGTTTGTCCATCAGTTTGAGGATGATACGCTGAACTAAAGTTCAACTGTGTACCTAGAGCATGTTGTAATGAAGTCCATAGGGCTGAAGTGAATACATGATCTTTATCGGAAATAATCCTACGAGGAATTCCATGCAATCTAACTATGTCCTCCATGAATATCCTAGCTAGGGATGAAGCATTATATGATGATCGTACAGGTGAAAAATGAGCTACCTTAGTCAATCGGTCAACAGTTACCATAATGGCATCATGTCGACATGATGACGTAGGTAACCCTATAATAAAATCAATAGATATAATATCCCATTTCCATTCAGGAATGAGATGTGGCTGCAATAATCCAATGGGATGTTGATGCTCAGCTTTAACTTGCTGGCATTCAAGACATCTTGATACATAGTCAGCAATATCATGTTTCATACTAGGCTAGAAATACAACTGCCGAAGATTGGCATGCATTTTCTTAACACCTGGATGAGCTGAGTATGGAGCTCGATGAGCTTCAGTCATAATTAATGTACGAAGACCCTCGAAATGTGGTACATAGATACAACCTAAATGCCATAATATACCATCTGGTTCTAGGACATATCCTGCAAATTGACCTTCTAAAGGTCTACCAGATTCAATCTCTAACCTCACTTCCTGATATAATCTATCATTAGGAAGTGCAGCTAATATTTGACCTCTCAAATCTACTTCAAGAGTAGTAGCAAAGATCTCATGTCGACGACGACTAAGAGCATTAGCCACTACATTCTCTTTTCCTTGAACATATTTCACTTCAAAATCGTACTCACACAAGAACTCCATCCACTGTCTTTGTCTAGCATTCAAGTTAGGTTGCGTAAAAATGTATTGTAGACTACGGTGATCAGTATGAAGTTCGAAATGATGACCTAATAAGAAATGCCTCCATCAAACTAATGCATGCACAACTGCAGCTAGTTGTAAATCATGAGTGGGATAGTTTAATTCATGATCCTTAAGTTTGTGAGACTCATAAGCAATCACACGCCCATCTTGCATCAAAACTACTCCAAGCCCTCTAAGGATGCATCTGTGCATACTACAAAATCCTTAGTAGGATCAAGAACAATCAGTATAGGCGCATTAGTCAACTTTTCTTTAAGTGTCTGAAAAGCCAACTGACACTGCTCTGTCCAAACAAACTTCTTCCCTTTTCTCTGAAGATAAGTAATAGGATGACCGATTCTAGAAAATCCCTCAACAAACTGCCTATAATAACCAGCTAGTCCCATAAAACTACAAACTTCACCTATATTAGTAGGAACGGGCCAATCTACAATAGCTTGAATCTTTGAAGGATCCACAACAATACCTTTTCTAGATATCACATGTCCAAGATATTTTATCTCAGTTTGAAAGAAATCACACTTCTTCAGGTTCGCATACAATTGATTTTCCCTTAAACATTGCAATACCTATCTCAAGTGTTCTTCATGCTCCTTCATATTTCTCGAATAGATCAAAATATCATCGAGAAATACAAGGACAAAGCGATCAAGGTATGTATGAAAAACACCATTCATTAGACTCATAAATACTGATGGTGCATTCATTAACCCAAATGGTACTACTGTGAATTCGTAGTGCCCATAACAAGTTCGAATTGCAGTTTTATGAATGTCTACTTCAGCAATTCGCAGTTGATGGTAACTAGATTTCAAATCGATTTTAGAGAACACATTAGCTCCCTTGATCTGATAAAAAAGATCATCGATTCTAGGCAAAGGATAATGATTCTTAATCGTAACCTTGTTCAATTGACGATAGTCAATGCACAGTCTAAGTGACCCATCCTTTTTCTTAACGAAGATGATAGGTGCTCCCCAAGGGGAAACACTTGGACAAATAAAACCCTTTTCTAATAGTTCCTCTAACTGGATACAAAGTTTCTCCAACTCCTGAGTCGTCATTCTATATGGAGCTCTAGATATAGGCTTTGCTCCAGGAACTAAGTCAACTCTAAAATCTATATCTCTCTTTGGTGGCATTCCAGGTATGTCATCAGGAAACACGTCTACGAATTCCCTAAGAATAGGATGATTATTAAGAGATACCTCTCGACTCTCACCTTCTTCTAGATCAGTAACTGTTGTTGCAAACAGTTGACAACCTTGACGAAGACATCTCTTTAATTGCATAGCAGATATCATCTGCAAGGAGATAGGTCTTTGAATACCTATGATTTCCACTTTTGCACCTAAATCATTAATGCAACTAACTATCTTAAGTTGACAGTCAATCACAGCATGATGAGATGCTAACCAATCCATACCTAGTACTATGTCATGTATGATCCTATAGGTGTAACATATAAATCTACTAGAAGGTAGTTAACGTACCAATTTTAAGTTCACAATTATGTACTAAGTTCTCTACCGCTACTTTCACCCCAGAGGTGACTTCAACCTGCCATTTACCACCTTGCTTTATCGCCACAAGACCACATCATTCAATGATGGTCAGTGAAATAAAAGAGTCGGTAGCTCTGGAATAAAAAAAGAATGGAAACACTAACACCATGTAACTTACCTGAAGTCTCGACCACTATGTTCTGGTGATCGGATTGGCAGTCATTAACCACAACATATATTGTATGTGATCGTCCTGCATCACCCACTATAGGCTCTGAAACTGTAGGTCGAGGCCCAAATCCAGTAGAACCTCTCATCGGACACTGCCTAGCAATGTGTCCCTGCTGTCCACATGAGTAACAACCTGTGCCTCTACCAAATCCTTTGCCACCTGAAGGTGCATTGGATTGTTGGAAACTACCTCTACTGATGGTAGACTGAGCACTCTACGCACGCTGATCCTGCCTATTGCGCTTGTTGCACCACTAGTTGTGACCCTTTCCTATTTGTGGACTATTACCTTGTTGTGGTTGTGGATTATTATTCTTTTGAGGTGTACGTTGTTGCTGTTGCTGCCCACCATTTGAGGGTGTCTGTTGGTTCCTAGAGGAACCCCCTGTCTATGCCTGTCCACCCCGTGGACTAAAACCTGCTATAGGAGCACTGCCAATCTGTACTCCTGTGTAATCACCTAACGCCATAACAAGATTCTCTTCCACTATTTGAGCCTTCTCCACCTCAACTTCCATAGTCTTTGGCTCAAAGACTCTGACTGCATCACTAATGCAGGCGTTTAGACCCCTGATGAAGTGTTGTACTAGCATAGGCTCATCATCGCCAATACTTGCATACTTCTTGAGTTCATAGAATCTATGTTCATATTGCTCAACAGAAAGAGCCAATTGACGTAGATCATGGAACTCATTAGCCCGTCGCTGCCTCCAATGTTCTGATAGGAACCATGCTCTAAGCCTCTCTAGGAACATCTCCCAAGACACTGACCCAATATCTAAATAGAGCTTCTACTCCTCCAGGCGCCACCAAGTAGAGGTGAATCCTCTCAGATGCATAATAGTGCATCTCGCTCGGGTATTGCTATAGTAAGGGTGCATGGCGAAGCATCTACCCAAATCCAATAGCCAGGTCTTTGCCTCTAAGCCACCTCTACTACCATCAAAAGTAGGAGGGCGTGCCCTTAGTAAATCCCTCATGTGTCCTGCAGTAATAGCATCTTGATGCACTGTATCATCTACTCTCCTTGGAGATCTATCACACTCTCTAACAACCTCTTGCTCAACTTCCTGTCTAGGTCCAAGATGAGCTAGGACCTCCTCTAATAAAGGATGTATCTGTGAACCCTCTACTCCTAACTGTTCAGGATTCTATCCCTCATTCCTCTGATCCAACTGCTCTGCTTGATCACTCTGATGAGGGCTTAGAGGGGGAGTAACTTGAGGGATTGGCCCTCAGCCTCCACCTCGACTTCTACCATGACCTCTACCACCTCGCCTAGGCATGTTCCTACACATAACAATAATGAGTCTTAGATACTAATCAACCAAGGCTAACAGATAGCGACACTACGTAGTAGGTCAACCTAATGGGCTCACGATTACCTAGAGCATCCAATGTTTGTAACCTTTGCTCTAATACCAATCTGTAATGCTCCATCTTAATAGCCTAAGGAATATTGCAATTGTGTATAAAAGTGTAATAATTTTTTTTTTAAAAGGTATTAATATTAACTTAATTAGTTGCATACATTCATTAAGTTACGCGATGTTACACTACTTGAGTTTCCATAGACGACTTTAGTATTTCACATTGCATATATTTAATTAATCATAAACTTAAAAATAAACATTACATAACATTTGAAATTCTATTCAAGATAATATAAAGTACAAACATGTTTCTTACATTGCATTTGATAAGATATTACAATACTCATTCATCTGATGAGGTAGATCAAATAATAGTTACAATTACATTTACAAATGTTCACCTCATAAACAATTGAGGGATGTTACAATACAATATTTCAAATAATGCAATAAAGAAAGTATACATATGCATCCAAGTACGAGCTCTCCATCCATGAAGCTCTCGTTGCCATGATCATAAACTGGGGACCCAACGGAGTAAAGTGCACATTCCACCCAACCATTTGGTACCCGTAGGTCCATCCCTCGTGCTAGGAGATAGTAATATGGTTACCTAGACATAATCTACTAACCCTAGACACAACTACATAACTAACTGATGGTTACATTGCTTCCAGATATAAGACAATCGAATGCACTAAGTACACAAGGTTAACTATTATTTTAGGTGGAGTGTCATCACAATGTTGCAAAGGTTACCCTGGTGTTTCTTCCTAGGTTCCGGCCCCCAACTTGGGTTACCCTGGCAACCTCTTACGAAACCCGGCCCCATTGCAAACTATTGCGGAATCAAATATCTTTTAAAGTAACAAGACATAGATTTTCCATTCCAGGCCTTCTCAACTTATACTCAAGACTGAACTAGCTCAAGAGTCATTAAGTGAGGCATAAACATCTTATTAAAGATTTTAATTCTAACTACTATGTTATTTAGTTATCACTGACTTACTAACTCTTTGTAAGTTACCCTGACACCACTTTGTGTGTTGGCCCTTACACGGAGCCACTTCCCTAAACATAACAAAGGAATTCTAAGTTTTATTGACTAAGGTAGACAAGGTGTACATATTACAACATAAAATTTCAACTCTTTCATAACGAACATCGAATCTATGTTCACAAACTCAGGTGTCTAAACACCATACAAAACCACGTACACATCCTTAGCCAACACAAAAATTCAATTTAAACAATCACAATTTCCCTACATTATCCAACTTGTTTGGAAGAAATGTTCATTTAAGACTTTCCCAATTTGCCCAACAAAGAACAAGATTTAAAGCAAATTAAAAATCATTAGAGATCTACTATTTGGATTTACTAAATCCTTTCAAATTAGTAATATATAACAGGATATAAATCAACTTGATCGTAACTCATTTCTCTTACATTAAAGAAAATTGCATCAATTTATTCTAATTTAACTTTCTCAATTTCGCATATAAAAATAAAAACTATATTTTTCACAATCAATGGTATTTTCTTTTAAAAGACAACTATTTTCATGCATTACATGCATGCATTAAATAAAAAGTGATTTAAACGTGAAATTATTATTTAAATTTTTTTTTATATATCTATATATAATTTATACTTTAAAGATATTTGTAATAAACACATATTCCATATTATATATAAAAGTTCAAATCTTAACTCAAAGAAAGGCATATGTTATTTTTTTTAACCTGGGCCGAAAGCTTAACACTCGGCTGCGTCACATGTTATAGCAAGCGACAACTCCACACAGGGCCGACATGTGTAACGGCGGCGGCTATGGGAGTTGCTCCCACCGTCACCTCCCTTAGGGGTGGCGGCTCTGGGAGCGGCCGTAGCCTCCTCCCACCGTCGCCTCCCTTAGGGGTGGCGACTATGGGGTTAAACCCCCGCGGCCCTTTACTAGTAATTTCAAAAAAAATTAAAAATAAAATATAACAAAATTCGTGTATAGTTCCTGCAAATTTCAAAATTCATTTCTATTCTCAAAAATTTGAACCCTAAATATCGTCCGTACAACGGCAGCGATTCAATACTAATATTCATATAAAAATTTGGAGTTTCTTTCTCAATTCAACTTATAAATAATATATGTATATGTAGATGTATATATATATATACATATATATTTCACAGGGTTTTCTAATGAAGAAACAAAGAAATTTGAACAAAATAATTTTCAACAGGGTTCATTGGGGTAATTGGAAAACTGTAAAATTTACAACAGTACGCATAAATTTTTTTTCCAAATGAATTCTAAATTTTTAATTCCAGAAGTTTTAAATTCCATTTTCTCATATATACATGATTTCCCTTCACTCAAACTTATTTTTCTAGAAAGAAAATCTACAGAAGTTTTAAGAATTCAATAAATCCTTACAGAAAATAAACAGTGTGATTTTTCTTGAGAAATACAGAGGTTTAAATTAATGAAATTTCTTTCACAGATATTCTTTTCAAAAACAACAAATTAAAAACCACAAGGGGAATACTTGTTTTCCCGAAGCTTTAGACATCAATCTGGTGATGAAAACCTCTGTTGCCTGTAGCCTTCCAAAACTTTTTCCGTACACCAAATCCCAATATCCAAAACAAAGAACTTCCACAAATTTACAACACTACCAAAAAACATAAACCCAAAATTTTAACAGAGCACTGATATTTTTCCCGTGAAGAATAGAATGGACTTCTGTGTTTTCCCAGATCCCAAATAACCTCCGAGAAATTCCTCAACAAAAACAATAAATTCAACTGGCACACATGTCGAGAAGAACAAAATATCTTCAACAACTTCCCGACAATCTTTTCTTTCAAGATTTGCATGTTTTTAATTTATTTAAAATTTCAATTTTCAAATTGCAAATTTATTTAATAATTAAAAATGCCATTTCTAAAATAATAATAATTTCAAATTAAATCTATTCAAACATTTTTAAAAAAATTTAATTTAATTAATTAATTTATTTGATTAAATAAATTTAATCTTAACGATCAAATTACTTAACTAAACAAACTAATTAATTAATTAAATAAAATATAAAACCTTATTTCTTTAACATTTAAAAATTAATTTAAATAACAGTAAATTAAAGAATATTAGACTATCATTAAAATTGACAAAATTTACCTTTCAAGCAATTAATCCAAACAGGAAAAGACAAGACAATCTAAGACTCCAAACTAAACTGACGATGTACTATGACCGGGTTAAAGACTAGACTAGGATGAACCATGCTACTACCTCCCAATCAACATTTCCGTTGAGTCTTGATACGCTCAGACTTGAGTAACCAGGTGGTGTCGGTGTCATGTACCTGCAATCTTGGAACCAAATAAATAACATGCATATATATATTCCATTGTACAAACACATCATGCGGAGAAAATCACAGACATCGCAGGGCACTCGCAAGCAAGTGATGCAATTCCGTTCACACCAATACACGTCACATTAGACTGAAAAATTAAATAATGGTTAGTCCATCATAATCATATACATAGCAATAACATCTGAAGGAAAACATCTACGCTATATCAAAGCATGTTAGAAATTAGTAATTACCAAACAATATATCAACATGTCAGAAAGTGAATCCACTGTCGTTCAAAATCAGCGATCAAAATATTCAAACCAAAGTACCAAAATCTATCAGTATGAAAACATGTAAACAAAAAACATAAGCATAAATGGAGGGGTACTACACTATCATAGTTCAAAGCAAGGGGATTTGGAAAGAATTTGATATGCTTTGCATGCCTAGATAAATGCTTTTACAAACAACATTGCGACACACTAGCAACCACCCTCTTGCATGTCATAACTCAAGCCTCGTACAAAAAAGTAGCTATTATCATTCAATTCTCAATATATCTTCTATACTGTACTTTGTTGCTCCAATTCAGTCAAGACCATTGCTTCCACATATACTAGCTGCATTCTCCATTCCATTTCCCATTTGTCTCTACCCATACATGTAGTTTAAATTATATAGCTTTCTCATTCTTCATGTTCTCATTTGCCCAACCACTTTACATCTTTCATATTCAAAGTAGAAAGCAATAAGTTTGTAAGTTCCTATATTTTTTACATTGTCATTTTCGTGTTGTTCACTCACTGCCTCGAATTGTGTAAAACCCTGTCCCACAACCTAGAGGATGATGCAACACTACGAAAGCACAACTAATTTTTCTTAAAAAGAGTAACAATAATAAGTAAAGTAATCTACTCTAACACATACATCCTCTAGGCCACACAACACATCTACATGTGAATTCCAAAACTTACAAAATTATTCTAAACATAACATATGAAATTAACTCATGATAACAACATACATCAAAGCATTAACCCATTGCATAATAAAATTAACACACGGAAATGTAATGAACATATTTCCATAGATACAACACCATATAAAACAATATATACCATTTAGTCCAATAATGAATAAATCATACATAATGTTACAATTACAACACACATGGATCCTCCTCGATTACAAATGAGGAATACAAATACATAGTGTCCCACTATTACAATGAATACAAGAGAAGTAAAAATCCATAGAAACACACGAGCTCCTTGAACTAGAAGATCCCACCATCATGAACAGGAAGGGAAAGCCCAACAGTGTAAGGTGCATGCCACCCAGCCATGTGGTACCTGTAGGCCCAACCCCCATGCTAGGAGATAGTAAAAGGTAACCAAGACAAACTTCTACCTCTAAACATAGGCAATGTAAAAAACAATATTTTACCAGTAAACACAAACATAAGGTTACATTGCTTCCAGAATAACTGAATCAAGAAAAACCACTATACAATACAAACCGACTGCTGTCATAGGAGGAGTGTCATCACAAAGGTTGCATTGGTTATCCTAAGGAGATCTTCCTAGGTCCCGACCCCCATCTTGGGTTATTTTGGTAACCTCTCATGAACTCCAGCTCCATATGCACACAAATGCAGAATCAATTATCTTTCGAGAAGACAAGATAATGATCTTGTCATTCCAGGAATTCCTGACTCATCTCAAGTCTAACACAAGCCCTTGAGCCAATGAGTGAGGCTAAATTATCAAGTTAATGTATTAAGCTACCCATTCCCCTAATATAGGTTATTTAATTTCCACTAATTAAACTGACTCTCACATGAGTTGTCCTGGGACCACTTTGTGTCCCATCCCCCGTGGAAAGCCACTCCCCTATAGACAACAAAATAACTTATTTATTATAATTCACATTTAATCTAATAATTAGAATTACTTTATAACATAAATTAAATTAATTAATTTATCTATTATAAAGTCTTTACATCAATAATACAAATTAATTAAATACTTAATCATAACATATAATTTAATCCTCACAATTAAACTTTGTATGATAAATAAAATAACAAGACAAATGTGGATAAAGAATAGGACCAATACATGGACTGAAAACACACTGTACTAGGGTAAAGGTTTGATTAGGTTAACTCGTTAATATCTCCCAATCAACATTACTATTGGGTAGTGGACACACTCAGACCTGTGAAACCAGGTGAAGCCATTGTCTTGTACTTACAAACCTACAAACAAAGCAAATGTTGTACATATATCCAGATAATAAATCACACACACTATGAAGAGAGAATCGTGGAAATCATAGGGCACTCACAGGTGAGTGATGCAATACCATCCCCTTCACCAATACAGTCACATCAAGACTGATGAAATTAAAATATCAATAATCTTGATAAATGAGCATACATCAATTTATTAACTCAAATAAAAACTACGCTAATCTGAAAGCATGTCATAAACAAATAATCAGTCACAACATCAACTCATCAAAAATATCACCATGTCTGAGTAACATCCAATAGTGTCATAAAGTTTATCAAATAGTAATATAAAGTCAAGATAAACAAGCTCATAAAGTCTAGATGAAATCCAAGAAGCTGTCCAAACAAGGAAAACAGAGGGGCATTACAAATTGTTTGATGACAGAGACATCTATGTCTGTTGACAGGATCTACATCTCTCATATTGGAAACAAAGAAATAGCTGGTTCTAATTCCCCATGTCTATCAAATCTATGTCTATTGAGAAAGTTTGTATCTATGGTACTAGAACACAAAATGTAGCCATTTGTAAATTTCTATATCTTGCTTCTATTTCATATTAACAAATTTCTCTTTCTAATATTTCAATGCATTTTTTCTTTAAACTATTTCTTCCATGAACTAATCAATGCTTTTAATATTTGCATGCAGTTACCTAAATCAATAAAGTTTGAGAAGATAGCTCAATTGATGGCCAATGATATTCATGCCACTATAATCACAATGAAATCATCAGTTCCACATGCATCAAATTGACTGATTCTATGTACATAAAACTATTTGGATTTCTATAAATCATACATTTCATAATTCATTGTAATGCATCAAATACCATATTTTTAATTTGAAGAACCCAGTCAATGATATTTTCCTTGTTTTAGATAACACTTATTGAACAATTTTTTTATCATCACATGTATTCTTTTAAATATAGTCATTCAAGAAAAAATTATTTGGCTTCATCTTGCTCCTACACAACATTGCATTCTCTTCTATGTATTTATTATTTATCTTATTCCTTTGCTTAATCATTTTTCATTGTCTTAACAATGGATGCAATATTCTCTCTGCACACATTCATTGCAACTACACTTGAACTTATTAGATGGAAATAAAAACTAGATCTAAGTAATTGGAAAATGTTTGTCTATGAAATCATTGAATCCATGTCTATTGTATTGGGAGCAAAAAATGAGACATTTGTAACTTCCCAGGTCTTCTACAGTGTCATTTTATAGTATTTTGCAACTCTGTATTTTATGGTTTAATGCCTATTAATTATTTGTATCTTCTACACTTTCTTTTTTCCTTTTTTAATGTCTACCATTTTGGAATTGAGAAACAAAGAGTTTGTAAGTTCCTATATCTTTTACAGTGTCATTTTCGAGTGTTTTGCATCTCTTCATTTTAAGGGTTAATGCCTCCTGTTTGCATGCATGCATTGCAACTGCACTTGAATTTATTAAATGGCAATGAAAATTAGGTGTGAGTAATTTGAAAATGTTTGGGTGTAAAATCATTTAATCTATGTCTATTGCATGGGGAGCATAAAACGAGGCACTTCTAACTTGATATGTCTTTTACAGTGTCGCCTCATAGTGTTTTACATCTTTGCATTTTATGGGTTAATGTCTATTGTTTGTTGTTGTTTGCATTTTGGGTGTGAATGTCTATTTTTCACTATCTTTCATTTCTTTTATAGGTTGGTGCCTGTTGTTGAGTTAAAAACTTAACACTATAATTTATTATTGTCAATTTCTTTGCTGGTCGTGATTTAACAATGGAAGTAGCTAGCTACACTTCAATCAATCCAATGAAAATGAGAATTGTTCGTGTTAGAAAAAAATAGTGGGTTTGAAGTTTTTAAGACTCTGGACGAAAGTATTATTTGCATTGTTTTTTCATTTGCTCAGGTTGTTTGTGTTGGTGTATTTATGGTTAGTCTTCTTTATTGAGTTAAATACTTAACACAATAGTGTGCTGGTTATGATTAAGAATGGAGGTAATATTCTTTGCACACGTATGCATTGCAATTGCATTTGAAATTATTGAATGGGATAGTTTTTTACACCTTTGTATTTTAAGGGTTGATGTCTATCGTTTATTGTTGTCTACATTTTTTGCATTGATGTGTTGCAACTGCAGTTGAATTTATTAAAAAAAAATGGAAATAAGGTTTAATAAGCAATTGGAAAATGTCTGGGTATAAAATCAATGAATCTGTGTTTGTTGAAAGGGTTTACGTTTGTAAGGTCGTATGACTCTTACTTTGCATTTTATGGTCTAATGTCTATTGTTTTTTGTTGTTTGCATTTTGTGTGCTATTATCTATTTTTTGCTACTTTAGATTGTATGTATGGGCTAGTTTGTGTTGTTCAATTAAGGACTTAACAGTGTGATTGATTAATGTCAATTTCTAGATGCTACTCATAATTAAAAATGGAAGTAGATAGCTGCAATTGAATCTCTTTGATGGAAATGAGAATTGTTCATATTTGGAATATTTCTTGAGCTTGAAGTTTTAAGTTTTTCCAGCAAAGTATTGTTTGTATTGTTTCTTCATTGGTGAGGTTGTTTTTGTCACTGTATTTAAGGGTTGGACGTTCTTGTAAATCATAGTATGGGTTAATGTCAATTGTTTGTTGTTTTCTATTTTTTATGTGTCAAAGTCTATTCTTTGCTATCCTTCACTGCTTTTATGGGTTAGTGTCTGTTGTTGAGCTAAAGACCTAACACTATAATTCAATAGTGTCAATTTCTTTGCTAGCCATGGTTAACGATGGAAGCAATTGTTTGTGTGTAGTCTTTTACAACAGACATGGATTTGATCCTCATCAAAATATCTCTCAAAAAAGACACGACGATTGCTATCTATAAATTTTAATACTTCAATGTATGTCACTTATTTGCAAAATAAAATTGCCTAATGTTGATAAATGTGCACTTTTCAAGCCTTAGAACAACTTATTCATGAATTTTTCTTTTCTCATTTGTTCACATTGGTAACTATTTCTCCCTTCTCATTAATCTTTTTTCCTAGCCAATTTTTCTTTCATCTATTTTATTGCAATCAATTAATCTTATTGATGTCTGATTTGATCAAACTAATAGGTCTTTTGTCCTTAGTAACCTTCTCTTAACTTTACTTAGTTATTGATGATATCAAAAAGCATAAAAAAATTATTTATTTTATTTTCAAGAACTAGAGACTATTTCCTTCTTACTTAACCCTAACTAATTGGAAATTGGCTGGATATAGAGCCATTTCATTTGACTCTGCTGAAAAGTTTTACCTTTGCAAGTTCGTATCTCTCTTGCTATATATTTTTAGAGTATTTTAAAATCTTAGTGTTCCACGGGTTAATGTCTATTGTTTGTGACTAAACAATTAAAACCCACAAAATGTATTATTTTAACAAACTTGTGATAATGTATACATCTATCTATTATCTATATATACACATATGTGCATGTATATTATGAACAATATACATAGTTATATATAAAACACATATAGATATACATATCTATTATCGATAAATGTACTCTAATGTGAAGCTCACAAATGGTGGGCTATTTCAATACATTATCATTATTTGTTAGCATTCATTTGTTCATATTTATCATTGTTTTGTTTCATCATTTGTTGATTAATCTCTAGTATATTTTTAATTAGTTAATGTAATGATTATATGTTCCAAATTATTAAAGTTCCTAGACTTGTGTGAAGCCATAGTATCTATACATGGACATAAAGATTAGTTTTGAACTTCACGTCACTGATTTGGGAGGTTTTGCTTTTACAAGGGAAGTTTTTACCAAGGAAAAATGATCAAAATGTGTTTCAAATTTATCTTTCATCGCTTCTTGCCATTTCCATTGCCCTCCTTTTCACTTTCTGAAGAGTTACCGCCATTAGTCTTGGGTCCAAAAGCTATTCAAGACAAACAGAGATAGCCAAGATCTACACTAACAAAACTTGATTTTGGTCACTGATTTATGTTATGCACAAAGTGATAATGAGCATCTCATTTCCACATTAGTATTACAATCTAATATTGACATTATTTTATTTTTCCAACGATATGCTCAACTATCCCTCATTCAATCTATCTACTGCACCTAGTTCACTCATGTCTATTTGTATATATATACATATGTATGTCTAAGTGTATATATACTTATGTACATATTATCATTTCAAACTTAGAAGATGAATCATATATCTAGCCCAAAGATTTTTCTATTCAATATTCATATTCCAAAGACAAATTCAAAAATGATGAATCAAGCCGCCTAGGACAAATAAAGCATTGTCGAGATCTATATGCTAATAACACATCATTATGATCACTAACTTATGTTATGGACAAAGTCATAATGAGCATTTTATTTCTATGTTAATACCATAATAGGTTAAGTGTCTTCTCCTGCTCCTTGCTTTTGCATTCAAATTTTCAATCTAATATTGACAATATTTTATTTTGCCATTGATATGCCCAACTATCCCTCATTCAATTTGTCTATTCTAACTAGTTCGCTCATGTCTATTTCTATGTACATATGTATGTCTTATTCTATATATATTTACGTAAATGTATATACATATATGTCTATCTATATATATGTATATATATATATATAAAAATCTGTACACATATGTCTATGCAATAAGACATCCATACTATATATATATATATATATATTCAAAACCTTGTGCTAAAATTATTAATTTAGAAAACCCCCCAAAAAAAAGATTACGGAATTTTCGTTTGCTATTATGTATATATCTATATATCATGTATAGACGCATATATACACATCTGTACTATGGATAATATAGATACATATATAATGCATATAGATAAATACATCTATTATCTCTAAATGCACTAAAAATGTATATACCAAGCATATACATGGATACTGTCATAACAAGCATCTCATTCCTCCCACTACATTGTGTTACATATGTAATATTATCTTTTACCAATAATATGCCAAATTATCTACCATATAGTTTATCCATTCTAACCTGTTTGTTTCAAATCCACCAATATATTCCCTTTATATCATACAAAGATCTATCTATGTATGCCATAACACAAACATACGATACACATATAACTATGCATATATATAAATAAACATACGAAAAATATACATATTCTACCAGTTCACTAATCAGTATAAATTTCACACCATGATTTCTATTTGATAACTTTGCTTTCCAACCTCCAGGGGACAAGACCTTGACTTGGTAGGTCTACTGAGTATAACTTTCATTTTGGGGCCACATTAACAACTATCATGCCACACCACCATTGTTCTTCTCTACATGGTCAATAACGCCAAAATTAAATATGGGGTCAATATTTCTGTATTCACATCGTTGACAATTGGGCATTGCTGTGGTATCACATGATTGATTTCTTTTTACATCAAACAAATAAATTTTCTTTAATTATGGATATTCAACTCACAACTATTAGACACTATATAAACAATTGCTATCACAACTATTCAATCATGCTCAACTACTACATTTTCCCCACTTTTACAAATATCAAAACTCAATCTATTTCTCCCTGACAGGGACTCTAACTCCTTCAGAGCTCTTGTTATCTAATCCTCTTACCCCAACACAATCGGCTAATCACTTACTATTCATAAGTTAAAATAGTGGTAAAAAAGTGATTATAATACCAAGGACTTTTATGACGTAGTTATTCCTTTCACCAAAAAGAAATATATGATCACTAAATATATTTATTAAGAAGTAGATAAAAACAATTTACATAATGAGTTTGTTGGAATGGCTTCAGAAACTTTCAAGCAAATGCAATAGGCAGGCATAAAGCTAAATTCTGCAACCTCTACCAGCATCCTTCTGCCCTGTGCTAAAATGGGAGATTTGGAGCGCAGTTGGTGGGTGTTGAGCTGCTGTGGTGGATTATTTAGGAGCTTTATTTTATTTTTTGGATTGCGGTTTTGTTTATTGGTGGATACGTTGCTGGAATAGCTCAGAAATAGACTTTTGGGGACTGGGCTGAGATATCCATTTTAGATGTGAATTTGCTGTCATATGCAAATTCAGATAGAAAATGATTTTTCTCACTGCTGCTATCTTTTCTGTATGCAGAATGTGTTTCTTTGTCCATTGTGAGTTAACAGAGTGTAGGGTAGAAAATGCTTGGAGTATTTACATTAGTTGTTATGCTGTGTTTTTATCGCTATGTTAGATATATTATCAGTGAGAGCAGACTATTGAACTTGCAGCAACTGAGGTTGTTTGCATCAAAATCCTACCAAAGCGGTAATCCAAGCTTTAAAGAATACACACGGATATGAAGTTCGATAGAGAGTGAAATATTTTAAAGACATAAAGGATGGTGGTGTTTTGCCAAATGCTGAAGTGGCAACTGCTCTGATAGATTTGCATACAAAAGGTGGATGCAAGTAAGAGGCACCCAGCTGTTTGTCACATATTCAACACAATCATTTAAAATTTTAGTCATTTGTATCCCGCCAATCCCTTGCCTTTGGACAATTGGTCTTTAAAGTACAAGAACCAGTATAATGGCACAGAATTTAGAAGAAATATTTACTGTATGGCACAGTAGCTTGTAAGGAAGAATGTATTAAGCTTAACATATGAATGAACTTGCATGTACATAAAATATTCACCAAATTTCCCACGGTATCCAGTGTACATTATCGTTAGGATAAACTTCTTTGATAAGCTTCCTTTGAATTAGTCCTAGCTTGACACTACTCCCCTTTAGTAAGGCTTTAATTTTAAAGCTAAATTTTGAACATTTTGAGTTGAAATAAATTGATTAGTTGCTCCTGAATCCACTAATATTAAAATAATACTTCATTAATCCTATCTAGTAGTTCAAGAAATGATATATGATTAGATTTTTGTTTATTATTGTTTGTCACATAAATTTTCTTGTTCAAGAGCCTTGATTTCATTAGTTTATAGAGATAATTTTGACAAAAAAAGGGTCCATGCCACTGATATTCCAATGGTTACAATTAAAATTATTAGCTATACAAGAAAAGTATTAGGCCTAGTGGTTGGTATTTTTATTAGATAGAGGAATTTGGTAATGTTTAATTTTATTATTAATTTTCCTTTAAATAATCATTTGGCACCTTGAATTTTATTCAATGATAACCTATCTTTCATTCTACTAGCTTTTCTTTGATCAAACTTATTCCTATATATATATTTTTTATCTTAAGTTGAGAATTATCTTTTTCTTTAGCTCTATAGGTTGATTCTATGGAATCTACTAAGGTAGAAATTTTAGTCACGTTGATATTATATGCATGATTATTTCTTTGAGGCCTAGTTTAAAATTTGTAACCTTAGATTATTAATCTTTCATATAATCAACATATCTTATGTTATGTACCCCCTTTCCTACTATCCATTTTATCCCCCATTTTATTTATTTTCTCCATTATATCATTTTATCTAGTACACTTGCCCTTCCTTCATTTCTATCGCCCATCTATTTACTATCCCTTGCTCGACTATCATCATCCAATATATGTACTTTTTATTGTATACCTATAAACATTGTTTTAATTGTCACTTAATAAACATGCCCATGATATAGATAAGCAATTTCTCCTATTGGATAAAGGGTGGGGCATCACAACTGTATGCAAATTATATAACATACATGTGTGCATGCACATGTATGTCATACATATATATATGCACATACATACATGTGTAATTAATTTTAAATGTTAAACATTAAATACACATATCCGTGCATGTGTATATATATACATATATCATGCACATACATACATGTATGTACATGTAAATATACATCATGTGTATATACAATGAACTAGACATATGTAATGAATTGTATACATATACATGCATAATTTTTTAGGGAACTTGAATTCGAAACTTTAGGAGGTCTTTAAAAACATAATGAACTAGACATATATATGTGTGTTTGTATATATATTATAACACGTATATGTGTACATTTATGTATGTATATAGCTAGATACATGTACATACATACATACATACATACATACATACACATGTACATATATATAAATATATATATATATATATAAATATATATAAATATATATATATATATATATATATATATATATATATATATATATATATATATATATATGTTCAAGTACACATTACAAATATAAATTATGTCCATATATAAATGAACTTGCATGTACATGTCAAATATATAGATAGATGTCTAGATCTACATGTATACATCCATAGATGTATAAATATAAATGGACCCATTAAATTTCAACCCTAAAATGTCAATTTAAAGTTCCCTAAATAACTAAATTTTTAAACCCTAAAATATTCAATTGAAAACCTAAACAACTATTTCTAACCAGGTAAAAGTGTATACATATATGTACATTATATATATATATAAATAGTCATTTAGGGTTTCAAAATAGATGTATAGGGTTTCAATTAAAGACTTTAGGGCTTCAAAATAGTTGTTTAGGGTTCCAAAATAGCCATTTAGGGTTTCAATTAAACATTTTAAGGTTAAAAAAATCATATAGAATTTCACTATACTGATCAATTGAAAAATCAATGATTTGGTATTGAAAAATACTTGATAAATAGCAAATTTTCCAAAAGGTTGGGTATAATAAACCTCCATTTGAAGCCAAGTGACAGTTTGACTACAAATGATTGCTTCTAAACCTATGATTTTCCACTGTTGATGTTGTTGGGAGCCTACTTGAGGTTGACCCAAGAGGACTATATGGACAATGCTACCTAGACAGTGAAAGAAAAAGAACTTTTGAAAGTCATTGAGTTGTTTTTACCTTTTTTTAACATTAAAATGATACTTTCATTCAAAGTTCACCTTTGGACAAAGGTATTATTTTATATTTTTGGATGGTATAAAGGAACCTTCAAATGAAGGTTACCTTCATTCAAAGGTATTGTCCACATTACCTTTGTTCAAAGGTGTTTGCATGATTTGAGTACCCAACACTTTCAAAAAACTGTTGGCACACAATTAGGACTCACTATTGTGAGTTCACCCAATCATATATTTTCAAAAACTTACAAATGATTTTTTGTTTTGGTCTTTATAATTTTTTCACAAAGACAAATACAATTTAAACAATGCAGAGTGCTAAAGCACTATTACAAGCAACTTTAGTTTTGAATATGCCTTGCATGGAAATTTAATGTAAGATAAAGAATTCTTTTGAGGTTCAACACAAGCATAAGATAAAATATGGGAGATTAATGAGAGCTCTACTTTTATGATTAAAATACATGGCTAGTACATGTTGGAAGAATGAGGAGATGTAATTGATGTTATTGTTGAGTCATTAATTCTATTGTTGGCAACATGAGCATGTGGAATAAGCACAAGGTACATATAGTTATGCATTATAGTGTTGTCATTGATGCAACATTATTTCTTGCTTTGGAGATCATGGTGCAAATCATTTTGGTTGGCTCTAACATGTTTTAGGATAAGGAAATTTTGTAATAAGGTTTGATCTGGTGAAGGAATATATGATGAAATTGACTAAATGTTAATACCGGCAATTATGTGTACAAGGGATCTAGTAATTGGGTCTGCAATGGTTCACTATTAAAGATTTTTCTCTACACTTCTAGTTTAATTTTGTTGGCTAGTAGAATTTAATTCCATAATTTTAGCTTTTTTTGGTTTTTGGTTTTGGAGTTATGAGAGACAGAAGTTCGGCTTGGAATTTTCAAACATTTCTAGTTGAGTGTATATGAGTAGATGAGTCTGCACTTCTTCACAGATTGGTTTTTGGCTTTGGGGAGTTGTGGAAGTGTTGATAGATGTTAGATAGGCATGTATTCCAAATGGAATAATGTTTTGAGGTCTGCATGTCTGAATATGGGTATATAGTTCAAGAATTTTTGTGTTAGGTCTCATGTAGTGCCAACCTAATAAATTTGAAGGAATTTGTGAAGCTTAAATAAGTATTACAGAGTTATGTGGGAGCTATTTTGGGTCTATTACAACCTTTTCAAAATGTTTTGATATTTGAGTCTTGCTTTGCGTGTGTGGATAGATCTTGAGCCAATAAGTCCTATTTTGCATATTTTGAATGATACATCTAATTAGGCTGAACTAATTGATGTTATGAGTGAAGTGGATATATAAGTTAGATATTTTTTGAAACTTTGGTGAAGAAATGATGTGGAATGAGTTAGTGAATGTGAATTGTGCAAAGTTAGTGTGAATGAAAAGCATAGCAGAGAATTAAATCAAATCAATATGAAGAGTTTTTCAAGAGTCTATATTCTAAGCCTCAATGAAACTATATTCCAACATATTGTAGATCTATTTTACAACATTTCAACACTTGGAAATGTGCCACAATCTCTTCTATCTCTTTTCTTTTCTTAGTGGGCAGTGAGTCCACCTACACTGAGCACTTCTATAATATAATATTATTGATTATAATATATTGTGAACTAATCCTCACCGTGGTTTTTCCAATTTTGGGTTTTCCATGTAAAAATCCTGATGGTCATGTGTTATGTAATGTTGTTCCATATGTTATCATGCTTTCTTTCATTATTGCAATTGAATATCCTATAAGTATTGGATGTTTAAATGTTTAAGTGGTTTAAAAGAATATTGATTCACCCCACCCTCTTAGTATTCTAGGCATTCAACAATTGGTATCAAATCTTGGTTCCTTGGAAGGAGCTTAATTGATTGGGGAAGATCTTGGAGGTTGAACACATGGCTGTTAGAAGATTGCCTACTCCTTTAGAAGAGATTCCTATTGTTGGATCTACAGAAGAAGATTATATAGTTGATATGAATAGCTAGAACTCAAAGTTGCTCTTGAAGATCATGAAAGAACTAAAGGTGAAAATAGAGATCTGAAGGAAAATGTCAAAGAAGAAAATGAATGCATTAGAAAATTGAGGAAGGAAATCAAGAAATTTAGAGAAAGGTATAAGGAGGTCAGTAAGTAGTTGAAACAAGGGAATGATATGATTACCTATCTAAAGGTGCAAGTTGAAGAAAGAAAGAGAGTTGAAGAATGATTGAATACAATGGTAAAAAAAAAATCCGAAGAATACATAAGGCTTGAACAAAAAGTTGTGAATCTAAGATCAGATCTAGAGAAAGTAAGGAATCATGAAGAAAAATTCAAGATGAGTTCTACAAAGCTTGATGAAATGATTAAAAATTAAAAGGGATCCAAAGATAAAGAAGGTTTAGGATTTGAGAGAGGAGAAAGATCAAAATCAGATCAAACACAAAATGCTAAAAAGAAGACTAAAGAAAAGAAGAACAAAGGAAAGTGGATCCAAAATTAAAGGAATGTACCTAGAAGGCCACCGGTCAGACAACCAAATGTACAAAGGTACCCATATTTTAATTTTTTTTTTATTCTTGCAATTAATTTGAACATAAGGCTATGGAATATAGAAGCAAAATGAATCAAAATGTTCCACCTTTTTTTAGTCAATGTTTTACATGCAAGAAATTTGGTCATAGAGCTAATGAGTGCAGAAGTCAAATGATGAATGAATATAACAATGGTAGAATGGTTCAATCTTTAAATGGATACTCTTATACATGCTATGGATTTGGGCATAAAGCTAATCAATGCAGATCTAGAATGAATGTAAATAAGATTGGTCAAAAGAATGTCATATTTTACAATTGCAATAGGCCTAGACACATTTCTAAGTTTTGTAGAAGTAGAAATATGAAGAAGGATAATCCAGTAAAGAAGAATGATCTAGTACAAATGATTTATTCGGTAGAAACAAAGAAGGAGATGGATAAGATTTGGAGAAGGCTCAGGGGGAGCTTTATTGGAAATTTTTCATCCCCTACCAAAGAGAATGGTGTTGATGCTTCAACATGAGGATATGTGGTGTAGGTCAACATTCTTGATCTATTGGAGAAAATTTTAGTAGAAAATGTTAAAATGTGGAAGATTGCAGAGCAGGCAACTATGCACACAGTAAAGGGTTTGCCAGCTTTATTGTTTGAAGCATTCAATGTGAAAGTAGGCTAGTTTAAAGGGTTATAAAGTGATTTTACTTAGCCAAATTCATTCACAATGATCATTGAGAAGGATCATAGCAAAAAAGAATATTTGGAGTGATCAAGATGACTCGTGATTTGGTGCATTCAAACCCTAGCTAATCAAAAAAGAAAAGGAAAAGGTATTTAAAAATCTTTATTTTCCCTAGTTTTATAGAGAACTTTGTTGAGAGAAATTTGAATTCATGTTTAAATGGCTACACTGAGGGTTATTGAAGTTACTAATAGGACATGACCCAAGTTTAAGAAACATCTTGTTAAATCCATAGAGGTCAACCCCTTAGGCACATTTTTTAAGGTTCCATATGGTGTGTTGCATATGAAAGACATAAGGATTTACATTCATTGCAAATTGGAAGAACATAATCATTCTAAGTTAGGAGAGGTATGGGTGAATGAATTTACTAGAGATAACTTTACCCTAAAACCAGAATATCAAAACCTAGTTATGAAGAAAATTTTTGTGTGGGAAGGGTTTCCAAATGTTTTCTTTGATGATAAATGGGTTAGACTTGCATTAAGCAGAATTCATGATAGATTTTTTTGATTGGCATGCCTGGGTTAGTCACAAAGGATGTGATTAAAGAAGTTATAGGTTTATGCTCTACCAAATCCGTTCTGGTTAAGTGAAAAATAAAGTGGTCACAAAATTAACCAGTTCTACATATGACAAGAGCGCCTTGACAGTGAATAACATAAGAAATCTAGTAGTGAAATATGCTACCATGATGATAGGTTACAAGCTTTACTTCACAAACAAAGAAAACTATGTATCTGCCACCACAATAAACACTACCTATGAAATGGTGGAAAAAGGATTTGACTGTGATCTTTGTGAGTTGTTGAGACAACAACTAATGGGCAATTTGGAGAAGACCAAGGAAAATAAATATGCATTTAAGTATGGTACCTTGATTGTTTGTCTACTTTTCTACTTTTTGAGAGAACTACCTAGTACTAAAAGTGTGACATGGTTGAAAGGAAGACCTGTTGCACAACAAATTAGAGAATTTTTGAGAGGTCTTGGTGATATAGAGGCACAAGATGAAGCTCTTGAAGCTTTCTTTGTAGTGTTTTAGAAGAGGATGCATGAAAGAGAAAGAATCCCTAAGAAAATGATGGAAAAATACAAGGATGAAATCATATTCATGGTATCAACAGATGAGTGCATAATTCAAGTAGTTGAACCAAGGACAATGTGGATCCCCACAATGGGATATGAGATTATTGAAGAAGAGATTATTGCCTCAGCTAATTTTATGCTTAGCAAGCCGAAGGATACTATAAAAGGAAGATATGGCACCTATGAAGAAAAATCAATGGAGGTGCGTATAGAGCAGAAGAAACCAATGATAAAGAAGGTTGAAAATATGGTTGTATAATTTGTAGAGGACATGGGCTTCACAAAGGAGCAAGTGGAGCAGGAAAGAGAAAGGTTTGGAGCTCTGGGAAGCTCATTAGGCACTAGAAGATCTAGTAGAATAGCTACCACCCCTCGTGCCATTGAAAAGTCCTATGAAGCAGATGAGGTGGACAAATTTGAAATGTCCTATGAAGCTCATTAGGCACTATAAGAAATTTGAAATTGTTAATTGATTCTTTCAAAGAATATGCTATTGGTCTTAAGGTACAAATTGAAAATGAGGTTGAAAAGAAGATAAGTGACAAGAAGATGATGGAGATATTGATACCTCACTCTCTGGCATAGAAAATTTGAAATTGTTAATTGATTCTTTCAAAGAATATGCTATTGGTCTTAAGGTACAAACTGAAAATGAGGTTGAAAAGAAGATAAGTGACAAGAAGATGATGGAGATAACTAAGAAGTGTGCACTTTCACCCAAGTTTAAAAAAAACCTCAAGGGTGCACATGATTGTGTGAATGAAGCAAATATTCTATTCTAGTATTGTATGAAGTGGCCCAGAGCCACAAAAAGCATCAAAGATGAAATGAACTCAATTGAGTAGCAAATAGAGAGAGATTCTTGTGCATATGATCCTACATAAGACTTAGATGGAAGCATAAAATTAGCAATTGAGGACTTTCATGAGAAGTATTTCCAACTACAAGGAAAAAAACAAAAGATTATCATGTAGTTTGGGAACATCAGAGACTTGGTGAACTCAAAGTTCACATTAGTTGCTAGTGCTCTAATGAATGTTGAGAAGGATATCAAGATCAATCTGGTACCCAACACTCCAAAAGAAGGAGAAGTCACAATAATGGAGGTAAAGACTCAATGTAGGATGTTGGGAATAGCCAAGAAGATTTGAGAGGAAGGAAAACAAGAATGACAACTTCATGTTGTAAAGTTTCAAGAGTTAATCTCCTTTGGTTGACAATATTTCTATATATTTTTTGCATTTTGAGTTTATTGTTTCAAACTTCAGTGTCCATATGTAGACTATGTATAGAGGGTTTCAATACAAGTTTTTGATATGGTTTTGGTGCATGAAATTCTTAGGGGGAGTTACTTCAATTTTTGAGTTTGTATATATGAAAATATTTTTTAGGGGGGGATCTAGTGTACATGAAGAATTGATACATATGCTCTTTTCCATTGATTTCAAAAGGGGAGAATTTTTTTGAGATGATTTTGTCATGTTTCCATCAATGACGAAGGGGGAGATTGTTGGAAGAATGAGGATATGTCATTGATGCTATTGTTGGTTCATTGATGTTGTTGTTGTCAACATGAGAATGTGGAATAAGCACAAGGTACATAAAATTATGCACTAAATTATTTTCATTGATGTCAACATTGTATCTTGCTTTAGAAATCATGGTGTAGATCATTTTGGTTGGCTCTAACATGGTTTAGGATAAGGAAATTTTGCAAGAAGGTTTGATCCGGTGAAGGCATTTATGATGAAATTGACTGTGTTAATACTACTAATTCTGTGTATAGGGATCCGGTAATTGGGTCCGCAATGGTTTTATATTGAATATTTTTTTTTGTGCTTCTAGTGTAATTTTGTTAGCTAGTAGAATAACTTAATTCCAAAATTTTAGCTTGTTTTTGTTTCTGGTTTTAGAATTATGAGAGACAAAGGTTTGTCTTGGCAATTTTAGACATTTCTAGTTCAGTATATATGAGTAGATGATTTTGCACTTCTCCACATATTGGTTTTTGGCTTTGGGGAGTTGTGAAAGTGTTAATAGATGTCAGATAAGTGTGTATTCTAGATGGAATAGTGTTTTGAGGTCCACACATTTGAATATGAGTATACACTTGGATAATTTTTGTATTAGGTCTCCTATAGTGCCGACCTAATAAGTTTGAAGGAATGGGAAGCTTAAATAACTATTCTAGAGTTATGTGGGAGCTTATTTAGGTCCATACCGACCTATTTCAAAATGTTTTGAGATTTGAGTTTTGGCGTGGAGTGTGTATGGATTAATCTTGAGTCGATAAGTCCTATTTTGTATATTTTGAATGATACATCTAATCAGGTTGACCTAATTGATGTCATGAGTGAAGTGGATATATAAGTTAGATATTTTTTGGAATTTTGATTAAGAAATGATGTAAAATGAGTTAGTGAATGTGAATTGTGTGAAGTTAGTTCGAGTGCAGAGTAGAGAAGAGAATTAAGTCAGATCAGTATGAAGAGTTTTGATTCTATATTTTGAACTTCAATGGAACAATATTCCAACATATTGTAGATGCATAATGCAATAGTTCAACACTTGGCTATGTACCACAATCTCTTCTATCTTTTTTATTTTCTCAATGGGTAGTGAGTCCACTTGGATAGTGATTCCACTTGCAGTGAGCACTTTTGTAATATACTATAATCAGTTATAATATATTGTGAACTAATCCTCACCATGGTTTTTCCTATTTTGGGTTTTCCATGTAAAATTCTTGGTGTTCATGTGTTATTTAATGTTTTTGGATGTTTTCATGCTTTCTTTTAGTACTACAATTGAATATGCTATAAGTACTAGATGTTTAAATGTTTAAGTGTTTTAAAAGAATACTAATTCAACCCCCTCTCAGTATTCTGAGTGTTCAATAGTACATACACTCTCATAAGAAGCATATTCAAACCATGAACATGTATGAATATAAAGAAATAAATGTTTTGTTTGGTATTCCATATGCAACAAAATCATATAAACCTAATGCTTGCAAACAATATCCATATTTTTGGTATTTATATATTTAAGATATAACTTGTTAAATCCTTAATCCTTAATTAAACTGAACAATGAAATAAAAACTATATTGTTCCTTTATTTTTTATAATGAAAATAAAAGGAATAGAAAGTAACATATTACAAAGAAAATTTATTGCATATAATTACAAAATGAAAGTTAATGAGCAAGTTAGAATAAGCAGATCATAAAATATTACAAAATAGAAAATAGATAAATGGAATAGGTTCAAATTTGTTCTTTTATACTTTTAAGTTTGGTTAAATATGATGTAAAAAATGGATAAAGATAACAATATCTTTGCACATGGTATATTTCTCTGTATTTTTTTTTACAATGTTTTTTTAAAACTAAAAATGTTTAGAGTTAAGTGGATCCATTCATCCTATTTTTTCTATTTTTTTTAAAAACTCTCCAATGGAAACTTGAATTGTTGGGGGAGATTGTTTGGAGATGATTGGTGTTGTCATTGACATCAACCCCTTGTATGTGGATATTTGGACTTGTTGGAGAGTGTTGCGCTTTGTTTTCATTTGTGTTATGGTTTTTATGCCAACCTCTAGTGTAGTCATGTTATGTGGTCTTATTGTGAAGGTGTTATGGTCTAATATCAACCTATAGTGTGGTTGTGATAAGAAAATGTTGCAGTGTTGCATATGCATCATGTTCACTTGGTTTCCAAGTGATTTTAAGAAATTTTGAATAAGAGAGTGCGCAAGGTAACATAGGTGTGTTCTGTGTTGTGCTCCACATTTCTCCATGGTTGAAGATATGCTTGTGTGGTTTGTATATGATGATTAGAGGTGTTTAGAGGTGCTATATCTAGAGTTTCAAGTTTTGGATCATGTAGTAGTGGAAGATGTGTTTGATACTGTGTTTCCTATAAAGGAAGGTGTTTGGGAGAAATGGAGTTGCTCCACATTTCTTTGTGTTAAAGTTTCTTGTCTTGCAGATTTTGGAACATTCTTATATTATCTGTATCAACCTTACCTTAGTGTATCAAGTGTTGAGTTGCTTCACAAGTTTAGTTCTTGTGTTGGAGTTCATTGGTTGTGCAACTGGTTGCATAGGATGATAGTATTCTTTGTCTCAGGTGGTTGTGGCACTATTGTAGAGGAGTATGTTGATGTTGGAATATTCCAGTGTGGTGTGTGGTGTTGTCACATGGTCTGTAAGATGTTTTCAAACTTGGTGAAGTGTGAAATTGTTAGCATTATTTCAGGTTTTTCCAAAATGGAATGTTAGTACTATGTGTGGAAGTTCTTCATGGGTTGTGGATGTAGGGAAAAGCATGTTGGTGTAGATTTAGGTCCTATTAACCCATGGTGTGGTCTACCTTCACTTCTTTCCACCATAGAGGTGTTTGGTGTTGAACTATTTTGGTGTTGCACATTTTAGGTGCATATGTTTCATTGAGGTCAACCTTATGAAGATGTTTGAGGTCATGTATGGTATAAATGCAAGGTGAATTATTGGAGATGGTGTGAGATGTGTGGTGAGATAAGAATGTGATCAAGTGTGGTGATCTAAGTGTGAGCATGAACACCTATGACTAGCAGATGTAGTGAGAAGAAGGTGTCTACATTTCAATGTACCTAAAGTAGCTAAAGGTAGTGAGCCAAAGGTTATAGATGGTGCAGAGTTGCAGCGGTGGATCTTCCTATTGCTTTGATATAGTAAATCTATTTGTAATAGTCTTCTTCTATTCTTCCTTCTTTTGGACAATGAGTCCTTTGGGCAGTGAGCCCTTTGTAGTGAGCCCTTCTTTTCTAGATAGTGCACCCTTATGGCAATAAGCCTATTGTATTTAGTGTTTCTATTCATATATATGTGAGCTAATCCTCATCGTGGTTTTTCCTTGATTAGGGTTTTCCACATAAATCTGGTTTTACATTATGTATGGTTGTGTTTTCCTTATTGTTTCATATGTTTACATTGTGCTGATGATTAATAAGGGTATATTGATATGGGTTTGAAAGTTAATGAGGGATTGAATGTTTTAATGTAAAATTGATTCACCCCATTCTTAGTTTTCCTGTGCATCTAACAATTGGTATTAGAGTCATGGTTCCTTGGAAGAAGCTTAACCACTTGATTTAGATATGGATGGTACATAGGAATGGGTGATCCCACAATAGTGCTTTACAATTTTTGGCCAAACTGGACACTAAAATTATTATTTTTGACTAAATCTTCACATTTGGGCACCTATAGTGGCTAAACCGTGAAGAATTTGAAGATGTTACAAACTAGAGTCTTGTCACATTTTGTTTGCAGATTCTAAAAATATTTTTTTCAAAATTTTTGGAATCAGATTACACTTCTTTGTTCATCTCCCACAAAAATTGAATTTTTTCAAAAAACAACATTTTTAAAAAGTGACTCACACCGTATAATGTATACATTTTTTCCATGAAGGATAAAATTATAATTATTTTTAATTTAGATTTGTAGCTTGGATATCTAGTGCTTCCACTTGGTGAGACAATTTTTTATTGAATATTTTTTCTTTAATCAAGTTTGAAAGTCAAACCAATTACAATTTGGACATAGCACGACTGTATAACACATAATTTTTTTTGTATAAATCAAAATTCTTTTTTCTTTTTTTTTGTTGGATCAAGGACTTCAATATCTGGGGCACTCATATTTTTAATTTTTTTTTTTGATAATCTGCTATTTTTCCACATGTGTAGAACAAAGACCTTCATTTTCGATGAAAAACCTATGTTTAATAAAACTAAAATAACACATAATAAAACAAAAGCATATTAAAATTATATTCATTGGATAGCTCATTCTGAGGAATACCTAATTCCAGTTGGGTTTCTGAAGATTCATCCATTTTCATCCTCAACCCGAGCTCTAAAGTGCCAAAATTTAGGGTTTTTTTTTGTGTTTCAAGGGGGGATGAGGAATAAGGGTGGTTCAAATGAACCCCTATGGGTTCACTCGAACCCATAGGGGTTCATTCGAACCCCCCTTTTATAAGGGTTTTTTTAGTTTTTTTAGTGGGAAAGCATTAAAAGGGTTCACCCAAACCCAGGTTCTAGCGAACCCCTAATGGGTTCAGTCGAACCAATAAGTTCGTACGAACCCCTAAAATCAAGTTTTTTTCCATGCATTCATTATTTGTGAGTTTTCCTTCCTCACTTCAATTGTAAACCACTATTGTGGCTTCACCCAATGGTGTCAAATCTCTTATGCTTGATGAGAATGAATTATTCTTATTGGAAAGCCAAGATGGAATCCTTTCTTGTCTCTCTAGGGTTTGGTGTCTAGAAGTCAGTTGAAAATTGATATGCTATGCCTAATAATGGTTTGAAAATTGATGATGAGGTCAAGGATTATGAGAAAAATAGAAAAGATAGAAATGTTACCTTGAGTGGTCTTTCTAATTTTGAACTTGGAAAGTTGATAAGTCTCAAAAATGCTAAAGAGGTCTAGGTGAAGCTATAGAGGATTTATGAAGGATATGATAAGGTCAAGCAAGAAAAGATGCAAAATTAGAAAGCCAAATTTGAAACCTTGAGGATCTTAGAGGATGAAGATATTATTGCCTACATGCTTAGAGTAGATGAAGTTGTCAATGCCATCAATGTTCTTGGTGGTAAGTTGTAACAAAGTGAAGTTGTGAAAAAGGTATTAAGAACTCTTCCTAAATCCTATAGCTCTAAATTTTCTTCTATCGAGGAAGCTTAGAATCTAGATCAATATTCTAGAGATCAATTTTTTGGTTCTTTAAGTTCTTTTGAATTATGAGAGTTTGGTCAAGATGTTACAAAGAAAAAAACTGCTTTTAAAGTTAGCAAGGCAAAGAAGGATGATGAATCAGATCTAGATGATCTTGATGAGGTAGAAGAAAATTTGGTAAGGAGATTGAAAAAGGGAACTAACAAATACAGAGGTAAGTTACCTTTCAAATGTTTCAATTGTGGAAAGATAGGTCATTATGCTTCTAAATGTCTAATCAAAATTACAAATGAAAAACAAAAGGATCATAAATGTAAATCTATCAAAAAGAGTTATTATGTTTAAAAAGACAATTGCATATCTGATGATGAGGAGTTAGACTATCCCGATGAAGAAAGTGATGAATGTTTGTTCATGGCTTTAAATGTTGGAACTAATTTTTCTAATCCTAAAAGATGTGTGAAGGAAAGTGCTTAAAAAAAATGTAAGAACATTGAAGGAACTATGTTGACTGCTTTTGATACAAGAGAGGAGAGAAAATACTGGATTATTGATAGTGGATGCTCAAGTCATATGATAGTTGATAAGAGTAAGTTTTTTAAGCTTGAAAATTATGATGGTGGTCTTGTTAAGTTTGGCTATGATACATCTACTAAGATCCATGGAAAAGGTTCAATTAGTTTTGATAGCAAACATAAAATAGATGATGTTCTTTAGGTCAAGGGTCTCTGGCATAATCTTCTTAGTGTAGGAAAAATGTATAGCAGAGGATACAATCTTGTTTTTCAAGATGATGGTTGTGAAGTTAGAAAAGAAATCTCCAGTACTCTAGTTGCTGCAATAAAAAGGACAAAAAGAAATGTTTATCAACTCAAAGGTGGTGGTGTTAAGTTCTTTATGCCTCAAATCAATAAATTTTGTCTATGGAATAGAATAATGGCTCACATCAATTTTGATATCCTAGTGAAGATAAGTTATACTAATGTTGTGAGAGATTTACCAAATATTACAAAGCTTATCAATGCAATATGCAAAGAGTGTCAAGTAGGAAAGCAGACAAAGAAGAGGTTCAAGACTAAATAATATTGTATCCTAGGTCCTTTGTAATTGGTGCATACAGACATATGTGGACCTACTAGAATAAGAAGCTCTCAAGGTGACAGGTATTTTATGTTGTTGATTGATGATTATTCTAGAATGACTTGGGTAAAATTTCTCAAAAAAAAAATCAAAATCTCTAGATAAGTTTAAAGCATTTAAATCTATGGTAGATAATGAAATGTATTTAAAAAATCAAGTGCTTGAGGTTTGATAGAGGTGGTGAGTTTACTTCAAATGTGTTATGTGACTTTTTCCCCAAGAGAAGAGAAATATATAAATAACCCTTTGGAATTAAAAGAGAGATAGAAAAAAAAGGATAATATGATCATTTGGTTAAAAAGAGAGATTAATGAAAATATACATAAACAATCTTTAAAAATGGGAAGAATAATTATTTATTTAAATAATGATTAATAAGCAACCTTTTGTGAAAAGGTGTGATGGTTTCGAAACCACCCCTTAAAAGGATATAGAAATCATTCATGTGAGACATGGAAAAGACATTCAAGAATGAAGAACATTCAAGGAGAAAAGAGAAGAAAGCAAAGAGTAACCAAAAAGGGCACAAAGGAGTTAAGGTTAGGGTCTAGATGGGTATTTAAACATTGGGAGAAGGGGCACACATTCATGTGAGACGTGGAAAAGACATTCAAGAATGAAGAACATTCAAGGAGAAAAGAGAAGAAAGGAAAGAGGAACCAAAAAGGGCACAAACGAGTTAAGGTTAGGGACTAGGTGGGTATTTAAACATTGGGAGAAGGAGCACACAATGTGTGTCCAACTTACGGTACAATGTACACCTGGGAGTGTCCTAGCTAGGGTTGAGTTTATGCCATGAAGGTGAGTTTGGTTTTGTGCAAGAACCTATTCCTCTAGGGTTGTTTGTGTTGGGAAATAGCCTAGGTCCATAACCATTCCTTTGAGTATCACATTTCCTGTGAGTACTAGATAACAACCTTTCCATGACTTTAAGATAAGTATTGAGAACTATTGATTCAATAATATTGGGAATATTGTCTATATGATTTGGTGTTAATATGATTAATCTATGTGGGGGTGTTATTCCATTTACTATGTTAATTATTTAATTTCCACATGTTTGTATCTTAATTAATTATTCACATTTGTTTTGATAATATTGCATATTATAAATTATATTAACTCTTCTAGTTGTTATATTAAATCCATTGCTAATACTTGATAACTATAGGGGAAAAGTGACAATCACATTTGGTATCAGAGCCTAATGATCGAGCCTTCCTATCTTTGAAATTTATTTATGTTTTGAAATTCCATTAACCAATCTTTAAAATGTGCCTTGTATGTGTCTAGCAATATACACTTGTCTCAAACTTTAAATCAAGAAACTTGATTCTATAAAATCTAAATTATAACCTTTGTTTATATACTAACTTTGTTTCTCTATATGTTTTTTGGACTTATTGAAAATGCTATATCATACAGACAACTTCATATTCATATTTAATATATTGTTTAAAATTGATATTGCTCTGAGAACTCCCTATTTTAAAAACTAGACTCAACTTAAGACACCATAATCCTCTTTAATTCTATCTATATACAATTCATTTAAACATATCTTAATTCTAATTTTAAGCATAACCCTCACACTCTTGATATATCTATCCACTTAGTTATGCATATATGCCTTCAAACTATTCAAATTCACTTACTATTTACATTCTCCTCATTGTTGTTTTCTTAACCATCCACATATTTGGTTGAGATACAAAGTTGCATATTCAAAATAAAATTTTGTCAACTACCCTATAAATAATATGAGTAATTAATGAATTTATAAAAAAAATATATTAAGATTATAAAACTTTCATTGAAAATATTTTGTTGGTAATGAAATGTTTATAAAAGATGTGTACTAGAAAGATTCAAAAATTGATATATATAATATACCAATATATATATATATATATATATATATATATATATATATATATATATATATATATATATATATATATATATATATATATATATATATATATATATATAATAGAATGTTGATGTTAATGCATGATAAATAGGGTAGATTTAGGATGTATATCTCAATCAAAGGTTGTGCATGATAAACTACCCTTATGTAATGAAAATTTATGTCTCCTCATAAGAATTCCTCTAATAGTTTTCTAGGAGGCCAATTCAATTATGGAACAACATTCAATTTGGAAGGAATAACTAACTATAGGGAGAGTCACATCCCATTTTTGGTCACTATTATGAGTAAAGAAGAATGTCCATCCTTTTTTTAGTTGATTGATTTGATTCAATTTTCTTTCAAGTGTCATAAAAGTTAATTTTTGTGGTTTTCACAATTCGCACTGGCATGCCATATATATATATAATTATACTAGATGAAGATATTCAAAATTGGGAGAAAAAATGTCATAAAAAATGTAAATTACAAATACAGTTGCAAACACTTGATAAATGTGTATCCACAAATTTGGAGCATTTAGGGCATGAAAAGTGGTTTAATCTACAAATTCCTTGTAACCAGCCTAGCTCGATTGGCTAAAGCATCTTAGTGCAAGCAAAGGTCATGAAGTATAGTCTCCCCCAAAACTCATGGTACCAGAGGGCATGTCGTGCTAGCGCCACCGGTCACATTAAAAAAGTTTACCAAGTGCACTGCAGTTTACAGGGGGAAGATACTCGACCGATTCCTATAGTTTTAAAAAAAAAACTCTTTGGTTTTCTTTCATTTTTTTATTCCTTTTTTATACAAATTCCAAGTGCCTCATTATACAAAATTAGTCAGAAGTTGTCCATATTAGTATATTGTAAACATGAATTTTAAAATTTGAGATCAATTATCATCAAACATAATTATGATGGTAGCATAGTACCTGGAAATGTTTTTCGACTAGAGGTATTACTCTTACAAAAATTGCATTAACTTTGGATGACAATGAGTCTCAGAGCTCCATGGTTGTTTGCTCAAAAGGGCTCTTATAAGTTTCATTTCTGAAATTTCTAAAATTGTTCTAATGGGTTTTGAATATCATGGAGGTCAAGATTGGTTTTTTTGCTAGGATATATTATATGCCAACCTTTTACAACCAATAGGTAGTAAGCCAAACCGTCCTACATGCTATTGAAAGTGAATGCATTGCCCACAATTTGTGTTGTGTTTGGTCCTTTGTTTGTTGTATTCCATTGTGGCAATGCCTTAAGAAAGGAAAACTAGAATTGCAACAATTGTTCTATCTAGACGATAATGTTGCAAGGCTTGTGATTTTTCAATCATCTATTCAATAAGTATCTAAATGAATATGTTGTATAACTTGCATTGATATTTGAAAATTTAAATACTTTATCTATCAATATATATATATTTGTTGAACATGTAGGGTAGTCAAATTTGTGATCCTTTTGTTGGCACCAACCACATGTTATTTTGTTGAGCCATCATCAACCACAATATTTAATAAAGGTTTTGATAAACCATATGGACTACACTAACTCAATTGACTGCAAAATCTAATGAATTTTTTTGATGAAATATGTATAATTTGATGTATCGTCGGGTTCTTGTAAAATTTGATGTGTAATTTTCAAATTTTTAAAAGTTTATCCCTGACGTTCATCAAAAATTTGATGAACCTGGGTTTCGTTGAAATTTTGACCAGCAGTTTCGTCAAAATTTCGACAAACATGAAAAATAAGAAAAAAATAAAATTGTGGCTGACATAAAGAAAAGTGAGTTCGCTGATTTATTACGATAGTGTTTTTCTCTACTTGAGACAGTTTGTGGAGAACTAAGGATGATTTTCTTGGGAAGAATCAGAAAAAATTCAAGAAGATATTGTCAGGTTGAGGTTAGGCATTGTATTTTTGTAGAATTCAGTTGTGAAGTCAGATTTGTAGTTCCAAGATTGAAAATCATATTTTAAAGCAACATCTCATTAGATTTCATTTTTAGAGGTCTAGGGTTTTGAGAATTTCATGTCCAAATTTTGTTGTGTGGAATCACCATAAGATCACAACCAAGGAATAGATTTTTGTGACTATAATTATGTGATCCATAACTCTATTGGTCATGTGGCACAATTGTGCTATAACAAATATAGGGTGCATTCATGTGTGACCCAAGTTTAATGTGGATAGATGTTGTGATAGAAATGGAGGCACTCGTATAATGTAGTTAATTTAGGTCGTACAATGTAGGTGTCAATCATCATTGGGTGCATTCAGGTTGTCTCAAGTTTAACAAGCTACGATGTAATTATAGCATGATCCAAGAGTGATTACCTCTTGCTGCAATAAAGAGCCTATAACTATGGTTGATATGCAGAGTGGTTGTGTTATATCAATTATGTAGTGCATTCAAGCTCAACCCTTGTTTGATGGGCTATTCTAGAGAGTGATCAAGATTTTCTAAACATTATGAATGTTACTTAAAAGTGTATAGCTTAAACTACAAACCAAGTTTGTTACATACTTGAATGCAATCTTTGGTTACCGCAAACTATAATAATGTGATCTACTAATAACCATTATGGAAAGTATTAAAGCAAGACCCATGCTATATAGGATACATTTCCCTGTTCAGGTTTACATACCTTAATGATCAAACAAAAGCTTCCCACACACTCTAGGATACAATCCAAGATCATACCACAACTTTGTCAAGACAACTAATTTTTTGACCCAAGATTTAAGGTTATTTTTTAATACCAACATAAGCATTGGTAAGAGCATGATTAGGGTACAAACCCTAGGCCTTCGTAGAAACATAAAAAATAACTCTGGCCGATTAGTGAGGTTGCAATACCAGAAAGATTGAGACATTGTAGCTAATAACAAAATCTTGCAATCTAAAGATTGTTGCTAATAACAGGAACGCTATGTACCTTAGTGACATTTGTAAATGCAATCTATAGTAAGAAGAATGACAGTCACTTGAGATGTGATAGTCAAAAAGAGGCTGAGCAGTGACAAGATAATAAAGCTCAAACCTTGCATAGTAAAGTGAAAATTTTAATAGTGAGTTTCCTTACCCCCTTTCTGACCTTAAGGGTTTTTCAAATGCTTTTGGTAGTGTTAGACAAGGAAAATGAAATCAGGGAATGACTATCCAAATGAAGTAACAGTGGTAATCATAGGTTCAATGTTTCTTCTTAGCCATTAATGTATAATGGAGGTAGTGGATTTCATGTTTGAGCAGTTTTTTGAGACTCATCAAAGATGGGATAATAGTGAATAATACCTTGTGGACTGTGAAGTAGTGTAAATAAGGTTAAAGGATCTTAAGATCTACAATACCATGAAACAATGAGTCCCCTGTAGTAAGTAGGTATTCTATAGGGCATAGTTTGATTTTATAGAAGGATGCTCATGAAAGGAATCTTCAAGTGATAGTGAGTGAATTGTTTGAGATTGTAGCTGAGGGTGCAATACCCAATCTTAAAGGAAGTTAGCAAAGCAGTAAATGTGCAAGAAAATCAAATCATATAGAACAAACAATTCACAATGTTATCTTGCATAATGCCTTGAGTTTGAAGACAAAAATCTCATTGTATCTTGATGAAAGTGGTGAACTTAATGGTCAATCACTGGCAACCATGATTTTAAAACATGCTATTGTGCTTACAGAGGCAACATTTTAAGCAAGGCAGTGAGTGGTGGTTTGGATCAATGGCAAGTATGAAGGACTTGCTTTATATGCATACTATGTAGTCTAGCTTAAGACAACGTTCTTAGAAGAGATTGAAGGTGGATTATGGAACTCAAGGGTTACCATGAAAAGGATTAAAGCAAAGACTGAGATCTATTTAAAAGCCATGGTCACGAAGATATTAAAGATGTCACATGAAAAACCCTAGTAGTTGGAGTAATGAATATAGTGCCAAAGAGGATAGTGTGCCGGGGAAAATTTAGGAGATCTCCACATTATCTAATTACAAGGAAATAAATCATTTATTTATTTTTTTAATTAAAAGAAATCATTCTAACCCCTATATAAGATACATTGATACTTCAAAATCCTTTAAAGGAATTTGAGATTATGCAAATATATGTCAAGTAAATACCTAGATTAAAAATAGTAGTGGGAACAATGTAAGATTTGTTGAGTAGAGTAGGAATGAGATAAGCAACAATGAATCCTATGCCTCCTTTCATGCACATATCCTCACCATTCTATGTCATTCTTTACTGAAACACTTCTCCATTTTGGTGGTCTATGCTTGAAAATAATGTTTTGGCGAAGGTTTTAGAGTATGTCTATTAAAATGAAAACTCTATTCTAGTGGGCTACGCTTGAAAATAAGATTTTGACAAAAATTTTAGGGTATGTTTATTAAAGTTTTAGATTATTTTGGTGGGCTATATTCTTGATTCCTTAAATGATTTATTCAAATGGATTGTGACTAAATAAGTGACTAACTATTTAGTCATTTTTATTTGTGTGACTTTAAAATAATTTTTAATTAATGACCAAACTAGTAATTTATTTACTCATTTATAGCTGAGTTGCAAAAAATGAGCAAAATTCAGCCATTTTTAGTTATTGTGACTAAATTTTGTCACCTAGTCATTTATTTTCCAAATTCTACTAGTGTGTGCTTCTTTGTGCAATTAGGGCTTTCTCAATGTTGAAGGCCCTATGGATAAGCTCGTCATAAAGTGACACATCATCTTTTAACTAAAAGGATAAATCCATTATTGACATTAGCAATGATGATTCTGACTTGTTGCTCATAGGAATGGGTCCTTGCTCTTACTATCGTTACCTCCATCATTGTAGGAAGTTTGTGATCAAGTTAATATTGATTTTAGGAGATCCTAGGTTCGGAAATCATAGTAAAATCAGAATTTAATAAGTTTTGGAATTAGCATTGTAAAGTGTTTTTTGGGGTCATTAACTTGAGACTATCTTCTCTTTTGCAGGGGTGGTTGCATGCCAAATTTTTTTGGTGTAAAATATCAGAATTATTAGATTATGTTACATGTCTATGAATAAAAATTATTGGAGTGTGAGTTTGATATTTTTTGAAGATCTAAATAGTCAAGCTTGGTAAAGAAAAATCATGTCAGATAATATTAGTCTAGAACAAAATGAAGAGACACTTGATAGATTGTGAGCTAGATTGAAAAGAAAGGGTGATGGGAAATGTTATTGTCCTTGCAATAATTGCAAGGGCTTAAAAACGAGACAAATTTTAATCACAACAGCTGAGAAACATTGTAGGAAGCATGGTCACGTTGAAGGGGGCATGATTATAGATCACGTTATTGCAAGTTATTCATTATATGTGTTTATATTGATTGAATTTGTAAATGTTTATATTGTTTTAACATTTTATATATACATATATAATCACTTGATCATGATCATGGTTTATTGTGTCTATCATTATTATAAAGG
>VDFB02000017.1:508934390-508948905 GCA_007258455.2 Sequoia sempervirens | reverse complement strand
AGTATATAGTATACAAAGAAAATCAACAAACCCACAACTACCCCTATTTTGAAGGAGTTTAGTTTTCTCCCCTTCCTAATCTCGCTAATATTGTCTAATTATTTTAAAGAGATGAAGGGTCATAACACAACTTTATTCAACCCAATAAATGCATTGGTTAATGAAACTTGAAAAAAGAAACAAAAAAATTGCTACATTTGGTATTTCATGTTGAATGAAGAGTGGTGACAATAATCTACTTATAGTTTAATAAAACACTATTTTTATAAGAAGGCTTGACATTAGAAAGATAAGTGTTACTTATAGTTTAATAAAACACTATTATATTTTTACCAAAATATACTATTGTATGCTTGCATGGCTTATTAGTTAATATATGGGGAGATAGAGATAGATGGGGAGAGAAAGAGAGAGAGAGATAGAGATGTATGGGAAGAGAAAGAGAGATGGAGATATATGGGAAGAGAAAAGGGGAGAGGTGGAGATAGAGAGTTGATGGATAGGGGGGATAGGGAGGGAGAGATGGTGAGAGATAGAGAGGGGGAGATAGAGAGGGGGAGAGAGACAAAGGGATATAGATAGAAAGAGATAGAGAGAGGATTGAGAGGGAGATAAAAAGAGAAATAGAGATAAAGATATAGAGTAGGAGAGATGGAGTGAATGAGAGAGAAAGGGGGGAGAGGGATAGATAGCTCAAGAGATAGAGGGGGGAAGAGGGAGTGACATAGATAGTGGGAGATATAGAAATATAGAGAGCGACAGGGAGAGATATATCAATCACCCTCCCTAGATCTCTATCTATTCATCCTTATCTCGTTATCTATCTACCTCTCTCTATCTCTTTATCTCCCTTTCTATTTGTATGTTTGTCATTATCTCCCTCTCTCTCTATATTTTCTTCCCTATATTTATCTTTGTCTCCTTAAGTGTGCAATGGGTACATTGAAGAGGTCTTAAAGGAGAATTATCATAACTTAAATCAAATGGCATGATACCTTGAGCATAAATCCCTAAGGACACATGCCATCCTTGGATTGTTGACATGAAACAACCAATAAAAAATTAGTTTCTCTCTCTCTCTCATATTAATATATATTACTATTATATTAAATATATATTATATTAATTATATTTTATATTATAAAAATATACTTATTATTAATTATTAATTATAATAAATTTATACGTATTTAATAGTTTTTTAAAGAATATAATATATAATTATAATAGGTTGAATAATTATATTATTTATTATGTAAAATATAGCTAATATATACATAACTATATTGTAGAATATTAAAACCTAGCTAAATGGTGCCATAATTTTCAATTTAATTAACATACTGTAAAACCTAATGAAACCAAGTTGTAGCTCGTCAAATTGGAGAAGTGAAAAGTCAATACCAGTGCTGAGGAAGAGTTTGGAGTAGTGAAAAAAAGGTCAATGCCAGCACCGAGGAAGAGTTTGGAGTTAAAACAAAGGTCAATACCAATTCCAACAAAGAGTTTGGAGGAGTGAAAACAAGGTCAATATCAGTTCCAAGGAAGAGTTTGGAGGAGTGAAAAAAGGTCAATACCAGTGTCAAGGATGAGGTTGAGGGCACTTAGGGAAAATTGACAACCAAGGGGCAATGAGTACTGTAAGTTTGGAACCCCCATTCTCTTTAACTTATAATTTTAATGCCTAGTTTCCAAAGATCTTCTTGTACATTAACACCCCCATTCTCGTAAAATGGTATAAGATAAGACAAAAAAAATAAAATAGCTTAGTCTTTCACATTTTCATCAACCAACCTCAGGTCCTGGAAAAACTCCCATAATCTACCCACATCTTGGTTGAGGTCTAGGATTTCATCACACATAGCCTTCATCGCATGAGTTTGAAGCAATTATAGACTTAGCCCAAGTATATGCTAGGCTAAGGTAGATATAATGAATGGAAATAGAGGCATATAATTCTTCTTTAATACCTCCACCACAAACATATGCAAGGTGTTGGTTTTTTTATGGTAAGCAGATTGATCTTCTAATCTACCTATGGAATTTATAATTCCAATAAAGGGAAGCTCAAAGGACCTAGACCAACTGACGAGGATTTTAAAGACCTCCTACACTTGGGCTTTGCAAGACCTGGGAGGGTGATCCCTTAATGCATTTACAACCTCTACACCATAATCATAAACAACATTAACAACATATAATCTCATTTAATAGCTCAACATAATAGGATAATATTGAATAGAATTGGTTGTTTATCAATAATATCAACTATTTGGAGCATGAGTTAACTACAACAACATTTCACAGTATAAGATAGTCATTGATTTGCAATTTGTAGCAAGCTCTAGGTAAAGGCAAACAAATACTAAACCATACAAATAAGTACAACTTAGATCAATGCCATATATCCATTGGAGGAGTCAAATTTATAAGCATCTAAGGGTTTATGATAGATTTAACACATAAAATATAAGATCCTTGATAATGTTGCTTTACAATCTCATCAATATGTATTCTAACCCAATACTACTTATCAAATCCTTATAGAAAACATATCCACCTACAATCCCATTCAAACATTTTAATTAATTCCTTGAATTAAAGCTAAAACAAGAATCATACACACCACAATAGTGAGATGAATGAAACAACCCTTGATCATTTTATTCAAAATTTAAATATGCTTGGACAATGGAGATACATGAGTTCAAATTAATCATATCAATTCAAATGCCAGTACTGTCATAAAACATCGAATCCCCATGAATTCAAAACCTACTAGAGAATGACTCAAAACCTAGATTGAATTTTCCCTAAAACTATCAGACTTTACAATTTGCTTTGCAACTTCATCTAGACTCGACAAAAAATATCTAACTTACTAACCCATAATTCTGGGCTTGAAATCCTTCTTATAGAAAAAGGAGCAAATAAGTATCGGGCTAGAAAGCACATGTGTCACCAACCAATTGGACCGCCTTGTGATATTCCAAAAAGTAACGTCCCAAAAGATCACACCCAATGCATAAGATAAACACTAGGGTTTTACATGAAGAAAAAGGTAAAACCCCAACCTTAGGCTTTTCCCAAACACCATAGATGACCAAAGACATAAGGCAAGATAAAAGTGGAACACAAAGAGCAAAATTTTGAAGTTCCATCACAAGGAAAGGTCGCACCCCTTCTTGGTAGTGATAACCTCCTCCACACACAACCCTTAAAAATTATGAATAGAGGAATATAATCTTTGAAGAACTCAAAGTTGATTCTCTCCTACCTAATGCAATTAGTAATTTTATCCTTACAAAAATTTATAGTGATTACTAGAGGCACATAGACCAATTCTTCATAATAGAAGAATTTGATCATACTTTTCCAAAGATGGAATTATGAGAAAACCTTGGGTTAAATGAATAATTCCTAGCTAAGATCTTTAAATCATGTCTAACCATATAAGAGAAGACCATTGCTATGTGTACCTGGATACCATGGAGAAAGGCTCTTTGGGCTCTTTCATCAACCATCCTACCTTAAAACATACCAAAAGTCTCCTAGCAATTAGACATAGGAAGATTTAAGATGACTTAAAAAAAATTATTGCCAAATCATAAACTTATGATGACTTAACCAAGCCTAGTCCACACTCCCTCCCCGTTAACCATTTAGACATATGGAAATTAAATGTAAATTTTTTGCTATTCTTAGTCATGTAGGTGTCCAATAAACCACTTGGTGGTGTTTCCCTTCAAGTTTATTTACTTGAATGAAGAGAAAAAGTCCTTTGATTACAATTAGAGAATACATTTCAGGCCTTGGTTGTGTAATTGGTGGACCGTAGTCACATTTAATACTTGTTACAAAGTTTGGGAGTTAAAACATTAAGTAAATTTGATTTGTGATGGACACATTTGGATAGTAGTAACAATAACTTGCAATCTATCAAGACTTGATTACCTTAGAGCCTATGAAATTCTAGTGATGAAATGATAGATTAATCATAATGTCACCTAAGGATCACATCACCATGAAAGAACTTCATCCAACATCCTTATGAGTGCAGCTACCACCAAATGGGTATTTTTCAGATCTATCTTCCTCGAGCGAGGGAAATTCAGGAAGAGAAGAGGAAAGCAAGACATGTAGTATGTCTAAAAGAGAGAGATAAACTAGAGTTCAGAAGATTAGAAACAAATTATGTAAACACATGGAATTTTTTCTTGCTGAAGGGGGGTCATGTTCTTATGATGATGAGAGCATAGGCGATGCGAGGTGCCCTTGAGGTACAAACATCTATGGAAAAAATGGGTACCCAAGGAACTTCCTCCAATAAACACTAATTTTTGTGTCAACGAGAGGATATATCGCATAGTACCATCATCATTACATGGTTTGGGCCTATTTTGTATGGATGGAATAAAGGTCTATTACGACAAAGTTACTGAGTTGATGGAGTATGTCAGACCCTATTACAGTTACAAAGATTGGATACAACTAGTTTGATATACATGAATCATGTGTAGGTATGCACTATTAGCAAATTATATATAGCTAAAAGATAAGGATCAAAATAAAGGAGTGGCTATGTACATTGATAGAAGGCCAAAATCATCAGGGATTATTGTAGGGTTTATAAATAGTACACAACCTAGGTCAACAAATAAGCAACCCAATTTCATATTCAAGGCACGCAAGTGAAATTGTGTATTTGCATGTGCGATAAAATTAATAACTGCAGGGGAAGAGTTGCTAATCGATTACAATTTGAATCACTTATTACAAACACAGTTACTATGAGGGTGGTACGTACTATGTACCATTTTACCCAACCTCCAATTAATGACTCGAATAGACCATTTTATTCTTATGTTTTTTTTGTAAGTATTAGTTTCATTTTGGTAAAGTTTTTTTATATTTAATTTTTGTCACAGCGGGACATTGATCATACAGAGAAGGCTCCAACCTAGAGAAATTATCGTGATGTATCTTCAGGAGCTTCTACTCGATAGGTTTACCTCATTGTAATTGTACAAATTAGATATAAGCAAAAAAAATTATTATTATGTTGTTTTCATAAGTTTATTTGATTAATTTCTATAATGATTTTAATATTCTTGTTGCAGTCGACTGATCGGGGAAAGGCACCAGCAGTAGACGAGAGCATCCATAGGGAGGTGTAGTCAATATTAAGTGATGATGACATCACTTAGTGAAAAAACCCTCTTGATATGATAAGGAAGACCCAAAAAAAATGCAATGAAGAAATTCTTAAGTTGTTAGTCATAGTGCCTCAAACAGATGAGATAAGAGAGAGGGTTAAAATATTGACTGAGAGATCACAAAAATTGCAAGTAAGCTACCATGAGGTCTTTAATTATAACATAAGTTCATTCATGGTTTTATATTTTGTACTCTTTTATGTCATGAACTAAAATATGTGTTGGTTTTATAGGATTTTTTGCATCCTCATGATGCTCCTAGCCATGATCAGGGTATTGCAAATGCTGCCCAAGGAGTAGGGGTTGGTACAAGTGTCCATCCTGATATTCCTACACATACATCACATCATCTGACCCCATCATATGTGCCTATATTGTCATCTGAAATGTCAGCAACACATACAATGTGGGCATCCATTAGTGCACCCTCTAGCAGCAAAGACATGCCAAAACATGTGTTAGGACTTGTACTTGGGGATGCAGAGGCCACTAGTACTGGTGATATTTTAGCAACATTTCTTGGATCTTCCTGTATTACTAGTACGAGAACATTTCCGGTCATATTTATGGTGACCGAGGATTTCGTTCCATAAAGATAGAGAAGGTCCCAGGTACTTTAAAATGTTTTAATTATTATTATATATAATCCAATTGAAATTTACTTATTGATCTCTCTTTTTAGACTATTGATCCCATGATCATTTTGTATGAAATGATGTTTTTTATAAACATCTAAGTGATATTACATTGGAGCTCTTCGGGGTACACTATGGAATGCACAAAATCAAGATTTAAAAGATGAGCTCATTAATCATTTAGTTGTGCTCTTCAGTGATAAAACATTCAATCGAGCTAGGGTCTTTAAGAAAGCTGGTACCTATCTAAAGTATGTGAGGGACCAATATAGGTCACATTTAGAGAAGAACAAAAAGTACGAGCATCCCCCCATGATTCTGAATAGGGAGTGGAAGGACCTGGTGTCAGATGGAAAGGAGAAGGCTGAAAAGAAAAAAGGAAAGACACCACCTAGCCAAGGAAGGTATGTGATACTATCAACAATGTAATTATATACTGATTACTCTTTCTTTTTACATAATCTAATGTATTTCAAACTTTTAATAGGCTTCCCAACACATCGAAGGCAACAAAGGCAAGACTATAAAAACATGGGCAGCACAAACTTGACTCTGGTGATTATATGAAATTAGTCACATGAATTGTAAGTATCAATAAATGAAATATTGTATCCAAATAATAAATTGAAAACAATTTTGGTTTTATCACACCATAGAAGAAAAATTCATGATCTTATGCAAAAATGTAGGGCTTTGAATTCAACAGAGTTCCCACAGAAGATGACCTGAAGATTTCTTTCCAACAAGGATATCAAGCCATGGCTAAATGCCTAAGAGTCTTGACTGGGCAAACACAATCTTCCATAGCATCCGACAAACAGGTAAATAAACTCAGTAAATTTTATTTAAAATTGAATACTTGTGTAATCTATTCAATATTAATTTCCACCATAAAGTAATTACATTCCTATTTATTTTAAACATTCAAGCAATGATAATACTTCACATAACATTGGAATGCACCTTGGTGAGGGTGGAGCACAACCTATAGATGAAGGTCATGATGTGCATCTCGATACTTTAGGGCATGTAGAGTGTGATCAACATGTTGAGCATGATCAGGCTAGAGAAGATCAAGAACATGATGTGGCCCCATTAGGTAAAGAGGACCACTCTAAAGTTCTTTTAAACATATTTAATTGCAATTTGTGTATTAATTAATGTAACCTTTCATGTTTCAACTTTAGAGCATGTAGAGCATGATCAACATGTTGAGCATGATTAGGCTAGAGAAGATCAGGAACATGATGTGGCCCCATCAGGTAAAGAGGACCACTCTCATGTTCTTTTAAACATATTCAATTTCAATTGGTGTATTAATGAATGCAACCTTTCGTGTTTCAATTGCAAATCAGGATTTAGAGGGTGTTCAACATGTTGAGCATGAGTCTATAATAGAAGTTTAGGAATATGATGTGGACCCATAAGGCAAAGAGAACCACTCTAATGTTCTTTTAATTAATGAAATACTTGTAACAATAATAAAAAAACATATCAATTTAACATTTCTTTGTTATTACAATAAACCCCCCCTTGCAACGACATCCACATCATGAGCAGACAACTAGGCATACATTAAGATCACAAGTAGAGGGCAGAATGACTAAAGGGGGGACAAATGATTTAGAAAATGATACTCCACTTCAGATTTTCTTAGCTTTAAAAAAGAAATAGAAACAAATGTGATTGTAATCATATCATGACAACCATATTTTTGATAATATGTAAAAACTAAAAGAATGAATATTATATGTTAATGAATGAATGCAAATATGTTAATTAATGGATGTTATATGTTAATGAATGAATGTTATATGTTATTAATGGATGAATGAATGAATGTTATATGTTATTAATGGATGAATGAATGATTAATGTTATATGATTGGGTATGGGGAATTGAGAGTGATGTGAGGGGGGGGGGAGGGGCCAAATGAACTTCCACCGTCACATGATTGGCCTGTTAAGTAGATAATATTAAACTATTATCGAAACAAAAAGAAGCTCAATCATGTAATGCACTTTTCAATATAAGAAATGCATCATTTGAAGCATCAAACCAATATGAAAAGATGAAAGAAAGTGCTAACTTTCACCATGGTGGCAGAAAAATGATTCTTTATACCCTGAATCCATGCTCTACATCATAATTTGAAGTTGTTTCCATTCCAATGTTCTGAGTTTAGTTTGTTTGTATGGCTTTGTATGAATACCACATTGTGTTGTGTGTGGATTTGGTTTCAAAGCTCTGTTTCTTCTATTTTTAGTGGTGACATAACTCTAAAATTTGAATTTTGTGCATAACATGTTAGTGAAAAAATTAATAGCTCTAAAGGGTTTAGAGGCTCGATTGAGATAGATACACAAATATTTGGATCTTTTTTTTTATGGGAGGCTTCCACTTAACTATGAAATTTTGTACCATATGTAGGTATGCAAAAGTTTCTCTATTTACATTCATTTTTTATCATAAATGTTGTAAATGATATTAATGCTTCAAACTTAAGATTCATTTCATTGTTATAATGATCAAAATGTTATACTTTGCTATACATTCAAGCATTCTCTTTCCCCCCTACCCTTCTCTCTCTCCCCCCTCCTTTTAAGAATTTTCTTTGTCATAAAAGATTCACATTTCTATCTCATTTACACAAATTTATCTGAGGTGCTAGGAGTGAGTAAAGATATGTAAAAGATGATGGATTATGTCTAAACATCAACTTTCCATCTTATAGCTAGTTAAATTCTTAATATTTGAATAGTTTAGAGCTCGAATAATGCTTGTATATGCATGTGTAGCAATAAGGGAGCCTATGTGAAGATTTTAAATTTAAAACATCACTTTGGTATATTTTCTTAGGCAGTGAAATGATATTTTGAGTAATACAAACCTACACACACATTGATATTTTTTGGCATTGCATTGAGGAATTTTTTTTCTCTTATACCTACCCTCGGCTATGGATGGAGGTATATAATATTGGTTTTTGGGTTTATTCTGTAAGTAGTTAATTTCACAAAGGAAGACTAAAATATTATTAATGTCTTGTCAGGTGTGAAAGCATATGAATCACTTGCTGAAGGCACCATTTTGTATTCATCTAAAAAATGGTTTGTTCTTTTTTTTTATGTTTCTTGAATGTGTTTTTTTAGGCTCTAGAGATGTAGCTCGGCTCTTTCCTTTGTGCTTTTCATCTATTTTGATGATTACAGTAAATTGTCCTCATAATTTTTCATGTAGATTTGTTTGTAACCTTATTTTCTACCAATCAATTTGCAAACCAGTCACATATTAAGGACCATTTCAATAACTTGTAGTCATCCATTACTTCATATGTTATAGGTTGTGTCTGTGTGCCAATAAATCTTGATGATTGTGAGAACTTTAATCCTACAAGTGTACCCAATATTTCTCAAGTAAAAGTCTTACCTTATTTTAGAGTACTTTAAATGGTTAATTGAAGGTGATTCTTTAGATATGAGATAGTTAAACCCTAGATTAAAATATGGTATTAGATGGGTAGTATAATGATAAAACTATGGTCCATTGAACACAAATTATGAACATAATTTACTAGACTATGAATAGTGTTACAATTATAATTATTTCTCCTTTACCTACCTCTGCATTAATGAAAAAGATAGCATATATTGGAAGTTCATTACACGTCTCATTTATGTGTTATTATTTTAATTTTGTTTAAGTTTTTCAAGAGCTTGATTAGGTCAAGAATATGTTCTACAAGCTCTATTCTCTTAACACTACTCAACATTTTCCCTACACATTTTCTCTTCAATCTAGACATTTCTTAACTCCTTCCCTTGTAAGCCCTTGGTTGTTCTCAAGTGTAATGCTTTTTCTATGCATCTTGCAGTCTGTATGTATGATCAATCATCTCTTATGAAGCATGGATAACCTTTCATGGAATTTTTGTTGTAATTAGACAATTTCCATTGTGAGAATAATCATTTAATTTGTATGGAAGTAAGTCTTTTTCATATTATTTGACTTGGTATTGTAAAATTTTCTTTGTAGGATTCTCTAGGGGGGAACAACAAAACTGTGATGATAGGTAGAGTTGTACAACACCATAAATTATTTGGAATTATCAATATATTACTTATAGAATAATCTATGCAAGTAAAATGGAATGTGCAATGACAATTTGTCTCAAATTAAAATATGAATATAAGTACATTATACACAAGAAGATGGTATCTATTCTATGATTTAGAAAACCCCAAAATAATAAAATTAATAGGTTCCATTTGTTTACTTGCTCTTAGACAATTGTTTAATTGTTGAGACCCTTAGAATGTCTTGCTGATAACCAACAGTGTTCAAAACTCCTGAAGAGGTCAGATTGGTGTGACATTGGATCTGTCTTGCCAATGAAAGTCATCGGCAAGACATGGACTATCAGAGTGAGTTTTCTATCCTATGTTGATGATTGATCTCTCATTGATGGGTTGGCTTCACTGGTCATCACCAAGAGTCTCTGTGATTACATGGTGTAGGTCTATTTAAAACTCCTGAAGAGGTCAGATCAGTGTGACAATGGATCTATCTTGCTGATAGAAGTCATCAGAAAGACATGGTCTATCAGAGTGAGTTTTCTATCCTATGTTGATGATTGATCTCTCACTGATGGGTTGGCTTCAATGATCATCACCAAGAGTCTTTGTGATGACATGGTGTAAGTCTATTTAAAACTCCTAAAGAGGTCAGATCAGTGTGACATTAGATCTGTCTTGCCGATGAAATTCATTAGCAAGACATGGACTATTGAAGTGAGTTTTCTTTCCTGTGTTGATGATTTATCTCTCACTGATGGGTTGGCTTTGGTGGTCATCACCAAGAGTCTCCATGATGACATGGTGTAGGTCTATTTAAAACTCCTGAAGAGGTCAAATCGATGTGACATTGGATCTGTCTTGCTGACGAAAGTCATCGGCAAGACATGGACTATCAAAGTGAGTTTTCTATCTTGTGCCGATGATTGATCTCTCACCAATGGGTTGGCTTTGGTGGTCATCGCCAAGAGTATCCACAATGACATGGTGTAGGTCTATTAAAAATCTTGAAGAGGTCAGATTAGTGTGACATTGGATTTTTCTTGCCGATGGAAGTCATTGACAAGACATGGACTATCTAAGTGAGTTTTCTATCCTGTGTCGATGATTGATCTCTCACCGATGGGTTGGCTTTAGTGGTCATCGCCAAGAGTCTCCGTGATGGTACATTTCAAGGAATATATTTTAAAAAAAAATTGCATTATTTCATTGCAATTTTGATGAAGGCCACTGAAAAATCACTAAAAAGGTCCAACGAAGTTGCTATAGCTGTGACAAAGGCTTTGTCGTAACTCCTTGCCCATTTCGTCAAAATGGTGACGACCTTTGGTGTTGTTTCGATGCTTCGAAAGAGCCATTGCAATTGCATTTTGGTAGTAATTTTTCGGTGGATACACAAAGTTTTCGTCAATATTTCAATGAACATTTGAGTCATTTTATGATGTCGACGATTGACGAATCTGTGCCATTATTTTGAAAAAAAATAGTGACAATTTTTTTTTGTCAATTCATCGATTGTCCGACAAATTTTTGTCAAACGACTGACAAACATTCATTGGAAAATGGAATAAAATTTAGTAGTGTTATAATATAGATCACTAGGTCTCTAGAAGAAATAAGGTTGAAACTTATTATCTTGCTTATGCATAAATTTACCCCATCTTGGTGATGATGAAAATGATTTATGTTTTTTATATTAAATAAGTTTTATTTGGAACTTGCATTATGATAATCAAATCATACTCCCCTTGAGTAATTTTGAGTGATATTTTGTCAAAAGCTTAAATGACTGCAATGCTAAAAGTAGGTTGTCATAGAAATTCAAAGTATGATACCAAGAGTGTCATAATTTCAAAAATTTGAGCTTAGCTTTTACTTCATTATAAGCCTAACCTTGATTATTCACTCATCTAAGTCCAATAGTTTAATAATTCATGAAGCCCTAGACCAATTAATACATCGCAACATCTCAAAACACTTGAGAAGTATTGAATTAAAAATTTTCATATTTCTAGTCTTTGAAGTTGTCTTTGAAATAGTATTTGTAATGGTTAGGTCGTCTACCCATACTAATTTTCATTTGGTTAAAAATGAATTTGAGAAAGTGATTTTACTATGCCTATTATTTCTATCTAAAAACTAACACCTAGATTTGTTACTTAAGTCCAATATAGTTCACATTGTGGTCCCATAACCCATAGGTCCTTGGACTCACATTTTAAATTTGGAAAGTTGACATTGTGTTTCAAATGAGTTGGTGAGAATAACACCATGCTATTAGAGAATATGAAGCCAAATATGCTCTTAGTCTTAGACATGGGGATGCCAAATCTTATAGGGGGAGATACTATCTATTTCAACCTTTTCTATGATATTCAAGTAGGTTATATGATGTTTAAATCTTTCACATGTTTTTTTTTTAATAAATAATTTTAGTAAATTTTCCTATGTTGTCAAACTTATAAGAAAACAATAGGGTTATTGAAGATTCATATCAATAGATTTTTTTGAACTTTGGATTAAACCAAATTGAGACAACAACCATACTTGAATTATACATCCTAGATACATGAATATACAAATTATAGACTTACAAATGTCACACAATTGGTATTTGTTGTTTCTCTTTTTTTTTTTAAATCAAAATACCTATGAGTCTTTGACAAAGTGATATATGTCAAAAGATGTTACGACAAGATTAGGATTCTAAAATTTCCCAAAGTTTTTGCTTAAGTTACATTGTGAAATGATATTTTAAGGTTAATTTTATTTTGGTATAGGAAGAGGAAGATTGGACCTAGTATTTTATGAAATACTATGTGGGTAGTCTTAACCTATTAATGATTGCTTTTACTTAAGGTGATTAATAGGTTTTATAAGTACCATCTTTATCTATTGTACTTTGTTATTGGACTTGATCAACCCAATAACCTTGTATAATTGCCTTATTATACTAAGATTCTATTTATACTTTAATTTTGATATATGAAAAGAGGATATTCATGTGGTCCAGAATGCATGCATACCATCTGGGAATGTATGTTGAATTTATAGATTATACTTTTATAAATTTTATGAGTTACCACATAGTATTGGACATGCATAGTAATTATTGTGTGATTACATTGTAATACTTTAATAATTTAAAGAAGTTACATGAGTGAGTAAAATGATAATGTTGTAGGATAGGAGGTTAAGTACATAAAATATAATTACCTTTAGAACTATAAATTCATGACATATTTCATAAGACATCTATATAGTTCTCATCATAATTTGGATTGGAAAAGTGATTTTATTAAAATTACTTGTGTATTTACATAAGAAAATAATGTAGATAAAGTAAGTATTATGAAAAATACAATTATTTGATGTTAGTATCTCCAATTACTGACCATTTTCTCCTTTGAGTTGTGATACAATGCATCTTGTGCTACTAAGGATATTAGTTAATTTACAGGGGGAGAATTGTTATGTGACTTTTTCCCCAAGTGAGAGAAATATATAAATAACCCTTTGGAATTAAAAGGGGGATAGAAAAATAAAGGATAATATGATCCTTTGGTTAAAAAGAGAGATTAATAAAAATATGCATAAACACTCTTTAAAAATGGGAAGAATAATTATTTATTTAAATTATTATTAAACGACAACCTTTTGTGAAAGGGTGAGATGGTTTGGAAACCACCACTTAAAAGGATATATAAATCATTCATGTGAGACATGGAAAAGAAATTCAAGGAGAAAACTGAAGAAAGGAAAGAGGAACCAAAAAGGGCATAAAGGAGTGAAGTTTAGGGTCTAGGTGGGAATTTAAACATTAGGAGAATGGGAACACAAGATGTGTCCAACTCAAGGTACAACGTACACCTAGGAGTGTCCTGGCTAGGGCTGAGTTTATGCCATGAAGGTGAGTTTGGTTCTATGCAAGTACCTATTCCTCTGGGGGTGTTTGTGATGGGAAACAACCTAGGTCCATAACCATTCCTCTAAGTGTCAAATTTCCTCTGAGTGTTGGATAATAACCTTTCTATGACTTTAAGATAAGTATTGAGAACCATTGATTCAATAATATTGGGAATATTGTCTATATGATTTGGTGTTAATATGATTAATCTATGTGGAGGTGTTATTCCATTTACTATGTTACTTATTTAATTTCCACATGTTTGTAGCTTACAGGGTGATCCCACAATAGTGGTTTACAATTTTTGGCCAAATTGGAGACAAATATTTTTTTTTTAAACACAATCTCCACATTCAGGCACCTATAGCGATTAAACCGTAAAGAATTTGAAGATGATGCAAACTAGAGTCTTGTCATATTTTGTCTGTAGATTCTAAAAATATTTTTTTCAATTTTTGAATCATATTGCACTTTTTCCATCTCCCACGAAAATTGGTTTTTTTCAAAAAATAGCATTTTAAAAAAAGTGACTTAATAACCATATAACATATAACCTTTTTTTCCTTTGAAAGATAAAATTCCAATTCCTTTTTCAAATTTTAGGATTTGTAACTCTGATATCTAGTGCTTTTAAACTTGGTTAGATTGTTTTTTATTGAATATTTTTTCTTTTAATCAAGTTT